>CM063514.1:26216146-26830312 GCA_032199755.1 Ambrosia artemisiifolia | reverse complement strand
AGATCTGAACTTAACACCAATATGAAGAGTTAAGTCCAGCAGAAAAGACACACATAAGACTCTGACCAGAAAAGAAATGAAACAAAGGGAAGGCTTTTCAGCCCAGATCTCTACCCAGCCGCTGTATGTGCACCTTATTACTGCAAATTCCCGTATATAACACCCACCCCTCCCAGTAGGCAAGTGCCTAGTAATATGGACAGACTCAAACCAGAAATGAACAAGGCTCAACAAATACCACAGAAGCACCAGGGTTTTTGACCAGTGATGGGAACTACAAACTAAAAATTTAGGGGAGGAGAGTAATGTCCTATAATCACTGGTTAAATCCAACCTTATCTCTCCAGATTTAAGGCTTACTCCAAGCCACTTATATCCTAACCACCAATCATTATAAGCAGAATTGCATCTATCTCCCATAAATGGAGAAGGATCCAATAGATCATCTTTTATAAAAGTATTAACATTAAAGTTTTGAGAAAAAACAGAAGGCTTCTAAGCCCAGATTTCTACCCATTCGCTTTTAGTTCTCCAGATAACAGCAAGTTCCCAACCCAAAAAGAACCCCAGTCCCATAACAAAAGCACAGATATTATTATCATTAATCATAGAAAACTTACTATTATTATTATTATAGTTGTAAGTAATAATACTATTATCAATATTCACCACCCAGACATTAATAGTGCTCCTTAATTCAGCAAAAACCCAGATATTAAATCCCACCACCCCATAGAGCAAAAGCCCTGGACTCATGAAAGACTCAAGACAACAACAGAATAGGCTCAACAAAGGCCATAAAAGCCATAGGGTTCCTGACCAGTGATAGGTTCTACAAAATGCAAAATTTTGGGTGGAAAATAATGTCCTAATCTCACTGGCCAGTTCCAACCTTATCACTCCAAGGGTTAGACTTACTCCAAGCCATACAAAACCTATATCCCCTTTCAAAACAACAGAATTAGACCAATCCCTTAATGAAGGAAAATGGTCTAATAGATCAGTGAACAGAGAAAGATCCAACAGATCATACTCTGAAAAATTTTTAAACCTTTCATTTTGATAAAAAAACAGAAGGCTTGTAGGCCCAGATCTCTACCCCAAAGTGTTTTAGTACTCCAAAAACTCCTTGTTCCCAAACCAAAATGATATAACCCTCCCAAACAGACTCAAACAACACCACAGACAAAAACATCAGGCTCAACAAACTCTGTACCCAGAGAAAGGTTATACTCCATTGCCATGTTCTAAAAACAAAAATAAGACCAGGAAGAAACAGAAACCTAAAGGCAATGGAGTAATCCAACCAAACATCTCCATCGGTTAAGCTTACTCCAAGCATCCCAAAACCTAACCACCAATCAAGAAACGGACAGTTTGACTCAGATCCAAAAGGAACCTGAGAATCAAACAGAGAAAACTTGAACAAAGAACACAAAATAAAAATAAAAATAAAAAAGAAAACAAACAAAAGAGAGAAAACAGAAGGTCCACAGACCCAGAAAGCTGCCCAAGGATCAAAGAACCACCTCAAAACACCAAAGAACCAAAAACCCCCCACCCCAGAACCCAACCCATCCCAACCCACACCAATGTGGATAGAACTACACATTTCTTTCATTGCCTTCATCATCTAAAATCTTAATGTTCCATACTGCAGCAGCCAGTAATCCACTCCAACTGCTATTACATTTCTCATTAAACAATTTTAATTTGACAACTTCCTCCACCTGATCACCAATAACCTTGGCACTCCTCTTCTTACTACTGAAAATTCTGTTATTCCTCTCTTGCCAAACAAAATACACAGTAGCAGCCAAAGCTATTCTTTGAATAGTACCCCACACAGATTTGTCATTTCTCATCTTTTCCACATACTTAACTATCCCCTCCCAATCATCAGGAAGGTTATCCAATCTGGTAAGCACCTTAATCCTCCACCATATACTTTTAGAAAAATCACAACTAAAAAATAAGTGATTATGACTATCAGCACATGACCCACACAAGCTACACTTCAAACTCTTACCAGGCTTCCATACCATCAATCTGTCCTGAGTAGGAAGTTTGAATTTAAAAGCCAACCAAGTAATGAAAGTATGCCTAGGTACAATATACTTGTGCCAAACAAACTTATGCCACTTGACAACCTCCCTACTCCTTATCAAATCCTCATAAACAACTCGTGAAGACAAAGGACCCACCCTACCTTTATTATCCAGCCAACAAAAATTATCCCTCTTATCATGAATTAGTAAAGGCAAAGTCTCATTAAACAAATCAGGAAATCTTATCTTCCACTCATCAGGCACAGCCCACCCATTTTCATTAACTAGATCAGCAACCTTAGTTTGCATATTAAAACCAGCAGCCTTAATCTCTCTTCTATCAATCAACTTAATCAAAGGGCCCTTTTTGTGCCAAGTATCACTCCAAGCATTGGCTGACTTCCCATTCCCAACTTTAACTACACAATGATCTCTCAATAAACCTCTACATCCCAGCAACTGTTTCCATGTCCAAGAATCAGAGTTCCTTTCCCCTATTTCCCAAAAATTACATCCCCTAAGCTTATAAGCATGAATCCAAGCAGCCCACAGAGAATCTTTATTATTGAGAATTCTCCAAATATGCTTAGCCATGAGAGCTAGATTTCTCTCTTTTATGCATGAAATACCTAAACCACCCTGATTTTTCTTCCAACATAATTCCTCCCAACCCACCTTAGCACTACCCTGCTTAAATTCCCCTTGACACCAGAGAAAACCCCTACACAATCTAAAAACATCCTCATTAACATTATCAGGCAAGATGAATAAAGAAGCCCAATAAACAGTCAAAGAAGATAGTACAGATTTTAAAAGTTGAACTCTACCCCCCATAAGATAAAAACTGATTTTTCCAATCAGAGATCCTCCTTTTAACCTTATCCAATAAAGTACCACAATCCTTTTGATATAACCTCTTAGAGGACAAAGGAATACCCAAATATTTTAAAGGTAGAGACCCTTCTTTAAAAGGCAAAATACTAAGAATTTGACCTTTTAGCCCATTATCAACATTACCAAAAATAATCTCACTCTTACGCATATTAGGTCTTAATCCTGAGCATCCTCCAAATTCTTCCAAAACATCCTTGATCACCTGAATAGACTCACTATGAGGACTGCAAAAAACAAATAAATCATCAGCAAAACATAAGTGAGTCAGCTTCAGATGCTCACACTTCCAATGATACTTAAAACCCTCCACCTCCTTAATCCTTCTTATTAACATAAGATTTAATACTTCCATTACTAAAGTAAAAAGATAAGGAGAGACAGGATCACCCTGTCTCAGACCCTTTTCACTCTGAAATACCCATGCATTTGTCCATTCAGATTTATAGAATAGGAGACAGTTCTCAAACAAACCATCACCCACCCAATAAATCTCCTAGGAAAGCCATACTGAAAAAGACAGTTTTCCAAAAATGAATGATCTACAGAATCATATGCTTTCTACAAATCCACCCTTAAAGCAACCCTAGGGTATCCTCTTTTCCAGTCATACCCTTTCACCAATTCCTGAGCTAATAAGATATTGTCACTAATCAATCTGCCAGGGACAAAAGCACTTTGCACTCCATCAACCAAGCATCCCAGGACCTTAACCAGTCTATTGCAAATTACTTTACTAATACACTTATATATAACATTGCAACATGCTATAGGTCTAAACTCACTAACCAGATTAGGAGATTTAACCTTAGGTATTAAAGATATACTAGTAGCATTAATCTGCTTCAGAATTTTACCACTACAAAAGAATTCCTGCACAGCATCACAAACCTCTTCCCCGATGATACTCCATGAGGATTTAAAGAATTTAGCTGAGAATCCATCAGGTCCAGGAGCCTTGTTATCATCAATTTGGAACATAGCAGTCTTAATTTCATCTTTAGAAACCTCAAGAATCAATCTATCAGCATCCTCAGCACTTAACTTCCTGATGAACAAACTATCCACATCTGAAATGGCTTCAACAACATCTTTCTTCCCCATCATTCCCATAAAGTAGTTAACAAAAGCACTGCAAACATTAAAATCCCTGAAAACATTACCCTTGCCATCCTCAATCTGAGACAATTTATATTGAGATTGCCTCTGCTTAACTGAATGAAAGAAGTATTTATTGTTTTTGTCACCCACCTGTAACCAATGGACCTTTGATTTTTGTTTTAAGAAATTTTCCTCATCTCTAATAGCATCATTGTAAGCATTCAAGTAAACAGCCTCCTCTTCCCTCAGGGCCCTATTACCAGGATCAAAAGAAACAGCTTCTTGAACTCTTTCCAATTCAACTCTAAGAGACTCAACCTTCTTAAACAAATTACCTTGTTGGTAGTTCAGTTTCCTCAAAGGCTTTTTAAGAGCCTTAAGTTTAGAAACCACACTAAACATTTTACAACCCACTATAACCTCACCCCAAACCTCATCAACAATAGGAAGGAACTCCTCTTTGTCAACAAGATAATTCCAGAACCTAAAAGTATTATACTTACCAGAGGCTCCATCAGAAAAGAATACCAGAACAGGGGAATGATCAGAACAATAGAAAGGTAAAAATTTTACCCCAACATTGCCAAACATTTCCATAAACTTCATATTACCCATGGCCCTATCCAATTTCTCCATAATCCCATCTTCCTTACTTGGCTTTTGATTCCAAGTAAAAAACAATCCTGAACTAGGCAAATCCATAATTTGCAACCCATCAACACATCTACTAAATTCCTCCATACCATATTTAGAAGTAGCAATCTCACAGTTCTTTTCACCAGGATCAAGAATTGCATTAAAATCTCCTAAAACCAGCCAGGGGTTAACAACAATATTCATACTATGACTTAATAAACGATCCCAAAGCACCCTTCTCCCAACCAAATTAGTTTCCCCATACACAAAGGAACAAAAGAAGTTAATGCTGCTTCCAACAGGGCAAATAATGCAGTGAATAACCTGAGCAGAATTATGTACCACTATAACATCCAAAAATCTAGAATCCCAACCCACAACAATTCTAACCCAACTAGGACACCATTCAGCATTAGAAACCCACTCCCATTTGTCCATAACTCCTTTACAGGCAGTATTAATATTGGACCTATTAACTCTAGTCTCCACTAATCCCACCAATCCCACTTTATTCTCCCTAAGAATTCTAGAGATCTGTCTTTGTTTTGAAACAGTAGACATACCCCTCACATTCCACACCAAAGGATTAATCTGTATTAATAACACTATCAACATTCATAGGACCCTCCAATCCAGAAGATCCCACACCACTACTAGACTTAGCATTTTCAGCTTCAACCAGCTTTTCAAACATAATCTTATCCCATTGCTCAAAAAACACCTTAATCTGACCAATATTCCAATGCTTCATAACATCATTAGAGGGACATTTTTTATTAATAACAAAATGAGCCACTTCATTGAATTGAGCTGTACTCATTTTAAAATAACCAGATTTGATATTTACCCTAGTCTGCACCTTAGCAGCTTCTTCAGAAAGATTGACCTCTTCAGCTTGAACACCCTTCTTTTCCCCCTTAAAATCCTGATTCAACACAGCATTCACCTCATTACCCATATTCTTCCCTTGAACAGCCTTCCTACTAGATGCAACCCAGAACCCTTCTCCACAACCATATTCTTCCCCTGATTAGTCTCCCCCTCAATACCCCTTCCCTTACTATCACTACCCTCAGAGCCTGCCACATTTAAATCTTCCTTTAAAATGGCAAAAGTATTTGTTAAACTAATACCATTATTATCATTATGCTTTTTATTATCATTATTCATTTTATTATCATTATTCTTTCTAGAATCATTCTTACTCACCCATTGCCTTCCCCCATTTTTAAAACCCTGATTCCTATTCCCTCCCCCAAAATTCCCCTGATTACCTTGACCTTTAATCCCATTCTGTCTCCCATTAGAACTACCCCCCTGATCCCTATCATTCCTCTGAGCATTCCCACCACCATTTCCCTTATTATTTATCACCCTATTATTCCTGCCCACTACTTGAAAACCATCATTGCCAACCCCAGAAACAGGAAAATCAGATTGACTTGCCTGAAATAAATCCTTTAGCAGCTGTTCAGTCTTCCCAGCAACTTCCTCAATAGACAATTCCCTTGATTTACAACCCTCATAATCATGACCAAAGACTTTGCAAGCAGAACATTTCTTAACTTTGACTTGATATTCAACTTTTACTTTCTGAATAAAAGCTGGTTTGCCAACATCAGCTGGATAGTAAGCATTAACAAAATCCGGAAGTATCTTATCAGCCTTTACTTCCACCAGGATCCTAGCAAACCCTGCCCTACCTTCCTTTTTATTGCATCTCAAAGCAGTTACTCTATCCAACATTAAAGGATCACCAATACAACTCATCATACTACTTAAGCTCTCTCTATACATAAAGGAATATTGTTTATAAGCCAAGGCCCCTGATTGATAGTCTCCATCATCCCCTGCTCATTTTTAAACTTGAAGAAGAAAATACCAGCCCCATTAGAAGACACCTCAATCAAACCAAATCTTTTCCACATTCTAAATAAGTGATACCTCACCATCCCAATAGAAATGTCCTGCCCAATACAATACCCATACAGATAGGTACTGTAAGCCACCCTTGCTTCCAACAATTTCTCAGGCCTAATCACAGCAACAGTCTTACCAGATTCAAGTATCTTAGGAGGGATAAAGGTCATCTTAGTCTCTAAAACTTCATTTAGCTTATCCTTTGTAACATCAGCAAAGGAAGCAACAGGTTTCTCACTACTTTCCCCAGACTCTCCTTCCTTAATAGATTTAAACACAACTCCCCCAGCAACAACCCCTGTATGCAAAATAGATCTAGCAACAGGTTTGAGCTTACTAATGTACTGCAAGTCTTCATCATTAACCATATAAGAACTCATTTTGTCAGATTTCTGCTTGATCAATTTCTTCATTGAAGGAGTTTTCAGAATACCCCTCCAAGGCAGCCTAGTGGTAATGTCTCCTTTCTTAACCTTCCCCTCAACCTCCTCCTCCATACTTTTCTGATCGGAAACATCAAAACCTTTGCCCTCACTATCAATAATAACCTCCTCCTCTTTATTATCAACATCCTTTTCATTGGTATCTTCCTTATCCTTCTTCAAAGTACCAACAGAACCCTTCAGAACAATAGCACCCTCCTCATTAACTATAACCTTACTACCTGCACCTGGGCTATAAGAGAACTGAGGATTAGATACAGATAGCTGCAGCCTTAATTCATTAACCTTCCCCTCCACATTACCTCTATTTTTCTTACCAAACTTAAGTTTCACAGGCCCAACACTAGTATTACCCTCCTTTACCACAGACAAAAGTTCCTGAGCAGTAACCATCTCAGGTAACTCTTCCTCACACTGATTCAACCCATTATCCACCTCAGACCTAATATAAGTCCCTTCTCCCCACATCACCTTTCTAGTCTTCACATTAATACCTTCATTCCTCACAGATCTCTTCCTCCTCTTATCCATACTTACAAAACCAACACCCATTCCAGATTCAAACACATTAGAATTCACATCAGCTTGCAACATCCTACCTCCCCTACCCCCATCCTTCATCTGAATATCATTAACCAGAGGACTATGAGACACAGAACTCCCATACCCTAACCTTCCCAAAAAACCAGCAACCACTTCCAAAATAAGCCCATACCTACCAGAAAGCTTATTATGAAACAACAGATCCCTACCACCAATCTCATCAGAAACCAAACGATTAACCTCCTCTACTTTACCCATCCCAGCTAGTTTTAACAGATCAATCGGTTCAGAGAGGATTCTCTGTTTCCAATTGTCCCCAAACAGAGTTAAAAACAAATTAACCACATCAGAACTAAGGATAAGAGAATCCTTCTTACCAGAAATCACCCTGTTCAGAATAATCTGCTCAGAATCCTTCAACTTCTTTTCCAAACTAGCCTTAGGATCCATATTATCCTGAATACGAACCTCCTGAGTCTCCTGAACCACCATAATATCCGGTGGACCCTTCGGAGGAGGGTCCGGTGCCGGAACCGACGCAGCCGAACTCATGAACAAAAGGAACTAGAGTCAAGTACTGAGGAGATTCCAATTGGTATAGAGCAATTGGAACAGTTAAACACGATTGAAGAAGGAAGAACAAAGAAGAAATTAGGGTTAGAAAAGAGGCAGGAAAAGAAAACCAGAGAAGAAACCCCTGAATCGCCAAAATCGCCCAATTCAGAGAGAAAACCCAGTTTCGTATCCTTTATCTGAGTCTGATGGATGATAGGACATCATAGGGCCTTCCGTTCCTCCATTCGGGTGCCCGAAACTTCAAATGTACCGATAGTTATGTCCTTTATAACTTGAGTCTTTTCTTGTGTATGAATCTCTATGTCATTGTCGCATCGTGAGTCCGATTACCGTCTGGTCTGCTTCGTAACCTTTTTCTGAGTCTGTTGCATGATCAGATATCTTATGGTCTTCCCGTTCCTCAATTCGGGTGCCCAAAACTTCAAATGTACCGATAGTTACGTCCTTTAAAACGCGAGTCGTTTCTTCTGTACGAATCTCTATGTCATTGTCGCATCGTGAGTCCGATTACCGTCCGGCCCGCTTCGTATCCTTTATTTGAGTCTGTAGCATGATTAGATATCTTATGGCCTTCACATTCCTCCATTCGGGTGCCGAAACTTCAAACGTACCGATAGTTACGTCCTTTAAAACTTGAGTCTTTTCTTGTGTACGAATCTCATGTTATTATCGCATCGTGAGTCCGATTACCATCCGGTCCACTTCGTAACCTTTCTCTGATTCTGTTGCATGATCAGATATCTTATAGTCTTCCCGTTCCTCAATTCGGGTGCCCAAAACTTCAAATTTACGGATAGTTACGTCCTTTAAAATGCGAGTCTTTTCTTCTGTATGAATCTCTATGTCATTGTCGCATCGTGAGTCCGATTAACATCCGGTCAGCTTCGTATCCTTTATCTGAGTCTGTTGCATTATCAGATATCTTATGGCCTTCCCGTTCCTCCATTCGGCTGCCTGAAACTTCAAATGTAACGATAGTTATGTCCTTTAAACTTCGAGTGTTTTCTTACGTACGAATCTCTATGTCATTGCGCATCGTGAGTCCGATTACCATTTGGTCAGCTTCGTATCCTTTATCTGAGTCTGTTGCATGATCAGATATCTTATGGCCTTCCCGTTCCTCCATTCGGGTGCCCGAAACTTCAAATGTACTGATAGGTATGTCCTTTAAAACTCGAGTCTGACACCATAAAAACCTCTACATAGCCTTTCCACATCAGTATTAATATTCTCAGGCAATATAAACATAGTTGCCCAATACACAGTTAAGGAAGAAAGGACAGATTTTAATAATTGCAACCTCCCTGCATATGACAAAAACTGATTCCTCCAGTCATCAATTCTACCCTTAACCTTATTCAACAAAACCTGGCAAACATTCTGATACAATCTTCTTGAGGATAAAGGTATACCCAAATATCTGAAAGGAAGTTGCCCAACTTTAAAAGGAAGAGTATCAAGAATTTGCTCTTTGACATCCTCCCCCACATTACCAAAAATCACTTCACTCTTCCCCCGATTTGGCTTCAATCCAGAGCATCTTCCAAATTCCTCAAGAGCTTCCCTTATAACCTTAACAGAAGCACCATCAGTCCCACTGAAAATAAACTAATCATCTGCAAAACAAAGATGTGTAAGTTTAAGTTTATCACATTTCCAATGATACACAAAGTCCCCATATTCCCTTATCCTCCTTATCAGCATCAAGTTCAGAACCTCCATAACCAAAGTAAACAAATATGGAGACATAGGATCCCCCTGTCTGATACCCTTCTCTCCTTTAAAAAACCCATGCAGCTGACCATTTACACAAATAGAATAAGAGACAGTCTTCAAACAGGTTTCAATACAACCAATAAACTTAGGATGAAACCCGAAATACTTCAAGCACCCCAATAAAAAATCATGGTCAACAGAATCATAAGCTTTCTGCAGATCCACCTTAAAAGCAACCCTAGGGTAACCTCTAACCAATTCATATCCCTTAACTAACTCCTGAGAGAGTAAAATATTATCACTAATAAGCCTCCCAGGAACAAAAGCACTCTGATTCCTATCCACAACACACTCAAGAACCCCCATGAGCCTATTGCAAATAACCTTACAAATGCATTTATACAACACATTAAAACAAGCTATAGGTCTAAACTCATTAACAAACCTAGGGTTCTGCACCTTAGGAATAAGAGAAATCAGAGTAGCATTAATCTACTTTAATAACATCCCATTTTCAAAAAAAATCCCTAACAACAGCATAAATATCATTACCTAGCACATTCCAAGCTGCCTTAAAAAACTTAGCAGAGTACCCATCAGGCCCAGGAGCCTTGTTATCATCAATCTGAAACAAAGCTTCCTTGACCTCCACATTAGAAACCCTTCTAACCATATGATCAGCATCCCCCATAGAGATTTTCCTAAAAAACAAAGACTCGGGATCATTAATAGCTTCAACCTTACCCCTACTACCCATCATTCCTTGAAAAAATTGCACAAAAGCTCCTCCACCCTCATTACCCTCAAAAATTCTACCCCCACTATCTTCAATTTGCCCCACTTTACCTCTAGCTTGCCTATGCTTCGCAGATTGATAGAAATATTTATTATTGTAGATGCCGTTTTGCGACTAATGATTAGATGTTAACATGTGTTAGGGGCGAAGGAAGACTAGATGGGCGAAGGTGAATAGAAGGGGACGAAGGTAGCTTGAATAAGGGACGAATCTGGAACCAAGACTGAAGGAAGAACACATTCGACCACATGAAGTGGGCGAATGTGGAAAAGCCTACATTCGACCTAAGGAAAGGGGCGAATGTGCAGGTGTTATAAATAGATTTTGGGTTTTTGTAATGTAAAACGAGTCATTTAGAGTGTGTGTTTTTGGTGTGTGTTCCAGAGAGGTCTGAGAGTGATAGTTTGTGTGCTAGATTAACTGTTATCAAGTTGTAAGCAATTATATCAAAGAGTTAATCTATGAAAAGCTTTTAAAATGACTTTGATTGTGTTTTGATTGAGTTTATATCAGTTTGTTCTAAGCTAGGGTTTCCGCACCTGGTTTAGCAACTTGTATGATCATATAATCCTGTTTTCGTGTCGAATTCTTCCTCTACAAAGTGGTATCAGAGCATAGAGGATCATACAACAACAAATTGATAAACTCAGAGCTGATTTGGACATTATTTTCATCAATTCACATCTGTTTTCATATAAAAATGTTTTTTGAGTGTTTTTGAAAGAATTAGAGATTTTGTGAATAAAATTCAAAATTCCAAGTATTAAACTTGTTCCAAATCATCTCCGAAGCATAACCTGATCAAGATCAATCAAATTCACCAACTTTTGAAAATCAGAGATCAAAATAACCGTTTTTCAAAGTGTAACCGTTTTTCAAAAGTAAGAAATGGGCGAACCTGGAATGAGTGGACGAGTGTGAGGGTTTTTGGTCGAAGGTGAGTAGTTTTGTGGGCGAACCTAGAGTTTTTAGGGCGAACTTAGAAGTTTTCATTTGTATATTTCACATTCGGGTCATACTTTTCACTCTCGGGACATCGGGCGGACGAAAGTGAAACACGAACGGTCGAACCTAGGACAATTTGGACGAACGTAGAAAAGTGTCTGTGAATTTTTACATTCTGCTGAGAATTCACATTCGGGTGAAAACTTTTGGGCGAATCTAAACCAAAAGGAACGAACTTGAAAGTTTACTGGGCGAACCTAGGATAGTTTTTTGAAAATTTTTCTAAGTGTTGAATTTCTCGAAGTTCGTGATAATGTGGCGTTATCAGACTACTCCTACACCAGCAACTACACAACCACAACAGCAGGTGATGGACCCATGGACAGTGGCAGTACAGAAGACGAGCACACAGTCTTCGCAGCCGGTTAACTACATGACTCAAAGTGCACCTCCAGCACCACAGTCTGACTACTGGGGAGTAGCAGCAGCGGTGGTAAACACTCAAACTACAAATGCTATTTCCACACTGATTAATGATTTGTCTTCAGGTAGCGGGACTCGGCCACCGAAGCTTATGGAGATTCAAGAATACAATCAGTGGCAGAAAAAGTTTAAAATACATTTGGAAGGCATGGGAGTGGAAGGTGCTGAAGCATGGAACATGATTGCTAAAGGTTACACACCACCAGTTCTGGAGAACACAGGTGAACTAGTGCCATTGGAGAGCATGGCTGAGGATGAGAAAAAGAAGTTTGCTGTGGAAAAGAAGGCGTTTTCCCAATTGACACAAGCAATCACAAATGATCTTTTGCATCAATTTGGGACTTGCACAACTTCTAAGGCACTGTGGGATATGCTTAAAAGGAAGCATGATGGAAATGAGAAGACTCGAAGTTTGAGGACGGAAGAACTAATAAAGGAGTTTGAGAATTTTTCTTATGTTGGAAATGAAACTTTGAAAGAACTAACTCCTAGATTTAATCATTTGATTTCTGAATTGTCTAGTTATGGTATACAGATTCCTATGGCAAAACAGGTGGAAAAGTTTGCAGATGCATTACCACCTAACTGGGATCAGCATGTGGATGTTCTGAAGGAGAAGGATGCTTATCAATATTGGTCTCTTCAAGAGTTTATTGAGAAGCTGGAAAACAAAGAGTTGGAAGAGAAGAGGAAGGCTAGGAGAGCACAGATTCCTCAGAATCCAAACTTATACTTTGGAGGATCTTCAGTTCCAGCGAGTACAAGTTCAGGAGGGCTAGTTGCACCACATGTTGCTTGTATTTCCAATGTTGTGGAATCACCTATCATTAACTACCAACAACAAACTTCATCTTTATCACAACCACAACCACAAGTTCCATATCAATATTCATACATTCCACCATTCTCCCCAAAGCAACAAGCAGCTTTCTACACTGCTGGTCAAGCTCAACAACAACCAATGAATCAACCGAACCAACAAACGGTGGTTTTGGAGACTTCCAATCTTGGAAATGTGACAGTTGAAGTTGCTCAGCAACACATTGCATTAGTCTCTGCAATGGTTTCTTCCTATAATGGGTTAGTTGCTAGTCAAATTGGTAATAACAACTTGACCAATGAAGACTATGCACAGATTGATAAGGAGGAAATGGAACTCATTGATATCCAATGGGCCTTTGCGAGCATAATGCGAAGAGCAACTGAGTTTATTGAGAAGACAGGTAGAACAGACTTGGGAACTTCTCCTAACACAACCTACGGGTTTAATAAGGAGAAAGTGACATGTTTTAACTGTGGAGGTAAAGGTCACTTTAAAAGAGAATGCACCCAACCACCAAAACAAGGCAATAGAAATCCTTTCAATGCCAGTTATCAGAACCGTCAACAACAAAACCAAAACCAAGTTTCTTACCAAAACAACCATCAAAACAACTTTAATAACAACCAAAATAGACAACCAAACACACCAAACCAGACACAAACCCAAACACCAAACAATACTAACCGAACAGTCATACCAATCACTACACCAAATGAACAACAGAATACCAATCAAGCATTGGTTACTCAACAAGATGAAAGGTTTGACTGGTCGAGCATTCAGATAGGTGTTGAGGAAATAACCACTGGGGGAAATGTGGCTTGTGTTGCATATCAGGTTGATGTTGAAGATTCTGTGACGATGAAGGAGAAGGAAGGAACTGAGGTTGATAGTGATGATTCTGAGACTGAGATGGATGGTGAAACTGAACCTGTCAAGGTTAATGCTGAGGTTGATGTTGAAGTTCAAACTGAAGAAACAAATTCTGGAGTTGTGATTGATTCCGTTTCTGACATTCCTGAGGAGTGTGAATCGGTTTATTCTGATTCAGACAGTGACTCAGATACGGAAGCTAGTGTTAATTCTCTTGATGAAGATATTGATCAGTTGCTTGCAGAAGCAGATTTTCTGATGACAAGGAAGTCGTGCATTGCAGATGATGCTTTCACAAAGATTGATTATTCCAGATTCTTTGCAGGAAAGGAAGCTCATTTCGCATTGATGGCCATGACTGATCCACCAAAACCTGTAAGTTCTGCTTGTAGTACTGATAATACAAGTGAAAAATACTGTGGTACTTGTGATAGATTGACTGAGGAGGTTAAACAACTCCGTGTTCAACGTGATAGTGCTATCATGAACAGTCAATCTACTCGCAAAGAGTTGAATGCTTTTAACAAAGTATTAGATGGCTACAAAAAGGACATTTCCGACTTGAAAAACACTTTGTCTTTAAAACAATTGGCAATTAACAACTATATAAATGAAATTGAAAACACCAAGTTGGAAATGGCCGCCATCAAATGCTTTGCTGAGAAAGTAAACAAAAAGTTGGAAAGTTACAAGAATATTGCTTATGTGGTAGACCACATCATTGATGATAAAACCACCAATTATCGGGCTGTACCATCTCCGGTTCTCTTTGAAAACCATAATTGTCACCAAGTGACACCGGAGAGTTCGGTAAAATCTGATTCAGCATCGGAAAATGAATCTAATACTTCAAGTATTGGTGATCCAAATTCCGATGTTAGACCGATTTAGGGAATCAATGATGAGGGTGTTACTGCTGAAAGTGTTGACTCAGATTCAGAGAGTGATGATACTGGTTGTAACCAAACTGTTAATGCATGTGAAATTCCAAAAGAAAATCACATCATTACAAATGAACCAGTTTCATCATCTCAAATTGTTCCGATGAGAAGTGTTCATCATGTGAATAAGTCTGAGAAGAATGTTGTGAAGAAAGATCTTAATGTGGTGAAGAAAGATCTTGAAAAGAATGATAAAAATGAACAATGTGACAAACCTGTCAAGGTATTTTATCGGATGGAAGGATCCGATAAGATCATCTCTGACGAGGACTTTCCAATAAAAAATGCCAACTATGCTAAAATTGAAAAGATTTGGCAAGAAAGTACCATTTGGTTCCCAAAACATGAGAGAACAAATGAAATTCCACCAGCTTTGTTAAAGAAGTTGTATTTGGATGTTCCTCAAGAACCAAAGGTCCATGTCACAGAGTTTGTTAAACCCAAAAACAGAGCTAATGGTTTCAATGAGCCTACTTACTCAAAAGGGCCACTCCCTGAGAGTTTAAGGAAGCAACAGTACAATGATCAATATCCTGTTAGATCATTTGCTCAACCAAATGCTCCAAATGTTTTTGAAGAGTACCGTGCGTGCTTTAAGTGTGGGGAACGTGGGCATTTACTTGCTCAGTGCCCATATGTACGGCACAAGAGGCACGAAGTGGAAGTTAGGAATTCCATGAGAAAACCGATTGATCATTATGTGCCACCTCATAGGAGAGTTGTTCCTCAACAACCACAACCGTTTTATAATCATAACAATTTTCAAATGAGGAACACTCGTCCAATGCACTATGATAGAAGGAATCGGATTGCGATGGAAAACTCGTGGAGGAAGCCTGTGGTGAACACAACAGTTGAGAGGCAAAAGGTTCCACCAAAACCGATTGTCAAATCAAATGTTGGACCTAAGTCTGTTAAATCAGATAAGGTTACCAAGAAAGTTACTTTTGCTAACAATGTTCAGAAACCGACTGAGAATCCAAAGTCTCAGATTCGTATCCTGAAAAGGACTGAACAATCTTGGACACCTAATGGTACTCCAGGAGCCTCAACTTCAAAAGTTAATGAGAAAAAGGAAACTGTTTTGAACAATCAGAAAACGATTGATCAAAAAGTTGTTAAAAATGTTTGTGATAATGTTACTGTGAAACTTGATGTTGAAAGGCCCAAGACTCAGGCTTGGGTCCCCCGAAAGAACTAACTGATTTACATTTTGTGTGCAGGGAGCTTCAGCTGGCCCTATTAGCAGTCTTTGGATTGTTGATATTGGAGCTTCAGGCCACATGACAGGGGATCTTGCGTTGTTGTTCGACGTGAAGAACATCAATGGCGGGTATGTAGCGTTTGCAGGAAACAAAGGTGGATATATCACAATGGAAGGAAGTGTGAGCAATGGGATAGTGAGTTTCGAGCGGATTTCGTATGTGAAGCAGATAGATTACAATCTGTTGAGTGTCAGTCAAATTTGTGACAAGAAATTTACTGTGCATTTTGATGACAAATCCTGCTATATTCTGAAACCGGGCTTTACAATTCCTAAAGAGTGGATAATGTTGAAGGCACCTCGCGTCAACAATCTATACATTCTTGATATGTCCAAGGCAATGACATCACAGGGGCAAATAACATGCTTTTTGTCCAAGGCGACTGAGAAAGAATCGATAATGTGGCACCGAAGAATGGGGCACATTCATCTGAAGAAAATGAATCAACTTGTGAGAAATGGACTTGTCGATGGAGTAAACGTGAAACATTTCCATCTAAATGACAAGTGTGTGAGTTGTAAAAAGGGGAAGCAACACAAACAGTCCCACAAAGTGAAAAAGGTTAACTCTGTTGAGATGCCACTAGAGCGATTGCACATGGATCTTTTCGGACCGGTCAAGCGCAAAAGTCATCTTGGAGAGCTTTATTGTTTAGTCGTCACTGACGATTACTCAAGATTTTCATGGGTGATGTGTTTGCAAAATAAAAGCGACACTTTCGTTAATCTAAAAGTTCTGTTCACTCGATTGGAGAATCTCTACAATGTGAAGATAAAGAGAATTCGGAGTGACAATGGGACGGAGTTCAAAAATGCCAAGATGGATGAACTTTGTGAAAACAAAGGGATACATCATGAATATTCGGCTCCGTACACCCCTCAACAGAACGGTGTTGCTGAACGAAAGAATAGGACTCTAATTGAAGCGGCTAGAACAATGCTTGCTGATTCAAATCTTCCAATAATGTTCTGGAACGAGGCGATTTATGCAGCAAATTACACATTAAATCGGGTTCTAACAGTGAAGAAGTTTGGTAAAACATCTTATGAGCTGTTACACCGAAGAAAGCCGAACTTAGAGTATCTAGAACCTTTCGGGGCGCCTTGCACTATGTTGAATCCAAGCGAAAAGTTTAGTCCTAAAGCCGAGGAGGGTTACTTTGTTGGATATGCAACCCCGCTCAAACGGGTATACAACAAGCGAACTCGTCGTGTGGAAGACTGGGCTAACGTGGAAGTTCAACGATATACTCAAAATATTCAAGGCACGGGTCCTGATTGGATGTTTGATTACAAAGATTTCTTTGAATCATTCAATCTAGATAGCTTGGTTGAAGAAGCTGTTATTAGACTACTTTACGAGTGTGAAAATGCAACAACTTCACCGTTGGTGCGTCCAATCACCGTGAACCCCCTACCAGCTTCTAATGATACCAATGCTCCTATACAAGAAGAAGAAATATTTCAAGAGGCTTCAACTTCATTAGACACTTCAGAATCTGAAGATGAACAATTTGAAGAAGCTATTCTTGATCAAGCTGAAGAACAGGAGGCACCACCAGTGAACCCAACTCCAATTACTGATGTGGCTTCATCATCAAATACGGGTCATGATCTGGATGCTGTAGAGAACTTGACTGTTCAGACGGGAGTGCAAGTACCTGATTATCCGGAATCTCGGATTCATCGTATTCACCCGCTGGAGCAAGTAATCGGTGATCCTGGAAGTAGTGTTATGACCAGAGGGCAGCTTAAAAGCGTTAATTCGCCAGAGAGTTTTGGTGCTTTAGCTTTATATGCCAAAATTCAACAATCTGGTAGTCAAAATGATTGGTCGTTTGCGTGTTATGTGTCGCAGGTAGAGCCAAGGACATACAAGGACGCTTTGAAGGATGATGCCTGGGTGGAAGCTATGCAGGAGGAGTTATTACAATTCCAGAAATTGGGAGTTTGGACGCTCACGGATTTGCCGCCGGATAGGAAGAAGATCGGCACCAAATGGGTGTTTAAGTGTAAGAAGGATGATCGTGGGGTAATTGTTCGTAACAAAGCCAGATTGGTCGTGCAGGGTTTCCATCAAATCGAAGGGATTGATTATAACGAAATCTATGCACCGGTAGCACGAATCGAAGCTATTCGGATGTTCCTCGCGTTTGCTTCTTATAAGAAATTCAAAGTTTATCAAATGGACGTGAAAAGCGCATTTCTGTACGGAAAAGTCAAGGAAGAGGTGTATGTAGGGCAGCCACCAGGCTTTGAGGACCCAATCCACCGGGATAAGGTCTACGTGTTGAACAAAGCTCTTTATGGCTTGCACCAGGCTCCGAGGCAGTGGTACGAGGAGCTGAGTACATACCTCATCACCAAAGGATTTAAGCGCGGCCTCGTCGATTGCACCCTCTTTACGAAAAAGATGGGAGATGACTTGCTTCTAGTACAGATATACGTTGATGATATAATATTTGGTTCAACTAATGAGCTTTTATGCAGGGAGTTCGAAACTGTCATGCAGGAAAAGTTCGAAATGAGCGCAATGGGGGAGATGCAGTTTTTCCTAGGCTTGCAGGTGGACCAAAGACCCGACGGGATCTTCATTCACCAGACGAAATATGTCTCCGACATCTTGAGCCGGTTCCAGATGGAGGACTCAAAGCCGATGGATACCCCGATTCAACCCAATCACGGGATTGGAGTGGACGCTAAGGGGGAGCTGACGGATCCTTTTACATACAGAGCAATCATCGGATCTCTGATGTATTTGACGGCGTCTCGACCAGATATTATGTACGCAACGTGTCTCTGTGCCCGTTATCAATCGAAGCCGAAACAAAGTCATCTGACGGCGGTCAAGCGTATCCTTCGATATCTGAAGGGTTGTCCTTCAAAAGGACTTTGGTACCCTAATGATGATAATTTTGATTTCATATCTTTTAGTGATGCAGATTGGGGCGGCTGTGACAAAGATAGCAAATCTACTACAGCTGGTTGCCAGTTTTTCGGGAGCAGGTTAATCACCTGGCAATGCAAGAAACAGACTTCCGTAGCACAATCTACCTGTGAAGCCGAGTACATTGCAGCCTCGAGTTGCTGTTCGCAAGTACTTTGGATTCAACAACAAATGGTGGATTACGGTTTGCAGTTTCTTAAAACCCCTATTTACTGTGACAACGAAGCCGCAATTGCATTAACTAAAAATTCGGAAAATCATTCTAAAGCGAAACACATCCGGATCAAATATCATTTTATCCGTGATTGTTACGCTAAGGAATTGATCGATATGATCAAAATACATACTGACTACCAACGTGCAGATCTGTTTACTAAAGCTTTTGACCGTTCACGCTTTGAATATCTTTTAAAAGTAAACAATATAAAGGAAAAACAGGACTAATCGGCACCTCGGTTTATCGCTTTTTTAGTTTTTAGTTTTTATATTTTGCTAATTGGGAATTTCTCTTTGCTAATTGGGAATTTCTCTTTACTATCGTAATCCTCAAAGAAGTTGATGCTTTCGAGGGGATTGTTTAATCCTCAAAGAAGTTGATGCTTTCGAGTGGATTGTTTCTTTCAAATTTTGTTTTTATTTTGTTTTTCAGAAAAATGAAAATCCAAAAATATGTTCTTTATTTTAGGGGGAGCCATTTTATCAGAAAAACCAAAAACAATATAAAATTAAAAAAAAAAACCTAAAAATTAGAAAATCCAAAATGATTTCCTGGTAAAACAGAGGAAATGATAGTACATCAGTGGGGATCTGACACAGGCTAAAGAATTGAATAGTTTATGAGGCGTGTGTTGATTACGTGTGATATGCTGATAGGCTTCGTAGACTAAATATTGCGTGCATTAGTGATACAAACATAACGAACTACGCGTTCGTGGCTGAACACCTCATGGGCATATGGTCTTAGTACCGTAATTTCGTTTGATAGGATTGCCAAAATCTGAGGTTTCGGGTCGTTATGTTATGGTTATCCGGGATATTCTGATAAACTTTTGTCGTATTGATTTACGGACCTAGTTTTATCAGAATATTTGCTAAAAAGAGCTTAATTGCCAAAATCGGAAGTTACCGAATTGAGGAACTTTATGTTTTAATTGATCATCGATCATTATTACATCGTATTGATCATCTGATGCAAATCAGTGATTAATATCAGCCTCAACCTAGTGTATATGCACATGTTACTCTGCTGCATTCATTTGCTGACCTGTACACCTCTGTGCTATATACTTTGTAACTTTTACGGATAACTCTGGCATAATCACGCGTTACGACGAAGCTTTGTGCAATTACTTGATACGGGAGTATGTCGTGTGTGTGGGCACCACATCGTGTTAGTCTAATACACCTAACTCGTATCATTTTAAAGCATTGCGTAATTGTCTGCATGTGAGCTTACGTGGACCACAATATCAGCAATTGCCGTATCACATACTGTTTCTAATGATAATATTAAACAAATAGATCAACGCTGTGATCAGATTTCTCAGAAAACTGATATGATCCTCTGACCGGATTTCACAAAATGTTTACTGCTTTCATTTACTTTGATGCATTTTATTTTGTTGCAATTTACTTTTATTGTCAAAAAGATACAAAATCCAAAAAGATTTTAGGTGTGTTTTGATAAAATTTCAGAAAAATCCAAAATTTTTGCATTTCTGCTTTATTTTTGATAACCGGGGATGCTTGATAGTCAATTTCTGAGATTTGACAACACCATCTGGGCTTTGTATCATTCTAAAAGTAAAAATTTGTGTTTTGGAAGTTTAACGGATTGAAAAATGTTGAACGGGATTCGAATTTGTAATTTGGCAAAATTTTTCAAAATTTCCATTTTACATTTGCCCTTCATTGGGACGAATGTGGAAATTTTTTCACCTTCGGGCCTTGCTTAAATGGGCGAATGTGGGTTGTGTGTTTGATTTCCACTTCCGGGTACACATTCTACATTCGGGCACATTTAATTGTGGGCGAATGTAGAACATTCCCACCTTCGCACCTATAAACGGACGAAGGTGCAGCCTATTTATAAACAACTTACAGGTTCGACCCTCACTTCACATTTTTTCAAAATTTCTTCAATAACAGACCCTTGTTGATTTTCATTTCCCTGCTTGTGCGTTTTGATCCTTGCATCTTACTGATCATTTTCATATAAGTTTTACAGGTAATGGACAAGGATTCAAGCCGGAATCGTTTGTTTAGTAACCGGACCTAGGGTTTAAGGGTTTAGGGATTTTCAGTGATTATTAATGCTTGATTTTGTTAAACTTTCATCCCACATCAGTTTTAGGGGGAGAATGTATTAGGAATTAGTATATAAACAAGGTTTAATCACTGATTGATTGATTGATAAAATAAAAACCTAATTTCTTTTGAAAACTGATGTTGAATGAATTTTAAGGTCAATTGATGGTAGACGAAGCTTAGTCGGCCATGTTAGAGTAGAATCTAATCAAAATCAAGGCCTGAAAACACAGTTTGAAAATTTTTAAATTTTGGGTTTAACCAGGTTCCACCTTCGGTTCATCGAAGTGGACGAGGGTGAATCAGTGTGGACGAAGGAAACTCTAAACGGGCGAATGTATCTTTTTGTTCAAAATCTTTGTACATTCGACCAGAAATTTACACCTTCGGCCATAATAACTTACATTCGACCATATTGTTTGGGCGAATGTGAAATTTCAAAAACCTAAATTTTGAATTTTTGACGATTTCGTGTTTTGACATTTTATTTTGATTTTACATTTCAGATGGCTGAAGAACAAGCAAATGTTGATATTCCTGTGGAAACTACAGTGACTGATCCAGTTCCAGAGACTGTGCAAGAAGAAGGATCATCAAGCGGTAACAAATGGCCGTTTGAGAAGACTCATAACTGTTGTGCGTATCTTGGAGATGTGGAGAAGAATGTGGAGTTCACTGAGATTATCAAGTTTCTGAAGAGATGCAGAGTGGTTTATGCTTTGGCCACACCAACTATTATCTACAAGGATATAGTTGAGGATTTTTATAACAATGCCAAGTATGATTACTTTGATAATCAGACTATCATCAGAAGCAAAATTCAGGGAATGGAGATGTTTATTACTGAAGCTGATATCAGGGAAGCTCTCCAGATCCAGTTTGAAACAAGTGAGGATCCAAGGGAATTGTCCTGGACTGAGCAGAAAGCATGTTTCCTAAGGATGAAATACAAAGGACCGATCACTGATGGTTCTATGTATAAAGGGAAGCTGAGCGTGCAGTTCAAGTATTTTGCTCACGTCATTATAATAGTATTTGGATGTGTCAGTGGAGGTTATGACGTGATGAGGAAGAGTTTAAGCTCGTTAATGGTTGCATTGACTCTCAATAAACCATTTAACGTTGCTGGAATGATTTTAGATCATATGTTGGAGATGTTGAAAGGTTTGAAGAAGAAATACTTCATGCTTTATCCTAGATTTTTGATGATGATCTTCGATCACAAATATCCAAACTTGAAGAAGGATCCAACACAAATACTTGCTATGGATCATATGAATGTTAGAACCTTGGTGAGAATGAAAGGTTATAAAGGTGTGCCTGACAATGAGAGACCACCTTTCAGGAGATTGTTTGGAGCCTTGGCTAGAGAGGATTACATGGATCCTGGAAAGAATACAGCGAGGCATCCTGATAGTGATAGTGATAATGATGATCCATTGGTTTATGCTGATGCAAGCACAAAAAGGAAGAGACAAGTTGTCAATCCCGGAGCCAAAGGGAAGGGTAAGGGAAAGACAGATCAAGGGAGTTCAAAACAACAAGTGGTGAGGAAGAAAACAACTGCTAAGAAGGGTACGAGTTTGGTAGATGAAGAGTCTGTTGATTCAGAGGAAACAGAAACTGAAGAACAATGGGATTCGGATGCTGAAAATGTCCGGACTACCAAACAAAAGGCCACTTTGGTTGGTGAGTCTGAATCACTGAACAGATCGATTGAAGAAGCTAAGAAGAGCAAGCAGTCTGTTGGTGCTGAAGATGAAGGGTTGACTGTTAATTTGGATGAGTTGAATGAAGGTGAAACCGTTGTATTAAACTTGCCCAAGCCCAAACACAAAACCATGGCCAAGAAGACTAGTACAAAGCAGCTGAGAGAGAAAGAATTGAACTTATTGTTGAAAGGAAAGAGATTACCTGATGCTGGTACATCATCTAAACAATCTTCACCAGCAGCTAAGAAGCAAAAGACTAAGGAGGCTACACCATTACCAGTGGATCAATTTAATATTGCACTGGATAATGTTCTTGACATGTTTACTAAGCCTCAGAAAGGAAAAGAAGTTGAGGTTGAGCCATCTAAGTCAAAGTCCAAATCGAAGAAAGTCACTATGGATGATGATGTGATGAAGCAGGTGAATAAGAAGATGGACGACATGATGAAGATGCTAGTGGCTCAACAAGCAGAAATTGCCAGATTTAAGCAAAATGAAGAGAAAATGCTTCAGATCGTTGTAGCTTCAAAGTCTAATCAAGATGAGATAGACGAGAAAGTGAAGAAGCTTGAAGCAAAGAATAAGAAGCTTGAAGGAAAGTGTCTGAGAAATAAGAACAGATACAAGGCGATTAAAGAAGACAACAAAGAGCTGAAGGCTGAAAACAAACGCCTTAGTGATCTGATAGATGATCTGTACAATATTGCACCCAAGCTGAAGGAGGGTGAGGAGGATACAGAGAAAGAGGTTGAACAGGTTGACTTTGAACCATCTGAATCTGACAAAGAGGAAGATGAGGATGATAAGGATGATGAGAATGAAGAATCGGATAAGAGTGATGATGAAGGTGATAATGATGATGATGATGATGCTGAAGGTTCGGGAAGTCAAAAGGAGGATGATAGTAGTAGTGATGATAATGATGGAGGAGATGATACTTCGAAGTTTACTTTTGAAAAGAGACCACCTTCAAAGAAGAAGAAAGACACAGGTGAGTCAAGTTCAAAGAAGAGTAGTGAGAATGTTGATGATGAGACTGTGTTTTGGAATGAGAAGGTGAGATCCTTGTCTGATGATGCAAAACAAGTTTACAAGGATATGTTAGAGAAAAGGGAATGGACCATTGAGTTCACAGGTCGTTTTGCTGAAATATTCCAAACTGATGATATGCGTTATGAATTGGAATATAACGATCCTGATCTAGAAGAGGGGGAAGTACCTGCATCTGTGGCAAAAGAGATATTGGATGGACTTGCACAGAGGGTAGGGAAAACATTTGAAGAGTTCATTGTTGATGAGTCGATTCCACATATTCCTGAAAAGGATATTGGAAGTCACTCTGATGACAAAGAGATCCCTGAATTTGAAGAAGTTGAGATAGAGGATATTACACATGAGGAATATCCACAGTACTTCAGACAAACTGATGAAGATGTGGTGTTTCCTGATTTTACTGAGAGACATAATACGTCTGCAAAAAGAAAGGCAAAGAAGAGGAGTGCTGAGTTTGTTGAGAAAGTACTTGGAGCTGATTTGCCAGAATCTTCAAATAAGACTGATGATTTGAAGGAGTATTTGAAGAAGTTAAGACTGATGGAAGAAAACCGACCAAAGCCTGAAGCTCAAGGAAACTTCTATAGGTTTCATAATGCGAAGTTCAGAGGCAGAGCTCTTGGGTGGACATACTTAGGCATGCTGAAGTGTTTAGCTGCTAAGTGGGAATCTGGAATCTTGTACTTTTACAGATTCATTGATTTACTGACTCTACCGTACTGGGCGGTTAGAGATCTATGCAGATTCCAAATGTCGGGTGCTTCAGTGAATAATTCACACGTCGGTTGGTGTGCAGACAAATTGGTTTGGGAGAGTAGAACTAAGTGGAACAGATTTAAACCACAATATCCCCGGAGGAAAGTTCACAGGGATATTGATCCCAGAACCAAGTTGAAAAGGGTTACCTTGATTTATAAGGCACCTGAAGTGATGAGAAAGATTCCTTTGATGCCTATGCCTCAACACTTCAGTGCTGATTTCATTTTCTGGTACTATGATTGGAGGAAGGCTGAAGCTGTGATAGTGTTGAGAGATGGAAAGGACAAATACAAGCATGTTCATGTATTTGATCCTATGTGGCTGATAAATTGCACCTTTGAAGACATCATCATGCTCTTTTATAATCCGATTCATTATGAGCCAAACGATGCAGATCAAGCAAAGAAATACACACAGGTTGTGGGTGTTTGCTTTGCTTATGATATTAATGCTGGAAGTAATTTGGAGGGGAAGCTTGGCAAGAAGGTGAAAATGGCAAATGTGTCGAAGCCGGTTAAGAGGAAGTTAGAGCCTGAGATGACAACTGAGCAAAAGAAACAGCTCAGAATCAAGCTGCTAAACAAAGCCATGGATGAAGACAGAAAACGATCTAATCAATAGTCGAGGGGGAGTTTGTAGATGCCGTTTTGCGACTAATGATTAGATGTTAACATGTGTTAGGGGCGAAGGAAGACTAGATGGGCGAAGGTGAATAGAAGGGGACGAAGGTAGCTTGAATAAGGGACGAATCTGGAACCAAGACTGAAGGAAGAACACATTCGACCACATGAAGTGGGCGAATGTGGAAAAGCCTACATTCGACCTAAGGAAAGGGGCGAATGTGCAGGTGTTATAAATAGATTTTGGGTTTTTGTAATGTAAAACGAGTCATTTAGAGTGTGTGTTTTTGGTGTGTGTTCCAGAGAGGTCTGAGAGTGATAGTTTGTGTGCTAGATTAACTGTTATCAAGTTGTAAGCAATTATATCAAAGAGTTAATCTATGAAAAGCTTTTAAAATGACTTTGATTGTGTTTTGATTGAGTTTATATCAGTTTGTTCTAAGCTAGGGTTTCCGCACCTGGTTTAGCAACTTGTATGATCATATAATCCTGTTTTCGTGTCGAATTCTTCCTCTACAATTATTATTATCCCCAACTTCTAACCAATGAACTTTGGATTTCTGTTTTAAGAACTTCTCCTCATCAATAAGAGGATCAAAATAGGCCTTAAAATAAATCTCCTCTTCCTCACTCAAAAAAGAATTATTAGCATCGCTTCGTATCCTTTATCCGAGTCTATAGCATGATCAGATATCTTATGGCCTTCACGTTCCTCCCTTCGGGTGCCCAAAACTTCAAATGTACCGATAGTTACGTCCTATAAGACTTGAGTCTTTTCTTGTGTACGAATCTCTATGTCATTGTCGCATCGTGAGTCCAATTAGCGTCCGCTCTGTTTGGTAACCTTTATCTAAGTCTGTTGCATGATCAGATATCTTATGGCCTTCCCGTTTCTCCCTTCGGGTGCCCAAAACTAATAATGTACCGATAGTGACGTCCTTTAAAACTCGAGTCTTTTCTTGTGTACGAGTCTCTATGTCATTGTCGCATCGTGAGTCCGATTACCATCCGGTCCCCTACGTATCCTTTATCTGAGTCTATAGCATGATCAGATATCTTATGGCATTCACGTTCCTCCATTCGAGTGCCCGAAACTTCACATGTACCGATAGTTACGTCCTTCAAAACTTGAGTCTTTTCTTGTGTACGAACCTTTATGTCATTGTCGCATCTTGAGTCCGATTACCGTCCGGTCCGCTTTGTATCCTTTACTGGAGTCTGTCGCATGATCAGATAACTTATGGCCTTCACATTCCTCCATTCGGATGCCCGAAACTTCAAATGTACCGATAGTTACGTCCTTTAAGACTTGAGTGTTTTCTTGTGTGCGAATCTCTATGTTATTGTTGCATCGTGAGTCCGATTACCGTCCGGTCTGCTTCGTATCCTTTATCTGAGTCTATAGCATGATTAGATATCTTATGGCCTTCACGTTCCTCCATTCGAGTGCCCGAAACTTCACATGTACCGGTAGTTACGTCCTTTAAAATTTGAGTCTTTTCTTTTGTACAAATCTCTAGGTCATTGTCGCATCGTGAGTCCGATTACCATCCGGTCAGCTTCGTATCCTTTATCTGAGTTTGTTGCATGATCAGATATCTTATGGCCGTCTCGTTCCTCCATTCGGATGCCCAAAACTTCAAATGTACCGATAATTATGTCCTTTAAAACTCGAGTCTTTTCTTGTGTACGAAACTCTATGTCATTGTCGCATCTTGAGTTGGATTACCGTCCGGTCAGCTTCGTTTCCTTTATCTGAGTCTGTTGCATGATCAGATATCTTATGGCCTTCCCATTCCTCCATTCGGGTGCCCGAAACTACAAATGTACCGACAGTTATGTCCTTTAAAACTCGAGTCTTTTCTTGTGCACGAATCTCTATGTCATCGTCACATCGTGAGTACGATTACCGTCCGGTCCGCTTCATTTCATTTATCTGAGTCTATAGCGTGATCTGATATCTTATGGCCTTCACATTCCTCCCTTTGGGTGCCCGAAACTTCAAATGTAACGATAGTTACGTCCTTTAAGACTTGAGTCTTTTCCTGTGTACGAATCTCTATGTTATTGTCGCATCGTGAGTCCGATTACCGTCCGGTCTGCTTCGTAACCTTTATCTGAGTCTGTTGCATGATTAGATATCTTATGGACTTCCCATTTCTCCCTTCGGGTGCCCAAAACTTCAAATGTAGCGATAGTTACGTCCTTTAAAACATGAGTATTTTCTTTGTACGAATCTCTATGTCATTGTCGCATCGTAAGTCCGATTACCGTCAGGTCTACTTCGTATCCTTTATCTGAGTCTATAGCATGATGAAATATCTTATGTTCTTCACGTTCCTCCATTCGAGTGCCCGAAACTTCACATGTACCGATAGTTACGTCCTTCAAAACTTGAGTCTTTTCTTGTGTACGAATCTCTATGTCATTGTTGCATCTTGAGTCCGATTACCATCCGGTCCAATTCGTATCCTTTATTTGAGTCTGTCACGTGACCAGATATCTTATGACCTTCACGTTCCTCCATTCGGGTGCCCGAAACTTCAAATGTACCGATAGTTACGTCAATTAAAGCTTGAGTGTTTTCTTGTGTACGAATCTCTATGTCATTGTTGCATCGTTAGTCCGATTACCATCCGGTCTGTTTCGTCACCTTTATCTGAGTCTGTTGCATGATCAGCTATCTTATGGCCTTCCCGTTCCTCCATTCAGGTGATTAAAATTTCAAATGTACCGATAGTTACGTCATTTAAAACGTGAGTCTTTTCTTTGTACGAATCTATATGTCATTGTCGCATCGTGAGTCTAATTACCATTCGGTCAGCTTCGTATCCTTTGTCTGAGTCTGTTGCATGATCAGATATCTTATTGTCGTCCCGTTCCTCCTTTAGGGTGCCCGAAATTTCAAATGTACCGATAGTTATGTCCTTTAAAACTCGAGTCATTTCTTGTGTACGAATCTCTATGTCATTGTCGCATCGTGAGTCCGATTACCGTCCGGTAAGCTTCGTTTCCTTTATCTGAGTGTGTTGCATGATCAGATATCTTATGGCCTTCCCGTTCCTCCATTCGGGTGCCCAAAACTTCAAATGTAACGATAGTTACGACCTTTAAAACTTGAGTCTTTTCTTGTGTTCGAATCTCTATGTCATTGTCCCATCGTGAGTCCGATTACTGTCCGGTCCGCTTCTTAAGCTTTATCTGAGACTGTTGAATGATCAGATATCTTATGGCCTTCCCGTTCCTACATTCGGGTGCCCAAAACTTCAAATGTACCGACAGTTACGTCCTTTAAAATGTGAGTCTTTTCTTTTGTACGAATCTCCATGTCATTGTCGCTTCGTGAGTCCGATTACCGTCTGGTCAGGTTCGTATCCTTAATCCGAGTCTGTTGCATGATCAGCTATCTCATGGCCATCCCGTTCGTCCATTCGGGAGCCCGAAACTTCAAATGTACTGATATTTATGTCCTTTAAGACTTGAGTCTTTTCTTGTGTACGAATCTCTATGTCATTGTCGCATCGTGAGTCCAATTACCATCCGTTCCGCTTCGTAACCCTTATCTGAGTCTATAGTATGATCAGATATCTTATGGCCTTCACGTTCCTCCATTCGGCTGCCTGAAACTTCAAATGTACCAATAATTACGTCTTTTAAAACTTGAGTCTTATCTTGTGTACGAATCTCTATGTCATTGTCGCATCGTGAGTCCAACTACCGTCCGGTCTGCTTCGTAACCTTTATCTTAGTTTGTTGCATGATCAGATATCTTAGGGCCTTCCCTTTCATCCGTTCGGGTGCCCAAAACTTCAAATGTACCGATAGTTACGTCCTTTAAAACGCGAGTCTTTTCTTGTGTTCGAATCTCAATGTCATTGTCGTATCGTGAGTCCGATTACCATCTGGTCAGCTTTGTATCCTTTATCAAAGTCTGTTGCATGATCAGATATCTTATGGCCTTCCCATTCCTCCATTCGGGTGACCGAAACTTCAAATGTACCGATAGTTATGTCCTTCAAAACTCGAGTCTTTTCTTGTGTACGAATCTCTATGTCATTGTTGCATTGTGAGTCCGATTACCATCCGGTCTATTTCGTAACCTTTATCTGAGTCAGTTGCATGATCATATATCTTATGGCCTTTCCGTTCCGTCATTCAGGTGCCTAAAACTTCAAATGTACCGATAGTTACGTCCTTTAAAATGTGAGTCTTTTCTTTGTACGAATCTCTATGTCATTGTCGCATCGTGAGTCCGATTACCATCCGGTCAGCTTCCTATCCTTTATCTGAGTCTGTTGCATGATCAGATATCTTTTGGCCGTCCCGTTCCTCCGTTCGGGCGCCCGAAACTTTAAATGTACCGATAGTTATGTCCTTTAAAACTCGAGTCTTTTCTTGTGTTCGAATCTCTATGTCATTGTCGCATCGTGAGTACGATTACTGTCCGGTCAGCTTCGTTTCCTTTATCTGAGTCTGTTGCATGATCTTATAACTTATGGCCTTCATGTTCCTCCATTCGGATGCCCGAAAATTCAATTGTACCGATAGTTACGTCCTTTAAAACTTGAGTCTTTTCTTGTGCACGAATCTCTATGTCATTGTTGCATCGTGAGTCCGATTATCGTCCGGTCTGTTTTGTAACCTTTACCTGAGTCTGTTTCATGATCAGATATCTTATGGCCTTCCCGTTCCTCCATTCGGGTCCCAAAACATCAAATGTACCGATAGTTACGTCCTTTAAAACGTGAGTCTTTGCTTTGTAAGAATCTCTATGTCATTGTCACATCGTGAGTCCGATTACCATCCAGCCGGCTTCGTATCCTTTAACTGAGTTTGTTGCATGATCAAATATCTTATGGCCTTCCCGTACCTCCATTCGGGTGCCCAAAACTTCAAATGTACCAATAGTTATGTCCTTTAAAACTCGAGTCTTTTCATGCGTACGAATCTCTATCTCATTGTCGCTTCGATAGTCCGATTACCATCCGTTCCAGTTCGTATCCTTTATCTGAGTCTATAGTATGATCAGATATCTTATGGCCTTCACGTTCCTCTCTTCGGGTGCCCGAAACTTCAAATATACAGAAAGTTACGTCCTTTAAAACTTGAGTCTTTTCGTCTGTACGAATCTCTATGTCATTGTCTCTTCGTGAGTCCGATTACCGTCCGGTCAGCTTCGTATCCTTAATCTGAGTATGTTGCATAATCATCTATCTAATGGCCTTCCCGTTCCTCCGTTCGGGTGCCCGAAACTTCAAATGTACTAATAGTTATGTCCTTTAAAACTCGAGTCTTTTCTTGTGTACGAATCTCTATGTCGTTGTCGCATCGTGAGTCCGATTACCGTCCGCTCCGCTTCGTATCCTTTATCTGAGTCTATAGTATGATCAGATATCTTATGGCCTACACGTTCCTCCATTCGGGTGCCCGAAACTTCAAATGTACCAATAATTACGTCCTTTAAAACTCGAGGCTTAACTTGTGTACAAATCTCTATGTCATTGTCGCATCGTGAGTCCGATTACTATCTGGTCAGCTTCGTATCCTTTATCTGAGCCTGTTGCATGATCAGATATCTTATGGCCTTCCCATTCCTCCATTCGGGTGCCCTAAACTTCAAATGTACCGACAATTATGTACTTTAAAACTCGAGTCTTTTCTTGTGTACGAATCTCTATGTCATTGTCGCATCGTAAGTCCGATTACCGTCCAGTCTGCTTCGTATCCTTTATTTGAGTCTGTCGCATGATCATATATCTTATGGCCTTCTTGTTCCTCCATTCGGGAGCCCGAAACTTCAAATGTACTGAAAGTTACGTCCTTTAAAACTTGAGTGTTTTCTTGTGTACGAATCTCTATGTCATTGTTGCATCATGAGTCCGATTACCATCCGGTCTGTTTTGTAACCTTTATCTGAGTCTGTTGCATGATCAGATATCTTAGGGCCTTCCCGTTCCTTCATTCAGGTGCCTAAAACTTCAAATGTACCGATAGTTACGTCCTTTAAAACGTGAGTCTTTTCTTTATATGAATCTCTATGTCATTGTCGCATCGTGAGTCCGCTTACCATCCGGTCAGCTTAATATCCTTTATTTGAGTCTATTAAATAATCAGATATCTTATGGCCGTCCCGTTCCTCCGTTCGGGTGCCCGAAACTTCAAATGTACCGATGGTTATGTCCTTTAAAACTCGAGTCTATTCTTGTGTACGAATCTTAATGTCATTGCGCATCGTGAGTCCGTTTACCGTCCGATCTGCTTCGTTTCCTTTATCTGAGTCTGTTGAATGATCAGATATCTTATGGCCTTCCCGTTCCTCCATTCGAGTGCCCGAAACTTCAAATGTACCGATAGTTATGTCCTTTAAAACTCGAGTCTTTTCTTGTGTACGAATCTCAATGTCATTGTCGCATCGTGAGTCCGATTACCATCCGGTCCACTTCGTATCCTTTATCTGAGTCTATAGCATGATCGGATATCTTATGGCCTTCACGTTCCTCCTTTCGGGTGCCCGAAACTTCAAATGTACAGAAAGTTACGTCCTATAAAACTTGAGTCTTTTCTTTTGTACGAATCTCTATGTCATTGTCGCATCGTGAGTCCGATTACCATCCGGTCAGCTTCATATCCTTTATCTGAGTCTGTTGCATGTTCAGATATCTTATGGCCGTCCCGTTCCTCCGTTCGGGTGCCCGAAACTTCAAATGTACCGATAGTTATGTCCTTTAAAACTCGAGTATTTTCTTGTGTACGAATCTCTATGTCATTGTCGCATCGTGAGTACGATTACCGTCCAGTCAGCTTTGTTTCCTTTATCTGAGTCTGTTGCATGATCTTATAACTTATGGCCTTCATGTTCCTCCATTCGGATGCCCGAAAATTCAATTGTACCGATAGTTACGTCCTTTAAAACTTGAGTCTTTTCTTGTGCACGAATCTCTATGTCATTATTGCATCGTGAATCCGATTATCGTCCGGTCTGTTTTGTAACCTTTACCTGAGTCTGTTTCATGATCAGATATCTTATGGGCTTCCCGTTCCTCCATTCGGGTCCCAAAACATTAAATGTACCGATAGTTACGTCCTTTAAAACGTGAGTCTTTGCTTTGTAAGAATCTCTATGTCATTGTCGCATCGTGAGTCCGATTACCATCCAGCCGGCTTCGTATCCTTTAACTGAGTTTGTTGCATGATCAAATATCTTATGGCCTTCCCGTACCTCCATTCGGGTGCCCAAAACTTCAAATGTACCAATAGTTATGTCCTTTAAAACTCGTGTCTTTTCTTGCGTACGAATCTCTAGCTCATTGTCGCTTCGATAGTCCGATTACCATCCGTTCCGGTTCGTATCCTTTATCTGAGTCTATAGTATGATCAGATATCTTATGACCTTCACGTTCTTCCATTCGGGTGCCCGAAATTTCAAATGTACCGATAGTTATGTCCTTTAAAATCCAGTCTTTTCTTGTGTACGAATCTCTATGTCATTATCGCATAGTGAGTCCGATTACCGTCCGGTCTACTTCGTAACCTTTATCTGAGTTTGTTTCATGATCATATATCTTATGGCCTTCCCTTTCATCCATCCGGGTGCCCAAAACTTCAAATGGACCGATAGTTACATCCTTTAAAACGCGAGTCTTTTCTTGTGTACGAATCTCTATGTCATTGTCGCATCGTGAGTCCGATTACCATCCGGTCGGCTTCGTATCCTTTATCATAGTCTATTGCATGATCAGATATCTTATGACCTTCACGTTCCTCCATTCGGGTGCCCGAAATTTCAAATGTACCGATAGTTATGTCCTTTAAAACTCTAGTCTTTTCTTGTGTAGGAATCTCTATGTCATTGTCGCATCATGAGTCCGATTACCGTTCGGTCCACTTCGTATCCTTTATCTGAGTCTATAGCATGATCAGATATCTTATGGCCTTCACGTTCCTCCATTCGAGTGCCCGAAACTTCCAATGTACCGATAGTTACGTCCTTTAAAACGTGAGTCTTTTCTTTGTACGGATCTCTATGTCATTGTCGCATCGTGAGTCCGATTACCATCCGGTCAGCTTCGTATCCTTTATCTGAGTCTGTTGAATGATCAGATATCTTATGGCCTTCCCGTTCCTCCATTCGGGTGCCCGAAACTTCAAATGTACCGATAGTTATGACCTTTAAAACTCGAGTCTTTTTTTGTGTACGAATCTCTATGTCATTGTCACATCGTGAGTCCGATTACACTACGGTCAGCTTCGTTTCCTTTATCTGAGTCTGTTCCATGATCAGATATCTTATGGCCTTTCCGTTCCTCCATTCGGGTGCCCGAAACTTCAAATGTACCGATAGTTATGTCGTTTAAAAATCGAGTCGTTTCTTTTGTACGAATCTCTATGTCATTGCGCATCGTTCGTCCGGTTACCATCCGATCTGCATCGTATCCTTTATCTGAGTCTGTTGCATGATCAGATATCTTATGGCTTTCACGTTCCTCCATTCGAGTGCCCGAAACTTCAAATGTACCGATAGTTACGTCCTTTAAAACTTGAGTCTTTTCTTGTGTACGAATCTCTATGTCATTGTCGCATCGTGAGTCTGATGACCGTCCGGTCTGCTTCGTATCCTTTATCTCATTCTGTTGCATTATGAAATATCTTATGGCCTTCCCGTTCCTCCATTCGGGTGCCCGAAACTTCAAATGTACCGATAGTTACGTCCTTTAAATTTTGAGTCTTTTCTTGTGTACGAATCTCTATGTCCTTCTCGCATCGTGATTCCGATTACTGTCCGGTCAGCTTCGTATCCTTTATCTGATTCTGTTGCATGATCAAATATCTTATGGCCTTCCCGTTCCTCGATTCGGGTGCCCAAAACTTCAAATGTACCGACAGTAACATCCTTTAAAACGTGAGTATTTTCTTCTGTACGAATATCTATGTCATTGTCGCATCGTGAGTTCGATTACCATCCGGTCAGCTTCGTATCCTTAATCCGAGTCTGTTGCGTGATCAGATATCTTATGGCCTTCCCGTTCCTCCATTCGGGTGCTCGAAACTTTAAATGTACCGATAGTTATGTCCTTTAAAACTTTGTCGGAGGATTGATTATGTGCGTACTATACTTCTTGTTTATTCATGTGGACTTAAACTTACATTAGACATATGAATTGCTAAACTTTCATTCTTTTAATACTTATTGCTTGACTTGGCTTATGTATTCTCACCAAATTCTAGTTGACCCCCCATCTTTTCAAAACTCAACAGGAAATATTGATGCGTGAAGTCTAAAGCTAGCATGAGGAGTTATTTGAAGTTTTAAGTTTCGTTTGTTTGTTTGATGTATTAGATGTCAGTCAAGACTTTAATGTAATTCAATATTGTAATGACATAAAGGATTATTTAAACATATGTATTACCATGAGCTACTGAACAATCATTCATACGTGACACCTCGCTGTTTCCGCCATCGGTTGGGGTGTTACAAATTGGTATCAGAGCCTTGGTTATAGGGAATTAGGTTATTAGAAAAATAATCTAAACTATAACCTTAGGGATTTAAACCAGTACTTGCTTCTCTTACTTGTAACCCTAATTGCTTCCTTATTCTTATCCATATCCTACACCCTATACTACCCTAGGCCTTACAAGTTGCCTACTCTCACTCGTCTGCTACAATCCTTATCCACCTTTAGATTAATAGGACAAAATCCTCAGGTTTAGCCTGAACCACCTTGAGATCTCGTCAAAGTTCTAGATTTTAATAACGAACACGTGCAATCTGGAAGGGTGAACGCCTGTATTCTGAGTTTTCTGTCTAGGACTGGCATTGCGCATATATCCCAATCTGACGAGGGACCCGGATGCCTACCTGGGAATTCTTGGGTTGAGTGTTCACTTATAGGCTAAAGCATGTCTTCACTATGTTATTAGAATCTGGAATCTTTGATAAGTCAATGTTTTTGTTTATTCGTTTTAATTAATGAATAAATGATTACATTCCTTATTATATCTCATTATCCTTGATTCACCCTATGTCTCATTGAACCTCCATTGTGTCTCTTTCAGATAATGCCTCCTCGTCGCAGCACTCCTCTTAACAATGACAACGATCATGAGGATGAGAGCATCAACAACAACAACAACAATAATAACAACCCGGACAACGGTACCCCTAGCAATGCCCAACTCGCCGCGATCATTACCCAACAAATGGCGGCAACACTCCCTAACTTAGTGACCCAAATTGCTCAAGTGAATGGAAATGGCAACCACAACGGGAACGGTGATGGGAATGGAAATGCTCACCCTGCTTGCACCCTCAAGCACTTCAACTCTTGCAACCCTCCTAAGTTTAGTGGTGACGAAGGAGCCACTGGTCTCCTTCAGTGGTTCGAAGGTATCGAAAATACCTTCATTAATAGCGAGTGCCCTAACAATCTCAAATTTCGCTATGCTATGAGTGTCCTCCACAAGCGGGCACTCACATGGTGGAACGAAGAGAAAAGGACTCGCGGAGTTGAAGTCGCCTTGGCCTTGACATGGGAACAAGCTAAAGACGTCATGAAGGCGGAATTCTGCCCTCGTAATGAAATCAAGAAGTTAGAAGATGAGTTTCACGATCTTGCTCAAGACAGTGGAGAAAACCTAGCCTACAACACTCGTTTCCATGAACTTATTCTACTGCTACCACATAAGGTCACCCCCTTGCCTGTTGCGATCGAAAAGTACAATAGTGGCTTACCTATGCAGATTCAGGACACGGTGTGGGGAAGGAACCCTGCTACTCTCGAGGAAGCAAAGCGTTTGGCGGCCACCCTAACAGATAACCATGTGAAGGCAAGAACTTTGACTCGGAAAGGGGAAAAGAAAACTGTTGTGAAGGATACTCCCCAACCTGCTATTGAAATTAAAACTGAGTCCTCAACCAACAGAAGACGCAAGGCGAGGAACTTCGCAATAGATGTCACTCCTCCACTCAACAAGAAACCATATACTACACCCCATCCTCTTTGTAACACCTGCAAGTATCACCACCCAACCAAAGTGCCTTGTCGTCATTGTACTAATTGTCAAAAGTATGGGCATCTCATGAATGTTTGTCGAATTCCTCCTGCTAATGCCCCTGCTGCTCAGAATAATCCTGCTAGGGACCCTCCAGCTACTTAACGACAAACTCCACCGTTTGGATGTTATTTGCTTTTTAAAATTCAATGTATTGACGCACTTTGATAAATTTCGTATTGAAATTTTTGAGAGTTGGTTTATCTAGTATGTTCATAACACTTGGATACATGCTTGTTGAATGTGAACTAATTGCTATATCAATATTTAAATCCTTACAATTACAACTCACCTGCTATACTTGTTATACTTATAAACTTGCTTACATAAACATACTATCAATTTTCAATAATTGCAATCAAACAACTGGTAGAGGATAAAGTACTTGCTCAACAGTTAGTAGAGCACCAAATAACCTACTCAACGATTGGTAGAGGCCCTAATAACCTGCTCAACAATTGGTAGAGGTTCTTACTCACTAACTGGTAGGAGTCTTTTTCCTGCTCAACAGTTGGTCTCATTGATACAAAGAATCATTCACAAGATTATTTTGCATTACATACATGTGTGTTTAGAGTCGTAGAAGGACACAAAACCCTAATGTAAGGTAAATTGGTGATTGCGGTCTAGAACGTAATCATGAATTTACAGGTACGTTAAGGTAGTGTGAAATTCTATCAAGGTTTTCGGTAGATAACCAATTATAAACTCTAGTTACCTAGTAGTTCATTTAGTGTTTCTATAATCAATCAACTCATGCATTTCTTTTAGGATTCCTAAAACTTAAGTTTAGTGTTTTGCTAAAATCTTATCCCCCTTGCTATTTCAGACGAACCTAATCCAACCTTTAAAACCCACACATATCAAACCTCTTATCCAAATTATTCGAAACAGGTTATTCTATTACCCATAAGTTCATGTCGTGCCTTAACCCAAGTTTTCCAAACCACAGTTGCCCTAATTCCTACCCAATCACCCTCAACCTTGTGTTTATAATAACTTTGGGATGAAGTTTCCAAAAGTAGGGGAGACTGTAACATCGCATATTTTCCCTAATTTTTTTAAATGAAAAATAAAATATGTTTTAAACATCTTAAACTAATAATTATTTAATAAAACGTGGTGGTTTTGACATTCTTATACGTTTTTAAAAATGTATTGTGACACTTTTGGACTCATATAACTATACTATAAACATATATTAATATTAAAATTGTGAAATAATTGCAAAAAAAAAGGAATGCGTGGACCGGGACTCGAACCCGCGTCCACGGCCGGCCTGATACACACACACGCATCAACCAACTGGGCTACAGCCCAGTTTGGTGATAGTTATAAAACAGAAACAATCATAAACCTTTCTTGATGTGCACAGTTGACTTTGGAAAGTCAACTGCGAATCCAATCCTTCCCAAAAAAACACCAACCGCGTATTTGATCGGGTTTATATATGTAATGTCTTTGGCCGACTTGTTTCTGCTTAATCCCCACGCCAATTAGCAGTTAAAGCATTCCAATTATATGAATTATACGTGTATGCGTTTTTAATACGGGTCAATCTTCCAAATTTACGAGTTCATACGATTAGTATAAATTGATCACACCCTTACAAGCTCAAATCGCCGATAATCAAACCCCCATACTCAATTTATCCTTACACTCTTTCAAATCTACAATTTTTGCTTCGGTTTGACTTTTCTTTTGACCATTCGATTCATAGCTCTAATCACGCTGTAAGTATCTTTTTCTTTTTTGGTTTTGTTAATCGGCCATATACAAGCAATAGCCCCAACATTGCAGGGGCTATTGGTTGCTAATTAACGGGATTGGTAAACTAGGGTTCATAGGATATTAATATGGGGAAGATGACTCTCGCAGTCATCAGTCCTATTTTAAACAATCTGAAATAAATCACCAACTGACCTTTAGAGCAGTTGGTGATACCCTTGTTGTTTAAAACCTTGAACCGGGTGGGGATGGGAGTTCGAGTCTGTCTCACCACAATTTTTATTTGACAAATTCTTCATTTAATCCAAAAAGATCTTAAAACTAATTAAAACCAAACATAAATGTTCTCAGGGTCTAGACCAGTTGGTCAGGCTTGTGATTATAAACATGCGAACCGGCCAGAGGCTCGGGTTCGATCCTTTGCAACAACAACATTTTTTTTCAAAACCATTTATTTATATATCTAACCTATTAATCTTTTAAAATAGTTTTTAAATACTAAAAGTGGTTTATAAATTCTATAAAAATTATTTTATGCTAATCTGATGATAAAGTTTACTATACAATTTTTAGTTTTTCAAAAATCATTTATTTAATATATATTATATATATATTACAAGTTCATTCAATTATAATTTTAAAATTCTATAAAAGTACCTAAACAACTTTATAAAATTCCACAAAAATTATTTTGGATTTATGAAACAGTAAAGGTTTCAGAAATAATTTTTTATTCCAGAAAACCGTTTATTTAATATTTTTAATTAATTTTTGTTATTTTTATTCATAAATAAATCATAAAAAATTCATTTTTCAATATTTTTATACCAACATTTTACATAAATTATTTTTGTTCATTTAGAATAGAAATATAAATTTTAATTTGAAATTTCTTTATTTTTAATATTTTTAGATATTAAAATCATATTTTGACAAATAGAAATAAATATACTAAATATACAATTTTTGAGAAAATAATTTTATAAAAATTATTTTCATACTTAAAACCTTATAACATGACCATCTTTAATCAAAAACCTACAAATAGTCTTTTATTTATTTATTTTCTGAATTTCTTTTATTTATTAACAATTTACCTAATTAATAATTAAACAATTACTTATCCCCAAATTAGGAACCCTAGGAATAGTTGTAGACTAGAAAGACTTAGACTTATTTATTGCCTTAAACATAGGTTAATAGTTGGCAACGTTGGACTATACTTATTCTATTTCACAAGACTTAACACTTTGCTGAGGTGAGTTTACGTAACCTTGTTTATGCAATTCTTTATACTTGAAACTTTATACTTAAGCAATTCTACATACATGTCTAGTTGTAAACTTTGATGCCTCGAGACATAGACAAAGACTATTAGACTTAAACTTAAACTTGCATAATCATTAACCCTGATCAAGCCGACAGTATACAATGATAGATCTATTGGATTGACAACCCCACCCAGATTCGTTGACCATCTTTTATGGGGAGCGCGGGTGATTGTTATCGTTCCAACGTTATATTAAGGTGAACCGTGAATGCGGGATGGACCTAAACTTTGTCGGAGGATTGATTATGTGCATACTATACTTCTTGTTTATTCATGTAGACTAAAACTTACATTAGACATATGAATTGCTAAACTTTCATTCTTTTAAAACTTATTGCTTGACTTGGCTTATGTATTCTCACCAACTTCTAGTTGACCCCCCATCTTTTCCAAACTCAACAGGAAATATTGATGCGTGAAGTCTAAAGCTAGCATGAGGAGTTATTTGAAGTTTTAAGTTAAGTTTGTTTGTTTGATGTATTAGATGTCAGCCAAGACATTAATGTAATTCAATATTGTAATGACATAAAGGATTATTTAAACATATGTATTACCATGAGCTACTGAACAATCATTCATACGTGACACCTCGATCTTTCCGCCATCGGTTGGGGTGTTACACAAAACTTCAAATGTACCGACAGTTACGTCCTTTAAAACATGAGCCTTTTCTTCTATATGAATCTCTATGTCATTGTCGCATCATGAATCCGATACCATCCGGTCAGCTTCGTATCCTTAATCTCAGTCTGTTGTAGGATCAGATGTCTTATGGCCTTCCCGTTCCTCCGTTCGGGTGCCCGAAACTTCAAATGTACCGATAGTTATGTCATTTAAAACTCGAGTCTTTTCTTGTGTACGAATCTCTATGTCATTGTCGCATCGTGTGTCCGATTACCGTCTGGTCCGCTTCGTGTCCTTTATCTGAGTCTATAGCATGATCAGAAATCTTATGGACTTCATATTCCTCCATTCGGGTGCCAGAAACTTCAAATGTACCGATAGTTACATCCTTTAAAACTTGAGTCTTTTCTTGTGTACAAATCTCTATGTCATTGTCGCATCCTGAGTCCGATTACCTTCTGGTCTACTTCGTAACCTTAATCTGAGTTTGTTGCTTGATCAGATATCTTATGGCCTTCCCGTTCCTCCATTCGGGTGCCCAAAAATTCAAAAGTACCGATAGTTATGTCCTTTAAAACTTGAGTCTTTTCTTGTGTAAGAATCTCTATGTCATTTTCGCATCGTGAGTCCGATTACCGTCAGGTCCGCTTCGTATCCTTTATTTGAGTCTGTATCATGATCAGATATCTTATGGCCTTCACGTTCCTCCATTTGGGTGCCGAAACTTCAAATGTACCGATAGTTACGTCCTTTAAAACTTGAGTCTTTTCTTGTATACGAATCTCTATGTCATTGTCGCATCGTGAGTCCGATTACCTTCTGGTCTACTTCGTAACCTTAATCTGAGTTTGTTGCTTGATCAGATATCTTATGGCCTTCCCGTTCCTCCATTCGGGTGCCCAAAAATTCAAAAGTACCGATAGTTATGTCCTTTAAAACTTGAGTCTTTTCTTGTGTAAGAATCTCTATGTCATTTTCGCATCGTGAGTCCGATTACCGTCAGGTCCGCTTCGTATCCTTTATTTGAGTCTGTATCATGATCAGATATCTTATGGCCTTCACGTTCCTCCATTTGGGTGCCGAAACTTCAAATGTACCGATAGTTACGTCCTTTAAAACCTGAGTCTTTTCTTGTGTACGTATCTCTATGTCATTGTCGCATCGTGAGTCTGATTACCGTCCAGTCTGTTTCGTAACATTTAACTGAGTCTGTTGCATGACCAGATATCTTATGGCTTTCCCGTACCTCCATTCGGGTGCCCAAAATTTCAAATGTACCGATAGTTACGTACTTTAAAATGTGAGTCTTTTCTTTGTACGAATCTCTATGTCATTGTCGCATCGTGAGTCCGATTACCATCCGGTCAGCTTCGTTACCTTTAACTGAGTCTGTTGCATGATCAGATATCTTATTTCCTTCCCGTTCCTCCATTCGGGTGCCCGAAACTTCAAATGTACCGATAGTTATGTCCTTTAAAACTCGATTCTTTTCTTGTGTACGAATCTCTATGTCATTGTCGCATCGTGAGTCCGATTACCGTCCGGTCCGCTTCGTATCCTTTATTTGAGTCTGTAGCATGATCAAATATCTTATGTCCTTCACGTTCCTCCATTCGCGTGTCCGAAACTTCAAATGTACCGTTAGTTACGTCCTTTAAACTTGAGTCTTTTCTTGTGTACGTATCTCTATGTCATTGTCGCATCGTGAGTTCGATTATCATCTGGTCTGTTTCATAACCTTTATCTGAGTCTGTTGCATGATCAGATATCTTATGGCCTTCCCGTTGCTCCATTCGGGTGCCCAAAACATTAAATGTACCGATAGTTACGTCCTTTAAAACGTGAGCCTTTTCTTTGTATGAATCTCTATGTCATTGTCGCATCATGAGTCCGATTACCATCCGGTCATCTTCGTATCCTTTATCTAAGTCTGTTGCAAGATCATATATCTTATGGCCTTCCCGTTCCTCCATTCGGGTGCCCAAAACTTCAAATGTATCAATAGTTATGTCCTTCAAAACTCGAGACTTTTCTTGTGTACGAATCTCTATGTCATTGTCGCATCGTGAGTCCGATTACCGTCTAGTCCGCTTCGTATCCTTTATTTGAGTCTATATCATGATCAGATATCTTTTGGCCTTCACGTTCCTCCATTCGGGTGCTTCAAACTTCAAATGTACCGATAGTAACGTCCTTTAAAACTTGAGTCTTTTCTTGTGTACGAATCTCTATGTCATTATCGCATCGTGAGTCTGATTACCGTCCTGTCTGCTTCGTATCCTTTATCTGAGTCTGTTGTATGATTAGATATCTTATGGCCTTCCCGTTCCTCTATTCGGGTGCCCGAAACTTCAAATGTACCGATAGTTATGTCTTTTAAAACTCGAGTCATTTCTTGTGTACGAATCTCTATGACATTGTCGCATCGTGATTCTGATAACCGTCCGGTCTGCTTCGTATCCTTTATTTGAGTCTATTGCATGATAAGATATCTTATGGCCTTCCCTTTCCTCCATTCGGGTGCTCGAAACAACAAATGTACCGATAGTTATGTCCTTTAAAACTCGAGTCTTTTATTGGGTACGAATCTCTATGTCATTGTCGCATCGTGAGTCTGATTACGGTCTGGTGCGCTTCGTATCCTTTATCTGAGTCTATAGCATGATCAGATATCTTATGGCCTTCACGTTCCTCCATTCGGGTGCCCGAAACTTCAAATGTACCGATAGTTATGTCCTTTAAAACTCGAGTCTTTTATTGTGTACGAATCTCTTTGAAATTGTCGCATCGTGAGTCCGATTACCATCCGGTCAGCTTCGTATCCTTTATATGAGTATGTTGCAGGATCAGATATCTTATGTCCTTCCCGTTCCTCCATTCGGGTGCCCAAACCTCAAATGTATCGATAGTTAATTCCTTTTTCTTGTGTACGAATGTCTATGTCATTGTCGACATCGTGAGTCTGATTGCCGTCCGGTCCGCTTCGTATCCTTATCTGAGTCTATAGCATGATCAGATATCTTATGGCCTTCACGTTCCACCATTCGGGTGGCCGAAACTTCAAATGTACCGATAGTTACGTCCTTTAAAACTTGAGTCTTTTCTTGTGTACGAATCTCTATGTCCTTGAGGCATCGTGAGTCTTATTACGGTCCGGTCTCCTTCGTATCCTTTATCTGAGTCTGTTGCATGATTAGATATCTTATGTCCTTCCCGTTCCTCCATTCAGGTGCCCGAAACTTCAAATGTACTGATAGTTATGTCCTTTAAAACTCGAGTCTTTTCTTGTGTACGAATCTCTATGTCATTGTCGCATCGTGAGTGGGATTACCGTCCTCGTATCCTTTATCTGAGTCTGTTGCATGATCAGATATCATATGAACTTCCCGTTCCTCCATTCGGGTGCCCGAAACTTCAAATGTACCGATAGTCACGTCCTTGAAAACTTGTGTCTTTTCTTGTGTACGAATCTCTATGTCATTATCGCATCGTGAGTCCGATTACCGTCCGGTCTGCTTCGTAACCTTTATCTGAGTCTTTTGCATGATCAGATATCTTATGGACTTCATGTTCCTCCATTCGGGTGCCCGAACCTACAAATGTACTAATAGTTATGTCCTTTAAAACTCGAGTCTTTTCTTGTGTACGAATCTCTATGTCATTGTCGCATCGTGTGTCCGATTACCGCCCGGTCCGCTTCGTAACCTTTATCTGATCTTTTGCATGATCAGATATCTAATGGCCTTCACGTTCCTCCATTCGGGTGCCAGAAACTTCAAATGTACCGATAGTTACGTCCTTTATAACTTGAGTCTTTTCTTGTATACGAATCTCTATGTCATTGTTGCATCGTGAGTCCGATTACCTTCTGGTCTACTTCGTAACCTTAATCTGAGTTTGTTGCTTGATCAGATATCTTATGGCCTTCCCGTTCCTCCATTCGGGTGCCCAAAACTTTAAATGTATCGATAGTTATGTCCTTCAAAACTCGAGACTTTTCTTGTGTACGAATCTCTATGTCATTGTCGCATCGTGAGTCCGATTACCGTCTAGTCCGCTTCGTATCCTTTATTTGAGTCTATATCATGATCAGATATCTTTTGGCCTTCACGTTCCTCCATTCGGGTGCTCGAAACTTCAAATGTACCGATAGTAACGTCCTTTAAAACTTGAGTCTTTTCTTGTGTACGAATCTCTATGTCATTATCGCATCGTGAGTCTGATTACCGTCCTGTCTGCTTCGTATCCTTTATCTGAGTCTGTTGTATGATTAGATATCTTATGGCCTTCCCGTTCCTCTATTCGGGTGCCCGAAACTTCAAATGTACCGATAGTTATGTCTTTTAAAACTCGAGTCATTTCTTGTGTACGAATCTCTATGTCATTGTCGCATCGTGATTCTTATAACCGTCCGGTCTGCTTCGTATCCTTTATTTGAGTCTATTGCATGATAAGATATCTTATGGCCTTCCCTTTCCTCCATTCGGGTGCTCGAAACAACAAATGTACCGATAGTTATGTCCTTTAAAACTCGAGTCTTTTATTGGGTACGAATCTCTATGTCATTGTCGCATCGTGAGTCTGATTACCGTCTGGTCCGCTTCGTATCCTTAATCTGAGTCTATAGCATGATCAGATATCTTATGGCCTTCACGTTCCTCCATTCGGGTGCCCGAAACTTCAAATGTACCGATAGTTATGTCCTTTAAAACTCGAGTCTTTTATTGTGTACGAATCTCTTTGAAATTGTCGCATCGTGAGTCCGATTACCATCCGGTCAGCTTCGTATCCTTTATATGAGTCTGTTGCAGGATCAGATATCTTATGTCCTTCCCGTTCCTCCATTCGGGTGCCCAAACCTCAAATGTATCGATAGTTAATTCCTTTTTCTTGTGTACGAATGTCTATGTCATTGTCGACATCGTGAGTCTGATTGCCGTCCGGTCCGCTTCGTATTTTTATCTGAGTCTATAGCATGATCAGATATCTTATGGCCTTCACGTTCCACCATTCGGGTGGCCGAAACTTCAAATGTACCGATAGTTACGTCCTTTAAAACTTGAGTCTTTTCTTGTGTACGAATCTCTATGTCCTTCAGGCATCGTGAGTCTTATTACGGTCCGGTCTGCTTCGTATCCTTTATCTGAGTCTGTTGCATGATTAGATATCTTATGTCCTTCCCGTTCCTCCATTCAGGTGCCCGAAACTTCAAATGTACTGATAGTTATGTCCTTTAAAACTCGAGTCTTTTCTTGTGTACGAATCTCTATGTCATTGTCGCATCGTAAGTCTGATTACCGTCCTCGTATCCTTTATCTGAGTCTGTTGCATGATCAGATATCTTATGAACTTCCCGTTCCTCCATTCGGGTGCCCGAAACTTCAAATGTACCGATAGTCACGTCCTTGAAAACTTGTGTCTTTTCTTGTGTACGAATCTCTATGTCATTATCGCATCGTGAGTCCGATTACCGTCCGGTCTGCTTCGTAACCTTTATCTGAGTCTTTTGCATGATCAGATATCTTATGGACTTCATGTTCCTCCATTCGGGTGGCCGAACCTACAAATGTACTAGTAGTTATGTCCTTTAAAACTCGAGTCTTTTCTTGTGTACGAATCTCTATGTCATTGTCGCATCGTGTGTCCGATTACCGCCCGGTCCGCTTCGTAACCTTTATCTGATCTTTTGCATGATCAGATATCTAATGGCCTTCACGTTCCTCCATTCGGGTGCCAGAAACTTCAAATGTACCGATAGTTACGTCCTTTAAAACTTGAGTCTTTTCTTGTATACGAATCTCTATGTCATTGTCGCATCGTGAGTCCGATTACCTTCTGGTCTACTTCGTAACCTTAATCTGAGTTTGTTGCTTGATCAGATATCTTATGGCCTTCCCGTTCCTCCATTCGGGTGCCCAAAACTTTAAATGTATCGATAGTTATGTCCTTCAAAACTCGAGACTTTTCTTGTGTACGAATCTCTATGTCATTGTCGCATCGTGAGTCCGATTACCGTCTAGTCCGCTTCGTATCCTTTATTTGAGTCTATATTATGATCAGATATCTTTTGGCCTTCACGTTCCTCCATTCGGGTGCTCGAAACTTCAAATGTACCGATAATAACGTCCTTTAAAACTTGAGACTTTTCTTGTGTACGAATCTCTATGTCATTATCGCATCGTGAGTCTGATTACCGTCCTGTCTGCTTCGTATCGTTTATCTGAGTCTGTTGTATGATTAGATATCTTATGGCCTTCCCGTTCCTCTATTCGGGTGCCCGAAACTTCAAATGTACCGATAGTTATGTCTTTTAAAACTCGAGTCATTTCTTGTGTACGAATCTCTATGTCATTGTCGCATCGTGATTCTTATAACCGTCCGGTCTGCTTCGTATCCTTTATTTGAGTCTATTGCATGATAAGATATCTTATGGCCTTCCCTTTCCTCCATTCGGGTGCTCGAAACAACAAATGTACCGATAGTTATGTCCTTTAAAACTCGAGTCTTTTATTGGGTACGAATCTCTATGTCATTGTCGCATCGTGAGTCTGATTACCGTCTGGTCCGCTTCGTATCCTTAATCTGAGTCTATAGCATGATCAGATATCTAATGGCCTTCACGTTCCTCCATTCGGGTGCCCGAAACTTCAAATGTACCGATAGTTATGTCCTTTAAAACTCGAGTCTTTTATTGTGTACGAATCTCTTTGAAATTGTCGCATCGTGAGTCCGATTACCATCCGGTCAGCTTCGTATCCTTTATATGAGTCTGTTGCAGGATCAGATATCTTATGTCCTTCCCGTTCCTCCATTCGGGTGCCCAAACCTCAAATGTATCGATAGTTAATTCCTTTTTCTTGTGTACGAATGTCTATGTCATTGTCGACATCGTGAGTCTGATTGCCGTCCGGTCCGCTTCGTATTCTTATCTGAGTCTATAGCATGATCAGATATCTTATGGCCTTCCCGTTCCTCCATTCGGGTGCCCAAAACTTTAAATGTATCGATAGTTATGTCCTTCAAAACTCGAGACTTTTCTTGTGTACGAATCTCTATGTCATTGTCGCATCGTGAGTCCGATTACCGTCTAGTCCGCTTCGTATCCTTTATTTGAGTCTATATCATGATCAGATATCTTTTGGCCTTCACGTTCCTCCATTCGGGTGCTCGAAACTTCAAATGTACCGATAGTAACGTCCTTTAAAACTTGAGTCTTTTCTTGTGTACGAATCTCTATGTCATTATCGCATCGTGAGTCTGATTTCCGTCCTGTCTGCTTCGTATCCTTTATCTGAGTCTGTTGTATGATTAGATATCTTATGGCCTTCCCGTTCCTCTATTCGGGTGCCCGAAACTTCAAATGTACCGATAGTTATGTCTTTTAAAACTCGAGTCATTTCTTGTGTACGAATCTCTATGTCATTGTCGCATCGTGATTCTTATAACCGTCCGGTCTGCTTCGTATCCTTTATTTGAGTCTATTGCATGATAAGATATCTTATGGCCTTCCCTTTCCTCCATTCGGGTGCTCGAAACAACAAATGTACCGATAGTTATGTCCTTTAAAACTCGAGTCTTTTATTGGGTACGAATCTCTATGTCATTGTCGCATCGTGAGTTTGATTACCGTCTGGTCCGCTTCGTATCCTTAATCTGAGTCTATAGCATGATCAGATATCTTATGGCCTTCACGTTCCTCCATTCGGGTGCCCGAAATTTCAAATGTACCGATAGTTATGTCCTTTAAAACTCGAGTCTTTTATTGTGTACGAATCTCTTTGAAATTGTCGCATCGTGAGTCCGATTACCATCCGGTCAGCTTCGTATCCTTTATATGAGTCTGTTGCAGGATCAGATATCTTATGTCCTTCCCGTTCCTCCATTCGGGTGCCCAAACCTCAAATGTATCGATAGTTAATTCCTTTTTCTTGTGTACGAATGTCTATGTCATTGTCGACATCGTGAGTCTGATTGCCGTCCGGTCCGCTTCGTATTCTTATCTGAGTCTATAGCATGATTAGATATCTTATGGCCTTCCCGTTCCTCCATTCGGGTGCCCAAAACTTTAAATGTATCGATAGTTATGTCCTTCAAAACTCGAGACTTTTCTTGTGTACGAATCTCTATGTCATTGTCGCATCGTGAGTCCGATTACCGTCTAGTCCGCTTCGTATCCTTTATTTGAGTCTATATCATGATCAGATATCTTTTGGCCTTCACATTCCTCCATTCGGGTGCTCGAAACTTCAAATGTACCGATAGTAACGTCCTTTAAAACTTGAGTCTTTTCTTGTGTACGAATCTCTATGTCATTATCGCATCGTGAGTCTGATTTCCGTCCTGTCTGCTTCGTATCCTTTATCTGAGTCTGTTGTATGATTAGATATCTTATGGCCTTCCCGTTCCTCTATTCGGGTGCCCGAAACTTCAAATGTACCGATAGTTATGTCTTTTAAAACTCGAGTCATTTCTTGTGTACGAATCTCTATGTCATTGTCGCATCGTGATTCTTATAACCGTCCGGTCTGCTTCGTATCCTTTATTTGAGTCTATTGCATGATAAGATATCTTATGGCCTTCCCTTTCCTCCATTCGGGTGCTCGAAACAACAAATGTACCGATAGTTATGTCCTTTAAAACTCGAGTCTTTTATTGGGTACGAATCTCTATGTCATTGTCGCATCGTGAGTCTGATTACCGTCTGGTCCGCTTCGTATCCTTAATCTGAGTCTATAGCATGATCAGATATCTTATGGCCTTCACGTTCCTCCATTCGGGTGCCCGAAACTTCAAATGTACCGATAGTTATGTCCTTTAAAACTCGAGTCTTTTATTGTGTACGAATCTCTTTGAAATTGTCGCATCGTGAGTCCGATTACCATCCGGTCAGCTTCGTATCCTTTATATGAGTCTGTTGCAGGATCAGATATCTTATGTCCTTCCCGTTCCTCCATTCGGGTGCCCAAACCTCAAATGTATCGATAGTTAATTCCTTTTTCTTGTGTACGAATGTCTATGTCATTGTCGACATCGTGAGTCTGATTGCCGTCCGGTCCGCTTCGTATTTTTATCTGAGTCTATAGCATGATCAGATATCTTATGGCCTTCACGTTCCACCATTCGGGTGGCCGAAACTTCAAATGTACCGATAGTTACGTCCTTTAAAACTTGAGTCTTTTCTTGTGTACGAATCTCTATGTCCTTCAGGCATCGTGAGTCTTATTACGGTCCGGTCTGCTTCGTATCCTTTATCTGAGTCTGTTGCATGATTAGATATCTTATGTCCTTCCCGTTCCTCCATTCAGGTGCCCGAAACTTCAAATGTACTGATAGTTATGTCCTTTAAAACTCGAGTCTTTTCTTGTGTACGAATCTCTATGTCATTGTCGCATCGTGAGTCTGATTACCGTCCTCGTATCCTTTATCTGAGTCTGTTGCATGATCAGATATCTTATGAACTTCCCGTTCCTCCATTCGGGTGCCCGAAACTTCAAATGTACCGATAGTCACATCCTTGAAAACTTGTGTCTTTTCTTGTGTACGAATCTCTATGTCATTATCGCATCGTGAGTCCGATTACCGTCCGGTCTGCTTCGTAACCTTTATCTGAGTCTTTTGCATGATCAGATATCTTATGGACTTCATGTTCCTCCATTCGGGTGGCCGAACCTACAAATGTACTAATAGTTATGTCCTTTAAAACTCGAGTCTTTTCTTGTGTACGAATCTCTATCTCATTGTCGCATCGTGTGTCCGATTACCGCCCGGTCCGCTTCGTAACCTTTATCTGATCTTTTGCATGATCAGATATCTAATGGCCTTCACGTTCCTCCATTCGGGTGCCAGAAACTTCAAATGTACCGATAGTTACGTCCTTTAAAACTTGAGTCTTTTCTTGTATACGAATCTCTATGTCATTGTCGCATCGTGAGTCCGATTACCTTCTGGTCTGCTTCGTAACCTTAATCTGAGTTTGTTGCTTGATCAGATATCTTATGGCCTTCCCGTTCCTCCATTCGGGTGCCCAAAAATTCAAAAGTACCGATAGTTATGTCCTTTAAAACTTGAGTCTTTTCTTGTGTAAGAATCTCTATGTCATTTTCGCATCGTGAGTCCGATTACCGTCAGGTCCGCTTCGTATCCTTTATTTGAGTCTGTATCATGATCAGATATCTTATGGCCTTCACGTTCCTCCATTCGGGTGCCGAAACTTCAAATGTACCGATAGTTACGTCCTTTAAAACCTGAGTCTTTTCTTATGTACGTATCTCTATGTCATTGTCGCATCATGAGTCTGATTACCGTCCAGTCTGTTTCGTAACATTTAACTGAGTCTGTTGCATGATCAGATATCTTATGGCTTTCCCGTACCTCCATTCGGGTGCCCAAAATTTCAAATGTACCGATAGTTACGTACTTTAAAATGTGAGTCTTTTCTTTGTACGAATCTCTATGTCATTGTCGCATCGTGAGTCTGATTACCATCCGGTCAGCTTCGTTACCTTTAACTGAGTCTGTTGCATGATCAGATATCTTATTGCCTTCCCGTTCCTCCATTCGGGTGCCCGAAACTTCAAATGTACCGATAGTTATGTCCTTTACAACTCGATTCTTTTCTTGTGTACGAATCTCTATGTCATTGTCGCATCGTGAGTCCGATTACCGTCCGGTCCGCTGCGTATCCTTTATTCGAGTCTGTAGCATGATCAGATATCTTATGGCCTTCACGTTCCTCCATTCGCGTGTCCGAAACTTCAAATGTACCGTTAGTTACGTCCTTTAAACTTGAGTCATTTCTTGTGTACGTATCTCTATGTCATTGTCGCATCGTGAGTTCGATTACCGTCTGGTCTATTTCATAACCTTTATCTGAGTCTGTTGCATGATCAGATATCTTATGGCCTTCCCGTTGCTCCATTCGGGTGCCCAAAACATCAAAGTACCGATAGTTACGTCCTTTAAAACGTGAGCCTTTTCTTTGTATGAATCTCTGTCATTGTCGCATCATGAGTCCGATTACCATCCGGTCATCTTCGTATCCTTTATCTAAGTCTGTTGCAAGATCATATATCTTATGGCCTTCCCGTTCCTCCATTCGAGTGCCCAAAACTTCAAATGTATCGATAGTTATGTCCTTCAAAACTCGAGACTTTTCTTGTGTACGAATCTCTATGTCATTGTCGCATCGTGAGTCCGATTACCGTCTAGTCCGCTTCGTATCCTTTATTTGAGTCTATATCATGATCAGATATCTTTTGGCCTTCACGTTCCTCCATTCGGGTGCTCGAAACTTCAAATGTACCGATAGTAACGTCCTTTAAAACTTGAGTCTTTTCTTGTGTACGAATCTCTATGTCATTATCGCATCGTGAGTCTGATTACCGTCCTGTCTGCTTCGTATCCTTTATCTTCGTGTGTTGTATGATTAGATATCTTATGGCCTTCCCGTTCCTCTATTCGGGTGCCCGAAACTTCAAATGTACCGATAGTTATGTCTTTTAAAACTCGAGTCATTTCTTGTGTACGAATCTCTATGTCATTGTCGCATCGTGATTCTGATAACCGTCCGGTCTGCTTCGTATCCTTTATTTGAGTCTATTGCATGATAAGATATCTTATGGCCTTCCCTTTCCTCCATTCGGGTGCTCGAAACAACAAATGTACCGATAGTTATGTCCTTTAAAACTCGAGTCTTTCATTGGGTACGAATCTCTATGTCATTGTCGCATCGTGAGTCTGATTACCGTCTGGTCCGCTTCGTATCCTTAATCTGAGTCTATAGCATGATCAGATATCTTATGGCCTTCACGTTCCTCCATTCGGGTGCCCGAAACTTCAAATGTACCGATAGTTATGTCCTTTAAAACTCAAGTCTTTTATTGTGTACGAATCTCTTTGAAATTGTCGCATCGTGAGTCCGATTACCATCCGGTCAGCTTCGTATCCTTTATATGAGTCTGTTGCAGGATCAGATATCTTATGTCCTTCCCGTTCCCCATTCGGGTGCCCAAACCTCAAATGTATCGATAGTTAATTCCTTTTTCTTGTGTATGAATCTCTATGTCATTGTCGACATCGTGAGTCTGATTGCCGTCCGGTCCGCTTCGTATCCTTATCTGAGTCTATAGCATGATCAGATATCTTATGGCCTTCACGTTCCACCATTCGGGTGGCCGAAACTTCAAATGTACCAATAGTTACGTCCTTTAAAACTTGAGTCTTTTCTTGTGTACGAATCTCTATGTCCTTGAGGCATCGTGAGTCTTATTACGGTCCGGTGTAGTTGAAAGAATTTAGCTAAAACAGGATAATATGATCATACAAGTCACAAATCCAGGTGCGGAAACCCTAGATATGAACAAAATGATAATACTCGAATCAAAACACGTAAAACATCATTTTAAACACCTTTTTCATAGATTAACTTTCACAAAACTTGATTACAATCACTCACACGTTAATCTAGACCTTTCACACACTTTTACAAACTTGACACGAACCTGACCTTCAAACACACACTTTCTAAAACTCTCTCTAACTTACAAATGACCAAAACATATTTATAACACTTGCAGGTTCGCCCAGTATGAAGGTGCGAATGTGGACTATGTCCACATTCGCCCAGTCTCATGGTACGAATGTGTCTTCTTCCAGTCTGCCTTTTACCTTCGCCCACTACTCTTCTACCTTCGCCCATTTCTTCTACCTTCGGCCCATCAGTAAACACAATCTAACATATGTTAAAGCTAATCCAATCACTAGTCGCAATAAGTGCATCTACAAACTCCCCCTCGACTATTGATTGGATTGTCTTCGATCTTCGTCCGTAACCTTGTTCAACAGCTTGATTCTCAGTTGCTTCTTCTGATCTTTTGTCATTTCAGGCTCCAGCTTACGCTTCACCGGCTTAGGCACATCGGCCATCTTCACCATCTTACCAAGTTTAGTATCCAAGTTGCTTCCGGAGTTTATATCATACGCAAAGCAAACTCCGATAACTTGTTGATACTTCTTTGCCTGATCTGCATCATTGGGATCACAATGAATCGGATTGTAGAATAGCATGATGATGTCTTCAAACGTGCAATTGATCAACCACATAGGATCAAATACATAAACATGCTTGTATTTGTCCTTTCCATCTCTCAGCACTATCACCGCTTCTGCCTTTCTCCAATCATAATACCAAAAGATAAAATCAGCACTGAAGTGTTGAGGTAAAGGCATCAAAGGTATCTTCTTCATCACTTCAGGTGCTTTATATATCAAAGTCACCCTCTTTCTTCCTGTTTTTGGATCAATATCCCTGTGAACTTTCCTTCTGGGATACTGTGGCTTAAACCTGTTCCATTTCGTTCTGCTCTCCCAAACCAACTTATCAGCAAACCAACCAACAGCCGAATTGTTTACTGAGGCTCCAGTCATAGGAAATCTGCAAATGTCTCTGACCGCCCAGTACGGTAGAGTTAATAAATCAATGAATCTGTAAAAGTACAAAATTCCTGATTCCCATTTGACAGCCAAACATTTTAGTCTTCCCAGATATTTCCAACCGAGAGCTCTGCCTTTGAACTTCTCGTTGTGATATCTGTAAAAACTACCTTGAGCTTCAGGCTTTGGTCGTTTCTCATCAGTTTCCTTCAACTTCTGTAAAAATGTCTTCAAATCATCATTCTGACCTGAAGGTTTCTACTGATCAGTACCAAACACAGTCTCTACAAACTCCTCACTTCTCTTCTCAGCTTTCTTTCTAGCAAGTCTGTTTGGTATCTCTGTGAAGTTTGGGAAAACCACATCTTCATCATTTTGTCTGAAATATTGTGGATATTCCTCGTGAGTAATATCCTCAATCTCTACTTCATCCATCTCAGGTGTTTGTTTATCATCAGAGTGATTTCCAATATCCTTTTCAAGAATATCTGGAATCGACTGATCCATCATGATCTCCTCCAATGATTTCCCTACTTGCTGTGCAATACCATCCAAAATTTCTTTGGCAACAGCAGCAGGTACTTCACCTTCCTCTAAGTCAGGATCATTGTACTCAAGCTCATATCTCATATCATCTATTTGAAAAATCTCAGCAAACTTGCCCGTGAACTCAATGGTCCATTCTCTCTTCTCAAGCATATCTCTGTAAACCTTCTTAGCATCATCATTCAAAGATCTCACCTTTTCATTCCAGAAAATGCTTTCATCTGAGTCTGCATTCCCACCTTTCTTTTTCTTTGAGCTAGACTCTCCAGCATCTTTCTGAGGTGTTCTCTTCTCAAATGTAAACTTGCTAGTATCATCTCCCCCATCATCATCATCACTATTATAACTATCATCATCATCCTTACTACCTGATCTCTCCACATCATCATCATCTTTATCACTTTTCTTGCTTTCTTCATCAGAACTCTTATCAGATTCATCATCCTCCTCATCATCCTTTTCCTCTTCATCATCTGAAGGCTCAAAATCAACTTGTTCCTCCTCTTTTTCCTTATCTTCCTCACCGTCTTTCAACTTCGGTGCTTCATTATATAGCTTGTCCAACAAATCACTAAGACGTTTGTTTTCAGTCTTAAGTTCTTTGTTGTCAGCTTTAATGATTCTAATCATTCTCCGATTTCTGGTGCACTTAACCTCAAGATCCTTGTTCTCATCTTCAAGTTTCTTAACTTTCTGTTCGATCTCATCTTGGTTAGTCTTAGAAGCAACCACAATCTGTAGCATCTTTGCCTCATTCTGTTTAAACTTGCTAATTTCAGCCTGTTGTGCTACGATCATCTTCATCATGTCATCCATCCGTTTGTTAACCTGTTTCATCACATCATCTGAAACAGTAACTTTCTTTGATTTGGATGGTTCAGCTTCTTTTGCCTTCTGCTTCTGAGGATTCTTGAACATATCCAAAACATTATCTAAAGCAGCATTGAAATCATCAACTGGTAAAGCTTCTGATTCTTTGCTCTTTTTCTGCTTCTTTGCCACTGGTGAAGATAGCTTAGATGATGTACCTGCATCACGTAACTTCTTGCCTTTCAGCAACTGAGCAATCTCTTTTTCTCTCAACTGCTTGGTGCTAGACTTCTTTGCCATTGACTTATGCTTCGGTTTTGGCAAATTAACAACAACAGTCTCACCAACATCAAGTTCATCCAGATTCACACTCAGACCTTCAACAACATTAACAGTCTTCTTCTGTGAAACCTCTTCAATCGTCTTGTTTAAAGATTCAGACTCACCAACCATAGTGGCCTTACGTTTGGTGGTCTTTACTCTTTCTTCTTCAGAATCCCACTGTTCATCAACTTCTGTTTCTTCTGAATCAACTGAGTCTTCATCAACCAGACTAGTTCCTTTCTTTGCTGTTGTCTTCTTTCTAGTAACCTGTTGCTTTGAACTTCCTTGATCAGTCTTTGCTTTACCCTTCCCTTTGGCTCCAGCATTGACTACTTGTCTCTTCCTCTTAGTGTTTGCATCAGCATACACTAATGGATCATCATTATCTGAGTCACTATTGTCATGTCTTGCTTTGTTCTTACCAGGATCAGTGTAACCCTGATTAGCCAAAGCACCAAATAATCTCCTGTGAGGTGGCTTTTCATTGTCTGGCACACCTTTGTAACCTTTCATTCTCACAAGAGTACGAATATTCATGTGATCTTGACCTAGGATCATAGTTGGATCCTTTTTCAAATCAGGATACTTATGGTCAAAGATCATCATCAAAAACCTCGGATACAGCATAAACTGCTTCTTCTTCAATCCTTTCAACATCTCGAGCATGTGGTCTAAAATCATACCAGATACATTGAATGGTTTGTTAAGTGTTAACGCAACCATCAATGAACTTAGACTTTTCCTCATAACATCGTAACCACCGCTCACACACCCAAAGACATGGATAATTACGTGTGCAAGATACTTGAACTGCACACTTAATTTCCCTTTGTGCATTGAACCATCAGTAATCGGACCCTTGTACTTCATCCTCAAAAAGCACGCTTTCTGCTCGGTCCATGAAAGCTCTCTAGGATCATCACTAACTTCAAACCTAATCTGTAGAGCTTCTCTGATATCTGATTCGGTTAAAATCATCTCCATACCGTGAATCTTGCTCTTGATGATAGTTTGATTTTCCCAGAAATCATACTTAGCATTTCTGTAAAAATCCTCCACTATATCTTTGTAAATGATTGTTGGTGTAGCTAAGGCATGAATAACTCTGCTTCGCCTTAAAAACTCCACAATTCCAGCAAATTCAGTGTTCTTCTCGACATCTCCAACATATGCACAGCAGTTGTGTGTCGGTTCAAATGGCCATCCACGTGGAACATTTTCAGCTTCCGGGACAGGATCTGGTACAATGTTCTCCACTGGTGCTTCAACATGTTCGGGTTGCTCAGCCATCTGCACATCAAAGATCAGAAAACACGTTAAAATACAAAAACAACAAAAATTGAAAATTTTAAGTTCTTACAGTTTCCACATTCGCCCACTTTTATTTGGCCGAAGGTGGAATTTTAGGTACGAATGTACACTAATTAGCACGAATGTGGAAATGATTTTGTTAAAAGTCACATTCGCCCAGTTATCAACACATTCGTCCAACAAGATCTACATTCGCCCAGTTGGATGTGGTCGAATGTGGATCTGTAATCCCCAAAATTTCAAAATTTTGTCAAACTTGTTTTTCAACTCTGATTTTGATTTATACTAGTTCTAATATGGCCGATTAACACTCGTGCAACATCAATTGTCATAATTATTCAATTATTATCAGTTTTAAAGTGGAATTAGGGTTTATATAGTTCAAACAATCGATTAACCCTCTAATGATGTTATTATCCTAATTCCTTATATACTCTCCCCCTAAAACTGATGATAAATGAATCCTTAACAAGAACAACCATTAAAATCAATCCAAACATTCCAGATTATGAACCCTAGGGTTCGTAATCAATATCATCAAATTCTGATCTGTTTCCAAAGCCATTACCTGTGTATTATAGGGTAAAATGATCAGTAAACGACGAGGAACAATAGACAAGATCAAAGGAAAACACAGCAACAAGGTCTCTCTACTTAGAAAAATTTTGAAAAAATTCTGAATGAAGGGTCGAACCTGTGCTGTGGCTTAAATAGGGGTTCTACATTCGCCCGTTTCTATGGTCGAAGGTGGGGTGATTCCACATTCGCCCCAAGCTAATGGCCCGAATGTGGAATATACACCCGAAGGTGGAAAATGTGTTTGATAAACCCACATTCGCCCAATCAGAAACGCCTGAATGTGAAGATTTTCCCACATTCGACCCAATTAAGGGGCGAATGTGAAATGGAAAAATCTGAAAATTTTGCCAAATCACGAATTCGAATCCCGTTCAACATTTTTCAATCCGTTAAGTCTCAAAAACTCATAATCTCACTTTTAGAATGATACAAAGCCCAGATGGTTTCATCAAATCTCAGAAATTGACCATCAAACACCGTCGGTTATCTAAAATAAAGCAGAAACGCAAAAACTTTTGGTTTTTCTGAAAGTTATATCAAAACACACCTAAAATCCTTTTGGATTTTGTATCTTTTTGACAATAAAAGTAAAATGCAACAATGTAAACAAAGAAGTAAACATTTTGTGATATCCGGTAAGAGGATCATATCAGTTTACTGAGAAATCTGATCACAGCATTGATCTCTTTGTTTAATATTATCATTAGAAACAGTATGTGACACGGCAATTGCTGATATTGTGGTCCACTTAAGCTCACATGCAGACTATTACGCAATGCTTTAAAATGATACGAGTTAGGTGTATTAGACTAACACAATGTGGTGCCCACACACACGACATACTCCCGTATCAAGTAATTGCACAAAGCTTCGTCATAACGCGTGATTATGCAAGAGTTATCCGTTAAAGTTACAAAGTATATAGCACAGAGGTGTACAGGTCAGCAAACGAATGCAGCAGAGTAACATGTGCATATATACTAGGTTGAGGCTGATATCAACTACTGATTTGCATCAGTAAGTTAATACGATGTAATAATGATCTTTGATCAATAAAACATGAAGTTCCTCAATTCGGTAACTTTCGGTTTTGGCATTTAAGCTCTTTTAGCAAATATTCTGGTGAAACTAGGTCCGTAAATCAATACGACAAAAGTTTAATCAGAATATCCCGGATAACCATAACATAACGACCCGAAACCTCAGATTTTGGCAATCCTATCAAACGAAATTACGGTACTAAGACCATATGCCCATGAGGAATTCAGCCACGAACGCGTAGTTCGTTATGTTTGTATCACTAATGCACGCAATATTTAGTCTACGAAGCCTATCAGCACATCACACGTAGTCAACACACGCCTCATATTACTATACAAATCTTTAGCCTGTGTCAGATCCCCACTGATGTACTATCATATCCTCTTTTTATCCTGGAAATCATTTTTGGTTTTTCTAATTTTTAGGTCTTTTTGAATTTTTCAATGTTTTTGGTTTTGCTGATAAAATGACTCCCCCTAAAATAAAGAACATATTTTTGGGTTTTTAATTTTTCTGAAAAACAATAAAACTTTAAAGAAAATTTTAAACTAAAAAGCGATAAACCGAGGTGCTGATTAGTCCTGTTTTTCCTTTATGTTGTTAACTTTTAAAAGATATTCAAAGCGGGATCTGTCAAAAGCTTTAGTAAACAAATCTGCATGTTGATAGTCAGTATGGATTTTGACCATATCTATCAATTCTTTAGCGTAACAATCACGGATAAAATGGTATTTAATCCGGATATGTTTAGCTTTAGAATGATTTCCGGTATCTTTAGTTAATGCGACAGCGGCTTCATTGTCACAGTGTATAGGGGTTTTAAGAAACTGCAAACCGTAATCCACCATCTGCTGTTGGATCCAGAGCACTTGCGAACAGCAACTCGAGGCTGCAATGTACTCGGCTTCACAGGTAGACAGCGCGACCGAAGTCTGCTTCTTACATTGCCAGGTGACTAACCTGCTCCCTAAAAACTGGCAACCAGCTGTAGTGGATTTGCTATCCTTGTCACAGCCGCCCCAATCTGCATCACTAAAAGCAATGAAATCAAAATCATCATCATTAGGGTACCAAAGTCCTCTCGAGGGACAACCCTTCAGATATCTAAGGATACGCTTGACCGCCGTCAGATGACTTTGTTTCGGCTTCGATTGATAGCGGGCACAGAGACACGTTGCAAACATAATATCTGGTCGAGATGCCGTCAGATACATCAGAGATCCGATGATTGCTCTGTATGTAAATGGGTCCCTCAGCTCCCCCTTAGCGTCCACTCCAATCCCGTGATTGGGTTGAATCGGGGTATCCATTGGCTTGGAATCCTCCATCTGGAATCGGCTCAAGACTTCGGATACGTATTTCGTCTGGTGAATGAAGATCCCCGTGGGTCTTTGGTCCACCTGCAAGCCTAGGAAAAACTGCATCTCCCCCATTGCGCTCATCTCAAACTTTTCCTGCATGACAGTTTCAAACTCCCTGCATAAAAGTTCGTTAGTTGAGCCAAATATTATATCATCAACGTATATCTGCACCAGAAGCAAATCATCCCCTGATTTCTTCGTGAATAGGGTGCAGTCGACGAGTCCGCGCTTAAATCCCTTTGCCATGAGGTATGTACTTAGCTTCTCGTACCACTGTCTCGGAGCCTGGTGGAAACCATATAAAGCTTTGTTTAGCACATAGACCTTATCCCGGTGGATAGGGTCCTCAAAGCCTGGTGGTTGCCCGACATAAACCTCTTCTTTGACTTTCCCGTATAGAAATGCGCTCTTGACGTCCATTTGATAAACTTTGAACTTCTTATAGGAAGCAAACGCAAGAAACATCCGAATTGCCTCAATGCGTGCTACAGGAGCATAGATTTCGTTATAATCAATCCCTTCGATTTGATGGAAACCCTGTACGACCAATCTGGCTTTGTTGCGAACTATAACACCACGATCATCCTTCTTGCACTTAAACACCCATTTAGTGCCGATCTTCTTCCTTCCAGGCGGTAAATCAGTGAGCGTCCAAACCCCCAATTTCTGAAATTGTAATAACTCCTCCTGCATTGCTTCAACCCAGGCGTCTTCCAGCAAAGCGTCCTTGTATGTCCTTGGCTCTACCTGCGACACATAACACGCAAACGACCAATCATTTTGACTACCAGATTTTTGTATTTTGGCATATAAAGCTAAAGCACCAAAACTCTCTGGCGAATTAACACTTCGCAGCTGCCCTCTTGTCATCACACTGCTTCCAGGATCACCGATAACTTGCTCCAGCGGGTGAATACGATGAATCCAAGATTCCGGATGTTCAGGTACAATAACTCCTGTCTGAATAGTCAAGTTCTCTACAGCATCCAGATCATGACCCGTGTTAGACGATGAAGCAACATCTGGAGTTGGAGTTGGGTTCACTGGCGGTGCCTCTGGTTCTTCTGCATGTTCAAGAATAACTTCTTCAAATTGTTCATCTTCAGACTCTGAAGAATCTAAAGTAGTAGAAGCCTCTTGAAACACTTCTTCCTCTGGTACAAGAACATTGGTATCATTAGAAGCTGGTGGGGGATTCACGGTGATCGGACGCACCAACGGTGAAGTAGCCGCGTTTTCACACTCGTAAAGTAATCTGATAACAGCTTCTTCAACCAAGCTATCTAGATTGAATGATTCAAAGAAATCTTTGTAATCAAACATCCAATCAGGACCAATTCCTTGCACATTCTGAGTATATCGTTGAACTTCGACATTAGCCCAATCCTCCACCTGACGAGTTCGCTTGTTGTATACCCGTTTGAGCGGGGTTGCATATCCAACAAAGTATCCCTCTTCAGCTTTAGGACTAAACTTCTCGCTTGGATTCAACATCGTGCATGGTGCCCCAAAAGGTTCTAGATACTCTAATTCGGCTTTCGTCGGTGTAACAGTTCATAAGAAGTTTTGCCAAACTTCTTCACCGTTAACACCCGATTGAGTGTATAATTTGCTGCATAAATCGCCTCGTTCCAGAACATTACTGGAAGATTCGAGTCTGCGAGCATTGTTCTAGCCGCTTCAATTAGAGTCCTGTTTTTACGTTCAGCAACACCGTTCTGTTGTGGGGTGTACGGAGCCGAATATTCATGATGAATTCCTTTGCTTTCACAAAGTTCATCCATCTTTGCATTTTTGAACTCCGTCCCATTATCACTCCGAATTCTCTTTATCTTCAAGTTGTAGAGATTCTCCAATCGAGTGAACAGAACTTTCAAGTTGTTAAAGGTGTCACTTTTATGCTGCAAACACATCACCCATGAAAATCTTGAGTAGTCGTCAGTGACAACTAAACAGTAAAGCTCCCCAAGATGACTTTTACGCTTGACTGGTCCAAATAGATCCATGTGCAATCGCTCAAGTGGCATCTCAACAGAGTTAACTTTCTTCACTTTGTGGGACTGTCTGTGTTGCTTCCCCTTCTTACAACTTACACACTTGTCATTCAAATGGAAATGTTTCACGTTTACTCCATCGACAAGTCCATTCTTCATAAGATGATTCATTTTTCTCAGATGAATGTGCCCCATTCTTCGGTGCCACATTATCGATTCCTTCTCAGTCGCCTTGGATAGAAAACATGTTATTTGCCCCTGGGATGTCATTGCCTTGGTCATATCAAGAATATAAAGGTTGTTGACGCGAGGTGCCTTCAACATCACCCACTCCTTTGGAATTTTGAAACCCGGTTTGAGAATGTAGCAGGATTTGTCATCAAAATGAACAATAAATTGTTTATCACAAATTTGACTGACGCTCAACAGATTATAGTCTATCTATTTCACATATGAAATCCTCTCAAAGCTTACAATCCCATTACTCACGCTCCCTTCCATAGTGATATATCCACCTTTATTCCCAGCAAATGCAACATATCCACCATTAATATTCTTCACGTCGAACAGTAACGCAAGATCCCCAGTCATGTGGCCTGAAGCTCCACTATCAACAATCCAAAGACTGCTAATAGGGCCAGCTGAAGCTCCCTGCACACATCAAGTAAAACAGTTAGTTCTTTCGGGGGACCCAAGCCTGAGTCTTGGGTCTTGGAATATCATTGTTCAAAGAAACATTCACATCAGCAGTTTGTTTTGGATCGATCTTTTTAGGATCATTCAAAACATTTTCCTTTTTCTCATTGGATTTTGAAGTTGAGGCACCTGGAGAACCATTTGGTGTCCAAGATTGTTCAGATCTTTTCAAGATACGAATCTGAGATTTTGGGGTCTCAGTCGGTTTCTGAACATTGTTTGCAAAAGAAACTTTCTTGGTTACCTTATCTGACTTAACAGATTTGGGTCCAACATTTGACTTGACAATAGGTTTTGGTGGAACCCTTTGCCTATCATTTGTTGTGTTCACCACTGGTTTTCTCCATGAGTTTTCCATAGCAATCCGGTTTCTTCGATCATACTGAACTGGACGATTGTTCCTCGTTTGATAAAAATTTTTTGATTATAAAATTGTTGTTGTTGAGGAACAACTCGTCTATGTGGTGGAATGTAATGATCAACCGGTTTCCTCATGGAATTCCTCACTTCAACTTCGTGCCTCTTATGCCTTACATACGGGCAGTGAGCAAGTAAATGCCCTCTCTCCCCGCATTTAAAGCATGCACGGTATTCCTCAAAAACATTTGGAGCATTCGGTTGAGCAAATGATCGAACAGGATACTGATCATTATACTGTTTGTTCCTCAAACTCTCAGGGAGTGGCCCTTTTGAGTAAGCAGGCTCATGAAAACCGTTTGCTTTGTTTTTGGGTTTAATGAACTCTGTGACATGAACCTTTGGTTCTTGAGGAACATCCAAATACAATTTCTTTAAAATTGCCGGTGGAATCTCATTTGTTCTCTCATGTTTTGGAAACCAAATAGTGCTTTCTTGCCAAATTTTATCAATTTTAGCATATTTAGCATTCTTAATTGGAAATTCCTCGTCAGAGATGATCTTATCGGATCCTTCCATCTGATAAAACACCTTGACTGGTTTGTCACAAGATTCATTTTTAACATCTTTCTTAATTTCTTTCTTAATCGCATTCTTTTCAGACTTTTTCTCACGATGTGCATTTGCCATCGGATGCACATGCTGAGATGATGACACTGGTTCATTAGTAATGATGTGATTTTCTTTTGGAATTTCACATGCATTAGCACTTTGGTCACTACCAGAGTCATCACTCTCAGAGTCTGAATCAACGCTCTCAACTGTAACACCCTCATCATTCAAACCTAAAATCGGCCTCACATCGGAATGAGGATCACCAATACTCGAGGTATTAGATTCATTTTCCGATGATGAGTCTGATTTTACCGAGCTCTCCGGTGTCACTTGATGACAGTTGTGATTTTCAAAGAGCACCGGAGATGGTACAGACTTATAGTTAGTGGTTTGATCATCAATGATGTGGTCTACCACATAAGCAATGTGCTTATAACTTTCCAATTTCTTATTGACTTTTTCAGCAAAGCACTTAATGGCGGCCTTTTCCAACTTAGTGTTCTCAATTTCATTAATATAGTTATTAATTGCAAGTTGTTTTAATGAAAGAGTGTTTTTCAGGTCGGAAATGTCCTTTTTATATCCATCAAGTACTTTATTGAAAGCAATCAATTCTTTGCGAGTAGATTGACAGTTGATAATAGCACTATCACGTTGAACGCGAAGTTCTTTGTTTTCCTCTGTCAATCTATCACAAGTTCCACAATATTTATCACTAGTAACATCAGTGCTACATTCAGAACTTACAGGTTTAGGAGGATCTGTCATGGCCATCAAAGCAAAATGAGCTTCCTTTCCAGCGAAAAACTTGGAATAATCAATTCTGGTGAAAGCATCATCAGCAATGCACGACTTCCTCGTCTTTAGAAAATCTGCTTCTGCTAGCAACTGGTCAATATCATCATCCAAGGATGTAACACTCGCTTCTGCATCTGATTCACTATCTGAATCTGAATAAACTGATTCACACTCCTCAGGAACATCAGAAACTGTGTTAATCACCACTCCAGAACTTGCCTCCTCAGCTTTAACCTCAACAGGCTCAGTCTCCACTTCCACATCTTCCACAGATTCATCAACTTCAACCTTAGTTTCTTCTTTCTTATCAACTATCACCGACTCCTCAGTTTCAACCTGTCGGGCAACACAAGCCACATTTCCACCAGTTGTAATCTCCTCAACCCCAATTTGCATCCCAGACCAGTCAAACCGTTCATCCTGTTGGATCACCAATGCTTGATTCAGATTTGTGTTCTGTTGGGTTTCATTTGGTGTAGTAATCGGTATGACTGTTCGGTTAGTGTTGTTTGGTGATTGGTTTTGAGTCTGGTTTATTGTGTTTGGTTGTCTGTTCTGGTTGTTGTTAGGGGTGTTTTGTCGGTTTTGGTAGTTGTTTTGGTTTTGATAGTTGTTGTTACTTTGGTAAGAAACTTGGTTTTGGTTTTGTTGTTGACGGTTCTGGTAGCTTGCATTGAAAGGGTTTCTGTTACCTTGTTTTGGTGGCTGGGTACATTCCCGTTTGAAGTGACCTTTCCCTCCACAGTTAAAACAAGTCACCTTCTCCTTGTTGAACCCATAGGTTGTATTTGGAGAAGTTCCCAAATCAGTTCTACCCGTCTTTTCAATAAACTCCGTTGCCCTTCTCATTATACTCGCAAAAGCCCACTGGATGTCAATTAGTTCCATCTCTTCCTTATCAATCTGTGCATAGTCTTCATTGGTCAAGTTATTGTTTCCAATTTGACTTGCAACCAACCCGTTATATGATGAAACCATTGCAGAGACTAGTGCAATATGTTGCTGAGCAACTTCAACAGTCACATTGCCCAAATTAGAAGTCTCCAAAACCACCGGTTGTTGATTGGGTTGAGTCATTGGATTCATGTATTGTGTTTGTTGAGGTGGTTGTTGTGATTGGCTTGCAGTGTAGAATGCTGCTTGCTGCATTGGAGAGAATGGTGAAATGTATGAATTATTGTATTGTTGTGGTGGTGGTGTGTATGATGGTTGTGAGTAGGATGAGGTTTGTGCAATGTAGTTGATGGTTGGTTTTGGTGATTCCATGACATTGGAAATACAAGCAACGTGTGGTGCCACTGTTCCTCCTGAACTCGAGTTTCCAACTGTTGCTGAAGTACCACCAAAATATAAATTTGGATTCTGAGGAATCTGTGATCTTTTAGTTTTCCTCTTTTCCTCGAGCTCTTTGTTCTCCAGCTTCTGCACAAACTCATTGATAGTCCAGAATTTATAAGCATCCTTCTCTTTGAGAACTTCAACATGCTGATCCCAGTATGGTGGTAGAGCATCTGCAAACTTGTCCACCAAATCTGTCATAGGAATCTGTATACCATAACTAGACAACTCAGTTAGTAAATGACAATATCTAGGAGTTAATTCTTTTAGAGTCTCATTTCCAACATAAGTAAAATTCTCGAACTCTTTTCTCAACTCCTCCATCCTCAACCTTCTCGTCTTTTCATTCCCATCATGCCTATTCTTTAACACATCCCATAGTTGCTTAGACGTAGTACATGTCCCAAACTGATGTAGTAAGTCGTTTGTGATCGCCTGAGTCAACTGGGAATATGCTTTCTTCTCCACAGCAAACTTCTTTTTCTCCTCATCTGACATGCTCTCCAATGAAACTGGTTCACCGGTGTTTTCCAGAACCAGTGCAGTGTAACCTTTAGCTATCATCCTCCATGCCTCTGCACCCTCCACTCCCATGCCTTCCAGATGGATCTTGAACTTTTTCTGCCACTGGTTATATTCTTGCATCTCCATGAGCTTGGGTGGACGATTCCCGCTACCTGAAGATAAGTCATTTATTAGTGTGGAAATAGCATTGGTAGTTTGAGTATTTACCACCGCGGCTGCTACTCCCCAATAGTGAGGTTGTGGTGCTGGAGGTGCAACACTCTGAGGCATCGAGCTAGTCATCGCTATGTAATTGATCGGTTGCGAAGACTGTGTGCTCGTCTTTTGGGCTGCCACTGTCCATGGGTCCATCGTCACTTGCTGTTGTGGTTGTGTCGTTGCTGGTCTCGGTGTAGTCGGAAAATTCCACATGATGTTCACGAACTTCGAAAATCACAACACTTAGAAAATTTTCCAAACTTAGTTCTACTTTCGCCCCAAATAATTCTACGTTCGTCCAAACTTGTCACTTTCGTCCAAACACAGTCAACCGAAGGTAGAATATCACCAAAAAGTAAAATAACCAAGACACTTTTTCACCTTCGCCCGTAAAATGCTACGTTCGACCACTCTAATTCCACATTCGCCCGCGCGATCAATCGAATGTGAAAAGTATACCCGAAAATGAAAAATTCAAACTCAAAACTCTAGGTTCGTCCAAACTAAAGCTACGTTCGACCAGAAAACACTCAAGTTCGCCCACTCTAGGTCAGGTTCGCCCACAACAGTCCAGATTCGCCCATTTTACGTTTGAAAAACGGTTACACTTTGAAAAACGGTTATTTTGATCTCTGATTTTCAAAAGTTTATGGATTTGGATGATCTTTATCAGGTTTTGATTCGGAATTGATTTGGAACAACTTTAATTCTTTGAAAACTTGATTTTAACACCAAATTCAATTCGAAAATCCTCAAAAACACTCAAAAACCATTTTCAATCAAAAACAGATGAATTTTGACCAAAATTAAGTCCAAATCAGCTCTGATATTATCTATTTTGTTGTTGTATGATCCGTATGGCTCTGATACCACTTTATAGTTGAAAGAATTTAGCTAAAACAGGATAATATGATCATACAAGTCACAAATCCAGGTGCGGAAACCCTAGATATGAACAAAATGATAATACTCGAATCAAAACACGTAAAACATCATTTTAAACACCTTTTTCATAGATTAACTTTCACAAAACTTGATTACAATCACTCACACGTTAATCTAGACCTTTCACACACTTTTACAAACTTGACACGAACCTGACCTTCAAACACACACTTTCTAAAACTCTCTCTAACTTACAAATGACCAATACATATTTATAACACCTGCAGGTTCGCCCAGTATGAAGGTGCGAATGTGGACTATGTCCACATTCGCCCAGTCTCATGGTACGAATGTGTCTTCTTCCAGTCTGCCTTTTACCTTCGCCCACTACTCTTCTACCTTCGCCCATTTCTTCTACCTTCGGCCCATTAGTAAACACAATCAAACATATGTTAAAGCTAATCCAATCACTAGTCGCAATAAGTGCATCTACATCCGGTCTGCTTCGTAACCTTTATCTGAGTCTGTTGCATGATTAGATATCTTATGTCCTTCCCGTTCCTCCATTCAGGTGCCCGAAACTTCAAATGTACTGATAGTTATGTCCTTTAAAACTCGAGTCTTTTCTTGTGTACGAATCTCTATGTCATTGTCGCATCGTGAGTCTGATTACCGTCCTTGTATCCTATATCTGAGTCTGTTGCATGATCAGATATCTTATGAACTTCCCGTTCCTCCATTCGGGTGCCCGAAACTTCAAATGTACCGATAGTCACGTCCTTGAAAACTTGTGTCTTTTCTTGTGTACGAATCTCTATGTCATTATCGCATCGTGAGTCCGATTACCGTTCGGTCTGCTTCGTAACCTTTATCTGAGTCTTTTGCATGATCAGATATCTTATGGACTTCATGTTCCTCCATTCGGGTGCCCGAACCTACAAATGTACTAATAGTTATGTCCTTTAAAACTCGAGTCTTTTCTTGTGTACGAATCTCTATGTCATTGTCGCATCATGTGTCCGATTACCGCCCGGTCCGCTTCGTAACCTTTATCTGATCTTTTGCATGATCAGATATCTAATGGCCTTCACGTTCCTCCATTCGGGTGCCAGAAACTTCAAATGTACCGATAGTTACGTCCTTTAAAACTTGAGTCTTTTCTTGTATACGAATCTCTATGTCATTGTCGCATCGTGAGTCCGATTAGCTTCTGGTCTGCTTCGTAACCTTAATCTGAGTTTGTTGCTTGATCAGATATCTTATGGCCTTCCCGTTCCTCCATTCGGGTGCCGAAAAATTCAAAAGTACCGATAGTTATGTCCTTTAAAACTTGAGTCTTTTCTTGTGTAAGAATCTCTATGTCATTTTCGCATCGTGAGTCCGATTACCGTCAGGTCCGCTTCGTATCCTTTATTTGAGTCTGTATCATGATCAGATATCTTATGGCTTTCACGTTCCTCCATTCGGGTGCCGAAACTTCAAATGTACCGATAGTTACGTCCTTTAAAACCTGAGTCTTTTCTTGTGTACGTATCTCTATGGCATTGTCGCATCGTGAGTCTGATTACCGTCCAGTCTGTTTCGTAACATTTAACTGAGTCTGTTGCATGATCAGATATCTTATGGCTTTCCCGTAACTCCATTCGGATTCCCAAAATTTCAAATGTACCGATAGTTACGTACTTTAAAATGTGAGTCTTTTCTTTGTACGAATCTCTATGTCATTGTCGCATCGTGAGTCCGATTACCATCAGGTCAGCTTCGTTACCTTTAACTGAGTCTGTTGCATGATCAGATATCTTATTGCCTTCCCGTTCCTCCATTCGGGTGCCCGAAACTTCAAATGTACCGATAGTTTTGTCCTTTAAAACTCGATTCTTTTCTTGTGTACGAATCTCTATGTCATTGTCGCATCGTGAGTCCGATTACCGTCCGGTCCACTTCGTATCCTTTATTTGAGTCTGTAGCATGATCAGATATCTTATGGCCTTCACGTTCCTCCATTCGCGTGTCCGAAACTTCAAATGTACCGTTAGTTACGTCCTTTAAACTTGAGTCTTTTCTTGTGTACGTATCTCTATGTCATTGTCGCATCGTGAGTTCGATTACCGTCTGGTCTGTTTCATAACCTTTATCTGAGTCTGTTGCATGATCAGATATCTTATGGCCTTCCCGTTGCTCCATTCGGGTGCCCAAAACATCAAATGTACCGATAGTTACGTCCTTTAAAACGTGAGCCTTTTCTTTGTATGAATCTCTATGTCATTGTCGCATCATGAATCCGATTACCATCCGGTCATCTTCGTATCCTTTATCTAAGTCTGTTGCAAGATCATATATCTTATGGCCTTCTCGTTCCTCCATTCGGGTGCCCAAAACTTCAAATGTATCGATAGTTTTGTCCTTCAAAACTCGAGACTTTTCTTGTGTACGACTCTCTATGTCATTGTCGCATCGTGAGTCCGATTACCGTCTAGTCCGCTTTGTATCCTTTATTTGAGTCTATATCATGATCAGATATCTTTTGGCCTTCGCGTTCCTCCATTCGGGTGCTCGAAACTTCAAATGTACCGATAGTAACGTCCTTTAAAACTTGAGTCTTTTCTTGTGTACGAATCTCTATGTCATTATCGCATCGTGAGTCTGATTACCGTCTTGTCTGCTTCGTATCCTTTATCTGAGTCTGTTGTATGATTAGATATCTTATGGCCTTCCCGTTCCTCTATTCGGGTGGCCGAAACTTCAAATGTACCGATAGTTATGTCTTTTAAAACTCGAGTCATTTCTTGTGTACGAATCTCTATGTCATTGTCGCATCGTGATTCTGATAACCGTCCGGTCTGCTTCGTATCCTTTATTTGAGTCTATTGCATGATAAGATATCTTATGGCCTTCCCTATCCTCCATTCGGGTGCTCGAAACAACAAATGTACCGATAGTTATGTCCTTTAAAACTCGAGTCTTTTATTGGGTACGAATCTCTATGTCATTGTCGCATCGTGAGTCTGATTACCGTCTGGTCCGCTTCGTATCCTTTATCTGAGTCTATAGCATGATCAGATATCTTATGGCCTTCACGTTCCTCCATTCGGGTGCCCGAAACTTCAAATGTACCGATAGTTATGTCCTTTAAAACTCGAGTCTTTTATTGTGTACGAATCTCTTTGAAATTGTCGCATCGTGAGTCCGATTACCATCCGGTCAGCTTCGTATCATTTTTATGAGTCTGTTGCAGGATCAGATATCTTATGTCCTTCCCGTTCCTCCATTCGGGTGCCCAAACCTCAAATGTATCGATAGTTAATTCCTTTTTCTTGTGTACGAATCTCTATGTCATTGTCGACATCGTGAGTCTGATTGCCGTCCGGTCCGCTTCGTATCCTTATCTGAGTCTATAGCATGATCAGATATCTTATGGCCTTCACGTTCCACCATTCGGGTGGCCGAAACTTCAAATGTACCGATAGTTACGTCCTTTAAAACTTGAGTCTTTTCTTGTCTACGAATCTCTATGTCCTTGAGGCATCGTGAGTCTTATTACGGTCCGGTCTGCTTCGTATCCTTTATCTGAGTCTGTTGCATGATTAGATATCTTATGTCCTTCCCGTTCCTCCATTCAGGTGCCCGAAACTTCAAATGTACTGATAGTTATGTCCTTTAAAACTCGAGTCTTTTCATGTGTACGAATCTCTATGTCATTGTCGCATCGTGAGTCTGATTACCATCCTCGTATCCTTTATCTGAGTCTGTTGCATGATCAGATATCTTATGAACTTCTCGTTCCTCCATTCGGGTGCCCGAAACTTCAAATGTACCGATAGTCACGTCCTTGAAAACTTGTGTCTTTTCTTGTGTACGAAACTCTATGTCATTATCGCATTGTGAGTCCGATTACCGTCCGGTCTGCTTCGTAACCTTTATCTGAGTCTTTTGCATGATCAGATATCTTATGGACTTCATGTTCCTCCATTCGGGTGCCCGAACCTACAAATGTACTAATAGTTATGTCCTTTAAAACTCGAGTCTTTTCTTGTGTACGAATCTCTATGTCATTGTCGCATCGTGTGTCCGATTACCGCCCGGTCCGCTTCGTAACCTTTATCTGATCTTTTGCATGATCAGATATCTAATGGCCTTCACGTTCCTCCATTCGGGTGCCAGAAACTTCAAATGTACCGATAGTTACGTCCTTTAAAACTTGAGTCTTTTCTTGCATACGAATCTCTATGTCATTGTCGCATCGTGAGTCCGATTACCTTCTGGTCTGCTTCGTAACCTTAATCTGAGTTTGTTGCTTGATCAGATATCTTATGGCCTTCCCGTTCCTCCATTCGGGTGCCCCAAAATTCAAATGTACCGATAGTTATGTCCTTTAAAACTCGAGTCTTTTCTTGTGTAAGCATCTCTATGCATTATCGCATCATGAGTCCGATTACCATCTGGTCCGCTTCGTATCCTTTATTTGAGTCTGTAGCATGATCAGATATCTTATGGGCTTCACGTTCCTCCATTCGGGTGCCCGAAACTTCAAATGTACCGTTAGTTACATCCTTTAAAACTTGAGTCTTTTCTTGTGTACGTATCTCTACGTCATTGTCGCATCGTGAGTCTGATTACCGTCCGGTCTACTTCGTATCCTTTATCTGAGTCTGTTGCATGATCAGATATCTTATGGCCTTCCCGTTCCTCCATTCGGGTGCCCAAAACTTCAAATGTACAGATAGTTACGTAGTTTAAAACGTGAGTCTTTTCTTGTGTACGAATCTCTATGTCATTGTCGCATCGTGAGTCTGATTACTATCCGGTCCACTTCGTATACTTTATTTGAGTATGTAGCATGATCAGATATCTTATGTCCTTCTCGTTCCTCCATTCGGGTGCCCGAAACTTCAAATGTACCGATAGTTATATCCTTTAAAACTCGAGTCTTTTCTTGTGTACGAATCTCTATGTCATTGTCGCATCGTGAGTCTGATTACCGTCCGGTCCACTTTGTATCCTTTATCTGAGTCTATAGAATAATCAGATATCATATTGCCTTCACGTTCCTCTATTCGGGTGCCCGAAACTTCAAATGTACCGATAGTTATTTCCTTTAAAAGTCGTGTCTTTTCTTGTGTACGAATCTCTATGAAATTGTCGCATTGTGAGTCCGATTACCATCCGTTCAGCTTCATATCCTTTATCTGAGTCTGTTGCGTGATCAGATATCTTATGGCCTTCCCGTTCCTCCATTCGGTTGCCCAAAACCTCAAAAGTATCGATAGTTATGTCCTTTTTCTTGTGTACGAATCTCTATGTCATTGTCGCATCATGAGTCTGATTACCATCCGGTCGGCTTCGTATCCTTTATCTGAGTCTATAGCATGATTAGATATCTAATGGCCTTCACGTTCCTCCATTCGGGTGCCAGAAACTTCAAATGTACCGATAGTTACGTCCTTTAAAACTTGAGTCTTTTCTTGTATACGAATCTCTATGTCATTGTCGCATCGTGAGTCCGATTACATTTTGGTCAGCTTCGTAACCTTTATCTGAGTTTGTTGCATAATCAGATATCTTATGGCCTTCCCGTTCCTCCATTCGGGTGCCCAAAAATTCAAATGTACCGATAGTTATGTCCTATAAAACTCGAGTCTTTTCTTGTGTAAGAATCTCTATGTCATTAACGCATCGTGAGTCCGATTACCGACTGGTCCACTTCGTACCCTTTATTTGAGTCTGTAGCATGATCAGATATCTTATGACCTTCACGTTCCTCCATTCGGGTGCCCGAAACTTCAAATGTACCGATAGTTACGTCCTTTAAAACTTGAGTCTTTTCTTGTGTACGAATATCTATGTCATTGTCGCATCATGATTCCGATTTCCGTCCGGTCAACTTCGTAACCTTTATCTGAGTCTATTGCATGATCAGATATCTTATGGCCTTCCCGTTCCTCCATTTGGGAGCCCGAAACTTCAAATGTACCGATAGTGATGTCCTTTAAAACTCGAGTCTTTTCTTGTGTACGAATCTCTATGTCATTGTCGCATCGTGAGTCTGATTACCGTCCGGTCCGCTTCGTATCCTTTATCTGAGTCAATAGCATGATGAGATATCTTGTAGCCTTCACGTTCCTCCATTCGGGTGCCCGAAACTTCAAATGTACCGATAGTTATGTCCTTTAAAACTCGAGTGTTTTCTTGTGTAAGAAACTCTATGTCATTGACGCATCGTGAGTCCGATTGCCATCCGGTCGGCTTCGTAACCTTTATCTGAGTCTGTTGCATGATTAGATATCATATGGCCTTCCCGTTCCTCCATTCAGGTGCCCGAAACTTCAAATGTACCGATAGTTATGTCCTTTAAAACTCGAGTTTTTCTTCTCTACGAATCTCTATGTCATTGTTGAATCGTGAGTCTGATTACCATCCTCGTATCCTTTATCTGAGTCTGTTGCATGATCAGATATCTTATGACCTTCCCGTTCCTCCATTCGGGTGACCGAAACTTCAAATGTACCGATAGTCACGTCACGTCCTTTAAAACTTGAGTCTTTAATTGTGTACGAATCTCTATGTCATTATCGCATCGTGAGTCCGATTATCGCCCTGTCTACTTCGTAACCTTTAACTGAGTCTGTTGCATAATCAGATATCTTATGGCCTTCGCGTTCCTCCATTCGGGTGCCCGAAGCTTCAAATGTACTGATAGTTATGTCCTTTAAAACTCGAGTCTTTTCTTGTATACGAATCTCTATGTCATTGTCGCACCGTGAGTCCGTTTTCCTTCTGGTCTACTTTGTAACCTTTATCTGAGTTTGTCGCATGATCAGATATCTTATGGCCATCCCGTTCCTCCATTCGGGTGGCCAAAAATTCAAATGTACCGATAGTTATGTCCTTTAAAACTCGAGTCTTTCTTTTGTAAGAATCTCTATGTCATTATCGCATCGTGAGTCCGATTACCGTCTGGTCCGCTTTGTACCCTTTATTTGAGTCTGTAGCATGATAAGATATCTTATGGCCTTCACGTTCCTCCATTCGGGTGCCCGAATCTTCAAATGTACCGATAGTTACGTCCTTTAAAATTTGAGTATTTTCTTGTGTACGTATCTCTATGTCATTGTCGCATCGTGAGTCCGATTACCGTCCGATCTATTTCATAACCTTTATCTGAGTCTGTTGCATGATCAGATATCTTATGGCCTTCCCGTACCTCCATTCGGGTGTCCAAAACTTCAAATGTACCGATAGTTACGTACTTTAAAACGTGAGTCTTTTCTTGTACGAATATCTATGTCATTGTCGCATCGTGAGTCCGATTAGCATCCGGTCAGCTTCGTTACCTTTATCTGAGTCTGTTGCATGATCAGATATCTTATTGCCTTCCCGTTCCTCCATTCCGGTGCCCGAAACTTCAAATGTACCTATAGTTATGTCCTTTAAAACTCGAGCCTTTTCTTGTGTACGAATCTCTATGTCATTGTCGCATCGTGAGTCCGATAACCGTCCGGTCCGCTTCGTATCCTTTATCTGAGTCTGTTTCATGATCACATATCTTATGGCCTTCCCGTTCCTCCATTCGGGTGCCCGAAACTTCAAATGTACCGATAGTTACGTCCTTTAAAACTTGAGTCTTTTCTTGTGTACGTATCTCTATGTCATTGTCGCATCGTGAGTTCGATTACCATCCGGTCTTTTTCATAACCTTTATCTGAGTCTGTTGCATGATTAGATATCTTATGGCCTTCCCGTTCCTCCATTCGGGTGCCCAAAACATCAAATGTACCGATAGTTAGGTCCTTTAAAACGTGAGTGTTTTCTTTGTATGAATCTCTATGTCATTGTCGCATCGTGAGTCTGATTACCACTCGGTTGTCTTCGTATGCTTTATCTGAGTCTATAGCATGATCAGATATCTTATGGCCTTCACGATCCTCCATTCGGGTGCCCGAAACTTAAAATGTACCGATAGTAACGTCCTTATGTACTGATTACCATCCGGTCTGCTTCGTATCCTTTATCTGAGTCCGTTGCATGATCAGATATCTTATGACCTTCCCGTTCCTCCATTCGGGTGATCGAAACTTCAAATGTACCGATAGTCACGTCCTTTAAAACTCGAGTCTTTTCTTGTGTACGAATCTCTATGTCATTATCGCATCGTGAGTCCGATTACCACCCGGTCTGCTTCGTAACCTTTAACTGAGTCTGTTGCGTAATCAGATATCTTATGGCCTTCGCGTTCCTCCATTCGGGTGCCCGAATCTTCAAATGTACTGATAGTTATGTCCTTTAAAACTCGAGTCTTTTCTTGTGTACGAATCTCTATGTCGATGTCGCATCGTGTGTCCGATTACCGTCCGGTCCGCTTCGTATCATTTATCTGAGTCTATTGCATGATTAGATATCTTATGGCCTTCCCGTTCCTCCATTCGGGTGCCCGAAACTTTAAATGTACCGATAGTTATGTCCTTTAAAACTCGAGTCTTTTCTTGTGTACGAATCTCTATGTCATTATCACATCGTGAGTCTGATTACCATCCGGTCCGCTTCATATCCTTTATCTGAGTCTATAGCATGATCAGATATCTTGTAGCCTTCACGTTCCTCCATTCGGGTGCCCGAAATTTCAAATGTACCGATAGTTACGTCCTTTAAAACTTGAGTGTTCTCTTGTATACAAATTTCTATGTCATTGTCGCATCGTGAGTCCGATTACCTTCTGGTCTGCTTCGTAACCTTTATCTGAGTTTGTTGCATGATCAGATATCTTGTGGCTTTCCCGTTCCTCCATTCAGGTGCCCAAAAATTCAAATGTACCGATAGTTATGTCCTTTAAAACTCGAGTCTTTTCTTGTGTAAGAATCTCTATGTCATTTTTGCATAGTGAGTCCGATTACCGTCAGGTCCACTTCGTATTCTTTATTTGAGTCTTTGTCATGATAAGATATCTTATGGCCTTCACGTTCCTCCATTTGGGTGCCCGAAACTTCAAATGTACCGATAGTTACGTCCTTTAAAACATGAGTCTTTTCTTGTGTACGTATCTCTATGTCATTGTCATTGTCATTGTCGCATCGTGAGTCTGATTACCGTCCGGTCTGTTTTGTAACATTTAACTGAGTCTGTTGCATGATCAAATATTTTATGGCCTTCCCGTACCTCCATTCGGGTGCCCAAAACTTCGAATGTACCGATAGTTACGTACTTTAAAATGTGAGTCTTTTCTTTGTACGATCACTATGTCATTGTCGTATCGTGAGTCCGATTACCATCCGGTCAGCTTCGTTACCTTTATCTGAGTCTGTTGCATGATCAAATATCTTATTGCCTTCCCGTTCCTCCATTCGGGTGCCCGCAACTTCAAATGTACCGATAGTTATGTCCTTTAAAACTCGAGTCTTTTCTTGTGTACGAATCTCTATGTCATTTTCGCATCGTGAGTCCGATTACCGTCCGCTCCGCTTCGTATCCTTTATTTGAGTCTGTAGCATGATCAGATATCTTATGGCCTTCACGTTCCTCCATTCGGGTGTCCGAAACTTCAAATGTACCGATAGTTACGTACTTTAAAACGTGAGTCTTTTCTTTGTACGAATTTCTATGTCATTGTCGCATTGTGAGTCAGATTACCATCCGGTCCACTTCATATCCTTTATTTGAGTCTGTAGCATGATCAGATATCTTATGGCCTTCACGTTCCTCCATTCGGGTGCCCGAAACTTCAAATGTACCGATAGTTACGTCCTTTAAACTTGAGTCTTTTCTTGTGTACGTATCTCTATGTCATTGTCGCATCGAGAGTTCGATTACCATCCGGCCTGTTTCATAACTTTTATCTGAGTCTGTTGCATGATCATATATCTTATGGCATTCCCATTCCTCCTTTCGGGTGCCAAAACATCAAATGTACCGATAGTTTCGTCCTTTAAAACGTGAGTCTTTTCTTTGTATGAATCTCTATGTCATTGTCGCGTCGTGAGTCCGATTACCATCCGGTCATCTTTGTATCCTTTATATAAGTCTGTTGGAAGATCATATATCTTATGGCCTTCCCGTTCCTCCATTCAGGTGCCCAAAACTTCAAATGTATCGATAGTTATGTCCTTTAAAATGTGAGTCTTTTCTTGTGTACGAATCTCTATGTCATTGTCGCATCGTGAGTACGATTACCGTCCCGTCCGCTTCGTATCCTTTATCTGAGTCTATAGCATGATCAGATATCTTATCGCCGCCTGCACGTTCCTCCCTTTGGGTGCCCGAAACTTCAAATGTACCGATAGTAACGTCCTTTAAAACTTGAGTCTTTTCTTGTGTACGAATCTCTATGTCATTGTCGCATCATGAGTCTGATTACGGTCCGGTATGCTTCGTAGTCCTTTATCTGAGTCTATTGCATGATTAGATATGTTATGGCCTTCCCGTTCCTCCATTTGGGTGCCCGAAACTTCAAATGTACCGATAGTTATGTCCTTTAAAACTCGAGTCTTTTCTTGTGTACGAATCTCTAGGTCATTGTCGCATCGTGAGTCTGATTACCGTCCGGTCCGCTTCGTATCCTTTATCTGAGTCAATAGCATGATCAGATATCTTGTAGCCTTCACGTTCCTCCATTCGGGTGCCCGAAACTTCAAATGTACCGATAGTTATGTCCTTTAAAACTCGAGTGTTTTCTTGTGTAAGAAACTCTATGTCATTGACGCATCGTGAGTCCGATTGTCGTCCAGTCGGCTTCGTAACCTTTATCTGAGTCTGTTGCATGATTAGATATCATATGGCCTTCCCGTTCCTCCATTCAGGTGCCCGAAACTTCAAATGTACCGATAGTCACGTCACGTCCTTTAAAACTTGAGTCTTTTCTTGTGTACGAATCTCTATGTCATTATCGCATCGTGAGTCCGATTACCGCCCTGTCTACTTCGTAACCTTTAACTGAGTCTGTTGCATAATTAGATATCTTATGGCCTTCGCGTTCCTCCATTCGGGTGCCCGAAGCTTCAAATGTACTGATAGTTATGTCCTTTAAAACTCGAGTCTTTTCTTGTATACGAATCTCTATGTCATTGTCGCACCGTGAGTCCGTATTCCTTCTGGTCTACTTCGTAACCTTTATATGAGTTTGTCGCATGATCAGATCTCTTATGGCCATCCCGTTCCTCCATTCGGGTGGCCAAAAATTCAAATGTACCGATAGTTATGTCATTTAAAACTCGAGTCTTTCTTGTGTAAGAATCTCTATGTCATTATCGTATCGTGAGTCCGATTACCGTCTGGTCCGCTTTGTACCCTTTATTTGAGTCTGTAGCATGATAAGATATCTTATGGCCTTCACGTTCCTCCATTCGGGTGCCCGAATCTTCAAATGTACCGATAGTTACGTCCTTTAAAATTTGAGCCTTTTCTTGTGTGCGTATCTCTATGTCATTGTCGCATCGTGAGTCCGATTACCGTCCGATCTGTTTCATAACCTTTATCTGAGTCTGTTGCATGATCAGATATCTTATGGCCTTCCCGTACCTCCATTCGGGTGTCCAACACTTCAAATGTACCGATAGTTACGTACTTTAAAACGTGAGTCTTTTCTTTGTACGAATATCTATGTCATTGTCGCATCGTGACTCCGATTAGCATCCGGTCAGCTTCAAATGTACCGATAGTTACATCCTCCATTCGATTACCGCTCGGTCGTCTTCGTATCCTTTATCTGAGTCTATAGCATGATCAGATATCTTATGGCCTTCACGTTCCTCCATTCGGGTGCCCGAAACTTAAAATGTACCGATAGTAACGTCCTTTAAAGCTTGAGTCTTTTCTTGTGTACGAATCTCTATGTCATTGTTGCATCATGAGTCTGATTACTGTCCGGTCTGCTTCGTATCCTTTATCTGAGTCTGTTGAATGATTAGAAATCTTATGGCCTTCCCCTTCCTCCATTCGGGTGCCCGAAACTTCAAATGTATCGATAGTTACGTCCTTTAAAAGTCGAGTCTTTTCTTGTGTACGAATCTCTATGTCATTGACGCATCGTGAGTCTGATTACCGTCCGGTCTGCTTCGTATCCTTTATCTGAGTCTGTTGAATGATTAGAAATCTTATGTCCTTCCCCTTCCTCCATTCGGGTGCCCGAAACTTCAAATGTACCGATAGTTACGTCCTTTAAAACTCGAGTCTTTTCTTGTGTACGAATCTCTATGTCATTGTCGCATCGTGAGTCTGATTACGGTACGGTCTGCTTCGTAGTCCTTTATCTGAGTCTGTTGGATAATTAGATATCCTATGGCCTTCCCGTTCCTCCATTCGGGTGCCCGAAACTTCAAATGTACCGATAGTTACGTCCTTTAAAACTCGAGTCTTTTCTTGTGTACGAATCTCTATGTCATTGTCGCATCGTGAGTCTGATTACGGTCCGGTCTGCTTCGTAGTCCTTTATCTGAGTCTGTTGCATGATTAGATATCTTATGGGTTCCTGTTCCTCCATTCGGGTGCCCGAAACTTCAAATGTACCGATGGTTATGTCCTTTAAAACTTGAGTCTTTTCTTGTGTACGAATCTCTATGTCATTGTCGCATCGTGAGTCGGATAACCGTCCAGTCCTCTTCTTATCCTTTATCTGCGTCTATAGCATGATCAGATATCTTGTACCTTTCACGTTCCTCCATTCGGGTGCCCGAAACTTCAAATGTACCGATAGTTATGTCCTTTAAAGCTCGAGTGTTTTCTTGTGTAAGAATCTCTATGTCATTGACGCATCGTGAGTCCGATTACCATCCGGTCAGCTTCGTATCTTTTATCTGAGTCTGTTGCATGATCAGATATCTTATGGCCTTCCCGTTCGTCCATTCGGGTGCCCAAAACCTTAAATGTATCGATAGTTATGTCCTTTTTCTTGTGTACGAATCTCTATGTCATTGTCGCATCGTGAGTCCGATTACCGTCCGGTCGGCTTCGTATCCTTTATCTGAGTCTATAGCATGATCAGATATCTTATGGCCTTCACGTTCCACCATTCGGGTGCCCGAAACTTCAAATGTACCGATAGTTACTTCCTTTAAGAATTGAGTCTTTTCTTGTGTACGAATCTCTATGTCATTGACGCATCGTGAGTTTGATTACCGTCCGGTCTGCTTCGTATCCTTTATCTGAGTCTGTTGCATGAGTAGATATCATATGGCCTTCCCGTTCCTCCATTCAGGTGCCCGAAACTTCAAATGTACCGATAGTTATGTCCTTTAAAACTCGAGTCTTTTCTTCTGTACGAATCTCTATGTCATTGTCGCATCGTGAGTCTGATTACCATCCTCGTATCCTTTATCTGAGTCCGATGCATGATCAGATATATTATGACCTTCCCGTTCCTCCATTCGGGTGACCGAAACTTCAAATGTACCGATAGTCACGTCCTTTAAAACTTGAGTGTTTTCTAGTGTACGAATCTCTATGTCATTATCGCATCGTGAGTCCAATTACCGTCCGTTCTGCTTCATAACCTTCAGCTGAGTCTGTTGCGTAATCTGATATCTTATGGCCTTCCCGTTCCTCCATTCGGGTGCCCGAATCTTCAAATGTACTCATTGTTATGTCCTTTAAAACTCGAGTCATTTCTTGTGTACGAATCTCTATGTCATTGTCGCATCGTGTGTCCGATTACCGTCCGGTCCGCTTTGTATCCTTTATCTGAGTCCATAGCATGATCAGATATCTATTGGCCTTCACGTTCCTCCATTCGGGTTCCAGAAACTTCAAATGTACCGATAGTTACGTCCTTTAAAACTTGAGTCTTTTCTTTGTACGAGTCTCCATTTCATTGTCGCATCCTGAGTCCTATTACCATCCGGTCAGCTTCGTATCCTTTATCTAAGTCTGTAGCATGATCAGATATCTCATGGCCTTCACGTTCCTCCATTCGGGTGCCCGAAACTTCAAATGTACCGATAGTTATGTCTTTTAAAACTCGAGTCTTTTCTTGTGTACGAATCCATATGTCATTGTCGCATCGTGAGTCCGATTACCATCCGGTCTGCTTTGTATCCTTTATCTGAGTCTATAGCATGATTAGATTTCTTATGGCCTTCCCGTTCTTCCATTCGGGTGCCCGAAACTTCATATGTACCGATAATTACGTCCTTTATAACTTGAGTCTTTTCTTGTGTACGAATCTCTATGTCATTATCGCATCGTTAGTCCGATTACCGTCTGGTCTACTTCGTAACCTTTATCTGATTCTGTTGCATGATGAGATATTTTATGGCCTTCCGGTTCCTCCAATCGAGTGCCCAAAACTTCAAATGTACCGATAGTTACGTCCTTTATAACTTGAGTCTTTTCTTGTGTACGTATCTCTATGTCATTGTCGTATCGAGAGTCCGATTACCGTCTGATCTGTTTCATAACCTTTATCTGAGTCTGTTGCATGATCAGATATCTTATGGCCTTCCCATACCTCCATTCGGGTGTCCAAAACTTCAAATGTACCGATAGTTACGTACTTTAAAACGTGAGTCTTTTCTTTGTACGAATATCTATGTCATTGTCGCATCGTGAGTCCGATTAGCATCCGATCAGCTTCGTTACCTATATCTGAGTCTGTTGCATGATCAGATATCTTATTGCCTTCCCGTTCCTCCATTCGGGTGCCCGAAACTTCAAATGTACCTATAGTTATGTCCTTTAAAACTCGAGTCTTTTCTTTTGTACGAATATCTATGTCATTGTCGCATCGTGAGTCTGATTACCATCCTCGTATCCTTTATCTGAGTCCGTTGCATGATCAGATATCTTATGACCTTCCCGTTCCTCCATTCGGGTGACCGAAACTTCAAATGTACCGATAGTTATGTCTTTTAAAACTCGAGTCTTTTCTTCTGTACGAATATCTATGACATTGTCGCATCGTGAGTCTGATTACCATCCTCGTATCCTTTATCTGAGTCCGTTGCATGATCAGATATCTTATGACCTTCACGTTCCTCCATTCGGGTGCCCGAAACTTCAAATGTACCGATAGTAACGTCCTTTAAAACTTGAGTCTTTTCTTGTGTACGAATCTCTATGTTATTGTCGCATCGTGAGTTCGATTACCATCCGGTTTGTTTCATAACCTTTATCTGAGTCTGTTGCATGATCAGATATCTTATGGCCTTCCCGTTCCTCCATTCGGGTGCCCGAAACTTCAAATGTACCAATACTTACGTCCTTTAAAACTTGAGTCTTTTCTTGTATACGAATCTCTATGTCATTGTTTCATCGTGAGTTCGATTACCCGGTCTGCATCGTAACCTTTATTTGAGCCTGTTGCATGATCAGATAACTTTTGGCCTTCCCTTTCCTCCATTCGGGTGCCCAAAACATCAAATGTACTGATAGTTACATCCTTTAAAACGTGAGTCTTTTCTTTGTATGAATCTCTATGTCATTGTCGCATCGTGAGTCTGATTACCGCTCGGTCGGCTTCGTATCCTTTATCTGAGTCTATAGCATGATCAGATATCTTATAGCCTTCACGTTTCTCCATTCGGGTGCCCGAAACTTAAAATGTACCGATGGTAACGTCCTTTAAAACTTGAGTCTTTTCTTCTGTACGAATCTCTATGTCATTGTCGCATCGTGAGTCTGATTACCGTCCGGTCTACTTCGTATCCTTTATCTGAGTCTGTTGAATGATTAGATATCTTATGGCCTTCCCCTTCCTCCATTCGGGTGCCCGAAACTTCAAATGTACCGATAGTTACGTCCTTTAAAACTCGAGTCTTTTCTTGTGTACGAATCTCTATGTCATTGTCGCATCGTGAGTCTGATTACGGTCCGGTCTGCTTCGTAGTCCTTTATCTGAGTCTGTTGCATGATTAGATATCTTATTGCCTTCCTGTTCCTCAATTCGGGTGCCCGAAACTTCAAATGTACCGATAGTTACGAATTTCTATGTCATTGTCGCATCGTGAGTCTGATAACCGTCCAGTCCACTTCTTATCCTTTATCTGAGTCTATAGCATGATCAGATATCTTGTAGCCTTCACGTTCCTCCATTCGGGAGCCCGAAACTTCAAATGTACCGATAGTTATGTCCTTTAAAGCTCGAGTTTTTCTTGTGTAAGAATCTCTATGTCATTGACGCATCGTGAGTCCGATTACCATCCGGTCAGCTTCGTATCTTTTATCTGAGTCTGTTGCATGATCAGATATCTTATGGCCATCCCGTTCCTCCATTCGGGTGCCCAAAACCTGAAATGTATCGATAGTTATGTCCTTTTTCTTGTGTACGAATCTCTATGTCATTGTCGCATTATCAGATATTTTATGGCCTTGACGTTCCTCTATTCGAGTGCCCGAAACTTCAAATGTTTACGTCCTTTAAAACTTGAGTCTTTTCTTGTGTATGAATCTCTATGTCATTGTCACATCGTGAGTCTGATTACCGTCCGGTCTGCTTCGTATCCTTTATCTGAGTCTGTTGCATGATCAGATATCTTATGGCCTTCCCGTTCCTCCATTCGGGTGCCTGAAACTTCAAATGTACCGATAATTACGTCCTTTATAACTTGAGTCTTTTCTTGTGTACGAATCTCTATGTCATTATCGCATCATGAGTCCGATTACCGTCCGGTCTGCTTCGTAAACTTTATCTGATTTTATTGCAAGATCAGATATTTTATGGCCTTCCCGTTCTTCCATTCGGGTGCCCAAAACTTCAAATATACCGACAGTTACGTCCTTTAAAAGATGAGTCTTTTCTTCTGTACAAATCTGAATGTCATTGTCGCATCCTGAGTCCTATTACCATCCGGTCAGCTTCATATCTTTTATCCGAGTCTATTGCATGATCAGATATCTTATGGCCTTCCCGTTCCTCAATTCGGGTACCCAAAAATTCAAATGTACCGATAGTTATGTCCTTTAAAACTCCAGTCTTTTCTTATGTATGAATCTCTATGTAATTGTCGCATCATGAGTCCGATTACCGTCCGGTCCGCTTCGTATCCTTTATCTGAGTCTATAGCATGATTAGATATCTTATGGCCTTCACGTTCCTCCATTCGGGTGCCCGAAACTTCAAATGTACCGATAGTTACTACTTTAAAACCTTAGTCTTTTCCTGTGTACGAATCTCTATGAAATTGTTGCATCGTGACTCCGATTACTAACCGGCCCACTTCATATCCTTTATCTGAGTCTATAGCATTATCAGATATCCTATGGCCTTGACGTTCCTCTATTCGAGTGCCCGAAACTTCAAATGTACCGATAGTTACGTCCTTTAAAAGTTGAGTGTTTTCTTGTGTACGAATCTCTATGTCATTGTCGCGTCGTGAGTCCGATTACCGTCCGATCCTCTTCGTATCCTTTATTTGAGTCTGTAGCATGATCACATATCTTATGGACTTCTTGTTCCTCCATTCGGGTGCCCAAAACATCAAATGTACCGAGAGTTACGTCCTTTAAAATGTGAGTCGTTTCTTTTGTACGAATCTCTATGTCATTGTCGCATCGTGAGTCCGATTACCTTCCAATCCTCTTCGTATCCTTTATTTGAGTCTATAGCATGATCAGATATCTTATGGCCTTCACGTTCCTCCCTTCGGGTACCCAAAACTTCAAATGTACCGATAGTTACGTACTTTAAAACGTGAGTCTTTTCTTTGTAAGAATCTCTATGTCATTTTTGCATTGTGAGTCCGATTACCATCCGGTCAGCTTCGTATCCTTTATCTGAGTCTGTTGCATGATCACATATCATATGCCCTTCCCGTTCCTCCATTAGGGTGCCCGAAACTTCAAATGTATCGATAGTTACGTCCTTTAAAACTTGAGTCTTTTCTTGTGTTCGTATCTCTATGTCATTGTCGCATAGTGAGTTCGATTACCTTCCGGTCTGTTTCATAACCATTATCTGAGTCTGTTGCATGATCAGATATCTTATGGCCTTCCCGTTCCTTCATTCGGGTGCCCGAAACTTCAAATGTACCGACAGTTACGTCCTTTAAAAGATGAGTCTTTTCTTCTGTACAAATCTCAATGTCATTGTCGCATCCTGAGTCCTATTACCATCCGGTCAGCTTCGTATCCTTTATCTGAGTCTGTTTCATGATCAGATATCTTATGGCCTTCCCGTTCCTCCATTCGGGTGCCCAAAACTTCAAATGTACCGATTATTATGTCCTTTAAAACTCGAGTCTTTACCTGCGTACGAATCTCCATGAAATTGTTGCATCGTGACTCCGATAACCGACCGGTCCGCTTCGTATCCTTTATCTGAGTCGATAGCATTATCAGATATCTTATGGCCTTGACGTTCCTCCATTCGGGTGCCCGAAACTTCAAATGTACCGATAGTTATGTCCTTTAAAACTCGAGTCTTTTCCTGTGTACGAATCTCTATGAAATTGTTGCATCGTGACTCCGATTACTGACCGGCCCGCTTCATATCCTTTATCTGAGTCTATAGCATTATCAGATATCTTATGGCCTTGACGTTCCTCTATTCGAGTGCCCGAAAATTCAAATGTACCGATAGTTACGTCCTTTAAAAGTTGAGTGTTTTCTTGTGTACGAATCTCTATATCATTGTCGCATCGTGACTCCGATTACCGTCTGATCCTCTTCGTATCCTTTATTTGAGTCTGCAGCAAGATCACATATCTTATGGACTTCTTGTTCCTCCATTCGGGTGCCCAAAACTTCAAATGTACCGAGAGTTACGTCCTTTAAAATGTGAGTCTTTTCTTCTGTACGAATCTCTATGTCATTGTCGCATAGTGAGTTCGATTACCTTCCGGTCTGTTTCATAACCTTTATCTGAGTCTGTTGCATGATCAGATATCTTATGGCCTTCCCGTTCCTCCATTCGGACGCCCAAGACTTCAAATGTACCGATAGTTACGTACTTTAAAACGTGAGTCTTTTCTTTGTAAGAATTTCTATGTCATTTTTGCATTGTGAGTCCGATTACCATCCGGTCAGCTTCGTATCCTTTATCTGAGTCTGTTGCATGATCACATATCATATGCCCTTCCCGTTCCTCCATTAGGGTGCCCGAAACTTCAAATGTACCGATAGTAACATCCTTTAAAACTTGAGTCTTTTCTTCTGTACGTATCTCTTTGTCATTGTCGCATCGTGAGTTCGATTACCTTCAGGTTTGTTTCATAACCATTATCTTAGTCTGTTGCATGATTAGATATCTTATGGCCTTCCCGTTCCTCCATTCGGGTGCCCGAAACTTCAATTGTACCGAAAGTTACGTCCTTTAAAACGCGAGTCTTTTCTTCTGTACGAATCTCTATGTCATTGTCGCATCGTGAGTCCGATTACCGACCGGTCAGCTTCCTATCCTTTAACTGAGTCTGTTGCATGATCAGATATCTTAGGGCCTTCCCGTTCCTCCATTCGGGTGCCCGAAACTTCAAATGTACCGATTGTCATGTCCTTTAAAACTCGAGTCTTTTCCTGTGTACGAATCTCTATGAAATTGTTGCATCGTGACTCCGATAACCGACCGGTCCGCTTCGTATCCTTTATCTGAGTCTATAGCATTATTAGATATCTTATGGCCTTGACGTTCCTCCATTCGGGTGCCCGAAACTTCAAATGTACCGATAGTTATGTCCTTTAAAACTCGAGTCTTTCCTGTGTACGAATCTCTATGAAATTGTTGCATCGTGACTCCGATTACTGACCGGCCCACTTCATATCCTTTATCTGAGTCTTTCCTGTACTGATAGTTACGTCCTTTAAAAGTTGAGTGTTTTCTTGTGTACGAATCTCTATGTCATTGTCGCATCGTGAGTCCGATTACCTTCCAATCCTCTTCGTATCCTTTATTTGAGTCTATAGCATGATCAGATATCTTATGGCCTTCACGTTCCTCCCTTCGGGTACCCAAAACTTCAAATGTACCGATAGTTACGTACTTTAAAATGTGAGTATTTTCTTTGTACGAATTTCTAAGTCATTGTCGCATCGTGAGTCCGATAACCATCCGGTCAGCTTCGTATCCTTTATCTAAGTCTGTTGCATGATAAGATATCTTATGGCCTTCCCGTTCCTCCATTCGGGTGCCCGAAACATCAAATGTACCGATAGTTATGTCCTTTAAATCTCGAGTATTTTCTTGTGTATGAATCTCTATGTCATTGTCGCATCGTGAGTCTGATTACCGTCCGGTCAGCTTCATATCCTTTATCTGAGTCTGTTGCATGATCAGATATCTTATGGCCTTCCCGTTCCTCCATTCGGGTGCCTGAAACCTCAAATGTACCGATAGTTACGTCCTTTAAAACATGAGTCTTTTCCTGTGTACGAATCTCTATGTCATTATCACATTGTGAGTCAAATTACCGCCCGGTCTGCTTCGTAACCTTTATTTGAGTCTGTTGAATGATCAAATATCTTATGGCCTTCCCGTTCCGCCATTCGGGTGTCCAAAACTTCAAATGTACCGAAAATTACGTCCTTTAAAACATGAGTCTTTTCTTCTGTACGAATCTCTATGTCATTGTCGCATCGTGAGTCCGATTACCATCCGGTCAGCTTCGTATCCTTAAACTCAATCTGTTGCATAATCAGATATCTTATGGCTTTCCCGTTCCTCCATTCGGGTGCCCGAAACTTCAAATGTACCGATAGTTATGTCCTTTAAAACTTGAGTCTTTTCTTGTGTACGAATCTCTATGTCGTTGTCGCATCGTGTGTATGATTACCGTCCGGTCCACTTCGTATCCTTTATCTGAGTCTATAGCATGATCAGATATCTTATGGTCTTCATGTTCCTCCATTCGGGTGCTAGATACATCAAATGTACCGATAGTTACATCCTTTAAAACTTGAGTCTTTTCTTGTGCACGAATCTCTATGTCATTTTCGCATCGTGAGTCTGATTGCCGTCCAGTCTGCTTCGTAACCTTTATCTGAGTTTGTTGTATGATCAGATATCTTATGGCCTTCCCGTTCCTCCATTCGGGTGCCCAATACTTCAAATGTACCGAGAGTTACGTCCTTTATAACGCGAGACTTTTCTTCTGTAAGAATCTCTATGTCATTGTCACATCGTGAGTCTGATTACCATCCGGTCAGCTTCGTATCCTTTATCTGGTTCTGTTGCATGATCAGATATCTTATTGCCTTCCCGTTCCTCCATTCGGGTGCCCGAAACTTCAAATGTACCGATAGATGTGTTCTTTAAAACTCGAGTCTTTTCTTGTGTATGAATCTCTTTGTCATTGTCGCATCGTGAGTCTGATTACCGTCCAGTTTGCCTCATATCCTTTATCTGAGTGTGTAGCATGACCAGATATTTAATGGCCTTCACGTTCATCCATTCGGGTGCCCGAAAATTCAAATGTACCGATAGTTATGTCCTTTAAAACGCGAGACTTTTCTGGTTTACGAATCTCTATGTCATTGTCGCATCGTGACTCCGATTACCGTCCGGTCAGCTTCGTATCCTTTATCTGAGTCCGTAGAATGATCAGATATCTTATGGCCTTCCCGTTCCTTCATTCGGTTGCCCAAAACTTCAAATGTACCGATAGTTACGTCTTCTAAAACGCGAGTCTTTTCTTCTGTACGAATCTCTATGTCATTGTCGCATTGTTAGTCCGATTACCGTCAGGTCAGCTTCGTATCCTTTATCGGTGTCTGTTGCATGGTCAGATATCTTATGGCCTTCTAGCTTCTCCATTCGGGTGCCAGAAACTTCAAATGTACCAATAGTTACGTTCTTTGAAACTCAAGTCTTTTCTTGTGTACGAATCTCTATTTCATTGTCGTATCGTGAGTCTGATTACCGTTCGAGCAGCTTTCGTATCCTTTATCTGAGTCTGTTGCATGTTAGGATATCTTACGGCCTTCCTGTTAATCCATTCGGGTGCCCGAAACTTCAAATGTACCGATAGTTATGCCTTTAAAACTCAAGCCTTTTCTCGTGTACGAATCTCTATGTCATTGTCGCATCATGAGTCTGATTACTGTCCAGTTAGCCTCGTATGCTTTATTTGATTCTGTAACATGATTAGATATTTAATGGCCTTCACGTTCATCCATTCGGGTGCCCGAAACTTCAAATGTAACGATCGTTATGTCCTTTAAAACGCGAGTCTTTTCTTGTGTACGAATCTCTATGTCATTGTCGCATCGTGACTCTGATTACTGTCCGGTCAGCTTCGTATCCTTTATCCGAGTCCATAGAATGATCAGATATCTTATGGCCTTCCCGTTCCTCCATTCGGGTGCCCAAAACTTCAAATGTACCGATAGTTACGTCCTTTAAAACGCGAGTCTTTTCTTCTGAACGAATCTCTTTGTCATTGTCGCATCGTTAGTCCGATTACCATCCGGTCAGCTTCGTATCCCTTATCCGAGTATGTTGCATGATCAGATGTCTTATGGCCTTCCCGTTCCTCCATTCGGGTGCCCAAAACTTCAAATGTACCGATAGTTACGTCCTTTAAAACTCGAGTCTTTTCTTGTGTACGAATCTCTAAGTCATTATCGCATCGTGAGTCCGATTACTGTCCGGTCTGCTTGGTATCATTTTTTTTGTTGGTAAAAGGAGGCGGCACTCCTGGTAAATTTTATTAATGACAAAATATATATACACACCTAAGAGATTGGCATCCCGGGACATACCCCAAGGACCAAAACCCAACCTCAGAGCTATGGTCTAACACTAGGACTATCCAAACGTCCCGACCATAAGCTCAACTATACAATCCAAAAACAAAACAAAAATAAATCCTACTAGACCAAGCCACACTCGGCAATGGTCAAAATCCAAACACATACAATCAAATACCAAAAAAAACAAATACAAAACAGAGACTTCAAAATCAGCTACCATCTTCACATCCACAAGTCATCAGCTATCAACAGTCACATCCCATCCAAGACTAGCTTCAAAATCAGCATTCCAAACAGCAATCTTCATAATCTCCGCATCACTGGAATCCATCTGCATAATCCCAGGGTCAAAAGGAAAGAAACTGCTCAACCCTTTCATCCAGCCCATGGCACCACCATGACCCTCAACATTCCAAATCATAAAACATATCCAACAAAGACTAGTACAGAACAAACCACACAGCCACATCATATATAATCAACACCTGCAAACACATAAGCCGACAACACTTCTGACCCATCCATATCAACCAAATCCCTATTCCACCTCTTCCAACCCCTCCAATAAAACAGTACCATAATACCCACCACCCTAAACTCCCACAGCAAAACCCTCCACAGGTCACAAAAAACCATATTAAACCTGCATAAATCCCCAAACAGCATTAGCAAGCTCAACCTGTTTGGATTTGTTAATCTTCAAACTCATCAATCTAAGTCTCACAGACTCTTGAATCTGATTAATCAAGACCTGTTTAGACCTATTCCCAGCTTTAAAAATACAGTTATTTCTCTCCTGCCAAAGAAAGTAGACCACTGCAGCCACCACTAATTTCCTGATAATACACCAGATGGATTTATCATGCCTCAACCCATCCAAAAAAACAACCAAATCATCCCATGAATCAGGGGCATCATCCAATCTAGCTAGAACCTTGAACTTCTTCCATATAGCTATTGAATAATCACACTTAAAGAACAGATGAGAATGACTATCAGGACATCCATTACACAAGCTGCACCTCAAGTCAATCATATTATTCCACAACATCAATCTATCCTGTGTAGGCAACCTGAACTTAAAAGCTAACCAAAGTATAAAGGCAAATCTGGGAATATTTTGACTAAACCATACAAACCTTCCCCAATTAACCACAGGACCACTTCTACATATATTCACATAAACATTTTTTGAAGAAAAAGCAGAGGTACTACCATTAGCATCCTTCCAAAGAAACTGATCCCTACATCCACTAACCAACCTGGGAGTTTCAGCTTCAAAGAACTAAGGATATTTCAAAGTCCAATCATCAGGATCAACCCACCTCCCATTCAAAAAAGCATCAGACACTTTACTATTCCAACCCAACCCAGTATTCCTAATATCCCTTCTATTAATCAGAGATATTAAAGGACCCCTAGGGTGCCAGTTATCATACCAGATATTAATCAACTTACCATCACCAAGCTTTGCCACATAATTCTCTTTAACAAACTTCCTGCATTCCAATAGCTGTTTCCAGAACCAAGAGTCAGAATTTGCCCCCTCCACAGCCCATATATTCCTTCCATGCAACTTATAATGATACACCCATTGAACCCACATGGAATCCCTTCTAGTCAACAGACTCCATATATGCTTGGTCATCATAGCAATATTCCTATCTTTAAGGGAACAAATACTAAGCTCACCTTGATCCTTTGGCAAACAAACATCTTTCCAGCATATCTTTGCAGCCCCTGGTTTATATTCACCCTTACTCCACAAGAAACTTCTCATTAATCTATCAACATCTTCATTAATTCCATTAGGCAAAATGAACAAAGAAGCCCAATAAACATTTAGAGATGATAAAACTGACTGCACCAGTTGCAATCTCCCAGCGTAAGAAAGAAATTTATTTTTCCAGTCACCAATTCTTCTTTTAACCTTCTCAATTAATTCATTACAGTCCTTAAGATACAACCTCCTAGAACTTAAAGGAACACCCAAGTATTTAACTGGAAACACACCTACCTTGAAAGGAAGCAACCCCAAAATGTTCCTTTTCAGTTCCTCTTCAACATTTCCAAAGAAGATTTCACTCTTTCTTTGGTTAAGAAACAACCCTGAATAAGAACTAAATTCAGACAAAGCCCTCTTTAGAGTATTAACAGAATCCACATCAGCAGCACTAAAGATGAATAGGTCATTAGCAAAACATAAATGAGTCAGTTTCACAGCTTCACACTTCCAGTGGTAGATAAAATTCTCAGAATTGTTGATCTGTCTTTGTATTACTAGATTCAAAACTTCCATAACCAATGTAAAAAGATATGGGGAAATTGGGTCCCCTTGCCTCAAACCCTTCTCACCTTTGAAAAAACCATGAGGCTCTCCATTAACATTTATAGAATAAGTCACAGAAGACATACATACCATAATCCAATTAATAAACTTCTCATGGAAACCAAAGAAATAAAGACATTGCTGCACAAAGCTATGATCCACTGAATCATAAGCTTTCTGCAGGTCTATCTTCATAGCCACCCTAGGAACACCCCTGATCCACTGATATCCCCTAATCAACTCCTGTGCCAATAAGATATTGTCACTAATAACCCTACCAGGAATAAAAGCACTCTGCACATTACCCACCACAAAAGCAAGACTATCCTTAAACCTGTTACAAATGACTTTACTAATACACTTGTAAATGACATTGCAACAGGCTATTGGTCTAAACTCACTCACCAACTTAGGATTCTGCACTTTAAGAATAAGAGAAATTATGGTTGCATTAACCTCCTTCAAAAGTTTACCATTATCAAAAAAATCCTGTACAGCTTTAATAATATCCTCCCTAATTATTTCCCAGGAAGATTTGAAAAACCTTGCAGAGAAACCATCAGGCCCAGGGGCCTTATTGTCATCAATCTGAAACATAGCAGTCTTCACCTCCTCCTTAGTAACCCTTCTAATCATAAATTCAGCTACCCCATCAGGAAGTTTATTAGAAAACAAGCCTTCAGGGTCATTAATAGCAGAGACAATCCCTTTTTTACCCAACAGATTAGAATAAAAGTTAACAAAAGCACCACCCACTTCCTTACCATTAAAAGTCCTCCCCTTCAAATCAGTAATTTGCAACACCTTGTTATAAGTCTGCCTTTGTTTAACTGAATGGAAAAAGTACTTTGAGTTTCTATCACCCACCCTCAACCAGTGGACTTTTGACTTCTGCTTCAAGAAAGCCTCTTCAGTATCTAAAGCCTCATTAAACAACCTAAGATACACAGCCTCTTCCCTCCTAAGTTCTTCATTATCAAACTCATCACATAAATCATTTTGAATCTTTTCAAGTTCTGTCTTTATCAATTCAGCCTTTTTATGAAGATTACCATTCTCATAATGAAGCTTCCTCAAAGGCTTTTTAAGGGCCTTGAGTTTGCAACAAATTTGATTCATTTTAAAACCTTGAACATAACCAGACCAAACATCCCTCACAATAGGAAGAAAATTATCCTGCCCCACCAAATAATTCCAAAATCTAAAAGCCTTATTACCAGTTTTAGCATAAGAAGGCCAAGACAATATACCTGGAGAGTCATTAGAAGAATAGAAAGGCAGAAACTTCACCATAGCACTAGGAAAACACTTCAGAAAACCAGCATTGCCCATAACTCTATCAAACTTTTCAAGCAGGCCATCCACACTACCAGGCTTCTGATTCCATGTATAGTTAAAACCAGTCCAAGGAATATCAGAAACCATAATATTATCCACACACTCCTTAAAATCCAAACTCCCATAATTAACATTCTTAGAAGCAATATTCTTCTCATGATAAAAAAGAATAGCATTAAAATCACCAAGAATGGTCTAAGGATTATCATTAACAGTTGTAGCATGCTGAACCAGATTATCCCATAAAGATCTTCTAGCAGGGATTTTAGTATAACCATACACAAAAGAACAAAATAATCTCTCACCACCATCTTTAGGACAAACTAGACAATGAATAACCTGATCAGAAACCTTCAGAGGCACCACATCAGCAATAGCATGATCCCACCCCAGCAGAATTCTAACCCAAGTATCACAAACTTCCAAGTTAGATAGGCACTCCCATTTATTCATAATATTCTTAACCACATTATTAGTCTTAGCAAGATTAATCCTAGTCTCCACCAAACAACAAATACTCACCTTATTCTCAAGAATCACCCTCCTAACCAAAGACTGTTTAGTACCACCAGAGACCCCCTGATGTTCCAAACCATTATGTTTGTCTTCATAAGGAAACCTCATCAATCATAGGATCCCTCATACCCAAAGAACCCTCAACATTCTTACCATGCCCCTCCTCACACTTCATAAAACCAGCAGTATTTCCCTCATCAGAACATACCTCTGTCGATTCCATTAACTTCTCAAACATTATTTTGTCCCACTGTTCAAAATAAAGCTTAACTTACCCAATATTCCATTTTTTCATGACCACATTAGAGGGACAAATTTTATTTATAATATAGTGAGCCACTTCACTAAACTGTTCATTGCTCATTTTAAAATACCCAGACTTAATATTAACCTTAGTTTGAACCCTGGCAGCATTAGCAGCAGCCAAAACTTCCTGATCAAGAACATTTGTATCCATTTTCTTAATCCCAAGAACCTCCTTCTCCACCTTTTCTTCCCCACTTTTCACTGCCGATGAACTCTGTGTGACAGAATGCCCCACATTATCCACAGTACCAGACCCAGTACCCTGCTTATCACTATTCTTGTTCTGCTTTTTCAAAACATTAAAAGACTTAACACCATTCCCACTTTTGATTGATCCAGAACTAGTATTCCCCTCATTAACAATAGCTTTTACTTTATCCACTTCCCCTACATTCTCCTCCATGTTTAACTCCTGCCTTAATACCTCAAAACTGTTTTTAAGACCCCCCTTTATTCCCTCATCTTTCTTCACATTCATAGCTTTGTTAACCCACCTCTGATTCCCATTACCCCTAGGATTCCTGTTATAATTCCCAGCCCTCCCATTATTCATATTGTTACCCAAACTACCCCCATTTTTCTTAACAACTCCACTACTGCCAACCCCAGAACCACCCCCATTATTACCACTCCCAGCATTCTGATCTTTGACAACTCTATTATTTTTCCCCACAGTAACAAACCCATCATCCTTTAATCCAGACATAGGATAGTCAGAAGACCCAGCATTATACAACTCCTGTAACAACTGCCTTGTTTTTTCAATAGTCTCCTCCTCAGTCATCACCTTATTCTTACAAGTCTCATAATCATGCCCAAACACCTTGCATGCTGAACATTTCTTTACTTTAACTTGATATTCCACCCTGACATCCTTAGTAAAAGAAGGTCTATTATCTTCAGGAGGATAATAAGCCTTAACATACTCAGGAAGGACTTTGTCAGCCTTAATCTCAACAAGAACTCTTGCAAAACCTGCTTTACCCTCCTTCTTCCCACACCTCTCTGCTGTTATATTATCTAATAAGATAGGATTCCCCACTACACTTAACATGCTGCAAATACTTTCACTATTCCACAGTTCCATTGGCATGTTGGGAATAGTAACCCATAATGGAATAGTATAAGGCTCCTCCTTCTCCATAGTAATACCCACCTCCCATTTTTTCAAACAAAGTGGGATATCATTAATAAGCCAAGGACCTTTACTAAGAACATCATACATCCCTTTATCAGTTCTAAACTTAAAGAAATAGACCCCACTCCCATTTGATGATATATCTGCCAATCCAAACCTTTTCCACATTCTAAAAAGGTGATACCTCACCATTCCCATAGATAAGTTCTGACCCACAAAATACCCACATAAGTAACTACTATAAGCAGCCTTTGCTTCAGCTATTTTCTCTGGTTTTATAACAGCAACAACATCACCATTTTCAAGCACCTTTGGAGGATAATAAGCAACTTTAGTGACCAAAACAGAATTAGCTTTATCCCCTGCCATATCAGCAAAAGACTTACCAGATTTCCATACAGGATCCTTATTACCAGAAGAAGTGGCTGTAAAAACCACATTATCCTTCACAGGACCCAAGTTCATAACAGACCTAGGAAGAGGCTTCAAATTATTAATAATGGGCATATCAGCCTTAGTCACCTTATAAGGTCCCATTTTATCAGAAGACTCCTTAATAAGTTTCTTCATAGAAGGGCTTTTACAAACTCCCCTCCATGGCACCCTTTCTCTAATATCTCCCTTCTTCAATTTGCTCTCCTTACCAACAACATCCCCCCTTTATCTACTTTCTTATCAGATTCCCCCATAACCTGTTCCTTAGTCTCTTCAGTGCCCCCAACAGTTTGTTTAGGCCTATTCTCCCCTACAATAACAGAATTCTTCATCCCACCACTACTCTCCTTAGAATTCCCCTGATTACCCTTCTTCTCATCAACAACCCTTTTCCTATCCAATTTTAAACCATTTGTTGCTACAACAAGGAAAATGACCGGTATTAGGTTAGGAGATGTTTAGGATTATAGGTTAATAGTATGTTATGTTTGGACTTAGGTTTTAAGTTTAGTTTGAGTTTTAGGTATAGATTTGGTTGAAGGATTAGGGGGTCTTCAAGCTCCTGGAAGGACCTGCACAAGGGTAGCAGACACCGTTAGCCTTAACGCAGGAGGGGGCCTCCTGCGTTTGGACTCCGGCGTGAGAATAAGTGTCTATTCTTTTGGAGTTGGGAATAATGAAATAGAGAGTAAAAGAGTAGAGAGAATGAGTAAGAGTGTCTGTGGAATGTTACCCCAAGAGTCTCCTTATATAGGCAATGAAATTCTGCCCAGGAGCTCCCTCAGGGTAGCCTCCTTTCTATACCTGGTGGTGTTTGACCCTCTATCGGCTCCCTGCAGTGAGACTTTGCCCTTTTTGGGTGTTTTCAGCTTTTATCATTTCCTAGGCAAGTTATGGAGCTGTGTGTTGTTTTTGTTTCTTGCATGATAATAAGCCAAAACCCACTTTTGTCATTTCCAAGACTTTTACTGTTTGCTTTTGCCCAGAGGCTTCCGCATGGCAGGTATGCTGCCCTGTATCAGCTCCAATAAGCCAGGCTACCTCCTAATCAACTCGATTTTGCTTATCTTTTTTGACGAGGGGTTTGAACGTCGTCGTTTTAGGACCCACGTCATCAGCCCCCCAGTCATAAGCATTTGTAAAGAAGTTAGAAGTGCTTGTGACTTGTTTATTGTCATTTTTCCCCTGTTGCAAACTCGTGTTTGTATCGGTTAGCTTTTTAGACCCCAAGCTCCCCCCTGGGAGCGTTGGTATCATGTCTTGCCCTTCCTTGAAACTCGTGTAAGTTCCTGGCCAAGCAATTGCCATGATGGTCATATTTTTAAATAATATAGCTTATCCATCATTGCTTCCTTGGGAGTAGGCATGTGTCCCATCAGCTGCCCTTAATGACTGCTGATTTGACAAGGAGCAGGCTGACATCATCCTAGTGGCTAGCTGAGGGACGGTTTGCCTTGGTAACCGCCTTATATTAATTATTTTAAATTTCAAATTGTTTATAAAGGTGTAACTCCCTCTTTTATCCTTTAATCACTTCCCAATTTAGAAAACCGCCTTCTCTCTCTCCCACGATCCTCTCCAACCGGCGATCCCTTCTTCTTCTTATAAAGTTTGGTAAGCACACTCTCCCTTCTTCACACTTTGCTTTTTGTTTTCATTATGTCAAAAACCGATCTTGCTTCTCAGTTTACACGGTTATCCAAGTCGGATGCCGAGAAATTTTGTACTGAATTTGGTATTCCTTTGTCTTTTGAGCCTTCCGTTCCGAAGGGGAAAACCCCTGTTTCCTCTGTTCCGACCGGTAAGGTGGCTGTGTATACTCGTCAGTTCGATCAGGGGAACCTGAGGTACCCTTTTTCCAAGTTTTTTCTAAATGTGTTAGAGTATCATCAGCTTTCACTCGATCAGTTATGTCCTTCTGGGGTCGCTAGGGTTTTACATTTTGAGATTGTGTGTCGTTGTCTTGGTTATGAGCCGTCTGTGTCCATGTACCGGAGGTTCTTTAGATTGGCCAAAAATGGTAACTGGTTTACCATCGAGAAGACCCAATGTGAACCGGCTCTGATCTCTAGTGTCATTGGCCTTGTCTCTCCGTGGAAGGACAAGTTCTTCTTTTTGAATGCTGATTTCCTCCCCTTCAAGGCCCCTAGAAGGGTTTCGGATGCTCCTTTGAACGAGAAAGAGCCTGATCCTGACACCCTTGATCAGGAACTCTTGGAGAAGCTTCGTAGCTTTCCTACTCGTCTTCGAACTTTTCCTGAGGACTTCTTGGTGATGATGGGACTGAGTAAGAACTGGGATGACCCTGAAACAGACCCGGTGATTTATCATGGTGGGGAGGGTATGTGTCTCCATGGCTCCTTCTTGGTATCTTGTTTATTAACTGTTTGTCTAACCCCTTGTTTTCTTTGTGCAGAGATGAGTACCTTGGATTTTCTGGCCCTGGATGATATCACAGATGTGAAATTCAAGGTGAAAAGTGTTGCTGAGGGTCAGAATGTGGTTGTGAGGACTGAGCACATTCGTTTTCAAGGGGAATACACAAGTGTGGTTACTTCTTCTGTGGCTCCTGAGGCTCCTTCTGGGAAGAAGTCTGTTACTGTTCGCCGCTCCAGTAAGCGGCTGCAGACTGCTTCCTCAGGTCAAGGGAGCTCTTCTGCCATCCCCTTGGTCCTAGAAGACGAAGACCAGGATTCTAGTCTGATAGCTTCAGCTCTGGGGTTTTCCCCTGCCCCAGGGAAGGGAAAGCTTACTTTGTCTTCTCCCAAGAAGGATGATGCAGTGTTCAAGAAGCCGAAAGATGTGGTGGTTAAGGGTGCTAGTTCGAAGCTGCTGTTGTCTGAGGGAGGTGAAAGCTCGAAGGCTGTTGTTAAGGAGGTTGCTGAGGCTCCCTCCCAAAAGGAGCCTGGTGAAGGAGTGTTTGTGCCAGATTGGGACATCAAGGCTTCTGATGTGCTGAAGAAAGCCTCTGTATGCCGTGATCTTATCGATCATTGTGTTCCTGATGCTGAGAGGGAACTGCACAAGGAGTGGATGGACAAGGATGTGATGAAAAAGATGTACTATCACTTTGGTCAGTTTTTATCTTTGTTTCCTGACGGTATGGCTAGATGGGGAGAGTTGATGTTGAGGAGAGAGCAGGTTGAGAAAGTTTATGATGAGCACGAAGTGGAGTTGGTGAAGGCCAAAGAGGATTTGGCTAGGTATGTTGCACGAGAGAAGGACTTCGTGCATGAGCTGGCTGTGTCTAGGACCCAGCTTAGTTTGGAGAAAGAAAAGTTTGACAAAATGTTCAAAGGTTTGAATGATGAGAAGGCGAAGGTGGCAGAGGAGAGGGCAGGTCTGGCCCGGGCAAGGGAGGCGGTTAAGCAAGAGCAGATGGCTGTGGAAAAAGTTGGTATGGAGCTCCGGGTCCAGGTGGACCGCTTGACCGAGGAGAAAGAGTGGTTGATCTCCAAGGGTGTCGCCCGTTTTGTTACCAACCTCCTGCACTCCCAAGAGTTTAATGCCCCTCTGGCAGACATTTATGCTAAAGCGATATCTTTTGGTCGCCATGGAGGGGTTCAAGCTGGGTTCAAAGCAGCTCAAGAGGGTCAGGTGCTAGAGGAGCTGCCGTCCTTCAAGCCTTCATCAGGGGAAGAGTTTGTGAACACCGTTAAGGTTATGGAGTTGACCACTTATCCTTACATCTCAGCCATTGCTAAATCTGCTGAGCAGCCCCTCTCCTTTCTGCAAAACTTGGAGCCAGAGGGTCTGAAGAAGGATGTGGCTGACGAGGTGTTCAACTCTTATGTGTCTAAGAGGCCCTTAAAGATCATGCTGGATGGTGCTGACGGCGGGGAGGGTAGTTCGAAACGTTCAAAGCCTGCTGAACCTTCAAAGACTCCTAACTTGGAGCAGGTATTTGAGAATCCCTCCCCCCTTCAAGCCTTGGAGGTCGAGTCACTCCCTCCCTCCAGTGAGGATGATCTATTTGAAGGTCTTGACACTGATTCTCTCTATGATGATGTTGGTAACAAAGCCCTGGCTTCCACCGGTGAGGACGATTCCACCCCTGAAGCCACAGACTTAGCTACTCCTTGATCTGCCTTTGTTTAGGTCTTTGTTTAGTTGTTCATGGATGTTATCTTGTTCCCTTTTGATGTACTCAGCCCTTGTGGCTTTTTAATGTTTTAAATGGAATGCTCCCCCTGTTAGGGGTGATGCCTTTATTATGCTTAATGTTTGGTTGTGTTTGCTCCGTTGCTTGTCGTTTATAGTGTTTGCAATGTCTTTAACTTTTTTCCTAAAGGTGGATGCTGCAGTCACCCAACTTAGGATACTTAGCTAAGGAACCGATGCAATGCTTATCCTATCAGCTTTTGAAACCTTTTCTTTTAATGGTTTCTAAGTGTTATGTTCGTTTTTGTGTATTGTGAACATGTGGGAGCTGTCTTGGTGTGAGGAGCTCACCCTCTTTCATGGGTCTAGGTTTTCCTTCTAAGGACTTGTCCCATGGAGTCGTGGATTGTATTAGGGACTCACCCTGTATACAGGAAGGTCACTTAGCCTTGTTACCTGTTGAGCAGTTGTGGCCTAGGAGCTCATCCCCGTTTCATGGGTAGGTATAGCGCCGGATCCCATGGAGCCTGGTTAGGAGGGGCTCACCCTTTGATAAGATAAGCGACAAGTTTAATAAAAAGAAACATAGTTCATCCATTCATTGATCATAATTCTTTGGATACAAAGAGACGTTTACAACCATCAAACATAAAAACGTTTTAGGTGCTTGTCACTCCAATGTCTTGGAATCATCTTGCCGTTCGGGTCAGCTAGCTTATAGGATCCTCCCTTGTGGGCCTCCTTGATGACATAAGGACCTTCCCATCGGGGACCTAGCTTCCCCACATCCTGCTGCCTGCTGGCTTCGTTGCATCTTAACACGAGATCCCCTGCCTCGAGCTTCTTTTTGTATCTTGCCTCCCTGATTGAGGCTTGATCTCTTGACTCTTCAAGGAGGTCCAAGTTGAGCAGGATCTCGTTTTGGTTGCGTTGAGCATCTTGACGAACACTTCTCCCTGAGCTTACCCCTATTTCGGCAGGTATTACAGCTTCGCTTCCGAAGACCAGGCTATAGGGTGTCTTTTGGTGACTCGTTTTTTCCATGGTTCTAATAGCCCATAGAACGCTTGGGAGTTCATCAACCCACTTCTTGCCATATCTTCCCAGCCTTGCTTTGATGCCTTCGACAGTACTTCTATTCATACGTTCCACCTGCCCATTAGACTGGGGGTAAGCTACAGAGCTGAATACTTGCTTGATGCCTAGTTCGGAGCACCAGCTGCTGAAGGGTTTGTTGGCAAACTGCTTCCCGTTGTCGGTTACCATCTCCCCTGGCAGCCCATATCTGCAAACTATTTGTTCCCATACGAAACTTATCACATGCCTCCCAGATATGGTTGCTAATGGCCTCACTTCTGGCCATTTGGTAAAGTAGTCGACAGCTACAAGAAGGAACTTTAACTTCCCAGGAGCTTGTGGAAAGGGACCCACGATGTCCATTCCCCACTTGTGAAAGGGCCATGCTGAGATGATGGGAACAAGATCATGCTTGGGATTAGTCTTCACCGGTGTTTGCAACTGACAAGCTTCACATCTTCTGATCGTTTCAAAGGCATCTTTGTGCATGGTGGGCCAATAGTAGCCCAAATTCATGAGCTTGGATACCACTGAGCGAGGCCCGGCGTGCATGCCACATATGCCCTCATGTACCTCCCTGATGAGGTAGTTGCTTTGATTAGGACCAACACACCTTAGTAAGGGTGCCAAGTATCCCTTCTTGTAAAGCTTGTCATCTTCGATCACATATTGCTTAGCCTTGAGGGCTAACCGCTTAGCTTCTTGTTCGTTTTCAGGGAGCTTCCCCTCTTTTAGGTAGGACATAATGGGTGTCATCCATGTGGATTCGGTTTCGGTGACAACATCTTGTACCTCTTTATCGTCAATGGAGGGTTCTTTCAGCACCTCAACGAGAACCTTCTTGGTTAGGTGAGCAAATGTCAGGGAGGCCAGCTTGCTGAGAGCATCTGCTTGCTTGTTCTTGGTCCTTGACACTTGTTCCAGGGTGAAGACTGTGAACTCTTTGATGAGTTCCTTGACTTTGTCTTTGTACCTAATCATGGAGGGTTCCTTGGCTGTGTATCCCCCGTTCACTTGCTTGACCACTAGATTCGAATCAACGAAGACCTTTAGCTCCTGGATCTTCATTCTTTTTGCCAATCTCAACCCGGCCAGGAGGGCCTCATATTCAGCAACATTGTTGGTGCAGGGGAAGTCCAGACGGAGGGCATAAGTGTATTCGGTTCCGTGGGGGTCCTTGATGACGAGACCAGCCCCGGAACCCTCTACACTTGAGGCTCCATCGGTGAAAAGACACCATTTCCCCTTGAGGTCAGGTTGTTCTTCAACCTCATTCATCTCTTCCTCGTTTTGCAGGATGGGCAGCTCAGTAAGGAAGTCAGCAAACACTTGCCCTTTGTAAGCCCTCCTTGGCAGGTATTCTATCTTGTGCTCCCCTAGGCCAATGGCCCATTTTGCCAATCTTCCTGAATCTTCTGGTTTTTCCAAGACGGATCGTATGGGTTGTTCTGTAATGACCTTCACTGGGTGAGCTTGGAAATACCTCCTTAGCCTCTTGGCAGTGTGCACAAGGGCTAGCACTAGCTTTTCTATGGGAGTGTAGTTAACTTCAGCGTCCTTGAGAGCTCTGCTAACGAAGTAGACAGGGATTTGCTCCTTGCCTCGATCAACTAGGAGGACTGAGCTTACTGCCTCCATCCCTGCAGACAGATAAACTGTTATTACTTCCCCTTCCTCAGGGGCTGCCATTTCGGGCAGGGAAGCTATGTGTTTTTTGAGTTCCAAGAAGGCAGCCTCTGCCTCAGCTGTCCAACGGAAGTCCTTCTTGTCAACACAATTTTTAAGTGTTTTAAAGAAAGGTAAGGACTTTTCCGCGGACTTGGGCAAGAAACGTTTTAGGGCAGCAATTTTACCGTTCAGGCTTTGCACTTCCTTCTTGGTAGCCGGTGACTTCATTTCAAGTACAGCTTGGACCTTGCTTGGGTTTGCCATGATGCTTTGCTTCCCAACTATATGGCCAAGAAACTTCCCCTCCTCGAACCCAAAAGAACATTTGACAGGATTGAGTTTCATATTTATCTTTCGAAGATTCTTGAATGTTTCTTGGATGTCTTTGACCATGGCCTCCCCAGATTTGCTTTTGATGACAAGGTCGTCAACATAGGCTTCCATATTTTTCCCAATTTGTTCCGAGAAAGCTTGGTCCACCAACCGTTGGTAGGTGGCTCCGGCATTCTTCAGCCCGAAGGGCATCTTCTTGTAACAAAAGATTCCCTTGTCAGTGTGGAAGGCCGTTTTCTCTTCATCTTCCTGCTTCATTTGAATTTGATGATACCCCTTGTAGGCATCTAAGAAGCACTTGTATTGGAAACCGGTGAGAGAGTCTACCTTCCAATCGATCTCGGGCAAGGGATAGCAATCCTTGGGGCAGGCTTTGTTGAGATCTTTAAAGTCGACACACATTCTCCACGATCCGTCTTGTTTGGCAACCATGACCGGATTGGCCACCCATGTGTGATACTGAACCTCCCTAAGGATACCTGCTTCGACGAGCTTCTCTACCTCTTGGCAAGCAGCCTGGCTCCTGACTGGGGCCAGGCTCCTTTTCTTTTGAACCACAGGCTTGTATGAGGGAGCTATGTTGAGGGAGTGTTCAGCCAAATCTCTAGGGACGCCGGTCATATCCCCAGGGCACCAAGCAAATACGTCCTTATTTTCCTGCAAAAGGTTAATTAGTTCGGACATAATCTTACCAGGGAGCAGATTGTTTACTTTGATGGTCTGCTCCTGATAGGCAGGGTTTATGCTGATCTCCCGGATGGGACCAGTGCTTGACGTCTCAGGTGCTCTGGGATCACTTGCCTCCTCTACAGAGGCTATCAGAAGAGCCTCAGCTGTTGGCTTTAGGGTTGCAATTCCGTTGGGAGTGGGGAGCTTCATCAAACCATGTGTTGTCGAGACTACAGCGCCGAAAGTAGCAATCCCCATCCTTCCAATGAGGACATTATAACTTGAAGGGTACCGGATAACAGAGAAAGTTAACTCTTCCATTCTTGATAAATCTCCATCCCTGAAACAGACGTTAAGTGTGAGCTTCCCCAGGGGATGTACTCGTTCCCCAGAGAAGCCTACTAGAGAAGCGTCTGTGTGCCTGAGCTTAGACTTGATTTCTGGGCTTAGGGATTCGAAGCATCGTTCATACATCACCTCCGTGGAGGCTCCACAGTCCATGTACACCCTGTCTATAGGGAAGCCATCTAGTTCAGCCTCCACTATCACAGGAGTGACGATCAGCTCATCGGGAGCAGGGGGAAGACAAATGTACTGCTTGTTCCAGGGCTCAGTGCGAGCCTTTTTGGCCTGCTGGGACCCTTCGAGACTAACCATGTTGACCTCCTTATCTTTCCGTCCTTCATCTTTCCTTCCTTTAATGTCTTTGATCAGGTGAGCTAGCTCCCCTGACTTGACAGCCTCTTCAATTCTTTTCTTCAGCTGGTAGCAATCGTTTGTGTGATGCCCTGTGTCATTGTGAAAGGCACAATGTTTGCTAGTATCTCTCTTGTTAGCTGGTTTGGATAAAGGTCGGGGAGGTCGGAATGTGTACTTGACTTCTTCTGTGGAGAGTATCTCCTGAGGGGTCTTGGTGAGGACAGTGAAGACTTGTCTTTCTTTCTCCTGGTACCTCCCTGATCTCGGGGATCGTCTCCTTTCTTCGCTTCTTTGATTGTCATAGGATTTCCCTGACCGTTTCTCGTGGTAGGGTTGAAAGTGAGGTCTTCGGGAGCCGGATGAACTGTCTCTCCAGCTCCCTCGATCCCTCTTCCTGGTGTCTTGCCGAGTTAATGCTTCTTCTCCCCGGAGGAAAGCTTCGGCCCTTTCGAATGCCTCCTCCATGGTTTGGGGAACATCTTCATGGAACCTTCTTAACAACTTTTTAGGACGGATGGCCCCCATAAAACCTGACACTCGAATCTTCTCGGTAGCACCACTGTATTGCAGACCTTCTCTTTTGTACCTTTCAATGAAGCCACGAAGGTTTTCATGCTCACCTTGCTGGATTTGGTGTAGTATGGCAGCATCCTTGGTGCACTTCCTCAAGGGGTTAAAGTTGGAGACAAAACTCCTCCTTAAATCGTCAAAGGAGGAAATACTTCGAGCTGGTAGGCCACAGAACCACAGACGAGCTGGTCCTACCAGGGTTTGCATGAACATGTGGCAACATTCAGCGTTGTTCCATTTTTCTACGGTTGCTGCCCCAGAGAAGACATTCAAATGGTCATCAGGGTCTTCCGTACCGTCATACGTTTTCACATTGGCTGGCATTTTGATCTTATTGGGGAAATCAAAATGAGCGATGTGTTCGGCGAAACATTCTAGCGACTTGGGTCGGTAAGGCTCCGAAAGTACAGCTTCCCCCCTTGTTTCGGTCGCAGAGGTCTGAACCATGTGCTGAGAGGTCTCCGGACCCTGCCCTCCTGCAAGGGAGGTCATGGGCATTTGGTTCAGAGGTGGGGGATATTGCCAAGGATACCCTCCCGGCCACGAGGGGAAGTAAGGGGGTACATAGGGCGAGTACTGAGGCTGTGAGTAGCTGGGATACACTGTTTCTGGAGGGATGACAGATCCTCCAGCAAGACTCGCTGCTGCCGCAAGGGAGGCAGCCACAGCGCTGCTGGCCAGAGGTAATGACCTCAATGCTTCTTCATAAGGGAGTAATGTTGAGGTCCCCGGGGAGAGCACAGAGTTGCTAGGACCTCCTCCTCCTGAGTAAATACCTCCCTGACTGTTCAAGTATGGGTGAGGATTTGTGTGAGGATTTGTAGTGGCACGTTGGGTGACTGGGGAAGTAGTGGTTCCCAACAACGGAGGACCAGGTGAGAGGGTGACAACAGGTTCTTCGTCGTAGGACAATCTGACCCTAACTCCTCTGGATCTCTCCTCTCGTACGTAGCCATTTAGGAGGTCTCGGAGTTGCAAGAAATTCCTTCGTACTCCCTCCGGGGTAATATCCATTCGTTCAACTGGGAACAACATGTCGTCCCTAGGAGACGAGTTAACGGCCCTTGAGGACGGTGGCGTTCGGTAGTTGAGCATGTCTCCTAGAGACGGTTCGACTTGTTGTCCGTCCGTTCCAGGTGTTTCATGGCCGGAAGCGTCACCTGAGGTGTGACTATTGGCCGGAGTATCTGAAGGACCCTCTCCTGGGCGGTTATCTCCACCAGTCATCACAAAAGGAGGTTACTTAGGAACAAACGGGACTGTAGAAACTCTCAACAGCTTTGTTCAAAGTAGCGACAGCCCCACGGTGGGCGCCATTTGTTGCTACAACAAGGAAAATGACCGGTATTAGGTTAGGAGATGTTTAGGATTATAGGTTAATAGTATGTTATGTTTGGACTTAGGTTTTAAGTTTAGTTTGAGTTTTAGGTATAGATTTGGTTGAAGGATTAGGGGGTCTTCAAGCTCCTGGAAGGACCTGCACAAGGGTAGCAGACACCGTTAGCCTTAACGCAGGAGGGGGCCTCCTGCGTTTGGACTCCGGCGTGAGAATAAGTGTCTATTCTTTTGGAGTTGGGAATAATGAAATAGAGAGTAAAAGAGTAGAGAGAATGAGTAAGAGTGTCTGTGGAATGTTACCCCAAGAGTCTCCTTATATAGGCAATGAAATTCTGCCCAGGAGCTCCCTCAGGGTAGCCTCCTATCTATACCTGGTGGTGTTTGACCCTCTATCGGCTCCCTGCAGTGAGACTTTGCCCTTTTTGGGTGTTTTCAGCTTTTATCATTTCCTAGGCAAGTTATGGAGCTGTGTGTTGTTTTTGTTTCTTGCATGATAATAAGCCAAAACCCACTTTTGTCATTTCCAAGACTTTTACTGTTTGCTTTTGCCCAGAGGCTTCCGCATGGCAGGTATGCTGCCCTGTATCAGCTCCAATAAGCCAGGCTACCTCCTAATCAACTCGATTTTGCTTATCTTTTTTGACGAGGGGTTTGAACGTCGTCGTTTTAGGACCCACGTCATCACCATTCTCATCATACAATAGAGTTTCTCTCCCCAAACCAGGGCTAAAAGCAAACTGCTGAGCAGTTGCAGACAGCTTTAACCTCAGTTCATTAGCCTCAACACTACCACAACCACTATCCCTCCTACCCACAACCAATTTCACAGGATTAACCCCAACAGAATTATCCTCCACAGCAGCAATATGTTCTTGAGCTGTCATAATATCAGGAATAGTTTCATCACACTTCAGATTACCCTCATCCACCCCATTCTAACATACAGATTATCTCCCCACATGGCTTTCCTAGATTTAACCCTAGTACCTTCATTTCTTATAGATCTCTTCTTCCTTTTCTCCAAAAACACAAACTGAGCCTTCATACCAACATCAAAAACATTAACCTCAGGCATCAATTGAGGAAACCTCACCCCCTTAGTACCATCTTTCATATCAACCTCATTACCAACAGTTTTCCCACACTCAGCCTCCCCATAAACCTTTTTTCCCAGAAAATTAGCCACAGTCTTCAGGATACGACCATACTGCCCACCCAACTTTCTAACAAACTCTAACTCCTTACCCTGCACCTCAGCATCAACCATTGAATTAACTAGCTCAATCTCACCTATCCCAGCTAGTCTAAGTAATTCCAGTTGCTCACTCAGAACCCTAACCTTCCAATTATCCCCAAAAATAAACCTCATGAAACCAACAACTTCAGTGGTGAAAATAAGAGAATCAGACCTACCAGAGATACAACGATTGAGAATTACCTGCTCCTCCTTCACAACTTCTGAGTTATCAGCCCCAATCTCATCACTCTTATCGGACTTGTCAACTTCATCTACCGAAGAAACCCCTTCACCATCTCCCACAACATCATTCATCATCAGATCAGCTACTGAATAACCCATATCAGGTGGAGTGGCCGGAGGAGGCTCCGGCTCCGAAACCCTAGAAAACACGACCAATGAAAAGGAAAACCAGAAGAACCGTGAACTGTGAAGATTCCGTTTACAGCAATGTAACCGGAACAGTTAAACACGGCAAAAGCAAAGGAAAAAGAAGGGTTCAAGAGAGACGGGAAAAGAAAACAGAGAAGAAAACCCCTGAATCGCCTAATTCGCCCAACTCAGAGAGAAAACCCTGCTTGGTATCCTTTACCTGAGTCGGTTGCAAGATAGGATATCTTATGGCCTTCCCGTTCATCCATTCGGTGCCCAAAACTTCAAATGTACCGATAGTTATGTCCTTTAAAACATGAGTCTTTTCTCGTGTACGAATCTCTATGTCATTGTTGTATCGTGCGTCCGATTACCATCCAGTTAGCCTTGTATTCTTTTTCTGAGTCTGTAGCATGATCAAATATTTAATGTCCTTCACGTTCCTCCATTCAGGTGCCCGAAACTTCAAATGTACCGATAGTTATGTCCTTCAAAACTCGAGTCTTTTCTTGTGTATAATTCTCTTTGTCATTGTCGCATCGTGAGTCTGATTACCGTCCAGTTAGCCTCATAACCTTTATCTGAGTCTGTAGCATGACCAAATATTTAATGGACTCCACGTTCATCCATTCGGGTGCCCGAAAATTCAAATGTACCGATCGTTATGTCCTTTAAAACGCGAGTCTTTTCTTGTTTACGAATCTCTATGTCATTGTCGCATCGTGACTCCGATTACCATCTGGTCAGCTTCGTATCCTTTATCTGAGTCCGTAGAATGATCAGATATCTTATGGCCTTCCCGTTCCTCCATTCGGTTTCCCAAAACTACAAATGTACCGATAGTTACGTCCTTTAAAACGCGAATCTTTTCTTTTGTACGAATCTCTATGTCATTGTCGCATTGTTAGTCCGGTTACCATCAGGTCAGCTTCGTATCCTTTATCTGTGTCTGTTGCATCGTCAGATATCTTATGGCCTTCCCGTTCCTCCATTTGGGTTCCCGAAACTTCAAATGTACCGATAGTTACGTCCTTTAAAACTCGAGTCTTTTCTTGTGTACGAATCTCTAAGTCATTATCGCATCGTGAGTCTGATTACCGTCCGGTCTGCGTCGTATCCTTTATCTGAGTCTGTTGCATGATCAGATATCTTACGGCCTTCCCGTTCCTCCATTCGGGTGCCCGAAGCTTCAAATGTACCGATAGTTACGTCATTTAAAACTCGAGTCTTTTTTGTGTACGAATCTCTTTGTCATTGTCTCATTGTGAGTCCGATTACCATCTTGTCCACTTTGTAAACTTTGTCTGAGTCTGTTGCATGATCAAACATCTTATGGCCTTCTAGCTTCTCGATTCGGGTGCCCGAAACTTCAAATGTACCAATAGTTACGTTCTTTGAAACTCAAGTCTTTTCTTGTGTACGAATCTCTATTTCATTGTCGCATCGTGAGTCTGATTACCGTTCGGGCAGCTTCGTATCCTTTATCTGAGCCTGTTGCATGATAGGATATCTTATGGCCTTCCCGTTCATCGATTCGGGGGCCCAAAACTTCAAATGTACCGATCGTTATGTCCTTTAAAACTCGAGTCTTTTCTCGTGTGCGAATATCTATGTCATTGTCGCATCGTGCATCGGATAACCGTCCAGGTAGCCTCGTCTTTATCTGAGTCTGTAGCATTATAAAATATTTAATGGCCTTCACGATCCTCCATTCAGGTGCCCGAAACTTCAAATGTACCGATAGTTATGTCCATTAAAACACGAGTCTTTTCTTGTGTACGAATCTCTTTGTCATTGTCGCATCGTGAGTCCGATAACCCTCCAGTTAGCCTTGTATCCTTTATCTGATTCTGTAACATGATCCGATATTTAATGGCCTTCACGTTCATCCATTCGGTTGCCCGAAACTTCAAATGTACCGATAGATATGTCCTTTAAAACGCGAGTCTTTTCTTGTGTACGAATCTCTATGTCATTGTCGCATCGTGACTCCGATTACCGTCCGGTCAGCTTCTTAATTTTTTTTATCCATTATCTGAGTACGTAGAATGATCAGATATCTTATTGCCTTCCCGTTCCTCCATTCGGGTGCCCAAAACTTCAAATGTACCGATAGTTACGTCATTTAAAACGCGAGTCTTTTCTTCTGTACGAATCTCGATGTCATTGTCGCATCGTTGGTCCGATTACCATCCGGTCAGCTTCGTATCCCATATCTGAGTCTGTTGCATAATCAGATATCTTATAGCCTTCCCGTTCCTCCATTCGGGTGCCCAAAACTTCAAATGTACCGATAGTTACGTACTTTAAAAATCGAGTCTTTTATTGTGTACGAATCTCTAAGTCCTTATCGCATTGTGAGTCCGATTACTGTCCGGTCTGCTAGGTATACTTTATCTGAGTCTGTTGCATGATAGGATATCTTATGGCCTTCCCGTTAATCCATTCGAGCGCCCGAAACTTCAAATGTACCGATAGTTATGTCCTTTAAAACTCAAGCCTTTTCTCGTGTACGAATCTCTATGTCATTGTCGCATCTTGCGTCCGATTACCATCCAGTTATCCTCGTATTCTTTATCTGAGTCTGTAGCTATATAAGATATTTAATGGCCTTCAAGTTCCTCCATTCAGGTGCCCGAAACTTCAAATGTACCGATAGTTATGTCCTTTAAAACTTGAGTCTTTTCTTGTGTACGAATCTCTTTGTCATTGTCGCATCATGAGTCTGATTACTGTCCAGTTAGCCCCGTATGCTTTATCTGATTCTGTAACATGATTAGATATTTAATGGCCTTCACGTTCATCCATTCGGGTGCCCGAAACTTCAAATGTACCGATAGTTATGTCCTTTAAAACGCGAGTCTTTTCTTGTGTACGAATCTCTATGTCGTTATCGCATCGTGACTCTGATTACTGTCCGGTCAGCTTCGTATTCTTTATCCGAGTCCGTAGAATGATCAGATATCTTATGGCCTTCCCGTTCCTCCATTCGGGTGCCCAAAACTTCAAATGTACCGATAGTTACGTCCTTTAAAACGCGAGTCTTTTCTTCTGAACGAATCTCTATGTCATTGTCGCATCGTTAGTCCGATTACCATCCGGTCAGCTTCGTATGCCTTATCTGAGTATGTTCCATGATCAGATATCTTATGGCCTTCCCGTTCTCCATTCGGGTGCCCAAAACTTCAAATGTACCGATAGTTACGTCCTTTAAAACGCGAGTCTTTTCTTCTGTATGAATCTCGATGTCATTATCGCATCGTTGGTCCGATTACCATCCGGTCAGCTTCGTATCCCATATCTGAGTCTGTTGCATGATAGGATATCTTATGGCCTTCCCGTTCATCCATTCAGGTGCCCAAAACTTCAAATGTACCGATAGTTATGTCCTTTAAAACACGAGTCTTTTCTCGTGTACGAATCTCTATGTCATTGTCGCATCGTGCGTCCGATTACCATCCAGTTAGCCTTGTATTCTTTTTCTGAGTCTGTAGCATGATCAAATATTTAATGGCCTTCACGTTACTCCATTCAGGTGCCCGAAACTTTAAATGTACCGATAGTTATGTCCATCAAAACTCGCGTCTTTTCTTGTGTATGAATCTCTTTGTCATTGTCGCATCGTGAGTCTGATTACCATCCAGTTAGCCTCGTATCCTTTATCTGAGTTTGTAGCATGACCAGATATTTAATAGCCTTCACGTTCATCCATTCGGGTGCCCGAAAATTCAAATGTACCGATAGTTATGTCCTTTAAAACGCGAGTCTTTTCTTGTTTACGAATCTCTATGTCATTGTCGCATCGTGACTCCGATTACCGTCCGATCAGCCTCGTATCCTTTAACTGAGTACGTAGAATGATCAGATATGTTATGGCCTTCCCGTTCCTCCATTCAAGTGCCCAAAACTTCAAATGTACCGATAGTTACGTCCTTTAAAACGCGAGTCTTTTCTTCTGTACGAATCTCTAAGTCATTATCGCATTGTTAGTCCGATTACCATCAGGTCAGCTTCGTATCCTTTATCTGAGTCTGTTGGATGGTCAGATATCTTATGGCCTTCCCGTTCCTCCATTCGGGTGCCCGAAACTTCAAATGTACCGATAGTTACGTCATTTAAAACGCGAGTCGTTTTCCTTCTGTACGAATCTCTATGTCATTGTCGCATCGTTAGTCCGATTACCATCCGGTCAGCTTCGTATCCCTTATCTGAGTCTGTTGCATGATAGGATATCTTATGGACTTCCCGTTCATCCATTCGGGTGCCCGAAACTTCAAATGTACTGATAGTTACGTTCTTTGAAAGTCAAGTCTTTTCTTGTGTACGAATCACTATTTCATTATCGCATCGTGAGTCTGATTACCGTTCGGGCAGCTTTGTATCCTTTTTTTTGTTTTTTTGATAAAGGAGGCTTTGCTCCGGTAAATTTCATTAATAATAAAGATATTTACAACCAACTAAACACGGGCCAAGATCATTACAAGATAACCTAACCAAAACTAGATCAAGGCCCAACTCAAAACAACCCATAAAACAAAACAAAACAGAAAATACATCACAGGCCTTTAACCATTCTCAAATCTATCAGCCCATTTATCTATCAAATCTAAACCCGGCCCAATACAAAATCCCAAAACCACACAAGGTGATGTAATCCATTACTCTCTGCATTTCAAACTGCTCAAAATAAAATTTGGCTTCCTCCTTAGCTTTTTCCTGACATTGCATTCCCAGTCTTCCTTGACTATCAAGTGTTGAAGCTTTCCGAGCCTTCCATTCTCATAATCTTTATCCTCAAAGACAGCAGCATCCAAACCTTTCCTCTTGCACTTTCCACTCTTCTCATAATCTTCAATACAGGAACTCATATCTTCCTTTTTAGTACCAAAACCATACACACTATAAACTATACAATCATAACACTCACTAGCTTTCCCAGCCCCATTACAAATAGCCCAAATATAGTCATTACTAAGACATAAACCACCTATCTGGTCATTCCCTATACAAGCATATCTAAATTGACCATAATCTATCCAAATGACCATAAGCTCACAAAAAACAACATAACCAGGATAGAACCAGATCAAAGCAACCATATTATGGCTATATATCCAAACCCAGTCCATCCAAACCAAGTTACAACAACCCAGCCCATCCCAAGAAATGATCCCAAAAAGCCTAAAACTAAAAACAAGAAAAGGCTTCAGCAATAAAAATCTCAACATTGAAAGGGTTTCCCATCCTTGTTCAGTTCTAGAAAATGCAAAAAATTTTAGAGTGGAGAATAATGTCCTAAGCACAAGGATGGGGTCCAACCTTATCTCTCCATGGGTTGAGTATACTCCATACTCCATTCCTATCCTCCAAACAATCAACGCAGAATTGAACTCATCCTCATAATGTAAAGAGGAGCTCAACAGACCTTTTAAAAACAGAAAACAAACTTTAGAAATTTGAATAAAATCAGAAGGCTTTAGCAGCCAGATCTCTACCCAAACGTTTTTTGTGCACCTTATTACTGCGAGTTCCCAATCATTGTAACCCATCCCTCCCCAAGGCAAGTGCCTTAGACTCATAACAGACTTTACTTTCAAATGAACAAGGCTCAACAAAGGCCATAAAGACCACAGGGTTCCTGACCAGTGAACAGTTCTAAAAAATGAAAAATTTGGGGTGGAAACAAATGTCCTAACTTCACTGATCAGATCCAACCTTATATCTCCCAGGTTATAGCTTACTCCAAGCTTCAAAAATCCTAACCACCAATCAAAATTCGCAGAGTTGAACCCAATTTCAATAAAAGAAATAGGATTCAATAGAACCTTTAGAAAACAATAGTTTTTTAACTTTTGAAATAAAACATATGGCTTACAAAGCCAGGATTCTACCCATTCGTTTTTTATACACCTTATTACTGCGAGTTCCCATGATTTATAACCCATATCCCTCCCAAAAAGAAACTTAGTAAACAGAACAGACCAAGACACAAACTCACCCAAAATGACCCAGACAGACCAAGACACTAACTCACCCATACTGACCCATACTGACCAAAACACTACCAGAACCAGAATGACCCAAACAGAACAAGACATAAACACAAGCAGATTTCCCATCCTTTGATGACCTCTAAGGAATAAAAGACTCAAAAAACACTGACAAGATCCTAACCCATTGGATGAGACCAACCTTATCACTCCATGAACCAGACTTCCTCCAAGCCTTAACATTCCTATCCACCGATCAAAATGCGCAAGGCTAAGTCCATTCTTCCAAAAGGAAGGGGAGCTCAGCAGATGACACAACACCCTCAAAAATAAAAATAATAAAAATATGAAAAGACAAAAAGAACACCACCAAAACACACACCAGGAAACAAAACTCAGAAGCCAAAAAGGCCAAGAAACTACCCCATATTTACACAATCTCCAAATAACAGCAAGTTCCCACAGCCCCAAATAAAGACCCATCCCAGAGTAATATTTAGAAATATTATTATCATTATTCAAAATATTATTATCATTATATTTATTATTATTATACTTAATATTATTACTATATATATATAAGATAAAAAACACCCCTCCACCACCAATACCACTAACAACAACATACCATCCCACCTCACCCATACACATATTCTTCCACTCCACCTTATAACTACCACAAGAGATATTAACAATCATCATCAGGACACATAAAACCCCAGGTAGCAGCAGCCAACTGCACCTGTACAGAATGCTTCAATTTCAAACTTGCCATCCTAAGCTTAACAACATCCTGAATCTGCTGCCCAAGAATCTTAGCACTCCTTCTAGAATTGCTAAATAATCTATTGTTCCTCTCCTGCCAAATAAAATAAACAGCAGCAGCCAGACAAAGCCTTTGAATGATGTTCCAAACAGACTTATTCACCACCCTTCCCTCTATAAACTGCACAACAGCATCCCACTGATCAGGAATATCTCCAAATTTAGCCAATACCTTTAATCTCCTCCAAATGGCATAGGAAAAATCACACTTAAAAAACAGGTGCTCATGACTATCAGGACAGGTCCCACACAAACTGCACTTCAATACACCACTATATCCCCATTGCAACATCCTGTCTTGTGTTGGAAGTCTGTACTTAAAAGCTAACCATGTAATAAAAGCATGTCTTGGTATAGATTGACTAAACCACACAGACCTACTCCATTTAACATCAGTACCCCCTTTAACCAAATCCTCATAAGCCACCTTAGTAGAAAAGGGCACCTTCTCACCATCCTCTCTTTTCCACCAATACCTATCCCTAGTCATAGGACATAATATGGGCACCTCAGTTTGAACCAACCAAGGATACTTTCTACCCCATTCCTCAGGAAAACACCAACTCCCATTACTCACCAACTCAGCCAATTTACCCTTCAGATTAAACCCAGCATTCCTAATGTCTCTTCTGTCTATGACATTAATCAAAGGACCTTTACTATGCCAGCTATCAAACCATGCACTGATTAATCTACCATTCCCAACCTTTGCCACACAATGAGGCCTAATAATACTTCTACACCCCAGGATTTGCTTCCAACTCCAAGAATCAGAATTGGTTTCTCCTACATCCCAAAAATTACATCCCTGCAATCTATGTAACCTAATCCATTCAACCCAAACAGACTCCTTATTATTTAACACATTCCAAATATGTTTAGACATTAAAGCAACATTTCTTTCTTTAAGAGAAGCAATTCCCAACCCACCTTGAGATTTCTTAAGACACAAATCATCCCAACTGACCCTAGCATATCCTTTTTTAAAGTCCCCTTGGCACCACAAAAACCCTCTACAAATCCTTTCCACATCATCATTTAAATTAACAGGCAAGATAAACAAGGAGGACCAATACACAGTAAGAGAAGATAAAACAGACTTGATCAACTGCAATCTCCCAGCAAAAGAGAGAAATTTATTCCTCCAGTCATTGACCCTGCTCTTAACCTTATCAAGAAGAATAGAACAATCCTTCTGATATAATCTCCTAGAAGCAAGAGGGATACCCAAGTATTTCAAAGGAAAGCTTCCTACTTTAAAAGGCACAATTCTCAGGATATCCTCCTGAATTTCAGGCTTCACATTCCCAAAAATAATCTCACTCTTCTGCATATTAGGCTTTAACCCAGACATGTTACCAAACTCATCCAAAGCAGCCTTCAAGATGCTAATGGACTCACAATCCTGACTACTAAAAACTATCAAATCATCTGCAAAACACAAATGGGTCAACTTCATCTTTTCACACTTCCAATGGTACACAAAACTATCAGCCTCCCTAATCCTTCTTATAAACACTAAGTTAAGCACCTCCATAACCAAAGTGAATAAGTAAGGAGACATAGGATCCCCTTGCCTTAAACCTTTTTCCCCCTTGAAAAAACCATAAAGATCCCCATTTAGACTGATAGAATAAGAAACAGAAGTAACACATTCCATCACCCACCCAATAAACTTCTCATGAAACCCAAATCCCACTAAACATTGGTGAAGAAAAGCATGATCAACTGAATCATAAGCCTTCTGCAAGTCTATTTTCATAGCAACTCTAGAATAACCCCTCACCCAATCATACCCTTTAACTAACTCTTGAGATAACAAAATATTATCACTAATGAGCCTCCCAGGAACAAAAGCACTCTGTGACTTATCAACAACCTGCTCTAAATAACCCATCATCCTGTTACAGATCACCTTACTAATGCACTTGTAAAGGACATTACAACATGCAATAGGTCTAAATTCACTAACAAGGTTAGGAACCTTAACTTTAGGGATTAAAGATAGGACAGTAGCATTAAGTTGCTTTAACAGCCTCCCATTCTGAAAAAATTCTTGCACAGCTAGACAAACATCATCCCCCACAACATTCCTTGCAGCTTTAAAGTATTTTGCAGAAAAGCCATCAGGCCCAGGAGCCTTATTGTCATCAATTTGAAACATAGCAGACTTGATCTCCTCCTTAGAAACATCTCTAACCATATAATCAACATCATACACATTTATCTTCTCTAAAAATAAACTATCAACATCACATATAGGTTCCACAGGATCCTTTTTCCCCATCATACTCATATAATAACTAACAAAAGCACTACCAAGAGACTTCTCTTTATAACAGGTCCCATCCAACCCATTAATTTGAACCACCCTATTCTTAGCCTGCCTCTGCTTAACAGAATGATAAAAATATTTATTATTTTGATCTCCCACACATAACCAGTGAACCCTAGACTTCTGTTTAAGAAAAGCCTCCTCATTAGCACAAGCTTCATTATAAGCTTTAATGTAAACAGCTTCCTCCTCTCTCAAGGACACATTACCTGAGTCCACAACCACTTCCTTCTGAATTTTCTCAAGTTCAGTCTTCAAAAACTCAACCTTTTTAAAATAATTACCCATACTATAGTTAAGTTTCCTTAGTGGTTTCTTCAAACTTTTCAGTTTAGTCACCACCTGAAACATCCTACAACCCCTAACATTACTCCCCCAACAATCCTTAACAATGCCTTCAAATTCAGGCTTTTCAGCCAAATGATTCCAGAACTTAAAAGGTTTGGGATCCCTATACCCATCCTCCAGAGGACATGTAACAAGGACAGGAGAATGATCAGAATTATAGAAAGGGAGAAACTTAGCAAACAAACCAGGAAACAACACACCCATTCTCTCATTAACCATAGCCCTATCTAACTTTTCAAGAATGCCATCAGTCTTCCCAGGCTTTTGATTCCAAGTAAAATGAAACCCAGTACTAGCAAGATCAGAAACCTTTAAACAATCAACACAGCTCTTAAAATCATCCATCCCATAAACAGGAATAGAACCCACTATATTCTTATCCCCAGGCTCGAAAATTATATTGAAGTCTCCTAAAACCACCCATGGATTATTCCCAATTAACCTAGAATGATTCTTTAAGTTTTCCCATAACTCCCTCCTACCAGGGACATTAGTAACACCATATACAAAAGAACAAAAGAACCTCTCCCCCTCCTTAAAAGGACAAACTAAACAATGCACCACCTGAGAGGTCATGGATAAAACAATAACATCCATAACCTTTGGGTCCCAACCAACCAGAATTCTAGCCCAGCTAGGACAAAACCCTATATTAGAAACCCATTCCCATCTACTCATAACTCCCTTACCAGCATCTAGGATCCCAACAGAACTAACTCTAGTCTCCAAAAAACCACACAGCAGCTTTGTATCCTTTATCTGAGTCTGTTGCATGATAGGACATCTTATGGCCTTCCCGTTCATCCATTTGGGGGCCCAAAACTTCAAATGTACAGATCGTTATGTCCTTTAAAACTTGAGTCTTTTCTCGTGTGCGAATCTCTATGTCATTGTCGCATCGTACGTCCGATTACCGTCCAGTTAGCCTCTTATTCTTTATCTGAGTCTGTAGCATTATCAGATATTTAATAACCTTCACGTTCCTCCATTCAGGTGCCCGAAACCTCAAATGTACCGATTGTTATGTCCTTTAAAACTCGAGTCTTTTCTTGTGTACGAATCTCTTTGTCATTGTCTCATCGTGAGTCCGATTACCGTCCAGTTAGCCTCGTATCCTTTATCTGATTCTGTAACATGATCAGATATTCAATGGCCTTCACGTTCATCCATTCGGGTGCCTGAAGATTCAAATGTACCGATAGTTATATCCTTTAAAACGCGAGTCTTTTCTTGTGTACGAATCTCTATGTCATTGTCGCATAATGACTCCGATTACTGTCCGGTCAGCTTCGTATCCTTTATCTGAGTCTGTAGAATGATCAGATATCTTATGGCCTTCCCGTTCCACCATTTGGGTGCCCAAAACTTCAAATGTACCGATAGTTACGTCCTTTAAAACGCGAGTCTTTTCTTCTGTATGAATCTCTATGTCATTGTCGCATTGTTAGTCCGATTACCATCCGGTCAGCTTGGTATCCCTTATCTGAGTCTGTTGCATGATAGGATATCTTATGGACTTCCCGTTCATCCATTCGGGTGCCCGTAACTTCAAATGTACTGATAGTTACGTTCTTTGAAAATCAAGTCTTTTCTTGTGTACGAATCACTATTTCATTGTCGCATCGTGAGTCTGATTACCGTTCGGGCAGCTTTGTATCCTTTATCTGAGTCTGTTGCATGATAGGACATCTTATGGCCTTCCCGTTCATCCATTCGGGGGCCCAAAACTTAAAATGTACAGATCGTTATGTCCTTTAAAACTCGAGTCCTTTCTCGTGTGCGAATCTCTATGTCATTGTCGCATCGTACGTCCGATTACCGTCCAGTTAGCCTCGTATTCTTTATCTGAGTCTGTAGCATTATCAGATATTTAATGGCCTTCACGATCCTCGATTTATGTGCCCGAAACTTCAACTGTACCGAGAGTTATGTCCTTTAAAACTCGAGTCTTTTCTTGTGTACGAATCTCTTTGTCATTGTCGCATCGTGAGTTCGATTACCGTCCAGTTAGCCTCGTATCCTTTATCTGATTCTGTAACATGAACAGATATTTAATGGCCTTCACGTTCATCCATTCGGGTGCCCGAAGATTCAAATGTACCGATAGTTATATCCTTTAAAACGCGGGTCTTTTCTTGTGTACGAATCTCTATGTCATTGTCGCATCGTGACTCCGATTACTGTCTGGTAAGCTTCGTATCCTTTATCTGAGTCCGTAAAATGATCAGATATCTTATGGCCTTCCCGTTCCTCCATTCGGGTGCCCAAAACGTAAAATGTACCGATAGTTACGTCCTTTAAAACGTGAGTCTTTTCTTCTGTATGAATCTCGATGTCATTGTCGCATCGTTAGTCCGATTACCATCCGGTCAGCTTCGTATCCCATATCTGAGTCTGTTGCATGATCAGATATCTTTTGGCCATCCCTTTCCTCCATTCGGGTGCCCAAAACTTCTAATGTACCGATAGTTACGTCCTTTAAAACTCGAGTCTTTTCTTGTGTACGAATCTCTAAGTCATTATCGCATCGTGAGTCCGATTACTGTCCGGTCTGCTTGGTATACTTTATCTGAGTCTGTTGCATGATAGGATATCTTATGGCCTTCCCGTTCATCCATTCGGGTGCCCGAAACTTCAAACGTACCGATAGTTTTGTCCTTTAAAACTCGAGTCTTTTCTCATGTACGAATCTCTATGTCATTGTTGCATCGTGCGTCCGATTACCGACCAGTTAGCCTCATTTTCTTTATCTAAGTCTATAGCGTGATCAAATATTTAATGGCCTCCACGTTCCTCCATTCAGATGCCCGAAACTTCAAATGTACCGATAGTTTTTTTTTTTTTTTTTTAGAAAAAGGGGAAAACCCCGACAAACATTTATTGATTAATAAGGAGTACAAGACAAAAACTAACCCAGACCCGGGACATAGACCCAAGATCTTAAGTTAGCCCAAAAAGAAAACAACAGGAACAAAAATAAAGCTAACACTAAACAACTGGGCCAGCCTAAACAGAAAAATCTAAGCCCAACAAAAATATTAAAAGTCCAACAAAGGCTACCCACATAGACCAAAAATAAACAGGCATACTCCACGGCCCAACTATTAGCCCACCATCGTCCAATGCTCCAACCCACTTCATCCACTTTACCCCATTCTTCAACACAGCGGCCCGTCTTGAAACCATACAGCCTACGGCCCAAGGACAATCCCAGAAATACACCCAGACACCTCTCAAGCCCATTTCTAAACAACATACATCCCATCCCGATTAAAAATCCATGACCAAAATACCAAATCTGCACCAGCCCAGTCCACCCCGCAATCCCCTTCCTTAGAGCCCAAACTGTCCAGTAAATAAGTATAGACCAGCCCAAAAAATCATAAAACCCCTGATCCATAAACATTCTAACAAGCTTAAGCTTCCAGTTAACACAATCCAGCCCACACTCATATCCCATCATAAAAAACAAACATTCCCTACTCCATTTACTCAATGTTCCATCAGCATACACATCTTCAAAAGGCCCATAAACCTCCCAAATAAACCTCCATCTAATGAGGATTAGAAACCCTGTCCATCCATAACTGAGATTATTCACCCAAATACTATATGAGACCTTCCAAAACCTATACATACTGTTTTGAAAGAGCAAATGAGAAAGGTTCTCAACTGCTATCATAGGAATAAAATTCATCTTGAGCACTCTAAACACAAACACCATACTAACAAAAGACTCAAAATAAACCATTCCTATAATGTCACATATAAACCATAGTAATACAGAAAGGCCTTTGAATTTAGTACAAGGTAAAAAACACAAAGACAGCTTGTTTTGAGACAAAGCTGAAACTAGATAGTGCCAAAAGAGCCTGCAAACTTTAAAAACTTCCATCATAGTAATGGCATTACTAGACTCTTTCACACCACTAATTCCCTTCCTAACTACAGAACTCAGACCTCCCAAATCCCAGAGCACATACCTGAACCACTTCTGATCCTGAATAATCATTATGAAGCATAACCTTCTATACCAGAAATTAACCCATTCCTTCCTTTTACTCATACATTAACCTTCCATCACAGCCCTGCACATCTTGGAAGTAAGATCAACCAACTTCTCAAGCTCACAGAACCAACCTTCCCAAGCCCAGAGCATCATATAACACAACCATAAACTGTTCCACTTTCCCAGCCACCCACTCTGTCTCCTCCTTTTAATAAAGATAATTCTGCCCCTGCTGCTTAACCCTATATTCCAACCATAGTAACCTTTCCTAGCATACCCAGCACCCCCACTGACTTGTTTGTTAACAAGTATCACTCCCATAATAGCTCCAGCCACCCCTCTACTCAACACATCAACCCAACCCATGAAAACCAGCCCAGGACAAGTCCCAAGTAGGACAGACTCAAAAGACTCAAGACTCCAAAAGCAAGAAAACAGGTTTAGAAAGATTACCAAAGTAAAGCATTGGGTTTCTATGCTGCTGTGTAGATCTAGAAAATAAAAATAGAACCAGAGAGATAATGTCCTACTAACAGCAGCATAGTCCATCCTTATGTCTCCCAGTTGAACACACTCCCAGTGTTTGAACAATCCTAAGAACCCCTTATCAAACGCAGAACTGAACCAGAGTGTCAAAAAAGGACCAAATTCTCTGGCCAGTGATCTTTCCCATATGTATATGATAATCCCACCCTCCTTGACCCAATGACAGACCACAACACAGGAATAGAATAAGAAATGAATCCAGATATCTACCCAACGTATTTTAAGTCTCCTCCAAACTCCTTGATCCCATAATGACCCCCCCCCTGGGCAAGTGCCCAAATAAAGACACACACAGGCTATATACACCAATAAACTCACACAAAAGAATATGGTTCCTATGCCACTTCCAGGTGCTATAAAATACAAAATTTGAGGGGGTGAGGAATAATGTCCTAAGGACAGTGGCATAGTTCCTCCTTATCTCTCCATGTTGAATGCAAACCTCCTGCATAATAAATCCTAAATACCACCAGGCTAAGGTAAAAGCAAACCATAAAGTAGATAAAGTACTCATATCGCTGCAATGTCCTAAAATCCTATGGGTAAAACACAAAAGAAACCACACAGGTGTATGAAAGACACACCAATTCATCATAACAGGCAAGGGACTACTTCTAAGGTTCACTACCCAAGGCCATTTCCAGTCCCTCAAAACTCCATGGTACCCAAAATACCCCCCACCCCAACTCCAGAAGGAGTGGACTGACTCAAGACTCAAAAGCAAGAAAAGGTTTAGAATCAAAACAAACAACAGGTTTTCAGGGCCATATCTAGTACTAAGAAAAGAGAAAAACACAAGAAACAAGGAGAACCTAACAATATGACCCTGATCCATCCTTATAGCTCCCAGTTTAAGTCTTGTCCCAAGACACTCCACTCCTAATCCCATACTCACAGAGAATAAAAAGCACACAGGAATAGAATCCAGAACACAACTCAAAAGACCATGACTATGGTTAAAAAAGATTCTCAACACAGTAAACCCCACAACACACTCAGAGAAAGAGAAAGGAAGGCACAAAAGCCAGATCACTACCCCAAGCTGAAAGAAACTCCATATAACTTGCAAATTCCCAAAATACCCCCCACCCCAGAACTTGACAGACTTTAAACCCATGTTACCCACCCCACCATCACAGTATACCATATTACCTATCCAGACATTATTCCATTTCAACCCTTTTAACATCCTAACAGAAACAAAACCCAACCCACAAAATAACCCACACCAGACAGACCAGGCAGAAGCCAAACCCAGCCCAACTCCCACCCCACCCAACCAGAATAACCAAATTAAAATCAAATACCACATTGGTTAACCTGTTTAGCAGGGTCCCTCCATACCACCTTAAATCCCCAAATCTTACTCAGATGAATACTGCTAGGAGAAGCATAAATCTTAAGGCCCAAAAGCCTTAATCTAACCGTCCCCTCAATCAACTTACATAAATCCAAAACTGATCTCGACTTGCTTTGAAAAATCCTCAGGTTTCTTTCTTGCCAGATGAAGTACACCATGGCAGCAAGCATCAGCCTCTGAATAACACCCTTGATGGACTTCCTACCAGGGATCAAGGACAGTTCAAGGATACACTCATCCAAACTATGAGGCATACTTTCTAATCCAGCAACAACTTTAAGCCCATCCCACACTACAACTGGGTAGTGGCACTCAAAGAAAAGATGACTATGACTATCACAAACCTCCCCACAGAAAGAACAAAGAAGCTGATCCTTAACCTCCCATCTCATAAGCCTGTCCTGGGTCACAAGTCTATGTTGACAGGCTAACCACAAGACAAAAGCATGCTTAGGAATAGCTTGGCTAAACCAAATACTCCTAGCCCAGGGAACCTCACGTTTACCAACACTAAAGTCCTTGAAAGCTATACCAGTTTCAAATTGAACCAGAGTCTCCTCCTTAGTTTTCCAAAAAGTGATATCCCTCTTCCCCTCAGTCAACAAGGGAGGAGACATCTGAAACAAACAAGGGAACTTAGCTCTCCATACCTCAGGCCAATTCCAACCCCCCTCCCATCAATAACATCAGCAACAGTAGTAGTAAGAGAAAAACCACCACCATGAATATCCCTAGGAGAGATAAACATACTTAAAGGACTTAAAGGGCACCAGTTATCATACCAGACTGAGGTTGACCTGCCATCCCCAACACACTGCAAACAATGAGGCCAAATAATCTCTCTAAAATCAAGCATACTTTTCCAACTCCAACAAGCATCCCTTTTATTGCTGAAACCCCAGAAACTTAATCCTTTTAATTTATACAATTTTATCCACCTAGTCCATATAGAGTCCTTCCCAGAAACCAAGTTCCAAACATGTTTAGATAAGAGAGCCTGGTTTCTAATTCTCAAAGACCTTATTCCTAATCCACCCTGACTCCTAGGCAAACAAACAGACTCCCAAGAGACTCTAACTTTCCCTTTAGCAGAATCAGTCTGAGACCATAAAAAACCACCCATAATCCTCTCTATATCATCAATGACACTACCAGGCAACCTAAAAACAGCAGCCCAGTAGACCTGAAGGGAAGATAGCACAGATTTAATAAGTTGCAGCCTTCCAGCAAAGGATAAAACCTTGTTCTTCCAGTCCTCTACCCTTTTCCTCACTTTATCAACTAGCACTTTGCAATCCTTGGTATATAATCTCTTAGATAAGAGGGGAACTCCAAGGTACCTCACAGGAAGAGTCCCCTCCTTAAAAGGTAACAAATTCTTCAACCTCACCTTAATCCTATCAGTGACATTCCCAAAAAACATAGTACTCTTACCTAAATTAGGAACCAGCCCAGAAACTGAACTAAACTCCTCCAAAACAGCTTTGACAATCCTAATGGATGCTGAATTAGCATAAGAAAAAACCAGCAAATCATCTGCAAAACACACATGAGTTAAATTAAGGCCCTCACAACCCCAATGATATTTAAACTGCCCACTTTCAGCAATTTTCCTATCAAAAATAAGCTTGAAGACCTGCATCACAATGGTAAACAGATAGGGAGACATAGGGTCACCCTGCCTCAAACCCCTTTTCCCCTGAAAATAACCAATCATCTCCCCATTGACATTGATAGAATAAGCTGCAGATCTTAAACAGGTCATAATCCAAGCAATCATACAAGGGTGAAAACCAAAGTTCACCAAGCAGGCTTCTAAAAAATCATGGTTAACAGTATCATAGGCCTTTTGAAGATCTATCTTCAAAGCAACTCTAGGAGCCCTCACTTTCAAATGATAATGCCTTAATAACTCCTGAGACAATAGAATGTTATCACTAATTTGCCTCCCAGGAATAAAAGCACTCTGACAATCATTAACAATCAGATCCAAAGACCCCTTAATCCTTTCACATATGATTTTGGAGATGACTTTATATAAAACATTGCAACAAGCAATTGGCCTATAATCAGTCACACTCCTAGCATTGGCACACTTAGGAACCAAAGAAATAATAGTAGCATTAACTTCTTTCAGGAGCTTCCCATTATAAAAGAACTCTTTAATAGCACTACACACCTATCCCCTATCACAGACCAAGAAGATTTAAAAAACTTAGAAGAAAACCCATCAGGCCCAGGAGCCTTATCCACATCAATATCAAACAGAGCAGACTTAATCTCTTCATCAGAGACCTCCCTCACCATAAAATCAGCCACCTCCCTAGGCAATTTAGAAGAAAACAGACTAGCAGGGTCCCTAATCTGATCAACCCTACTATTACTACCCATAAAGCCCTCAAAGTGTCTAACAAAAGCAGCCCCCACATCCTGCCCTTCAAAGAAAGCCCCCTCCTTGTCAAGCACAGAATTAATCCTTCCCCTACTCAATCTACCCTTAATGACCTTGTGAAAGTAGGCTGTATTCTGATCACCAGCTTTAAGCCAGTCCACCTTAGCCCTTTGCTTAAGAAAGGATTCCTCATCCAAAGCAGCCTGCTTGAGAGCATTCACAAGAATCACCTCCTCCTCCCTAATAGCAGGATTAAGAGGATCATCCACAACAGCACACTGAACCTTCCCCAGTTCTACAGAGATCTTTTTAACCTTCTCTGTGAGGTCACCCTGCAATCTCCCTAACTTCCTAAGAGGCTTTTTAAGACTTTTTAATTTGGAAACCACAGAAAACATGGCACAACCCTGGACATTCTTCTTCCAACAAGACTCAACAGTAGGCAAAAACTGGGGTTTAGCCACCAAGTAGTTCATGAACTTAAAGGGTCTAGGCTTCCAAGAAGTCCGCCCCTTAAGAGTCAACAACGCAGGAGCATGATCAGAATGGTAGAAAGGGAGAAACGAAGCCATAAACCCTTTAAAAACATTCATAAAAGATAAATTACTCATCATTCTATCCAACTTCTTTAGCAGCCCAGTAGTCTTACCAGGACATTTATTCCAGGTAAACTTCAAACCAGAAGAAGGAATATCCTCAACATTAATATTCTGGCAGCATTCCCAAAGATCCACCATAGCACTATTCATATCAGAAGAACCCATGGACCTCTCAGAAGGGTCCATAATAGCATTAAAATCTCCCTGAATCAGCCAAGGTTCATCATTTAAAGAGGCTGCAAAAAGTTGCAAATCATGCCATAACACCCTTCTCTGAACCTTATTGACTGACCCATACACAAAGGAGCAGAAAAAAGAAGGGGAACCATCAAGAGGTTTGACCAAACAATGGATAACCTGGGAGGTCATTTCCACCACCATAACATCCACCAAATTTGGTTTCCAAGCCACAATAATTCTCACCCAACTAGGACAATAGACATTATTAGAGATCCATTGCCAGTTATTCAACACCCTGCCACAAACCTTATTAAGATTCTGACTCTTCACATGAGTTTCCAGTAAACCACATAAACCAATATCCTTTTCACTCAACAAGTTCAAGACCTGATTCTGATTAGCAAGCTTCATAAGACCTCTCACATTCCAGGACAAAATATTCAGATTCTGACCCATCATTAGTAACCAGAATTAGCAATAGAAGAGGACAATACACGATCCTCCTCTGAATGACCACACACATCAAGCTTCATAAATTCAGCAGTCTCATCACCTTCTGAGGACACCTCATTATTCTCAATCTCTAAAATAACATCCTCCACCCCATCATAATCCAAACCAGCAGCAAAATCATATTTAAAACACAATTTAATAAAAAATTGTGTCTGCTCAAAATCCCAAACACGCACCTGATCCTTAGAAGGAGTAATTCTGTTATTAACATAGAACATCACATCATCCATTTGTTGCTGAGATAAAACAACAAGACTGTCCTCAATAACAGTGTTTCTAGAACCCAAATTAGCACCAGGAGAGTAGGGAGAAGCAGGAGTACCCTTCCCTGCCTTAACAGGTTTCCCCACAGGCAAAGGTTCAGAAAAAGGAACAGGAGGTAAAGAGGAGGAACTGCTGTTAAGAGGTCCTTGTTTTAAAGAAGAAGGACCACTAACAGGAATAGGCTTAGAACCAGCAGAGGATTTCTTAGCAGAAACAGCACTAGCAGGATTAGTGACTGCTCTAGCCTTCACCTTAGCTGGAGAAGCATTTGACCCCAAATCAGCAGAAGAATAGACTTCCATAGGATCCTCAACTTCCAATAGATCAAACCTATTCTTGACTTCTAATCCAGCTACTTCCTGAAATTGCTTCTTACCCTTATCAGCCTTCCTCTCCTTCTGCTGATTCTGAACTTTACCACTTCTAACATTACCCCTTACCTCCTGAGCATCAGCCTTCTTACTCCCTGAAGTAGAAGCACCCTCAATACCAACCTTCTTCTTTTCCTGTTCCAATTCATACTCAATAACTGCCTGTTTAGTTTTAAAAGCTTTAATTCTTTCCTGCAATTTAACCTCCTTATTATTACCCTTATCCCCCATATTTCTTTGCCTAAGAGCTCCACCCCCAAACGCCCCATTACCACTTCTAGGCTGATTTTGGAATTTATTATTATTCCTGGCAGCCAAGCTCTTGTTCCATACAGTTTCAAAACCCTCCTCATCAGCATTCCTATTAATAGAACCATCTTGTACCCCAGCCTTCACATCATCAATCTTCTTCAGTCAACACTCTAATATTACAATCTTCAAAAGAGTGCCCAAACACCTTGCAGTGAGAACAATTAATAGGAACCTTCTGGAACTCAATAACAATCTCAGCAACCCTATCCTCCTTACCCTCTTCTTTTGGATAAAAAGCTCTCACAACCTCAGGCCTATTATCACCAGCAGCAATCTCAACTAAAATTCTAGCAAAACCTGCCTGCACATCATTGTTCAAACATTTATCAACAGTTATATTATCAAATAAAAGGGGTTTACCAATACAACTGGCCACTTCACAAAGACCCTGCACATTCCATAATTCAATAGGAACTTCCTTAAACAGGACCCAAACTGGAACTTTATCAGGCTCTTCTCTTTCTTCACTATAGCAGCACCAACTTCCCATTGCTGAATAACAAAAGGAATCCCATTCACAACCCAAGGGCCAGCCTTCAATGCATCCAACATCCCTTCTTCAGTAGAAAATTTAAAATAAAAAAGGCCCTTACCATTAGTAGAGATATCCTCCACACCATATTTCTTCCACATCTTAAACAGATTAAACCTGACCCAAGCAATAGAGCAGAAGGATCCAACAAAGTAACCATAAAGATGTTTAGCAAAAGTCTGCCTAACCTTTTCAACCAGCTCCTGTTTAATGATGACAACTTTCTCCCCACTCTCTAAGGTAGCAGGAGGACAATACACTATCTGCTTAATAAGATCAGCCATCTTCTCACCTTTAACAGCATTGGCATAAGAAATTTTATTAATAGACTCCTCCTTTTTAGAAGACTCAGACCCCAATACTGGTGAAGCAGCATCTGCTGCTCCCTTAGGAACACTGGAGGAAGCCTTAAACACAGGTTTAACCCCAGTATCAATACCACAAAAAGGAGCCTTTAAAAGGATTTCCTTGCCCTTATCATAAAGTATATCCTGCTTCTTAGCTAACAGCTCCTTAGCCTTACCCAATCCAACCACCAAACTCCCTCATTCTGGCCTCTTTCTTTTTATTATTCTCCCTAATTTCCTTAGCAGAGAACTCACCCCCTAAAAAGCCAAGATTAGCCTTAGCATCAGAATCAACCTCCCAAGGATCAAAAATCAAACCTGAGGCAGTTTTATAACCAACAGGAGATTTAACCATACCCCCCAATTTCTTTAACTCATTAATCTCTTTCTCTATATCAGCAATAGACATTGATTCTATAGGTGTAGAACCAATATCATCATAACAGGGGCCCATTCTGAAAATAGGAATAACAGGGACAACAGCATCTTTATCAAATACAAATCTTCTAGCTGTCTTTTTGTTTTTAGACAGGAGAATCTTCATTATTTTCCTCCCTTCACTATTGACAAAGACTTGCTTCTTAGGTTCTGCCTTCTTACCCTCAACCTCCTCTGCAGAGAACTTAAGCTTTTTCTCCACAGCAGTAACCCTCTCTTTACTTCCAGCAAAGATACTAATATCTGAAAGGCCACCAATGGAGCACTCCTTATCAAATACCTTCCTTTTAAGAAGAATTTTAAGGGACCTCTCAGACATCACATCATACAGAGATTCATCCCCAACATCTCTACACTTGTTATTAACCCATTTAGACAGAGCAATAACAATTTTAAAATCATACTCAAACACCTCCTCAATACAACAGCCTACTACCTCAACAAACTTCATATGGTAGTACTTATGAAAAGCAGTCAAACTATCAACAGAATCAGTAATTTTCAGCCTCTGCACCAGGTCATCACATAAATCTCTAAATACCTGCAAGTCAAACTGCAACAGACAACCTTTTGTCTCATGATTATTCCCATCAGAATCACTCACCTTCTCAGAAAGTTCCAACCCAACTCTACTACTATCCATATCCCTACACACAACTATCAGCATCCTATGCTCATTCTTATCACAAACATTCATAACAAAGTTCATAAATTCAACACACTTCCCACTAAATTGCACACAAGCACTCTCCTCAGGGATAGCCCCAGCATCAGCCTCAATAATCTTCATTAACAAATCCCCAAACCTCAACACAAAGCCCTCATTCTTATAATTCATATTGATAAACCAGTTCATAGCAGACACAAAAGAATTATCAGTACAGGTTTTATCAATCAATACCTGCAAAGCTTCCCCAATAGTCAAGTCAGTAACCACCAACTGTTCAGAGCCAAAAAACTGCCAGTAAGACATACATGGTGCACTCTCTAACATCAGCTGATCCTGACCACTTCCTATCAAACCATTCTCCCTAGAGTGAAGGAGATGTTTTCGCCAATCCATCATATAAGGAGAAGACATAGCATGAACACTCAATTCCAGAGCACTACCAAAAGGATTAGGGTTCAGAGGAGAATTAGGAGAGGCACGAGACTCAACAAAATCCTCAGGAACACCTATAGAAGGTGAATCACAAAAACTCTCAAACATAGTCAGATCTGAAGGCAAATCAGAGGGAATACTAGCATTAGGAACAGACGAGGCATTATCACTGGATAACAAGGACGAATTAAGAAGGAATGTAGTATCCGATTGAATTTTCAGTAACCAATCATCACCCAACGTATCCTTCAGATACACCCGATCGCCAGCAGATAACGAACAGGATTCAACCTTTCCCCCAATCTCTCTACTCAGACAAAACCTCCCCTCACTAATCTCCTTCAGCTCAAACCCTTGATTATTCACCAGATCTGGCGGAATATCAGGTGGTATACCCCGATTAGGATCAGTGAACGACTGATCCATAACAAACGAAGAAGAACAGAAGAAAAATCTAGCAAAAACAATGAAACAGTACTCCGAAGAGAAGAAGAAAGACCGGGAAAATGAAGAACAGAAACCAAAAACTCAAATCGCCAAAATCGCCCAGAGAAAAAGTCAAAAAGTCAAAGCCAAAAAAAAAATCTAATGTACCGACCATCCCAAATGTACCGATAGTTATGTCCTTCAAAACTCGAGTCTTTTCTTGTGTATGAATCTCTTTGTCATTTTCGCATCGTGAGTCCGATTACCGTCCAGTTAGCCTCATATCCTTTATCTGAGTCTGTAGCATGATCAGATATTTAACGGCCTTCACGTTCATCCATTCGGGTGCCTGAAACTTCAAATGTACCTATAGTTATGTCCTTTAAAACGCGACTCTTTTCTTGTGTACGAATCTCTATGTCATTGTCACATCGTGACTCTGATTACTGTCCGGTCAGCTTCGTATCCTTTATCCGAGTCCGTAGAATGATCAGATATCTTATGGCCTTCCCGTTCCTCCATTCGGGTGCCCAAAACTTCAAATGTACCGATAGTCACGTCCTTTAAAACGCGAGTCGTTTCTTCTGTACGAATCTCTATGTCATTGTCGCATCGTTAGTCCGATTACCATCCGGTCAGCTTCGTATCCCTTTTTTTTTGGTAAAGGAGGCTAAGCTCCGGTAAAATTTCATTAAAAAAAAATATTTACAAACAAACCCCGGGCCAAGATCATTACAATAATAATAAGCCTAACAAGACACTAGATTGTTGGCCCAAAGACAAAATCAAAAAACACCCTATACAAACAAACTAAAACCAGCCCATTACCCGTAATCCAAAATCACAATCCAGCCCAACAAGGCATTACCAACCAGACCATTACACAGCCCAAAACAGAACATACACAAAACCAAAAAATAGACAGCTCTAATACTATCCTTCATGACATTACAATCATCAGCCTTCATGCAAATCTTCCAGTTTAAACCATTCTGACCCAATTTAGCAGCATCTTCAAAAGCAGCCTGCAATATCATCTTTTTTTCTTCATTTGCAGCCCAATCTTCGCAGCAGCTGACACTCTTTATCACATTGCACAGCTTTAAAGATCTACCATGTTGCTCCCAATCCCATATTCCATGTTCTTCCTTTCCCAGCAATTCCTCAAAAAACTTCCAGTTGCAATATGACAACTTACTAGCAATGACCATACAAATCATAACAAACTTTAACCAATACTCTGAATTAACCACCCAACCCCATGATAACCAAATCCCATAACAGTCCCAAAGACACGGACTCAAATCTAAACTAAAAACAAGAAACAGGCTCAGAAAAAAACTTATTATTGTAAAGGTTTCCCATCTTTGCTTGGCACTAGAAAATTCAAAACAATTGGGAGTGGAAATTAATGTCCTAACAGCAAAGATGGGGTCCATCCTTATCACTCCAGGTGTAATGCTCCCCCTGAGCTCAAAACCTATCCACCAATCCTCATACGCAGATCTGAACATAACCCTAATGAGAAGAGTCAAGTCCAGCAGAAAAGACACACACAATACTCTGATCAGAAAAGAAAAGAAACAAAGGGAAGGCTTTACAGCCCAGATCTCTACCCAACCGCTGTATGTACACCTTATTACTGCAAGTTCCCTTTTAAAATACCCACCCCTCCCAGTAGGCAAGTGCCTAGTAAAATAGACAGACTCAAACCAGAAATGAACAAGGCTCAACAAATACCACAAAGGCATCAGGGCTATTGACCAGTGATGGGAACTACAAAATAAAAATTTAGGGGAGGAGAATAATGCCCTATAATCACTGGTCAAATCCAACCTTATCTCTCCAGTTTTAAGGCTTACTCCAAGCCACATGTATCCTAACCACCAATCATAATAAGCAGAATTGCATCTATCTCCCATAAATGGAGAAGGATCCAATAGATCATCTTTTATAAAAGTATTACTTTTTAAATTTTGAGAAAAAACAGAAGGCTTGTAAGCCCAGATCACTACCCAAACGCTTTTAGTGCTCCAGATTACAGCAAGTTCCCAACCCACAAAAAGCCCCTGTCCCATAACAAAAACAAAGTTATTATTATCATTAATCATAGAAATATTACTATTATTATTATTATTATTGTAATTGTATGTAATAATACTATTATCATTATCCACCACCCAAACATTATTAGTGCTCCTTAATACATCAAAAACCTAGAGATTAAAGCCCACCACCCCATAGAGCAAATGCCCTGGACTCATGATAGACTCAAGACTGCAAAAGAATAGGCTCCACAAAGGCCACAAAAGCCATAGGGTTCCTGACCAGTGATAGGTTCTATAAAATGCAAAATTTTGGGTGGAAGTTAGTGTCCTAATCTCACTGGCCAGTTCCAACCTTATCACTCCAAGGGTTAGACTTACTCCAAGCCATACAAAACCTAAATCCCCTTTCAAATCAGCAGAATTAGACCAATCCCTTGATGAAGGAAAGAAGTCTAATAGATCAGTTAAAAATAAATGCAAAAACAGAAATAAAAAACAGTTGTTTTGAGATAAAACAGAAGGCCCAGAGGACCAAAGAACTACCCAAACGTTATGAAGTCTCCTTCCTCCTGCAAATTCCCAGTAATGATTCCCCCCACCCTTTTTTGACAAGTACCAAAAAGACTGAACAGACTCAGACCAGAAAAGAATCAGGCTCAACAAGCTCCATGCAAAGAGCAGGGTTTCCTTCCACAGATCAGTTCTAAAAAAATAAAAATTGGAAAAGGAAAAGCAAAGCCTAATCACTGTGGAAGAGTCCATCCTTATGTCTCCCTGGGAAAGGCTTACTCCAAGCCATACCAATCCTAATACTCCCAACAAAGTAAGAGAACAGAACAGACACTCCCAAAGGGAGCACAAAAATATGGGAAACAAAGAAAAATAAAAAAGAAAAGAAAAGAAAACAGACTGAGAAAAGAAAAAAGGCTTAACAGCCCAGGAAACTACCCACAAAACAAAGGAAAACCCAACTCCAACAAACAACCCAGGACCCAAAATGACCCAGTTCCTTAACATAGCAACCATATTAAGCATTACAGTTACCTTCAACACTCCAAACAGCACTAGCCAACTCATCTCTAGCATATCTTTTCCCCTTCACACTAACAAGCCTAAGCTTAACAGCATTCTCAACTTGCTTGCTAACCATCTGAGCAGAAAGCTTCTTCTTATTAAAAATTTTGTTATTCCTTTCCTGCCAAACACTGTACACTGTACCAGCAAGAGCCAATCTCCTAATAACTCCCCAGATGGATTTCTCATTTCTCATTTTTCCAATATAATCCACTATGTCCACCCAAACATCTGGCACTCTCTCCATTCTTGCCAAAACTTTAACTCTCCACCACACCTGCTTAGAAAATTCACAACTGAAAAATAGATGATCATGACTATCAGCACACTTCCCACACAAACTGCACAAGACACTACAACAAAAATGGGTTTTTAGTACCCACAAAAGTGTCCTAAAATGTTATTTTATAGGACCTTTTATTTAATAGGACCAACGGTAAAAGCGTTTCATGTAAGGGGGTCGTAATAAGTCATGCAACTTAAAAAGCGTCCTAATATCTCAAATAAGATTATGAAACCAATTTTATGGTTGCATAATATGTCCCAAAAAAACTCCTAATAAAACATATTAGGACGCTTTTACAGTGTTTTAACATGTGCTTACTTACTTTTAATCTTTTAATACACATACAAGAGTCCTTAAAAATTAATTTATAGGACCCTTATGATGTAACATTATAGGAGCTTTAGTACCAAGAAAAGGGTCCTAATATCCCAAATAAGATTTTGAAACCAATTTTATGGTCGCATAATATGTCAATAAACAAACAATATAGCGTCCTAAGAAAAGCATATTCGGACACTTTTACAATGCTCTAACAAGTTTAATAGGACAAAATATCAAAGTCCTAACAAGTTATATGATACAATGTTTTTTTAAACACACAATTTTATATATATACTGTATATAACATCAACTAATGAAAGAAAAAAAACTTTATTATATTTCAAATAAGCATATTCATAAGGAAAACACTAAACATAAATAAGTTCTAACATTATCCAACATAAAGTCTTGTAACATTTAACAAAGAAATTAAAAGCAATGAAAGAATTAAGCAGCATAGAATCCTGATTCATCATGTGTCCTCAATCCTCATGCACTATCTACAAATAAACCATCCATGTCTACAAATAAACCATCCATGTATAAGCATTAAGTTACATATTATTAAAATTATTCGTATCACGAGATTAATTACATACCGAGATGAAAGGACAAGGCCATGCAATGAATGCACCATTACAATCTTGAATTGTGGAAAATAACCCATATGGTCTCACCAACTTTTCACCTATTTTTATTTCTACTTGAACGTTTACCTCACACCATTCCGGTCCAATTTCTGTACCACGAACTAGCTCATTTGTCCTTAGCATATTTGTTAATATTTAAGCAAAAATTCATACAGCTTTTGAGTTGAGTTTGTCTAGAATAGTAAGGTAAAGCAAGAGTACCTGACCAACGCAAAAATTAACCATGAGTCGCAGTGTCGTTTCCTATAAACACAGAAAAGTTCATAAATACAAAATACATGACAAAACAATAGCCACGACATTAATAAAATCACCCAACACTATCAAAGTCTGTAGATCATGAATTAATACTTTTAACACATACTAAGCACTTGTCAGCAAATGATATGAATACTTTTCACACAAAATTAACATTAAACATACATAACATACTGAACTTAAAATAATAGACACATATTCATGTTTTATGTTATGCAACCGTTTATAATAAGGCTTGTCTTTTAGTATTAAAAATGTAACACTTACAATTTGCAACATTTTAAGAAAAAGGTTGCATTAAATATTATAATTCAATATTTTTGTTAAACAAAGATAATTTCTCATCAAATCAAATGCAACTAATATTAGAAGGTTGCTTCTAAAATATTGCATTAGCCTCATTTTCTAGTAGTGACCCACCATCCACAATCACAACTGTCCACCACTACCCACCGTCTACCACCATCCACCACCACCACCCATCCACCACCACCTTCCACCACCACTAACCACCGCCACTATAAAAGTTAAAGTTATAAAACCCAAGTATCAAGTGTCCTGTTAAATTATGTTATAATAAAACTCTAGCGAATAAGCGTCTCATAAAACTGATGTTTTATGACTCAAATATCAAGTGTCCTATTACGGTGTATTATAATAACAGCACTATGATTAAGCGTCCGATAAAGGTTAAAGTTATAAGACCCAAGTGTTAAGTGTCCTATTACGTTATGTTCTAATATGACTTCGACTAGAAAGGGTCCTACAACATCGAACATTTATGACATAATTACAAAGTGTCGTATTAAGTTATGTTATAATAGGACCCCCGGTGATCAAGTGTCCTATTACATTACCACATAATGGGATACCAACAACTAAATGTCTTATAAATTAATTTATTAGGAGCTACATTTTAAGTGTCTTATTAAGTTATATGATAATAGGACCACCAATATATCATCCATCCTATTAAATAGCTTTTTAGGACACCGCTTTAGTAGCGTATATTATAAAAGGACCCCAAAAGTTCATTCGTCCTATTAAATAGTTTTTAGGACCCTATTTAACAAGCGTCCCACACAAAAGGTCCTTAAAAGTCCTTTTTGTTGTAGTGAGAACTTCTGATTATTGTTCCAAGCAGCCAATCTATCTTGAGTTGGCAACCTAAATTTAAAAGCCAACCATAAAATAAAGGTATGTCTGGCAATAGTATTACCATGCCAAACAAATTTATGCCAATTAACAACCTGCCCTTTCCTCATAAGATCATCATACACCCCCTTAGTAGAGAAAGGAATCACCTTGCCATTATTACTCAACCATTGAAAGCTGTCTTTCTTCCCCCTTACCAGATTAGGCAAAACATCCACAAAAATCCCAGGATATTTAACCTTCCAATGATCAGGAACCTTCCACCCATTCACATCCATAAGGTCAGCAACCTTAGTTTGTAAGTTAAACCCAGCTTCCATGATATCTCTCCTATCCAAGACAAGCATTAGAGGACCCTGTTCACACCACTTGTCAAACCAAGCATTAGCAATCCTCCCATCACCTAACTTAGCCACACAGTGCTTCCTAATAAGGTTCCTACAGCCCAAAAGTTGCTTCCAAGTCCAAGTATTAGCATTTGTTTCCCCCATCTCCCAAAAATTAGCCCCTTTAATCTTATAAAGGTACATCCAGTTGACCCATAAAGAGTCCTTTTTGTTAATTAAATTCCAAATATGCTTAGTCATCAAAGCCACATTCCTTTCCTTTAAACTTGACAAACCCAAACCACCCTGACACTTTTTGAGACATAACTCTTCCCACCCCACTTTAGCAGCTCCCTGCTTGAACTCCCCTTGGCACCATAAGAAGCCTCTACATAATATCATCATTAATATTTTCAGGAAGCAGAAAAAGAGAAGCCCAGTACACTGTCAAGGATGAGAGAACAGATTTTAGCAACTGCACCCTTCCTGCATAAGATAAGAACTGATTCCTCCAATCCCCTATCCTACTCTTCACCTTATCCAGCAAAATAGCACAATCTTTTTGAAATAATTTCCTTGAGGCAAGAGGAATACCCAAATATTTTAAAGGAAGGCTGCCAATTTTAAATGGCAGCAAATTCACAATCTCCCTTTGGACCTCCTCCCTCACATTACCAAAGATAACCTCACTCTTCCTCATATTAGGCCTAAGACCAGAGCACCCCCCAAACTCCTCAAGCACATCCCTAACAACTTGGATAGAACCATAATGAGCACTACAGAAAATGAACAGATCATCAGAAAAACATAAATGGGTCAATTATAATTTATCACACTTCCAATGATACTGAAAGTCTACACCTCCATTAACCTTTCTGATAAACATAAGGTTCAGCACCTCCATAACCAAAGTAAACAAATAAGGAGACATAGGATCTCCTTGCCTCAGCCCCTTTTCCCCTCTAAAATATCCATAAAACTGTCCACTCAGGCTAACTGTATAAGAAACAGTGGTCATACACACCATAATCCAATCTATAAATTTAGTAGGGAAACCAAAGTGAACCAAGCAATCCCTCAGAAACCCATGATCAACTGAGTCATAGGCCTTTTGTAAGTCAACCTTCAATGCAACTCTGGGACACCCTCTAACCCAATCATATCCCTTAACCAGCTCTTGAGCAAGTAAAATATTATCACTAATTAATCTACCCGGCACAAAAGCACTCTGAGATTTCCCAACCAAACTATCCAAAACCCCCTTCAACCTATTGCAAATCACTTTACTAATACATTTGTATAGGACATATACACAAGCTATAGGCCTGAACTCACTAACTACACTAGGGTCTTTGATCTTAGGAACCACAGAAATAGAAGTAGCATTCAATTCCTTCAACAATTTACCATTAGTAAAAAACTCAAGGACAGCATCACAAACCTCATCACCTATAACACTCCAAGCAGCCTTGAAAAATTTTGCTGAATAGCCATCAGGCCCAGGAGCCTTGTTATCATCAATCTGAAACATAGCCTCTTTAATTTCCTCCTTAGACACAATTCTGACCAAGTCATTAGCAGCTTCAGAGGAAAGCTTATTAATGAACAGCTCACTAGCATCCTCAATCCCATCCACAATATCCTTCCTACCCATTAAACCCATATAAAATTTCACAAAAGCATTATCCACACTAGCATCCTTGTAAACTTCCCCTTCCATGTCCTCTATCATAGAAATCTTAGATCTAGCTTGTCTATGTTTCACAGAATGAAAAAAAAATATTTATTGTTCTGATCACCAACCTCCAGCCAATGAACCCTAGACTTCTGCTTTAGAAAACTCTCCTCATCTTTCAAAGCATCATTATAAGCACCAATATACACCTCCTCCTCCATTCTTAAGTCATCATTGTATGGATCAGCAGCCACTTCTATATGTATTCTGCCAAGCTCATTCTTCAAGAACTCTACCTTCTTGCTAAAATTTCCTTGGGCAAAACATAACTTCCTCAAAGGTTTCTTCAGAAGCTTCATCTTAGAAGTAACCCTAAACATTTTACAACCCTCTATGTCACTGCTCCAGACTGAACTAACACAAGGAATAAACTCTTGTTTGTCAGCCAACAAGTTCCAGAACCTGAAAGGCTTAGGACCCTAATGCTTCATACCAGAGCAAGTAATGAGAATAGGAGAATGATCTGATGAGTAAAAAGGTAAGAATTTTGCTACAACATTAGAAAACATTTTCCCAAACATACCATTCCCCAGTGCCCTGTCCAACCAACATTTTCCATAATCCCATCAGATTTCCCAGGCTTCTGGTTCCAGGTATAGAAAACCCCAGAACTAGGGATATCCTCAACCTGAATCTTAGAAACACAGTTGCAAAACTCCTCCATACCATACACAGAAGGCCCTAAAGGATAATTCTTCTCCCTAGGATCCAAAATGGCATTAAAATCCCCTACAGCCAGCCATGGGTTATTATCAATGGTCCCAGAATGATACACCATATTATCCCATAGATCCCTTCTCCCATTAACATTAGTCACCCCATACACAAAAGAGCAAAAAAAACTTCTCTCCACCACCAGAAGGACAAATAATACAATGAATAATCTGTTCCCTAACTTGTAAAACAACCACATCAACCACCCTAGTATCCCATCCCACAGCAATTCTAACACATCCAGAACACACCTCAGCATTAGAAACCCATTCCCAATTTTTCATAACCCCACTACAGGCACCCTTAATATTATTAGGGTTAACCCTGGTTTCAATAAGACCACCAACACAAACCTTATTCTCTACTAATATTCTATTAATCTGTCTTTGTTTAGAGATACTAGACATACCTCTAACATTCCATCCCATCAAATTAATCTTCATTAATAACATCAGAAACCTCCATAGGGCCCTCCAATCCAGAGGAACCCCCTTCCTTTTTAGCCTTCAAATTCTCAGCTTCCACTAATTTCTCAAACATGATTTTATCCCACTGTTCAAAAAATACTTTAACCTGCCCAATATTCCATTTCTTCATAACCTCATTAGATGGGCACTTTTTATTGATCACAAAATGAGCAACCTCATTAAACTGATCCTTACTCATCTTGAAGTACCCAGATTTAATATTCACCTTTGTTTGCACCTTTAAAGCATCCATAGAATACTCAGCATCAGCCTTTTTCAGCTCCTGCTGTTTAGTCCCAGACCCAGACCCATTAACAGTATTCACCCTTTTGCTCTCTCCATCCACTCCATTAATCACATTCCCAGAAGACCTTACATCAATTATACTCTTACCCTTAGTATCCTCTCCCTGATTACCCTTTCCCTTAGAACTCTCACCCTCATTACCCCCACCATTAAGATCATCCCTTAATACAACAAAAGTATTTTTTATACTAATACTATTATTATCATTATTCTTTTTATTATCATTAGTAGTCCTTCCCTCATTTTTATTCACCCATTTTTTGCCAATAGACTGATTTCCCTGAGCCCTATTTCCCCCACTCTGACCACCCTGATTACCTTGACCCTTATTCCCAAAATTCCTGCTGCTAGGACCATTCCCCAAGTTTCTGTCATTCCCATTACCCTTAGAAGCTCCAGCCCTATTTCCCTTATTATTAACCACCCTGTTATTCCTACCCACAGTTTGGTAACCCTCACTATCAATACCAGACACAGGATAATCAGCTTGGGTAGCCTGATATAATTCCTGCAATAGCTTCTCAGTTTTCCCAGCAACCTCCTCAGCTGATAATTCCCTAGCCTTACACCCCTCAAAGTCATGACCAAACACCTTACAAGCAGAACACTTCTTAACCTTAACTTGGTATTCAACCTTCACTTTTTGAATAAAAGCAGGTTTACCCACATCAGCAGGATAAAAAGCATTCACATAATCAGGCAACACTTTATCAGCCTTGACTTCAACCAAAATTCTAGCAAATCCAGCTCTACCTTCTTTCTTATTACATCTCATTGCTGTAACCCTATCCAGCATTAAAGGATCACCCACACAACTCATCATACTGCTCAAGCTTTCCCTGTTCCATAATTCCATAGGCATATTAGGAATTGTTACCCAAACAGGAATAGAACTAGGCTCAACTCTTTCCAGATTCAACCCAATCTCCCACTTTCTCAAACACAAAGGGATATTGTTAATCAGCCAAGGCCCCTGATTAATAGTCTCCATCATGCCTAATTCATTCTTAAACTTAAAGAAAAAAATACCACTCCCATTACAGGATATATCAATCAACCCAAACTTTTTCCACATCCTAAACAAATGGTATCTCATCATACCTATAGAGACACTCTGCCCAATACTGTAACCATAAAGATAAGTACTATAAGCAACCCTGGCTTCCATCAGCTTTTCAGGCTTAATAACAGCAACAGTTTCACCTGACTCAGCACTTTAGGAGGAATGAAGGTCATTTTTGTCTCCAAAACTTCATTAGTATTGTCTCTAGTAATATCAGCAAAAGACATCTCAAGCTTCTTAGACATACTACCACTATCCCCTTCCTTACCAGCATTAAACACCACCTCACCCTTCTCTATACCAGTATGCAAAATAGATCTAGCAGCAGGCTTCAGTTTACTAATAAAAGGAATATCATCCTTAGTAACCTTATAAAATCCCATACTATCTGACCTCTTCTTAATAAGTTTCTTCATAGAAGGGCTTTTAACAATACCCCTCCAAGGCAGCCTAACAGTTTAGCCTCAACTCACTACCCTTACCCTCATCTAAACTCCTACTCTTCCTACCCATTTTCAACTTCACAGGAGCCACAGAAGTGTTACCTTCCTCTACAACTGTTTGGATCTCTTTTGAGTTAATACCATCTGGTAACACCTCCACCCCATTCACCATCCCAGGATTCTCCTCAATTCTAACATAAGATCTCTCATCCCATAACACTTTCCTACTCTTAACAACTACCCCCTCATTTCTGATAGACCTCTTCTTCCTCTTATCCATAAACACAAATTTTGCATCCATCCCAACATCAAACACATTATCTTCAATAACCAACTGAGGAAACTTCACACCTCTCCCTTCATCTTTAATCAACCCATCCTTACCGATTTCCCTATGCCCAACATACTCACCATATACTTTTTTACCCAGAAAATTAGCTATTACACTAAGTATATGCCCATACTACCCAGCTAACTTCTCAACAAACAACAACCCCTTACCAGCAATCTGAACATCAACTAGAGAATTAACCAGATCAAATTCCCCTATTCCAGCCAACTTAATCAGTTCCAACTTCTCAGATATTAACCTAACCCTCCAGTTATCACCAAACACAGCCCTCAGAAACCCTACCACTAAAGGACTAAACACCAAAGAATCTCTCTTACCAGAAATGAAACGATTCAGAATTACCTATTTGTCCTCCACAACAGCTTCCACCTCCGGACCTATCATAGCCTCATCCACAACACTATCGGAACTCAAATTAGCTTCGTCTGAACAATCCAACGATATATCAGGTGGAACCTCCGGCGGAGGCTCAGGAGCTGGAACCCTTGAGAAAGGCTCCATAGAACAAGCAAATCGTGTACTGTGAAGATTTCAATTAGTACAAACCAAATGAAACAGTAACCACAATGAAACAAAGAAAGAACAAGGAAGAATTAGGGTTGAGAAAGAGGCGGGAAAAGAGAAACAAAGAAGAAAACTACTGAATCGCCAAAATCGCCCAATTCAGAGAGAAAACCCTAGCTTCGTAGCTTCGTATCCCTTATCTGAGTCTGTTGCATGATAGGATATCTTATGGCCTTCCCGTTCATCCATTCGGGTGCCCGAAACTTCAAATGTACCGATAGTTACGTTCTTTGAAACTCAAGTCTTTTCTTGTGTATGAATCTCTATTTCATTGTCGCATCGTGAGTCTGATTACCGTTCGGGAAGCTTCGTATCCTTTATCTGAGTCTGTTGCATGATAGGACATCTTATGGCCTTCCCGTTCATCCATTCGGGGGCCCAAAACTTCAAATGTACAGATCGCTATGTCCTTTAAAACTCGAGTCTTTTCTCGTGTGCGAATCTCTATGTCATTGTCGCATCGTACGTCCGATTACCGTCCAGTTAGCCTCGTATTCTTTATCTGAGTCTGTAGCATTATCAGATATTTAATAGCCTTCACGTTCCTCCATTCAGGTGCCTGAAACTTCAAATGTACCGATAGTTATGTCCTTTAAAACGCGAGTCTTTTCTTGTGTACGAATCTCTATGTCATTGTCGCATCGTGACTCCGATTACCGTCCAGTCAGCCTCATATCCTTTATCTGAGTCTGTAGAATGATCAGATATCTTATGGCCTTCCCGTTCTTCCATTCGGGTGCCCAAAACTTCAAATGTACCGATCGTTAGGTCCTTTAAAACGCGAGTCTTTTCTTCTGTACGAATCTTTATGTCATTGTCGCATCGTTAGTCCGATTACCATCCGGTCAGCTTGGTATCCCTTATCTGAGTCTATTGCATGATAGGATATCTTATGGACTTCCCGTTCATCCATTCGGGTGCCCGTAACTTCAAATGTACTGATAGTTACGTTCTTTGAAACTCAAGTCTTTTCTTGTGTACGAATCTCTATTTCATTGTCGCATCGTGAGTCTGATTACCGTTCGGGCAGCTTTGTATCCTTTATCTGAGTCTGTTGCATGATAGGACATCTTATGGCCTTCCCGTTCATCCATTCGGGGGCCCAAAACATCAAATGTACAGATCGTTATTTCCTTTAAAACTCGAGTCTTTTCTCGTGTGCGAATCTCTATGTCATTGTCGCATCGTACGTCCGATTACCGTCCAGTTAGCCTCGTATTCTTTATCTGAGTCTGTAGCATTATCAGATATTTAATGGCCTTCACGATCCTCCATTCAGGTGCCCGAAACTTCAAATGTACCGATAGTTATGTCCTTTAAAACTCGAGTCTTTTCTTGTGTACGAATCTCTTTGTCATTGTCGCATCGTGAGTCCGATTACCGTCCAGTTAGCCTCGTATCCTTTATCTGATTCTGTAACATGATCAGATATTTAATGGCCTTCACGTTCATCCATTCGGGTGCCCGAAGATTCCAATGTACCGATAGTTATATCCTTTAAAACGCGAGTCTTTTCTTGTGTACGAATCTATATGTCATTGTCGCATCGTGACTCCGATTACTGTCTGGTAAGCTTCGTATCCTTTATCTGAGTCCGTAGAATGATCAGATATCTTATGGCCTTCCCGTTCCTCCATTCGGGTGCCCAAAACGTCAAATGTATCGATAGTTACGTCCTTTAAAACGTGAGTCTTTTCTTCTGTACGAATCTCGATGTCACTGTCGCATCGTTAGTCCGATTACCATCCGGTCGGCTTCTTATCCCATATCTGAGTCTGTTGCATGATCAGATATCTTATGGCCTTCCCGTTCCTCCATTCGGGTGCCCAAAACTTCAAATGTACTGATAGTTACGTCCTTTAAAACTCGAGTCTTTTCTTGTGTACGAATCTCTAAGTCATTATCGCATCGTGAGTCCGATTACTGTCCGGTCTGTTGCATGATAGGATATCTTTTGGCCTTCCCGTTCATCCATTCGGGTGCCCGAAACATCAAACGTACCGATGGTTATGTCCTTTAAAACTCGAGTCTTTTCTCGTGTACGAATCTCTATGTCATTATTGCATCATGCGTCCGATTACCGACCAGTTAGCCTCGTTTTCTTTATCTGAGTCTATAGCGTGATCAAATATTTAATGGTCTTCACGTTCCTCTATTCAGATGCCCGAAACTTCAAATGTACCGATAGTTATGTCCTTTAAAACTCGAGTCTTTTCTTGTGTATGAATCTTTTTGTCATTTTCACATCGTGAGTCCGATTACCGTCCGTTTAGCCTCATATCCTTTATCTGAATCTGTAGCATGATCAGATATTTAATGGCCTTCACGTTCATCCATTCGGGTGCCTGAAACTTCAAATGTACCGATAGTTACGTCCTTTAAAACGTGAGTTTTTTCTTCTGTACGAATCACGATGTCATTGTCGCATTGTTTGTCCGATTACCATCAGGTCAGCTTCGTATCCTTTATCTGAGTTTGTTGCATGGTCAGATACTTTATGGCCTTCCCGTTCCTCCATTCGGGTGCTTGAAACTTCAAATGTACCGATAGTTATGACCTTCAAAACTCGAGTCTTTTCTTGTGTATGAATCTCTTTGTCATTTTCGCATCGTGAGTCCAATTACCGTCCGGTTAGCCTCATATCCTTTATCTGAATATGTAGCATGATCAGATATTTAATGGCCTTCACGTTCATCCATTCGGGTTCCTGAAACTTCAAATGTACCGATAGTTACATCCTTTAAAACGTGAGTCTTTTCTTCTGTACGAATCTCGATGTCATTGTCGCATTGTTTGTCCGATTACCATCAGGTCAGCTTCGTATCCTTTATCTGAGTCTGTTGCATGGTCTGATATCTTATGGCCTTCCCGTTCCTCCATTCGGGTGCTCGAAACTTCAAATGTACCGATAGTTATGTCCTACAAAACTCGAGTCTTTTCTTGTGTATGAATCTCTTTGTCATTTTCACATCGTGGGTCCGATCACCGTTCAGTTAGCCTCATATCCTTTATCTGAGTCTGTCGCATGATCAGATATTTAATAGCCTTCACGTTCATCCATTGGGGTGCCCGAAAATTCAAATGTACCGATATTATGTCCTTTAAAACGCAAGTCTTTTCTTGTGTACGAATCTCTTTGTCATTGTCACATCGAGACTCCTATTACCATCCGGTCAGCTTCGTATCCTTTATCTGAGTCCGTAGAATGATCAGATATCCTATGGCCTTCCCGTTCCTCCATTCGGGTGCCCAAAACTTCAAATGTACCGATAGTTACGTCCTTTAAAACGCGAGTCTTTTCTTTTGTACGAATCTCTATGTCATTGTCGCATTGTTAGTCCGATTACCATCAGGTCAACTTCGTATCCTTTATCTGAGTCTGTTGGATGATCAAACATCTTATGGCCTTCTAGCTTCTCCATTCGGGTGCCCGAAACTTCAAATGTACCAATAGTTACGTTCTTTGAAACTCAAGTCTTTTCTTGTGTACGAATCTCCATTTCATTGTCGCATCGTGAGTCTGATTACCGTTCGGGCAGCTTCGTATCCTTTATCTGAGTCTATTTCATGATAGGATATCTTATGGCCTTCCCGTTCATCCACTCGGGGGCCCAAAACTTCAAATGTACCTATGGTTATGTCCTTTAAAACTCGAGTCTTTTCTCGTGTGCGAATCTCTATATCATTGTCGCATCGTGCGTCCTATTACCGTCCAGTTAGCCTCGTCTTTATCTGAGTCTGTAGCATTATCAAATATTTAATGGCCTTCACGATCCTTCATTCAGGTGGCCGAAACTTCAAATGTACCGATAGTTATGTTCTTTAAAACACGACTCTTTTCTTGTGTACGAATCTCTTTGTCATTGTCGCATCGTGAGTCCGATAACCCTCCAGTTAGCCTCGTATCCTTTATCTGATTCTGTAACATGATCCGATATCTAATGGCCTTCACGTTCATCCATTCGGGTGCCCGAAACTTCAAATGTACCGATAGATATGTCCTTTAAAACGCGAGTCTTTTCTTATGTACGAATCTCTATGTCATTGTCGCATCGTGATTCCGATTACCTTCCGGTCAGCTTCGTATCCATTATCAGAGTACGTAGAATGATCAGATATCTTATGGCCTTCCCCTTCCTCCATTCGGGAGCCCAAAACTTCAAATGTACCGATAGTTACGTCCTTTAAAACGCGAGTCTTTTCTTCTGTACGAATCTCGATGTCATTGTCGCATCGTACGTCCGATTACCGTCCAGTTAGCCTCATATCCTTTATCTGATTCTGTAACATGATCAGATAATTAATGGCCTTCACGTTCATCCATTCGGGTGCCCGAAACTTCAAATGTACCGATAAATATGTCCTTTAAAACGCGAGTCTTTTCTTAAGTACGAATCTCTATGTCATTGTCGCATCGTTAGTCCGATTACCATCCGGTCAGCTTCGTATCCCATATCTGAGTCTGTTGCATGATCAGATATCTTATGGCCTTCTCGTTCCTCCATTCGGGTGCCCAAAACTTCAAATGTACCGATAGTTACGTCGTTTAAAACTCGAGTCTTTTTATATGTACGAATCTCTAAGTCATTATCGCATCGTGAGTCTGATTACCATACAGTCTGCTTCGTATCCTTTATCTGAGTCTGTTGCATGATCAGATATCTTACGGCCTTCCCGTTCCTCCATTCGGGTGCCCGAAACTTCAAATGTACCGATAGTTACGTCATTTAAAACTCGAGTCTTTTTTATGTACGAATCTCTATGTTATTGTCGCATTGTGAGTCCGATTACCATCCAGTCCGCTTCGTAAACTTTATCTGAGTCTGTTGCATTATCAAACATCTTATGGCCTTCTAGCTTCTCCATTCGGGTGCCCGAAACTTCAAATGTACCAATAGTTACGTGCTTTGAAACTCGAGTCTTTTCTTGTGTACGAATCTCTTTGTCATTGTCGCATCGTGAGTCCGATTACCGTCCAGTTAGCCTCGTATCCTTTATCTGATTCTGTAAAATGATCAGATATTTAATGGCCTTCACGTTCATCCATTCGGGTGCGCGAAGATTCAAATGTACCGATAGTTATATCCTTTAAAACGCGAGTCTTTTCTTGTGTACGAATCTCTATGTCATTGTCGCATCGTGACTCTGATTACTGTCTGGTAATCTTCGTATCCTTTATCTGAGTCCGTAGAATGATCAGATATCTTATGGCCTTCCCGTTCCTCCATTCGGGTGCCCAAAACGTCAAATGTACCGATAGTTACGTCCTTTAAAACGTGAGTCTTTTCTTATGTACGAATCTCGATGTCATTGTCGCATCGTTAGTCCGATTACCATCCGGTGAGCTTCGTATCCCATATCTGAGTCTGTTGCATGATCAGATATCTTATGGCCTTCTCGTTCCTCCATTCGGGTGCCCAAAACTTCAAATGTACCGATAGTTACGTCGTTTAAAACTCGAGTCTTTTATATGTACGAATCTCTAAGTCATTTTCGCATTGTGAGTCTGATTACCATCCGGTTTGCTTCGTATCTTTTATCTGAGTCTGTTGCATGATCAGATATCTTACGGCCTTCCCGTTCCTCCATTCGGGTGCCCGAAACTTCAAATGTACCGATAGTTACGTCATTTAAAACTCGAGTCTTTTTTGTGTACGAATCTCTATGTCATTGTCGCATTGTGAGTCCGATTACCATCCAGTCCGCTTCGTAAACTTTATCTGAGTCTGTTGCATGATCAAATATCTTATGGCCTTCTAGCTTCTCCATTCGGTTGCCCGAAATTTCAAATGTACCAATAGTTACGTTCTTTGAAACTCAAGTCTTTTCTTGTGTACGAATCTCTATGTCATTGTCGCATCGTGACTCCGATTACTGTCCGGTCAGCTTCGTATCCTTTATCAGAGTCTGTAGAATGATCAGATTTCTTATGGCCTTCCCGTTTCTCCATTCGGGTGCCCAAAACTTCAAATGTACCGATAGTTACGTCCTTTAAAACGCGAGTCTTTTCTTCTGTACGAATCTCTATGTCATTGTCGCATCGTTAGTCCGATTACCATCTGGTCAGCTTGGTATCCCTTATCTGAGTCTGTTGCATGATAGGATATCTTATGTACTTCCCGTTCATCCGTTCGGGTGCGCGTAACTTCAAATGTACTGATAGTTACGTTCTTTGAAACTCAAGACTTTTCTTGTGTACGAATCTCTATTTCAATGTCGCATCGTGAGTCTGATTACCGTTCGGGCAGCTTTGTATCCATTATCTGAGTCTGTTGCATGATAGGACATCTTATGGCCTTCCCGTTCATCCATTCGGGGGCCCAAAACTTCAAATGTACAGATCGTTATGTCCTTTAAAACTCAAGTCTTTTCTCGTGTGCGAATTTCTATGTCATTGTCGCATCGTACGTCCGATTACCGTCCAGTTAGCCTCGTATTCTTTATCAGAGTCTGTAGCATTATCAGATATTTAATGGCCTTCACGATCCTCCATTCAGGTGCCCGAAACTTCAAATGTACCGATTGTTATGTCCTTTAAAACTCGAGTCTTTTCTTGTGTACGAATCTCTTTGTCATTGTCGCATCGTGAGTCCGATTACCATCCAGTTAGCCTCGTATCCTTTATATGATTCTGTAAAATGATCAGATATTTAATGGCCTTCACGTTCATCCATTCGGGTGCGCGAAGATTCAAATGTACCGATAGTTATATCCTTTAAAACGCGAGTCTTTTCTTGTGTACGAATCTCTATGTCATTGTCGCATCGTGACTCCGATTACCGTCTGGTAATCTTCGTATCCTTTATCTAAGTCCGTAGAATGATCAGATATCTTATGGCCTTCCCGTTCCTCCATTCGGGTGCCCAAAACGTCAAATGTACCGATAGTTACGTCCTTTAAAACGTGAGTCTTTTCTTATGTACGAATCTCGATGTCATTGTCGCATCGTTAGTCCGATTACCATCCAGTGAGCTTCGTATCCCATATCTGAGTCTGTTGCATGATCAGATATCTTATGGCCTTTTCGTTCCTCCATTCGGGTGCCCAAAACTTCAAATGTACCGATAGTTACGTCGTTTAAAACTCGAGTCTTTTTATATGTACGAATTTCTAAGTCATTTTCGCATCGTGAGTCTGATTACCATCCGGTTTGCTACGTTTCCTTTATCTGAGTCTGTTGCATGATCAGATATCTTACGGCCTTCCCGTTCCTCCATTCGGGTGCCCGAAACTTCAAATGTACCGATAGTTACGTCATTTAAAACTCGAGTCTTTTTTGTGTACGAATCTCTATGTCATTGTCGCATTGTGAGTCCGATTACCATCCAGTCCGCTTCGTAAACTTTATCTGAGTCTGTTGCATGATCAAATATCTTATGGCCTTTTAGCTTCTCCATTCGGGTGCCCGAAACTTCAAATGTACCAATACTTACGTTCTTTGAAACTCAAGTCTTTTCTTGTGTACGAATCTCCATTAAATTGTCGCATCGTGAGTCTGATTACCGTTCGGGCAGCTTCGTATCCTTTATCTGAGTCTGTTGCATGATAGGATATCCTATGGCCTTCCCGTTCATCCACTCGGGGGCCCAAAACTTCAAATGTACCGATCGTTATGTCCTTTAAATCTCAAGTCTTTTCTCGTGTGCAAATCTCTATGTCATTGTCGCATCGTGCGTCCGATTACCGTCCAGTTAGCCTCGTATTCTTTATCTGAGTCTATAGCATTATCAGATATTTAATGGCCTTCACGATCCTCCATTCAGGTGCCCAAAACTTCAAATGTACCAATAGTTATGTCCTTTCAAACTCGAGTCTTTTCTTGTGTACGAATCTCTTTGTCATTGTCGCATCGTGAGACCGATTACCCTCCAGTTAGCCTCGTATCCTTTATCTAATTCTGTAACATGATCTGATATTTAACACCCTTCACGTTCTTCCATTCGGGTGCCCTAAACATCAAATGTACCGATAGATATGTCCTTTAAAACGCGAGTCTTTTCTTGTGTACGAATCTCTATGTCATTGTCGCATCGTGCGTCAGATAAATAGAGATTCGCATCGTGACTCCGATTACTGTCTGGTTAGCTTCGTATCCTTTATCTGAGTCCGTAGAATGATCAGATATCTTATGGCCTTCCCGTTCCTCCATTCGGGTGCCCAAAACTTCAAATGTACCGATAGTTATGTCCTTTAAAACGCGAGTCTTTTCTTGTGTATGAATCTCTATGTCATTGTCGCATCGTGATTCCGATTACCGTCCGGTCCACTTCGTATCTTTTATCTGAGTCCGTAGAATGATCATATATCTTATGGCCTTCCCATTCCTCCATTCGGGTGCCCAAAACTTCAAATGTACCGATATTTACGTCCTTTAAAACTCGAGTCTTTTCTTGTGTACGAATCTCTAAGTCATAATCGCATCGTGAGTCCGATTACTGTCCGGTCTGCTTGGTATATTTAATCTGAGTTTGTTGCATGAAAGGATATCTTATGGCCTTCCCGTTCATCCATTCGGGTGCCCGAAACTTCAAATGTACCGATAGTTATGTCCTTTAACACTCGAGTCTTTTCTCGTGTACGAAACTCTATGTCATTGTCGCATCGTGAGTGCGATTACCATCCAGTTATCCTCGTATTCTTTATCTAAGTCTGTAGCATGATCAAATATTTAATGGCCTTCACGTTCCTCCATTTAGGTGCTCGAAACTTCAAATGTACCGATAGTTATGTCCTTCAAAACTCGAGTCTTTTCTTGTGTATGAATCTCTTTGTCATTTTCGCATCGTGAGTCCGATTACCGTCCAGTTAGCCTCATATCCTTTATCTGAGTCTGTCACATGATCAGATATTTAATGGCCTTCACGTTCATCCATTCGGGTGCTCGAAACTTCGAATGTACCGATAGTTATGTGCTTTAAAACGCGAGTCTTTTCTTGTGTACGAATCTCTATGTCATTATCGCATAGTGACTTCGATTACCGTCCGGTCAGCTTCGTATCCTTTATCTGAGTCCGTAAAATGATCAGATATCTTATGGCCTTCACGTTCCTCCATTCGGGTGCCCAAAACTGAAAATGTACCGATAGTTACGTCCTTTAAAACGCGAGTCTTTTCTTTTGTAAGAATCTCTTTGTCATTGTCGCATTGTTAGTCCGATTACCATCAGGTCAGCTTCTTATCCTTTTTTTGAGTCTGTTGCATGGTCAGATATCTTATGGGCTTCCCGTTCCTCCATTCGGGTGCCCGAAACTACAAATGTAGCGATAGTTACGTCCATTAAAACTCGAGTCTTTTCTTGTGTACGAATCTCTAAGTCATTATCGCATCGTGAGTCTGATTACCGTCCGGTCTGCTTCGTATCCTTTTTCTGAGTCTGTTGCATGATCATATATCCTACGGCCTTCCCGTTCCTCCATTAGGGTGCCTGAAACTTCAATTGTACCGATAGTTACGTCATTTAAAACTCGAGTCTTTTTTGTGTACGAATCTCTATGTCATTGTCGCATTGTGAGCCCGATTACAATCCGGTCCACTTCGTAACCTTTATCTGGGTCTATTGCATGATCAAACATCTTATGGCCTTCTAGCTTCTCCATTCGGATGCCCGAAACGTCAAATGTACCGATAGTTAGGTTCTTTGAAACTCAAGTCTTTTCTTGTGTACGAATATCTATTTTATTGTCGCATCGTGAGTCTGATTACCGTTCGGGCAGCTTCGTATCCTTTATCTGAGTCTGTTGCATGATAGGATATCTTATGGCCTTCCCGTTCATCCATTCGGGGGCCTAAAACTTCAAATGTACCGATAGTTATGTCCTTTAAAACTCGAGTCTTTTCTCGTGTGCGAATCTCTATGTCATTGTCGCATCGTGCGTCCGATTACCGTCCAGTTAGCCTCGTGTTCTTTATCTGAGTCTGTAGCATTATCAGATATTTAATGGCCTTCACGTTCCTCCATTCAGGTGCCTGAAACTTCAAATGTACCGATAGTTATGTCCTTTAAAACTCAAGTCTTTTCTTGTGTACGAATCTCTTTTTCAATGTCGCATTGTGAGTCCGATTACCATCCAGTTAGCCTCGTATCCTTCATCTGATTCTGTAACATGATAATATATTTAATGGCCTTCACGTTCATCCATTCGGGTGCCCAAAGATTCAAATGTACCGATAGTTATGTCCTTTAAAAGGCGAGTCTTTTCTTGTGTACGAATCTCTATGTCATTGTCGCATCATGACTCCGATTACTGTCCGGTCAGCTTCGTATCCCTTATCTGAGTCCTTAGAATTATCAGATATCTTATGGCCTTCCCGTTCCTCCATTCTGGTGCCCAAAACTTCAAATCTATTGATAGTTATGTCCTTTAAAACGCGAGTCTTTTCTTCTGTAAGAATCTCTATGTCATTGTCGCATTGTTAGTCCGATTACCATCAGGTCAGCTTCGTATCCTTTATCTGAGTCTGTTGCATGGTCAGATAACTTATAGGCTTCGCGTTCCACCATTCCGGTGCCCGAAACTTCAAATGTACCGATAGTTACGTCCATTAAAACCCGAGTCATTTCTTGTGTACGAATCTCTAAGTCATTATCGCATCGTGAGTCTGCTTACCGTCCGGTCTGCTTCGTATCCTTTTTTTGAGTTTGTTGCATGATCAGATATCTTACGGCCTTCCCGTTCCTCCATTCGGGTGCCCGAAACTTCAAATGTACCGATAGTTACGTCATTTAAAACTCGAGTCTTTTTTTTTGTACAAATCTCTATGTCATTGTCGCATTGTGAGTCCGATTACAATCCGGTCCACTTCGTAACCTTTATCTGAGTCTATTGCATGATCAAACATCTTATGGCCTTCTGGCTTCTCCATTCGGGTGCCCGAAACGTCAAATGTACCGATAGTTACGTTCTTTGAAACACAAGTCTTTTCTTGTGTACGAATATCTATTTCATTGTCGCATCGTGAGTCTGATTACCGTTCGGGAAGCTTCGTATCCTTTATCTGAGTCTGTTGCATGATAGGATATCTTATGGCCTTCCCGTTCATCCATTCGGGGGCCCAAAACTTCAAATGTACCGATCGTTATGTCCTTTAAAACTCGAGTCTTTTCTCGTGTGCGAATCTCTATGTCATTGTCGCATCGTGAGTCCGGTTACCGTCCAGTTAGCCTCGTATTCTTTATCTGAGTCTGTAGCATTATCAGATATTTAATGGCCTTCATGTTCCTTCATTCAGGTGCCCGAAACTTCAAATGTATCGATAGTTATGTCCTTTAAAACTTGAGACTTTTCTTGTGTACGAATCTCTTTGTCATTGTCGCATTGTGAGTCCGATTACCGTCCAGTTAGCCTCGAATCCTTTATCTGATTCTGTAACATGATTAGATATTTAATGGCCTTCACGTTCATCCATTTGGGTGCCCGAAGATTCCGATGTACCGATAGTTATGTCCTTTAAAACGCGAGTTTTTTCTTGTGTACGAATCTCTATGTCATTGTCGCATCGTGACTCCGATTAATGTCCGGTCAGCTTCGTATCCTTTATCTGAGTCCTTAGAATGATCAGATATCTTTTGGCCTTCTCGTTCCTCCATTCGGGTGCCCAAAAGGTCAAATGTACCGATAGTTACGTCCTTTAAAACGCGAGTCTTTTCTTCTGTAGGAATCTCTGTGTCGTTTTCGCATCGTTAGTCCGATTACTATCTGGTCAGCTTCGTATCCCTTATCTGAGTCTGTTGCATGATCAGATATCTTATGGCCATCCCGTTCCTCCATTCGGGTGCCCAAAACTTCAAAGGTACCGATAGTTACGTCCTTTAAAACTAGAGTCTTTTCTTGTGTACGAATCTCTAAGTCATTATCGCATCGTGAGTCCGATTACTGTTCGGTCTGCTTGGTATCCTTTATCTGAGTCTTTTGCCTGATAGGATATCTTATGGCCTTCCCGTTCATCCATTCGGGTGCCCGAAACTTCAAATGTACCGATAGTTATGTCCTTTAAAACTATAGTCTTTTCTCGTGTATGAATCTCTTTGTCAATGTCGCATCGTGAGTCCGATTACCGTCCAGTTAGCCTCATATCCTTCATCTGAGTTTGTAGCATGATCAGATATTTAATTGCCTTCACGTTCATCCATTCGGATGCCTAAAACTTCAAATGTACCGATAGTTATGTCCTTCAAAACGGAGTCTTTTCTTGTGTACGAATCTCTATGTCATTGTCGCATCGTGACTCCGATTACCATTCGGTCAGCTTCGTATCCTTTATCTGAGTCCGTAGAATGATCAGATATATTATGGCCTTCCTGTTCCTCCATTCGGGTGCCCAAAACTTCAAATGTACCGATAGTTACGTCCTTTAAAATGCGAGTCTTTTCTTCTGTACGAATCTCTATGTCTGTGTCGCATCGTTAGTCCGATTACCATCCGGTCAGCTTCGTATCCTTTATCTGAGTCTGTTGCATGATCAGATATCTTATGGCCTTCCCTTTCCTCCATTCGGGTGCTCAAAACTTCAAATGTACCGATAGTTACGTCCTTTAAAACCCGAGTATTTTCTTGTGTACGAATCTCTAAGTCATTATCGCATCGTGAGTCCGATTACTGTCTGGTCAGCTTTGTATCCTTTATCTGAGTCTGTTTCATGATCAGATATTTTATGGCCTTCCCGTTCCTCCATTCAGGTGCCCAAAACTTCAAATGTACCGATAGTTATTGTAACACCCCAACCGATGGCGGAAACATCGGGATGTCACGTAGTGATGATTGTTCAATAGCTCATGGTACTAAATGAAAGTTGAATAATATTAAACAATATACAATTGTCTTACAAGTAATGATTACAAAAGTTGTTTAATATAAACTAGGTACAAGGCTCCTACGTGTTCCAAGACTTGTACGACTTCCAATAGCAAACAAAACCTGAAACATGTTAAGTTGGAAAGATGGGGGAGGTCAACTATAAATAGTTGGTGAGAATACATAGGTTTTTTAATATAATAGATAACAATAGTTTGTACAACCACCACAGTTGTATAATGATAAAGTATGAGTCCGACATGTATTAATGCGTCTTTTGTACAATCAAACCTTTTGTCGACTGATACCTAACTCGCAAGTTAGTAAAAGTGTAACTGTTATCGATCATCCCTGAATTTATGCTGGGGGATGGGTTTGTCAGACCTATAGCGCTATAATCTAAACAGGCGGCTTGATCAATGTTAATGATTGTACTATGTCTTTTTGTTACAGTTAAATGATAGAATGAGTAAGTGATAGTGTAATTAAATCACAAGTTTCAACAATGTAAGAATGAGTAAATGATAGTGTATAAAATGTTTAAACATGTTTCACCCCAAAATGTAAAACAGAAAAATGGGCTATGTAAACTCACCTTAGCACAAGTCTTGAATCCTTTGAAATAGTCTAATGTGGCACAAACGATTCCAAGTATTACTCTAAGTTCAGGGCAATAAGATAAGTCTAAGTTTTCTAGTCTAAAGGTATTCTAGGATTCCTAATTTGGGGATTGATAATTGATTGGTAATTAATTTAGAATAATTGTTAATTATATAATTAAATAAAGAAATAATTAATAAAAAGGATTTTTGACAAATCTTAACTAAAGGTGGTTGTATTAAAATGTTGTAAGTGTGAAAATAATTTTTATAAAATTATTTTCTTAATTAATGAATATATAATATATTAATATTTATTTGTCAAACATAATATTAATATAAAAAAAATGTTAAAATTATTAAAGTTTTATATTAAAATTTATATTTCTATTCTAAATGAATAGAAATAATTTATGTAAAATTTTGGTATAAAAATAGTGAAAAAATGAATTTATTATGAATTTAATACGATTAAAATAAATTAAATTGATTAAAAGTAAATAAATTAATATTTTTCGAAAATAAAATTTATTTTTATAAAGTTCATCAGTTTATAAGTCTAGAATAAGTTTTGTGTAATTTTATAAATCGGTTTGGATATTTTTATAGAATTTTAAAATTATAATTGAATAAACTTGTAATATTTATAATATATATTAAATAAATGATTTTTGAAAAACTAAAAATGGTATAATAAAGTTCATTATTTGTATAACTTCAATTAAATTTTGTGGAATTTATAAGTTAGATTTGGTATTAAAAATTAATTTAAAAGATAATTAGATTAAATAATAAGAATAAGAGTTTTTAAAAAAATGATTTGTTGTTGCCAAGGATCGAACCCGGGTCCTTGGCCGGTTTAGGTTTTTAAATCACAAGCCTAGACCATCTGGTTTAATTGTTATAAGGACTCTTTGGACTTAATGTTTAATTGTTAAAAAAAAAGATGTGTGGAGACGGGATTCGAACCCCAGACTTCCACCGGTTCACTGTTTTTAAACAAGCAAGTATTACCAACTGATCCACTGATCAGTTGGTGATAATTTCTGATCTGAATTGAATTTTAAACGATGACAACCGGGTGTCATCTTCCCCAAATTATAAGAACGAACCCTAGTTTCTTTAATCGAATTAATTACCAACTAATAGCGCCTGAATCTTTGGGGCTTTTGTTGGTACAGTATCGAATAACGAAAACAAGAAAAGAATTGAAACTTACAGGATGTTAATGGCTATGAACAATCAGGCAAAGGAAAAGTCAAACGCGAGCAAATTCACGATCAAATACGAAGTCTAAACAGAAATTGAGGGTGATGGTTTTGTTTCGGCGCCTTGGAATGGTCTGAGAGGGTTCAATTTATACTATAACATTCGAATTGGATGATTTGGAAAGTTTGACCTCTCATTTAATAGGAACGCGTCTAGAGGCTTCGATTTGGGATGATTATACGTAATTGGTAGCTGGCATTGACGAGGATGGTTGTTTTACTCCCGAATCAATCACGATTGTTTCCAAATATACACTAAGGCGCGTCAATTTTTGAATCGAAAGTGTCGGTTATATGGTTTTTATTTTCTTGATTTTGACCAAAGGATTTTGATTATGTATTTATATTATTTGTTTCTAAAATCATCACGAATTACTAAAGTGGCGTAGTGGTTGTGTTGAAATTGTTAAGGTTTGGGCCGGCTTGGGCGCGGGTTCGAGTCTCGGCCCAAGCATATATTTTTTTTGAGCATTTTTTTATATATAAACTATAATAATATATGTATATTATGATTACCCAAGATTACAAATGTTACGAATAATTTTTTAAATTATTCGAAACGTCGGGAAATCCAAAGATTTTATTAAATAACTATTGGTTTAGAGTGTTTGAAATATATATTGTTTAAAACAAAAACACATTTTGTTATATTATTAAAAAAATTGGGAGAAAGTATGCGATGTTACAGTCTCCCCTACTTTTGGAGACTTCGTCCCGAAGTTATTAAAAACACAGGGTTGAGGGTGATTGGGTTGAAATTAAGGCAACTGTGATTTGGTAAAAAATTGAGTAAGGCACGGCCTGAATTTGTATGTACTAGAATAAACTGTTTCGAATAATTTGGGTAAGGGGATTGACATGTGTGACTATAGGAAAACTAACTGAACTACCAAAACCTTATTAGAATTTCACACTACCTTAACGTACCTGTAAATTCATGATTACATTCCGGACCGCAATCACCAATTTACCTTACATTAGGGTTTTGTGTCCTTCCATAACTCTAGACACACAGACAGTGCCAAATAACCTTGTGTTTGAATCATATACAATGCATCCAACAATGAGTCCAACTGTTGAGCAGGAAAAAGACTTCTACGAGTCAGTGAGTAAGAACCTCTACCAATTGTTGAGCAGGTTTTAGGGCCTCTACCAATCGTTGAGTAGGTTATTTGGTACCCTACTAACTGTTGAGCAAGTACTTCGCCCTCTACCAGTTGTTGATTAAATGTATCAATTATTCCACACATAAATTGCAAATTGATAATTTATACATGTAAGCATCAAGTGTCAAGTATAGTATGTGAGTTGTGATTATATTATCATAGACAAGGTCAATGGGTCTAGGTATGAATTAGTTCATATTCATCTAGATATGTTTCCAAGTGTCATGAATAATCGTATGTCCAAATATTCAATACTAAGAGACAAAAATATTCGATACTAAAATTTATTACTCAAATCAAATGAGTCATTACAACGAATTCAAAAGTAAATAACATTCTAAGAGTAGGGGTTTGTCATTAGGTAGCTGGAGGGTCCTGATCTCGGTTTAGGTTAGGGCATCGGTTACGGAAGTGATTTGGATCTCCACATTCATAGCACTGACCATAGTTGTACCTGCCGGGACGATTAGGGTTAGCAGCCAGAGCAGGGTTGGTCGGTTAGTTGGTATTGGGGTTTGGGGCCTCACGGCATGTGTTGACCAGATGACCATACTTACCACAATTGGTGCACAAGCGACATGGTGAAACAGAGGGATGATGACGTTTGCATGTGTTACACAAAGGAAAGTTTCCTGTGTAAGGTTTCTTGTTAGAAGCTTGTGAAGTGAGGTTTGCATCAGGATCCCTGGTCTTGCGCTTCTGGTTCTCAGTAGTTACCGCGGCTACAATGCTTGCTTTCTCGCCTTTCCGAACTAAGGTTCCGTTCTTTACGTGATTGTCAGTTAAGGTAGCTGCTAGACGCTTGGCCTCTTCAAGGGTAACAGGGTTTCTTCCCCACACCGTGTCCTGAATTTGCATGGGTAAGCCACTAATGTATTTTTCGATAGCAATAGGTAGGGGTGTGACTTTATGTGGTAGCAATAGGCTAAGTTCGTGGAAACGAGTGTTGTAGGGTAGGTTTTCCCCACTGTCTTGGGCAAGATTTTGAAACTCGTCTTCTAACTTCTTGATTTCGTTGCGAGGGAAGAATTCCGCCTTCATGATGTCTTTAGCTTGCTCCCAAGTCAAAGCCAGTGCGACTTCAGCCCCACGAGTCCGTTTCTCTTCATTCCACCATGTGAGTGCCCGCTTGTGGAGGACACTCATAGCATAGCGAACTTTGAGATTGTTAGGGCACTCGCTATTAATGAAGGTATTTTCGACACCTTCGAACCACTGAAGGAGGCTAGTGGCTCCTTCGTCTCCGCTAAACTTAGGAGGATTACAAGAGTTGAAGTGCTTGAGGGTGCAAACAGGGTGGGCATTCCAGTTCCCATTGCCATTCCCATTATGATTACCATTCCCGTTGCCATTTCCATTGTCATTTCCATTCATTTGAGCGATTTGAGCCACCAAGTTGGGAACTAATGTCGCTATCTGTTGAGCCATTTGTTGTGAAATAATCGCAGCGAGTTGGACAGTGTTGTCATGGTTGTTGTTGTTGTTGTTGCTTTCACCATCATGATCGTTGTTATTATGAGAGTTGCGACGAGGAGGCATTATCTGTAAGAGATACAATGAAGGTTTCAATGAGACATAGAATGGATCAAGGATAATGAGATATAATAAGGAATGTAATCATTTATTCATTTAAACGAATAAACGAAAACGTTGACTTATCAAAGCTTCTAGATTCTAATAACATAGTGAAGACATGCTTTAGCCTATAAGTGAACACTCATCCTAAGAATTCCCAGGTAGGCATCCGGGTCCCTTGTCTGATTGGGATATATGCGCAATGCCAGTCCTAAACAGAAAACTCAGAATACAGGCGTTCACCCTTCTAGATTGCACGTGTTCGTTATTAAAATCTAGAACTTCGACGAGATCTTCAAGGCAGTTCAGGTTAAGACTTGAGAATCTTGTCCTATTAGTCTAAGGGTAGATCCAGTGATGGAGAATAATCTTCTTGTAAGGACCAAAGTAGGGATGAGAATTAGGAGGGAGATAGAGAATAGAAACAAGTAGAGTTGCAAGTAAGAGGAGCAAGTACTGGTTAAAATCTTAAGGTTATAGACTAGATTATTTTTCTAATAATCTAATTCCCTATAACCATGGCTCTGATACCAATCTGTAACACCCCAACCGATGGCGGAAACATCGGGATGTCATGTAGTGATGATTGTTCAATAGCTCATGGTAGTAAATGAAAGTTGAATAATATTAAACAATTTACAATTGCCTTACAAGTAATGATTACAAAAGTTGTTTAATATAAACTAGGTCCAAGGCTCCTACGTGTTCCAAGACTTGTACGACTTCCAATAGACAAAACCTGAAACATGTTAAGTTGGAAAGATGGGGAGGTCAACTATAAATAATTGGTGAGAATACATAGGTTTTTGAATATAATAGATAACAATAGTTTGTACAACCACCACAGTTGTATAATGATAAAGTATGAGTCCGACATGTAACAATGCGTCTTTTGTACAATCAAACCTTGTGTCGACTGAGACCTAACTCGCAAGTTAGTAAAAGTGTAACTGTTATCGATCATCCCAGAATTTATGCGGGGGGATGGGTTTGTCAGACCTATAGCGCTATAATCTAAACAAGCGGCTTGATCAATGTTAATGATTGTACTGTGTCTTTTTGTTACAGTCAAATGATAGAATGAGTAAGTGATAGTGTAATTGAATCACAAGTTTCAACAATGTAAGAATGAGTAAATGATAGTGTATAAAATGTTTAAACATGTTTTGCCACAAAATGTAAATCGGAAAAAGGGCTATGTAAACTCACCTTAGCACAAGTCATGAATCCTTTGAAATAGTCCTAATGTGGCACAAACGATTCCAAGTATTACCCTAAGTTCAGGGCAGTAACATAAGTCTAAGTTTTCTAGTCTAAAGGTATTCTAGGGTTCCTAATTTGGGGATTGATAATTGATTGGTAATTAATTTAGAATAATTGTTAATTATATAATTAAATAAAGAAATAATTAATAAAAAGGATTTTTGAAAAATCTTAACTAAAGGTGGTTGTATTAAAATGTAGTAAGTGTGAAAATAATTTTTATAAAATTATTTTCTTAATTAATGAATATATAATATATTAATATTTATTTGTCAAACTTAATATTAATATAAAAAAATGTTAAAATTATTAAAGTTTTATATTAAAATTTATATTTCTGTTCTTAATGAATAGAAATTATTTATGTAAAATTTTGGTATAAAAATAGTGAAAAAATGAATTTATTATGAATTTAATACGATTAAAATAAATTAAATTGATTAAAAGTAACTAAATTAATATTTTTCAAAAATAAAATTTATTTTTATAAAGTTCATCAGTTTATAAGTCTAGAATATGTTTTGTGTAATTTTATAAATCGGTTTGGATATTTTTATAGAATTTTAAAATTATAATTGAATAAACTTGTAATATTTATAATATATATTAAATAAATGATTTTTGAAAAACTAAAAATGGTATAATAAAGTTCATTATTTGTATAACTTCAATTAAATTTTGTGGAATTTATAAGTTAGATTTGGTATTAAAAATTAATTTGAAAGATAATGAGATTAAATAATAAGAATAAGGGTTTTTAAAAAAATGATTTGTTGTTGCCAAGGATCGAACCCGGGTCCTTGGCCGGTTTAGGTTTTTAAATCACAAACCTAGACCACCTGGTCTAGGCCCTGAGAATGTTAATGTTTTGTTTCTATTGCTTATAAGGACTCTTTGGACTTAATGTTTAATTGTTAAAAAAAAAAGATGTGTGGAGACGGGATTCGAACCCCAGACTTCCACCGGTTCACTGTTTTTAAACAAGCAAGTATTACCAACTGATCCACTTATCAGTTGGTGATAATTTCTTATCTGAATTGAATTTTAAACGATGACAACCGGGTGTCATCTTCCCCAAATTATAAGAACGAACCCTAGTTTCTTTAATCGAATGAATTACCAACTAATAGCCCCTGAATCTTCGGGGCTTTTGTTGGTACAGTATCGAACAACAAAAACAAGAAAAGAATTGAAACTTACAGGTTGTTAATGGCTATGAACAATCAGTCAAAGGAAAAGTCAAATGCGAGCAAATTCACGATCAAATACGAAGTCTAAACAGAAATTGAGGGTGATGGTTTTGTTTTCGGCGCCTTGGAATGGTCTGGGAGGGTTCAATTTATACTATAACATTCGAATTGGATGATTTGAAAGTTTGACCTCTCATTTAATAGGAACGCGTCTAGAGGCTTCGATTTGGGATGATTATACGTAATTGGTAGCTGGCATTGACGAGGATGGTTGTTTTACTCCCGAATCAATCACGATTGTTTCCAAATATACACTAAGGCGCGTCAATTTTTGAATCAAAAGTGTCGGTTATATGGGTTTTGATTTTTTTGATTTTGACCAAAGGATTTTGATTATGTATTTGTATTATTTGTTTCTAAAATCACCACGAAATACTAAAGTGGCGTAGTGGTTGTGTTGAATGTGTTAAGGTTTGGGCTGGCTTGGGCGCGGGTTCGAGTCCCGGCCCAAGCATATATTTTTTTGAGCATTTTTTTATGTATAAACTATAATAATATATGTATATTATGATTACCCAAGATTACAAATGTTACGAATAATTTTTTAAATTATTCGAAACGTCGGGAAATCCAACGATTTTATTAAATAATTATTGGTTTAGAGTGTTTGAAATATATATTGTTTAAAACAAACACACATTTTGTTATATTATTAAAAAAAATTGGGGGAAAGTATTCGATGTTACAGTTACGTCCTTTAAAACTCGAGTCTTTTCTTGTGTACGAATCTCTAAGTCATTATCGCATAGTGAGTCCGATTATTGTCCGGTCTGCTTGGTATCCTTTATTTGAGTCTATTTCATGATCAGATATCTTATGGCCTTCTAGCTCCTCCATTCGGGTGCCCGAAACTTCAAATGTACCGATAGTTACGTTCTTTAACACTCAAGACTTTTCTTGTGTACGAGTCTCTATTTCATTGTCGCACCGTGAGTCTGATTACCGTTCGGTCAGCTTCGTATCCTTTATTTGAGTCTCTTGCATGATAGGATATCCTATGGCCTTCCTGTTCATACATTCGGGTGCCTGAAACTTCAAATGTACCGATAGTTATGTCCTTTAAAACTCGAGTCTTTTCTTGTGTACGAATCTCTATGTCATTGTCACATCGTGCGTCTGATTACCGTCCAGTTAGCCTTGTATTCTTTATCCGAGTCTGTAGCATGATCAGATATTTAATGGCCTTCACGTTCCTCCATTCAGGTGCCCGAAACTTCAAATGTACCGATAGTTATGTCCTTTAAAACTCGAGTCTTTTCTTGTGTACGAATCTCTTTGTCATTGTCACATCATGAGTCCGATTACCGTCCAGTTAGCCTCGTATCCTTTATCTGAGTCTGTAGCATGATCACATATTTAATGGCCTTCACGTTCATCCATTCGGGTGCCCGAAACTTCAAATGTACCGATAGTTATGTCCTTTAAAACGCGAGTCTTTTCTTCTGTACGAATCTCTATGTTAGTGTCGCATCGTTAGTCCGAATACCATCCGGTCTTTTATCTGAGTCTGTTGCATGATCAGATATCTTGCGGCCTTCCAGTTCCTCCATTCGGGTACCCGAAACTTCAAATGAACCGATAGTTATGTCCTTTAAAACGCGAGTCTTTTCTTGTGTACGAATCTCTATGTCATTGTCACATCTAGATTCCGATTACCGTCCGGTCAGTTTTGTATCCTTTATCTGAGTCTGTAGAATGATCAGATATCTTACGGCCTTCCCATTCCTCCATTCGGGTGCCCGAAACTTCAAATGTACCGATAGTTACGTCCTTTAAAACGCGAGTCTTTTCTTCTGTACGAATCTCTATGTCAGTGTCGCATCGTTAGTCCGATTACCATCCGGTCAACTTCGTATCGTTTATCTGAGTCTGTTGCATGATCAGATATCTTATGTCCTTCCCGTTCCTCTATTCGGGTGCTCAAAACTTCAAATGTACCGATAGTTACGTCCTTTAAAACCCGAGTATCTTCTTGTGTACGAATCTCTAAGTCATTATCGCATCGTGAGTCCGATTACTGACCAGTTAGCTTTGTATCCTTTATCTGAGTCCATTACATGATCAGATATCTTATAGCCTTCCCATTCCTCCATTCGGGTGCCCAAAACTTCAAATGTACCGATAGTTATGTCTTTTAAAACTCGAGTCTTTTCTTGTGTACGAATCTCTATGTCATTATCGCATCGTGAGTCCGATTATTGTCCGGTCTACTTGGTGTCCTTTATCTGAGTCTTTTTCATGATCAGATATCTTACGGCCTTCCCGCTCCTCCATTCGGGTGCTCGAAATTCAAATGTATCGATAGTTACGTCCTTTAAAACTCGAGTCATTTCTTGTTTACGAATCTATATGTTATTGTCGCATTGTGATTCTGATTACCATCCGGTCCGCTTCGTACCCTTTATGTGAATCTGTTGCATGATCAGACATCTTATGGCCTTCTAGCTCCTCCATTCGGGTGCCCGAAACTTCAAATGTACCGAAAGTTACGTTCTTTAAAACTCAAGAATTTTCTTGTGTACAAGTCACTATTTCATTGTCGCATCGTGAGTCCGATTACCATCCTGTTAGCCTCGTATCCTTTATCTGAGTTTCTAGCATGATCAGATATTTAATGGCCTTCACGTTCATCCATTCAGGTGCCCGAAACTTCAACAGTACCAATAGTTATGTCCTTTAAAACGCGAGTCTTTTCTTGTGTACGAATCTCTATGTCATTATCGCATCGTTAGTCTGATTACCATCCGTTCAGCTTTGTATCCTTTATCTGAGTCTATTGCATGATGATATATCTTATGGACTTCTCGTTCCTCCATTCGGGTGCCCAAAACTTCAAATGTACCGATAGTTACGTCCTTTAAAAAGCGAGTCTTTTCTTGTGTACGAATCTCTATGTCATTGTCGCATTGTGACTCCGATTACCATCCGATCAGCTTCGTATCCTTTATATGAGTACGTAGAATTATTAGATATCTTATGGCCTTCCCGTTCCTCCATGCGGGTGCCCAAAACTCCAAATGTACCGATAGTTACGTCCTTTGAAACGCGAGCCTTTTCTTCTGTATGAATCTCTATGTCATTATCACATCGTTAGTCCGATTACCATCCGTTCAGCATTGTATCCTTTATCTGAGTCTGTTGCCTGATCAGATATCTTATGGCCTTCCCGTTATTCCATCCGAGTGCCCGAAACTTCAAATGTACCGATAGTTACGTCCTTTAAAACTCGAGTCTTTTCTTGTGTACGAATCTCTAAGTCATTATCGCTTCGTGAGTCTGATTACTGTCCGGTCTGCTTGGTATCCTTTATCTGAGTCTGTTTCATGATCAGATATCTTACGGCCTTCCCGCTCCTCCATTCGGGTGCCCGAAACTTCAAATGTACCGATAGGTACGTCCTTCAAAACTCGAGTCTTTTCCTGTGTACGAATCTATATGTCATTGTCGCATTGTGAGACCGATTACCATCCGGTCCGCTTCGTACCCTTTATGTGAATCTGTTGCATGATCAGACATCTTATGGCCATCTAGCTCCTCCATTCGGGTGCCCGAAACTTCAAATGTACCGATAGTTACGTTCTTTAAAACTCAAGTCTTTTCTTGCGTCGAGTCTCTATTTCATTGTCGCACCGTGAGTCTGATTACCGTTCGGTCAGCTTCGTATCCTTTATCTGAGTCTCTTGCATGATAGGATATCTTATGGCCTTCCTGTTCTTACATTCGGGTGCCCGAAACTTCAAATGTACCGATAGTTATGTTCTTTATAACTCGAGTCTTTTCTTGTGTACGAATCTCGATGTCATTGTCGCATCGTGCATCCGATTACCGTCCAGTTAGCCTCGTATTCTTTATCTGAGTCTGTAGCATGATCAGGTATTTAATGGCCTTCACGTTCCTCCATTCAGGTGCCCGAAACTTCAAATGTACCGATAGTTATGTCCTTTAAAACTTGAGACTTTTCTTGTCTACGAATCTCTTTGTCATTGTTGCATCGTGAGTCCTATTACCGTCCAATTAGCCTCGTATCCTTTATCCGAGTCAGTAGCTTGATCAGATATTTAATGGCCTTCATGTTCATCCATTCGTGTTCCTGAAACTTCAAATGCATCGATAGTTATGTCCTTTAAAAGGCGGGTCTTTTCTTGTGTACGAATCTCTATGTCATTGTCGCATCGTGACTCCGATTACCATCCGATCAGCTTCGTATCTTTTATCTGAGTACGTATAATGATTAGATATCTTATGTCCTTCCCGATCCTCCATGCGGGTGCCCAAAACTCCAAATGTACCGATAGTTACGTCCTTTGAAACGCGAGTCTTTTCTTCTGTACGAATCTCTATGTCATTATCACATCGTTAGTCCGATTACCATCCGGTCAGCATTGTAACCTTTATCAGAGTCTGTTGCATGTCAGCTATCTTATGGCCTTCCCGTTATTCCATACGGGTGCCCGAAACTTCAAATGTACCGATAGTTACGTCCTTTAGAACTCGAGTGTTTTCATGTGTAATAATCTCTTTGTCATTGTCGCATCATGAGTCCGATTACCGTCCACTTAGCCTCGTATGCTTTATCTGAGTCTGTAGCATGATCAGATATTTAATGGCCTTCACGTTCATCCATTCGGGTGCCCAAAACATCAAATGTACCGATAGTTATGTCCTTTAAAACGTGAGTCTTTTCTTGTGTACGAATCTCTTATGGATGTCCCGTTCCTCCATTCGGGTGCCCAAGACTTCAAATGTACAGATAGTTACGTCCTTTAAAACTCGAGTCTTTTCTTGTGTACGAATCTCTAAGTCATTATCGCATCGTGAGACCGATTACTGTCCGGTCTGCTTGGTATCCTTTATCTGAGTCTGTTGCAAGATCAAATATCTTACGGCCTTCCCGTTCCTCCATTCGGGTGCCCAAAACTTCAAATGTACCGATAGTTGCGTCCTTTAAAACTCGAGTCTTTTCTTGTGTACGAATCTCTATGTCATTATCGCATTGTGAGTCCGAATACCATCCGGTTCGCTTCGTAACCTTTATGTGAATCTGTTGCATGATCAAACATCTTATGGCCTTCTAGCTCCTCCCTTCGGGTGCCCGAAACTTCAAATGTACCAATAGTTACGTTCTTTAAAACTCAAGTCTTTTCTCGTGTACAAGTCTCTATTTTATTGTCGCATAGTCTGATTACCGTTAGGTCATCTTCCTATCTTTAATCTGAGTCTGTTGCATGATAGGATATCTTATGGCCTTCCCGTTCATCCATTCGGGTGCCCGAAACTTCAAATGTACCGATAGTTATGTCCTTTAAAACATGAGTCTTTTCTTGTGTACGAATCTCTTAGTCATTGTCGCATCGTGAGTCCTATTACTGTCCAGTTAGCCTCGTATCCTTTATCTGAGTCTGTAGCATGATCAGATATTAATGGCCTTCACGTTCATCCATTCGGGTGCCCGAAACTTCAAATGTACCGATAGTTATGTCCTTTAAAACGTGAGTCTTTTCTTGTGTACGAATCTCTATGTCATTATCACATCGTGACTTCGATTATCGCCGGGTCAGCTTCGTATCCTTTATTTGAGTCCGTAGAATGATTAGATATCTTATGGCCTTCCCGTTCCTCCATTCGGTTGCCCAAAACTTCAAATGTACCGATAGTTACGTCCTTTAAAACGCGAGTCTTTTCTTCTGTACGAATCTCTATGTCATTGTCGCATTGTTAGTCCGATTACCATCCGGTCAACTTCGAATCCTTTATCTGAGTCTGTTGCATGATCAGATATCCTATGGCCTTCCCGTTGCTCCATTCGGGTACCCAAAACTTCAAATGTACTGATAGCTACGTCCTATATAACTCGAGTCTTTTCTTGTTTACGAATCTCTAAGTCCTTATCGCATCGTGAGTCCGATTACCGTCTGGTCTGCTTGGTATCCTTTCTCTGAGTCTGTTGCATGATCAGATATCTTACGGCCTTCCCGTTCCTCCATTCGGGTGCCAGAAACTTCAAATGTACCGATAGTTACGTCCTTTAAAATTCGAGTCTTTTCTTGTGTACGAATCTCTATGTCATTGTCGCATCGTGACTCCGATTACCATCCGGTCAGCTTCGTATCCTTTATCTGAGTACGTAGAATGATTAGATATCTTATGGCCTTCCCGTTCCTCCATGCGGGTGCCCAAAACCCCAAATGTACCGATAGTTACGTCCTATGAAACGCGAGTATTTTCTTCTGTACGAATCTCCATGTCATTATCACATTGTTAGTCTGATTGCCATCCGGTCAGCATTGTATCCTTTATATGAGTCTGTTGCATGATCAGATATCTTATGGCCTTCCCGTTATTCCATACGGGTGCCCGAAACTTCAAATGTACCGATAGTTACGTCCTTTAAAACTCATGTCTTTTCTTGTGTACGAATCTCTATGTCATTTCGTATCCTTTATCTCTAAGTCTGTTGCATGATCAGACACCTTATGGCCTACTAGCTCCTTCATTCTGGTGCCCGAAACTTCAAATGTACCGATAGTTACGTTCATTAAAACTCAAGTCTTTTCTTGTGTATGAGTCTCTATTTCATTGTCGCACCGTGAGTCTGATTACCGTTCGGTCAGCTTCATATCCTTTATCTGAGTCGGTTGCATGATAGGATATCTTATGGCCTTCTCGGTCATCCGTTCGGGTGCCCGAAACTTTAAATGTACCGATAGTTATGTCCTAAAAAACTCGAGTCTTTTCTTGTGTACGAATCTCTATGTCATTGTCGCATCGTGTGTCCGATTACCGGCTAGTTAGCATCGTATTCTTTTTATGAGTCTGTAGCATGATCAGATATTTATTTAATGGCCTTCACGTTCCTCCATTCAGATGCCCGAAACTTCAAATGTACCAATAGTTATGTCATTTAAAACTCGAGTGTTTTCATGTGTAAAAATCTCTTTGTGTGTCGCATCGTGAGTCCGATTACCATCCAGTTAGCCTCGTATCCTTTATATGAGTCTGTAGCATTGTCACATATTTAATGGCCTTCACGTTCATCCATTCGGGTGCCCGAAGCTTCAAATATACCGATAGTTATGTCCTTTAAAACGTGAGTCTTTTCTTGTGTACGAATCTCTATGTCATTGCCCCATCGTAATTCTGATTACCGTCCGGTCAGCTTTGTATCCTTTATCTGAGTCTGTAGAATGATCAGATATCTTATGGACATCCCGTTCCTCCATTCGGGTGCCCAAGACTTCAAATGTACCGATAGTTAAGTCCTTTAAAACGCGAGTCTTTTCTTCTGTACGAATCTCTACGTCATTGTCGCATCGTTAGTCCGATTACCATCTGGTCAGCTTCGTATCCTTTATCTGAGTCTGTTGCATGATCAGATATCTTATGGCCTTTTCGTTCCTCCATTCGGGTGCCCAAAACTTCAAATGTACCGATAGTTACGTCCTTTAAAACTCGAGTCTTTTCTTGTGTATGAATCTCTAAGTCATTATCGCATCGTGAGTCCGATTACTGTCCGGTCTGCCTGGTATCCTTTATCTGGGTCTGTTGCAAGATCAGATATCTTACGGCCTTCCCGTTCCTCCATTCAGGTGCCCGAAATTTCAAATGTACCGATAGTTACGTCCTTTAAAACTCGAGTCTTTTCTTGTGTACGAATCTCTATGTCATTTCGCATTGTGAGTCCGATTACCATCCGGTCCACTTCATAACCTTTATGTGAATCTGTTGCATGATCAAACATCTTATGGCCTTCTTGCTCCTCCCTTCGGGTGCTCGAAACTTCAAATGTACCGATAGTTACGTTCTTTAAAACTCAAGTCTTTTCTTGTGTACAAGTCTCTATTTTATTGTCGCATAGTCTGATTACCGTTCGGTCATCTTCGTATCCTTTATCTGAGTCTGCTGCATGATAGGATATCTTATGGCCTTCCTGTTCATACATTCGGGTGCCCGAAACTTCAAATGTACCGATAGTTATGTCCTTTAAAACTCGAGTCTTTTCTTGTGTACGAATCTCTTTGTCATTGTCGCATCGTGAGTCCGATTACTGTCCAGTTAGCCTCGTATCCTTTATCTGAGTCTGTAGCATGATCAGATATTTAATGGCCTTCACGTTCATCCATTCGGGTGCCCGAAACTTCAAATGTACCGATAGTTATGTCCTTTAAAACGTGAGTCTTTTCTTGTGTACGAATCTCTATGTCATTATCGCATCGTGATTCCGATTATCGCCGGGTCAGGTTTGTATCCTTTATCTGAGTCCGTAGAATGATTAGATATCTTGTGGCCTTCCCGTTCCTCCATTCGGGTGCCCAAAACTTCAAATGTACCGATAGTTACGTCCTTTAAAACGCGAGTCTTTTCTTCTGTACGAATCTCTATGTCATTGTCGCATTGTTAGTCCAATTACCATCCGGTCAACTTTGTATCCTTTATCTGAGTCTGTTGCATGATCAGATATCCTGTGGCCTTCCCGTTCCTCCATTCGGGTACCCAAAACTTCAAATGTACTTATAGTTACGTCCTTTAAAACTAGAGTCTGTTCTTGTTTACGAATCTCTAAGTCATTATTGTATCGTGAGTCCGATTACAGTCTGGTCTGCTTGGTATCCTTTATCTGAGTTCGTTGCATGATCAGATATCTTACGGCCTTCCCGTTCTTCCATTCGGGTGCCCGAAACTTCAAATGTACCGATAGTTACGTCCTTTAAAACTCAAGTCTTTTCTTCTGTACGAATCTCTATGTCATTGTCGCATTGTGAGTCCGAATACCATCCGGTCCGCCTCGTAAACTTTATCTGAATCAGTTGTATGATCAGACATCTTATGGCCTTCTAGCTCCTCCATTCGGGTACCCGAAACTTCAAATGTGCCGATAGTTACGTCCTTTAAAACTCAAGTCTTTTCTTATGTACGAATCTCTATTTCATTTTCGCATCGTGATTCTGATTACCGTCCGTTCAACTTCGTAACCTTTATCTGATTCTGTTGCATTATAGGGCATCTTATGGCCATCTCGTTCATCCATTCTGCTGCCCGAAACATCAAATGTACCGATAGTTATGTCCTTTAAAACCCGAGTCTCTTCTTGTGTTCGAATCTCTATGTTATTATCGCATCGTGAGTCTGATTACCGTTCGGTCCACTTCGTATCCTTTATTTGAGTCGGTTTCATGATGAGATATCTTATGGCATTCTCGTTCCTCCATTCGGGTGCCCAAAACTTCGAATGTACTGATAGTTACGTCTTTTAAAACTCGAGTCTTTTCTTGTGTACGAATCTCTATGTCATTTGCGCATCGTGAGTCTGATTACCGTCCATTTGTCCTCGTATCCTTTATCAGAGTCTGTAGGATTGTTAGATATTTAATGGCCTTCCCGTTCCTCGATTCGGGTGCCCGAAACTACAAATGTACCGATTGTTAAATCCTTTAAAACACGAGTCTTTTGTTGCGTTCGAATCTCTATGTCATTGTCGCATCGTGAGTCTGATTACCGTCCGGTCAACTTCGTATCCTTTACCTGAGTCTGTTGCATGATTAGATATCTTATGGCATTCCTGTACATCCATTCGGGTGCCCCAAAGTTCAAATGTACCGATAGTTATGCCCTTTTTAGACTCGAGTCTTTTCTTGTGTACAAATCTCTATGTCATTGTCGCATCGTGAGTCCGATTACCGTCCAGTTAGCCACGTATCCGTTATCTGAGTCTGTAGCATGATCAGATATTTAATGGCCTTCACGTTCATCCATTCGGGTAACGGATACTTCAAATGTACCGATAGTTATGTCCTTTAAAACGCGAGTCTTTTCTTGTGTAAGAATCTGTATGTCATTGTCGCATCGTTAGTCCGATTACCATCCCGTCAGCTTCGTTGCATGATCAGATATCTTATGGTCTTCCCGTTCCTCCATTCGGGTGCCCGAATCGTCAAATGTACCGATAGTTACGTCCTTTAATGTAACATCCCGACCGATGGCGGAAACATCGAGGTGTCACGTATGAATGATTGTTCAGTAGCTCATGGTAATACATATGTTTAAATAATCCTTTATTTCATTACAATATTGAATTACATTAAAGTCTTGACTGACATCTAGCACATCAAACAAACAAACGAAACTTAAAACTTCAAATAACTCCTCATGCTAGGTTTATACTTCACGCATCAATATTTCCTGTTGAGTTTGGAAAAGATGGTGGGGTCAACTAGAAGTTGGTGAGAATACATAAGCCAAGTCAAACAATAAGTTTTAAAAGAATGGAAGTTTAGCAATTCATATGTCTAATGTAAGTTTAAGTCTACATGAATAAACAAGAAGTATAGTATGCACATAATCAATCCTCCGACAAAGTTTAGGTCCATCCCGCATCCACGGTTCACCTTAATATAACGTTGGAACGATAACAATCACCCGCGCTCCCCATAAAAGATGGTCAACGAATCTGGGTGGGGTTGTCAATCCAATAGATCTATCATTGTATACCGCCGACTTGATCAGGGTTAATGATTATGCAAGTTTAAGTTTAAGTCTAATAGTCTTTGTCTAAGTCATGAGGCATTAAAGTTTAAAACTAGACATGTATGTAGAATTGCTTAAGTATAAAGTTTCAAGTATAAAAAGTTGCATAAACAAGGTTACGTAAACTCACCTTAGCAAAGTGTTAAGTCTTTGTGAAATAGAATAAGTGTAGTCCAACGTTGCCAAAAATTACCCTATGTTAAAGGTAATAAATAAGTCTAAGTCTTTCTAGTCTACAAGTATCTCTAGGGTTCCTAATTTGGGGATAAGTAATTGTTAAATTAGGTAAATTGTTAATAAATAAAAGATATTCGGAAAATAAATAAATAAAAGACTATTTGTAGATTTTTGATTAAAGATGGTCATATTATAAAGTTTTAAGTATGAAAATAATTTTTATAAAATTATTTTCTCAAAAATTGTATATTTAGTATATTTATTTCTATTTGTCAAAATATGATTTTAATATCTGAAAATATTAAAACTAAATGAATTAAAAATAATTTATGTAAAATTTTGGTATAAAAATATTGAAAAATGAATTTATTATGATTTATTTATGATTAAAAATAACAAAAATTAATTAAAAATATTAAATAAATGGTTTTTCCAGAATAAAATTTATTTCTGAATTCCTTATTGATCTACAAGTTTAAAATAATTTTTGTGGATATTTATAAAATCGTTTAGATATATTTATAGAATTTTAAAATTATAAATGAATAAACTTGTAATATTTATAATATATATTAAATACATAATTTTTGGAAATCTAAAAATTGTATAGTAAACTTTATCATCAGGTTAGCATAAAATAATTTTTATAGAATTTATAAAATACATTTAGTATTTTAAAACTATTTGTAAAAGAATATAGGAAATATAAGTATAAGAGATAACTAAAAAAAACATTGTCTGTGCCAGGACTCGAACCCGAGTCCCTGACCGAACCTGTGTGTTTAAATCACAAGTCCAGACCATCTGGTCTGGACCCTGAGAACGATTATTATTGGATTCAATTAATTATATAGGCTTATTAGTTGGTTTCATAATTGTTTTTAAAAAAAAGAAAGTAGGGGACGGGACTCGAACTCAAGGCTACGGCCATTCCATGTTTTAACACAGAGGGGTTATACCAACTGATCTATGGATCAGTTGGTGATGTAATTCAAATCGTTTAAAACTTAAGTGAGGTCTGCGTTTCTATTATCCCCAAATCGAACAGAACATGAACCCTAATCATCTAATCTTGCCAATTAGCAACCAATAGCCCCTGAATCATTGGGGCTATTGTTCGCACAGGGCCGAAAATATAAACCAAAGCAAGGATTGTTACTTACAGCGTGTTAATAACTACGAACTATTCGGTCAACAAAACGGTCAACTCGGAGCTAATACGCAGATTTGGGAGAGTTTAAGGTTAATTTTGAGTGTGAGGGTTTGTTTATCGGTGAGTTTAGCCGGTGTGGATGCGGTCAATTTATACAAATCCTACGAATCATAATTTTAGAAGTTTTTGACCCACATTAAAAGTTATACGCGTATAATACACAAAATTGGTAGGTTTTAATTGTGCTTTGCGTGGGGAAAAAGTTGTATAGGTCAGTAGAATCATTACCATAAACGAATTACGATCAATGACGCTGTTTGGGATTGATTTGGAAGGATTGTACATGCAGTTGACTTTCACGAGTCAACTGTGTATAATGAGGAAGGGTTTAAGTAAGCTTGTGTTTGATAAAAGTCACAAAATAGGTTGTAGCTCAGTTGGTTGAGCCGTTGGTTGTGTTTGGACCGGCCATGGGCGCGGGTTCGATCCCCGACCCATGTCTTTTGTTTTTTGGCAATTATTTAGCTATATTTATATTATCACAATTATATAATATGATTATATAAGCCCGAATATGTCACAAAATATTTTTTTTACATGCAAGGATGATAAAATGCGACGTTTTATTGATAGAATAATCAAACGTACATAGTAAAAAAAATACGAAATGTTACAGTCTCCCCTCCTTTTGGGAACTTCGTCCCGAAGTTTATTTTAAAAGAAGTAGTGAGTAGTGTTGAGAGTAGTTGGGGTGACTATTTCAAGATTTTTGAATGATATTGGTCTGAGATAAGGTATGATTTTAAGGAATGCACAAGACGGCCATTAATGCTAAAGGGACTACCAAATAACTAGGGTTTATAATTGGGTACCTATCGAAAACCTTGATAGAATTTCACACTACCTTAACGTATCTGTTAATTCATGATTACGTTCCGGACCGCAATCACCAATTCACCTTACATTAGGGTTTTGTGTCCTTCTATGACTCTAAACACACTTGTAGGTAATGCAAAATAATTTTGTGAATGATTCTTTGTATCAATGAGACCAACTGTTGAGCAGGAAAAAGACTCCTACCAGTTAGTGAGTAAGAACCTCTACCAATTGTTGAGCAGGTTGTTAGGGCCTCTACCAATCGTTGAGTAGGTTATTTGGTACTCTACTAACTGTTGAGCAAGTACTTTATCCTCTACCAATTGTTTGATTGCAATTATTGCAAATTGATAGTATGTTTATGTAAGCAAGTTTATAAGTATAACGAGTATAGTACGTGCGTTGTAATTGTAAGGATTTAAATATTGATATAGCAATTAGTTCACATTCAACAAGCATGTGATGAACATACTAGATAAACCAACTCTCAAAAATTTCAATACGAAATTTATCAAAGTGCTTCAATACATAGAATTTTAAAAAGCAAATAACATCCAAACGGTGGAGCTTGTCGTTAAGTAGCTGGAGGGTCCCTAGCAGGATTATTCTGAGCAGCAGGGGCATTAGCAGGAGGAATTCGACAAACATTCACGAGATGCCTATACCTCTGACAATTAGTATGTAACATCGCATATTTTCCCTAACTTGTAGATTAGTAAAAGAATGTGTTAGTTTTAAACAATATATTTTTAAACACCTTAAAATAATAGTATTTAATAAAATCGTTGGATTCCCGATGTTTTGAATAATTTAAACATTATTCGTAACATTTTTAATCTTGTGTGATCATAATATATTAATATAGTTTATAAAAATGCTTCAAAAAATAGGTGTTGGAGCTGGGATTCGAACCCACGCCCAACCATCTTCAACAACAAGCACAAACCAGCTGAGCCATAACATCTTTTGTAATAATATCCCAACGCTTTTAAAGTTAACCCTTCCCTTATTTAACCCAGTCAAACCCATAAGTAAAAACCCATACAATCCACATTTTTGATTCAAAATTGACGCGTCTCTTGGCTAAGTTTGGTAACGATCTCGATGGCTTGGCAACCAAGCATCCAATCCTCGTCAATAACAGCTCTTAATTACGCGTAATCTTCCCTTAATCGAGCCAATTAACGCGTTTATTATTAAACCTTGGTCAACTTTCCAATCCGTCGCATAGGTAGGCTATAGTATAAATTGAACCCTCTACCACAACCTAAGTGCACCAATAATCTATTTCTCACCCTCAATTTCTGTTAATTCTTCGTTTTAATCAACAATCGTTCGAAGTTGACTTTCCTGTTGACCGCATAAATCCCAAAGATGAAGAGAGAAACAAAGAATATTACTACTGTGTAAACGAAAAGTTTGAGAGTAAGCATTACACAACCTCCAAGATCATTTTTTGAAAAAGAAAAACGAGAAAAGAAAAGATAATAGATCCTCCATTTTTATATCACATATCCTATCTTGATACCAAGAAATTGAATGGGGATCCCTATCAATATCAAAATGAAGAAAATAGAATGAAATAGATTACCTTTCTCTCACTCAATAGATGTATCTGGTCTGATACGGTACAGTACAATACGAGACAATGGAATGCAATGGGATAGATGGTAGAGGGCTGCCTGCGCCCAAAAGCGATCATTCACTTGTCCCCTTGTCCATAGGGACCTCGTGGCATACAACCGAAACGACTCCCGCTAGATAGCCGCCCTTTTCTCTCTTTTTACAGCTGTTCATATACGCACTGTAAGTTTCAATTAATCTTATGGTTTTGTTAGTCGTCATCATACAATCAAAAGCCCCAACGTTTCTGTGGTTATTGGTTGTCTTTCGAATAAATCAGATAGCTAGGGTTCTTACATATTCGATTTGGGGATAATGTTACTGCACAGAAACCATTTAAATTTATTAGTAATCAAGAATAATCAACAACTGATCCACAGACCAGTTGGTTTATCATTTACGTGTTAAGACTTGTGAGACGGCTGTGACCTGGAGTTCGAATCCCGTCTCCACTTTTTATTTTTCTAAGCAATTTATGAATTAATCCAAGCAGCCTTTATAAGTAACTGGAACTAGATTCAGTCGTTCTCAGGGTCCAGACCAGATGGTCTGGACTTGGGATTTAAATACTTGATTCGGCTAAGGACCCGGGTTCGAGTCCTGGCATAGACAACATTTTTTTATAGCGTTTTCTTTTATAATTATACTCTTTATTCTTTTAAAATGATTTTTAAATACCTAAAGTGGTTCATAAATTCTACAAAAATTATTTTAAGTTATTTTGATGGTGAAGATTATTATCCAACTTTTAGTTTTCCAAAAATTATTTATTTACTATATATTATAAATATTACAAGTTTATTCAATTATAATTTTAAAATTCAATAAAAATATCTAAACGACTTTATAAAATCCCACAAAAATTAATTTAAACTTATATATCAATAAACTTTCCAGAATTAAATTTTAATTTCAGAAAAACATTTACTTAATATTTTTAATTAATTTTTGTTATTTTTAATCATAAATAAATCATAATAAATTCATTTTTCACTATTTTTACATCAAATTTTTACATAAATTGTTCTTGTCCATTTACAACAGAAATATAATTTTTAATTTGAAATTTTATGAATTTTAATATTTTTAGACATTAATACTATACTTTTACAAATAAATATAAATATATTATATATTCAATTATTAAGAAAATAATTTTATAAAAATTATTTTCATATTTACAACATTTTAATACAACCATCCTTAATCAAAATTTTACAAAAAGTCTTTTTATTTATTTATTTTTCACATTTCTTTTATTTATTAGTTCATTAATAATTTTTCTAAGTTAACAATTAAACACTTGCCTATCCCCAAATTAGGAACCCTAGAATTACTTGTAGACTAGAAAAACTTAGACTTATTTATTGCCTTATACATAGGGTAATACTTGGCAACATTTGGACCACATGTTGGATCAGTGGCCTCTTTTAGTGAACACTTATGTGTTTACAGATTTATATGAGAGTTATTAAGCAGCGGAATAATAAGTGTTCTAAGATTAAAAGATCACTTTTAAGAGGAGTTATTACTCCCCCTTGACTGAGCAGTTAATGAGAAACAATAAATACAGTTCAAGTATAAAGCAGTAAATGCAGTTTATGTTTCTCAGATGTGAAATGGATAATAAGTTAAAAGCCTTGAAGGTTTTTCAATTGATTTCAAAGTAAATCACATATATGAAAATAGATGAACAAACTCATCTATTTATAGACCAACATACTAAACTGTTGTCTGAAGTAATCTAAGATATTTAGCTAAGATATTAAGCATAAGATAAGGTTACAACAATCTGTACATTGAAACTTGAATCAAGACTTTAACAAAACAATATAATACTAAAACTACTGAAGTCTGAGTCGGTTAGAAGCTTCTGATGTCAAAGTGCTGATGAGTGACAAACTGCTGATGAGTAGTTTGTCTTCAGTAGTTCTTCAGTGTAGTGTCTGGTTAGACTTCAGAACTTCTGATGGTTAACTCTTCAGTACTTTGCTATTTTGTTCTTCAGTACTTCTGATTTCTTCTTCAGCAGTTTCTTCTATACTTAGGCAGAATATGATTTGGACTAAGGTTATCAAAAGGTGGTTTCTTCAATCCTCTTTGTCCCAACACCACATCTATTCCATTACAAAGGACTTGAGACTTGCTAAGGTGAGTTTACATAGCCCCTTTTTCTGTTTTACATTTTGGGGTGAAACATGTTAAAACATTTTATACACTATCATTTACTCATTCTATCATTTGACTGTAACAAAAAGACACAGTACAATCATTAACATTGATCAAGCCGCCTGTTTAGATTATAGCGCTATAGGTCTGACAAACCCATCCCCCTGCATAAATTCAGGGATGATCGATAACAGTTACACTTTTACTAACTTGCGAGTTAGGTCTCAGTCGACAAATCAACCTTTGTAATATTTACTTGTAAGATGAATTGTAAATTGTTTAATATTATTAAACTTTCATTTACTACCATGAGCTATTGAACAATCATCACTACGTGACACCTCGATGTTTCCGCCATCGGTTGTGGTGTTACATAGTACATTGACGACAAGGCACTTGGGTTGGGTGGTGATACTTGCAAGTGTTACACAAAGGATGGGGTCCAGTATACGGTTTCTTGTTGGGTGGGGCAGTGGCATCTATTGCGAAATTCCTGGCCTTGCGTTTTCCGTTGGTTGAAAACTCAGTTTTAATCTCGATAGGAGGTTGAGGAGTATCCTTCACAACAGTTTTCGTTTCCCCTTTCCGAGTCAGGGTTTCTGCCTTTACGTGGTTATCTGTTAGGGTGGCCGCCAAACACTTTGCTTCCTCGAGAGTAGCAGGGTTCCTTCCCCACACCGTGTCCTGAATCTGCATGGGTAAGCCACCAATGTACTTTTCGATTGCAACAGGCAAGGGGGTGACTTTATGTGGTAGTATTAGACTAAGTTCGTGGAAACGAGTGTTATAGGCTAGGTTTTCTCCACTATCTTGAGCAAGATCGTGAAACTCATCTTCTAACTTATTGATTTCATTACGAGGGCAGAATTTTGCCTTCATGACGTCTTTAGCTTGTTCCCAAGTCAAGGCCAATGCGACTTCAGCTCCGCGAGTCCTTTTCTCTTCGTTCCTCCATGTGAGTGCCCGCTTGTGGAGGACACTCATAGCATAGCGAACTTTGAGGTTATTGGGACACTCGCTATCAATGAAGGTAGTTTCGATACCCTCGAACCACTGAAGGAGACCAGTGGCTCCTTCGTCCCCGCTAAACTTAGGAGGGTTGCAAGTATTGAAGTGTTTGAGGGTGCAAACAGGGTGAGCATTTCCATTCCCATTACCGTTCCCGTTGTGGTTGCCATTTCCATTTCTGTTTCCATTCACATGAACAATTTGAGCCACTAAGTTAGGGAGTATTGCCGCCATTTGTTGAGCCATTTGTTGGGTAATGATCGCGGCGAGTTGGGCATTGCTAGGGGTAACGTTGTCCGGGTTGTTGTTATTGTTGTTGTTATTGTTATTGTTGTCGTTGTTGTTGATGCTCTCATCCTCATGATCGTTGTCATTATTAAGACGAGTGCTGCGACGACGAGGCATTATCTGAAAGAGACACAATGAAGATTCAATGAGACATAAGGTGAATCAAGGATAATGAGATATAATAAGGAATGTAATCATTTACTCATTAATTAAAACGAATAAACGAAAACATTGACTTATCAAAGATTCCAGATTCTAATAACATAGCGAAGACATGCTTTAGCCTATTAGTGAACACTCATCCTGAGAATTCCCAGGTAGGCATCCGGGTCCCTCGTCTGATTGGGATATATGCGCAATGCTAGTCCTAGACAGAAAACTCAGAATACAGGCGTTCACCCTTCCAGATTGCACGTGTTCGTTATTAAAATCTAGAACTTCGACGAGATCTCAAGGTGGTTCAGGCTAAACCTGAGGATTTTATCCTATTAATCTAAAGGTGGATCAGGATTGCAGCCGACGAGTGAGAGTAGGCAACTTGTAAGGATTAGGGTAGTATATAGGGTGTAGGATATGGATAAGAATAAGGAAGCAATTAGGGTTACAAGTAAGAGAAGCAAGCACTGGTTTAAATCCCTAAGGATATAGTCTAGATTATTTTTCTAATAACGTAATTCCCTATAACCAAGGCTCTGATACCAATCTCTAACACCCCAACCGATGGCGGAAACATCGAGGTGTCACGTATGAATGATTGTTCAGTAGCTCATGGTAATACATATGTTTAAATAATCCTTTATTTTATTACAATTTTGAATTACATTAAAGTCATGACTGACATCTAGCCCATCAAACAAACAAACGAAACTTAAAACTTCAAATAACTCCTCATGCTAGCTTTAGACTTCACGCATCAATATTTCCTGTTGAGTTTGGAAATGATGGGGGGGGGGGGTCAACTAGAAGTTGGTGAGAATACATAAGCCAAGTCAAGCAATAAGTTTTAAAAGAATGGAAGTTTAGCAATTCATATGTCTAATGTTAGTTTAAGTCTACATGAATAAACAAGAAGTATAGTATGCACATAATCAATCCTCCGACAAAGTTTAGGTCCATCCCCCATCCACGGTTCACCTTAATATAACGTTGGAACGATAACAATAACCCGCGCTCCCCATAAAAGATGGTCAACGAATCTGGGTGGGGTTGTCAATCCAATAGATCTATCATTGTATACCGCCGGCTTGATAAGGGTTAATGATTATGCAAGTTTAAGTTTAAGTCTAATAGTCTTTGTCTAAGTCATGAGGCATTAAAGTTTACAACTAGACATGTATGTAGAATTGCTTAAGTATAAAGTTTCAAGTATAAAAAGTTGCATAAACAAGGTTACGTAAACTCACATTAGCAAAGTGTTAAGTCTTGGTGAAATAGAATAAGTGTAGTCCAACGTTGCCAAAAATTACCCTATGTTTAAGGTAATAAATAAGTCTAAGTCTTTCTAGTCTACAAGTATCTCTAGGGTTCCTAATTTGGGGATAAGTAATTGTTTAATTAGGTAAATTGTTAATAAATAAAAGAAATTCGGAAAATAAATAAACAAAAGACTATTTGTAGATTTTTGATTAAAGATGGTCATATTATAAGGTTTTAAGTATGAAAATAATTTTATAAAATTATTTTCTAAAAAATTGTATATTTAGTATATTTATTTCTATTTGTCAAAATATGATTTTAATATCTGAAAATATTAAAACTAAAGAAATTTCAAATTAAAATTTATATTTCTGTTCTAAATGAACAAAAATAATTTATGTAAAATTTTGGTATAAAAATATTGAAAAATGAATTTATTATGATTTATTTATGATTAAAAATAACAAAAATTAATTAAAAATATTAAATAAACGGTTTTGCTAGAATAAAATGTTTTTTTGATTTCCTTATTGATCTACAAGTTTAAAATAATTTTTGTGGATATTTATAAAATCGTTTAGATATATTTATAGAATTTTAAAATTATAAATGAATAAACTTGTAATATTTATAATTTATATTAAATAAATAATTTTTGGAAATCTAAAAATTGTATAATAAACTATATCATCAGATTAGCATAAAATAATTTTTATAGAATTTATAAAGTACTTTTAGTATTTTAAAACTATTTTTAAAAGAATATAGGAAATATAAGTATAAGAGATAACTAAAAAAAACATTGTCTGTGCCAGGACTCGAACCCGAGTCCCTGACCGAACCAGTGTGTTTAAATCACAAGTCCAGCTGGTCTGGACCCTGAGAACGATTATTATTGGATTCAATTAATTGTATAGGCTTATTAGTTGGTTTCATAATTGTTTAAAAAAAAGTAGGGGACGGGGCTCGAACTCAAGGCTACAGCCGGTCCATGTTTTAACACAGAGGGGTTATACCAACTGATCTATGGATCAGTTGGTGATGTAATTCAAATCGTTTAAAACTTAAGTGAGGTCTGCGTTTATATTATACCCAAATCGAAGAGAACATGAACCCTAATCATCTAATCTTGCCAATTAGCAACCAATAGCCCCTGAATCATTAGGGCTATTGTTCGCACAGGGCCGAAAATCAAAACCAAAGAAAGGATTGTTACTTACAGCGTGTTAATAAATACGAACGATTCGGTCAACAAAACGATCAACTCGGAGCTAATAAGCAGATTTGGGAGAGTTTAAGGTTAATTTGAGTGTGAGGGTTTATCGGTGAGTTTAGCCCGTGTGGATGCGATCAATTTATACAAATCCTACGAATCATAATTTTAGAAGTTTTTGACCCACATTAAAAGTTATACGCGTATAATACACAAAATTTGTAGGTTTTAATTGTGCTTGGCGTGGGGAAAAAGCTGTATAGGTCGGTGGAATCATTACCATAAACGAATTACGATCAATGATGCTGTTTGGGATTGATTTGGAAGGATTGTACACGCAGTTGACTTTCACGAGTCAACTGTGTATAACGAGGAAGGGTTTAAGTAAGCTTGTGTTTGATAAAAGTCACAAAATAGGTTGTATCTCAATTGGTTGAGCCGTTGGTTGTGTTTGGACCGGCCATGGGCGCGGGTTCTGTAACACCCCAACTGATGGCGGAAACATCGAGGTGTCACGTATTGATGATTGTTTCAGTAGCACATGGTATATATTGAAATTTTAAATACTTTATTGATAACATAAATATCCAAATGAAACGTTGTCTAAAAATCCAAAACATCTAGTACATAACATAAAATAAAGCAAGCAACTTTATAGTAATCCATCAAGCATACTCTAAGCCTCAGCTTCATTGTTACCTGAAACATGTTAATTTTGAAAATATTTTTGGGTCAACAAAAGTTGGTGAGAATTACATAGGTTTTGATAATTGAATAAAAACTTGTACAATTCGAGTGTCATGGCAAGTCTAGTCCATATGTGAAAACAAAACTATTAGGTAAATCGAGTGCATAATCAAACCTTGTGACTAGAATATTGTCGTCCATCCCATACGCATATGGTTCACTCGATTTTGTTATAAATTCGATAACAATCACCCACGCTACCTATGTAGGAGGTTCACGTATCCGGGTGGGGTTGTCAGTCCAATAGATCTATCATTGTATATCGTTGGCTTGTACGGAGTTAATGATTATGCTAGAATAATTGTGCTTACCATAGTAATGTTTAAGACATAATGCAACATAGAATAACACATAGACACCCCAAAAATTGAATTGTAAATTGATGTTGTAACATGTTTCACCCCAAAAATTGTAAGTAGTAAAAAGGGGGCTATGTAAACTCACGTTAGTGCTAGAGTTGAATCCTTTAATATAGAATAAATGTGGCTCGTAAGTATCTAAGTGTCACCCTATGTTTAAGGCAATAATATAAGTGTTGGGAAAACTTAAAGTCTAAGTTTCTACACTAAAGATATTCTAGGGTTCCTAATTTAGGGATTGACAATTAATTGATGATTAATTTAGAATAATCGTTAATTACATAATTAAATAAAGAAATAATTAATAAAAAGGATTTTTGACAAATTTTTATAAAATTGTTTTCCTAGTTAATGAATATGTAATATATTAATATTTTATTTATCAAAACATATTATTAATATCAAAAAATATTAGAATTATTAAAGTTTCAAGTTAAAATCTATTTTTCTGTTCTAAATGAATAGAAATAATTTATGTAAAATTTTGGTTTAAAAATAGTGAAAAATAAATTTATTATGAATTTAATACGCTTAAAATGGATTAAATATGATTAAAAATAAATAAATTAATATTTTTCGAAAATCAAATTTAGTTTTATAAAGTTCATCAGTTTATAAGTCTAAAATAATTTTTGTAAAATTTTATAAATCTGTTTGGATATTTTTATAGAATTTTGAAATTATAATTGAATAAATTTGTAATATTTATTATATATATTAAATAATTAAATTTTCTGAAAATAAAAGTTGAATAATAAAGTTTATTAGTCATATAGTAGAAAATAAATTTTGTATAATTTATATATCACAATAGCTATTTTAAATGTAATATACATTAATATACAAAAAAATAAAGAAAAACAAAATAAAAAAAAGGTTGCAGCTTCAGGGAGTCGAACCCAGGCCTCTGGCCAGTTTGTGTGTTTTAATCACAAGCCCAGACCAACTGGTCTGGATCCTGAGAACGATTTAATTTAGTTTCAATTAATTAAAAGGGCTTGTTGATTCTGACCTTAATAATCAGAAAAATAAAATGGCTGTGACTGGATTCGAACCCAAGTCACGAGCCGGTTTGATGCTTAAACACAGTGGGTAACACCAACTGGTCTACTGATCAGTTGGTGTTTTTTATCGATTTGTTTTAAAGATAAACGATTACTGTTGCGAGTCATCTTCCCCAATACGAATACATGAACCCTAGTTTTCTAATGTGGCTAATTTACATCCAATAGCCCCTGCAATGATGGGGCTATTGCTTGTTAACCACCGAAAAACAAAACCAACCAAATAAAATGGACTTACAAAGTGATTACTGCTTCGAATGAAAAGTCAAGAGAAAAGTCAACAGAGACAGAAATTCGCAGAATTGGAAGTGGTTAAGGATGTTTTGAGTATGAGGGTTTGATTTTCAGCGAGTGTAGCTTGAAATGAAGGGTTCAATTTATACTATAGCCTACCTATGCGACGGATTGGAAAGTTGACCAAGCCTTAAATATAAACGCGTAATTAGGCTTGATTAAGGAATGAATCGGAGTAATTGAGAGCTGTAAATGACGAGGATGATTGTGTCGGTCATTAATCATTCGAAATCGTTTCCAAAAACAGATCAACCGCGCGTCAATTAGAAGGTTCTTTGTCGGCAAGGTGGGTTTTGACTTTATTAAGTTGACTGGGATAAGGAAGGAAAGGGTTAAATATTAAACGCGTTGGTTTTAAATCCAACAGATGGTGTGGATCAGCTGGTTGGTGTGTTTGTGTTAAGCTTTGGACCGGTTTGGGACGCGGGTTCGAACCCCGGCCCAAACATTTATTTTTTGGTAATTATTCCTCTATTATAATATTGTTATAAGTATATAGTATGATTATATAAACCCGAATGTGTCACAAAATATTTTTAGAACGTACGGTAATGATAAAAATGCAACGTTTTGGTAATTATTCCTCGTTATGCTATGAGTGTCCTTCAAAAACGAGCACTCACGTGGTGGAATGAGGAGAAGCGTACTCGTGGAGCAGAAATGCTTGAGGGTGCAGACAGGGTGAGCATTTCCATTCCCATTACCGTTCCCGTTGTGGTTGCCATTTCCATTGCCGTTTCCATTCACCTGAGCAATTTGGGGCCACTAAGTTAGGGAGTATTGCCGCCATTTGTTGAGCCAGTTGTTGGGTAATGATCGCGACGAGTTGGGCATTGCTAGGGGTACCGTTGTCCGGGTTTTTGTTATTATTGTTGTTGTTGTTGATGCTCTCATCCTCATGGTCGTTGTCATTGTTAAGACCCCACTTATAGGTTTACCCTTGTGAGTTAAGGCAGTGAGAGGCACAACGATCTTCGAGAAATTAGAAATGAATCGACGATAATAGCCAGCTAAACCAAGAAAGGAACGAACTTCAGTTGGAGTTTTAGGAACACTCCAATTTTTGACAGCTTCGATCTTCGCAGGATCAACATGAATTCCGTTCTCATTGATGACGTGTCCTAAAAATTGAACTTCCTTAAGCCAAAATTCACCTTTCGAGAACTTGGCATACAGTTGTTCTTTCTTTAGGAGGTCCAAGATTAAGTGGAGATGTTGTTCGTGATCGGATTTTGATTTGGAGTAAATCAAAATGTCATTAATGAAGACGATCACGAATTTGTCAAGATAGGGTTTACAAACCCGATTCATTAGATCCATAAACACTGCAGGAGCGTTGGGCAATCAAAATGGCATGACCATGAATTCGTAATGACCATAACGTGTACGAAAGGCCGTCTTGGGAATGTCGTCCTCATGGACTCTAAGTTGATGATAACTAGAACGAAGATCAATCTTAGAGAAGTGGGTTGCTCCTTGAAGTTGATCGAAAAGATCGTCAATCCTAGGAAAGGGATAACGATTCTTGATGGTGAGTTTATTAAGCTCACGGTAATCGATACACATCCTGAGGGATCCATCTTTCTTCTTGACGAACAGCACAGGGGCTCCCCATGGAGAGAAACTGGGGCGAATGAAACCCTTATCAGAGAATTCCTGTAGTTGGCTGGCAAGTTCTTGCATCTCAGAGGGTGTAAGACGATAAGGAGCTTTGGCAATTGGATTTGCACCAGGAACAAGGTCGATTCTTAATTCAACTTGACGAGCAGGAGGCAAACCAGGTAAATCCTCTGGAAAGACTTCAGGATAATCCCGAATGATTGGAATATCTTGGATACTCTTGCCCTTGTCTTTCTTTTCTATCACGTTAGCCAAGAAAGCCATATACCCTTTTCGTAAGTATTTTTGAGCAGTCGTACAAGACATGAGTTTAAGCTCACCGCAAGGCTTTTCACCATAGATCTTCAAAATGGCACCAGATTTGAGAAGAATGCGAATAACTTTCTCAAAGCATAAGATTTCGGCACGATGGGTTGACAGCCAATCCATGCCTACTATGACATCAAAGCTTCCAAGATGCATAGGAATGAGGTCGATAGGGAAGGTGTGTTCATCAAGGTTCAACACACAGTTACGTATAACAGAATTGATCGAGATAGATTTCCCGTTAGCTACCTCTACCACTAGGGGTTCCTTTAGGTTAGTTTGGAGTAAGTTAAGTAAGGGTTCAAACTTAAGTGACACAAACGACTTATCAGTACCCGAATCAAATAGTATAGAAGCATAGTGGTTATTAAGAAGAAACGTACCATTAACCACTTCATTGTTGTTGCGGGCCTGATTAGCATTGAGGTTGTACGCGCGACCACGAGCACCTTGGTTTTGATTCTGGTTACGGTTTTGGTTTTGGTTACGATTTTGGTTCTGGTTCTGGTTTCCACGATTGGGGCAGGCATTAATATAATGATCTGGACTGCCACACTCATAACACTGACCACGAGCAGGCCTAATGTTTTGTTAATTAGGAGCTGGGGCATTTCTAGCTGGGTTATTCTGGGCAGCAGGGGCATTAGCAGGAGGAACTCGACAACCATTCACGAGGTGCCCATACTTTTGACAATTAGTGCAATAACGACAAGGCACTTGAGCTGGGTGGTGATACTTGCAGGTGTTACACAAGGGATGGGGTCCCGTATATGGTTTCTTGTTGGGTAGGGCAGTGGCAACCATTGCAAAGTTTCTGGCCTTGCGTTTCTTGTTAACAGAGTGTTCAGTCTTAATCTCCTTAGCTGGCTCTGGCGTAGCTTTGTTCACATCTTTCTTAGCACCTTTACAAAACAGAGTACCATTCTTCACATGGTTGTCAGTCAGGGTAACTGCTAGACGCTTGGCTTCCTCTAAGGTGGCAGGATTTCTTCCCGACACAGTGTCCTGAATCTACATAGGTAACCCACCGATATACTTCTTGATGGCTACTGATAGGGGAGTGACCTTATGGGGTAACAACAGACTGAGCTCATGGAAGCGGGTATTATAAGCAAGGTTTTCCCCACTATCCTGAGCAAGGGTGTGGAACTCATCCTCCAATTTCTTGACCTTGTAACGCAGGCAAAACTCTGCTTTCATTATCTCCTTGACTTGATCCATGGTAAGGCTAGTGCCACTTTTGCTCCACGAGTACGCTTCTCCACATTCCACCACGTGAGTTCTCGTTTTTGAAGGACACTCATAGCATAACGAACCTTAAGGTTATCGGGACACTCGCTATTGATGAAGGTATTCTCTATTCCTTCAAACCACTGTAAGAGACCCGTGGCCCCTTCATCACCACTAAACTTAGGGGGGTTACAAGTGTTGAAATGCTTGAGGGTGCAGACAGGGTGAGCATTTCCATTCCCATTACCGTTCCTGTTGTGGTTGCCATTTCCATTGCCGTTTTCATTCACCTAAGCAATTTCGGCCACCAAGTTAGGGAGTATTGCCGCCATTTGTTGAGCCATTTGTTGGGTAATGATCGCGACGAGTTGGGCATTGCTAGGGGTACCGTTGTCCGGGTTGTTGTTATTATTGTTGTTGTTGTTGTTGATGCTCTCATCCTCATGGTCGTTGTCATTGTTAAGACGAGTGCTGCGACGAGGAGGCATGATCTGTAAGAGACACAAAGAGGGGGTTACTGAGATATAGGAGGAATCAAAGGTAATGAGATAATATAAGGAATGTAATCATTTATTCATTAATTAAAACGAATAAACGAAAACGTTGACTTATCAAAGATTCTAGATTTTAATAACATAGTGAAGACATGCTTTAGCCTATAAGTGAACACTCCTCCCGAGAATTCCCAGGTAGGCATCCGGGTCCCTCGTCTGATTGGGATATATGCGCAATGCCAATCCTAGACAGAAAACTCAGAATACAGGCGGTCACCCTTCCAGATTGCACGTGTTCGTTATTAAAATCTAGAACTTCGACGAGATCTCAAGGTGGTTCAGGTAAAACTGAGGATTTTGTCCTATTAGTCTAAAGGTAGATCAGGATTGCAGCAGACGAATAAGCGTAGGCAACTTGTAGTACCGTGGTAGTATAAGGTGTAGAATAGGGATAAGGATAGATATGAGGAAGCAATTAGGGTTTCAAGTAAGAAGAGCAAGTACTGGTTAAAGTCCCTAAGGTTATAGTCTAGATTATTTTCTAATGACCTAATTCCCTATAACCTGGCACTGATACCAATCTTTAACACCCCAACCGATGGCGGAAACATCGAGGCGTCACGTATTGATGATTGTTTCAGTAGCACATGGTATATATTGAAATTTTAAATACTTTATTGATAACATAAATATCCAAATGAAACGTTGTATAAAAATCCAAAACATCTAGTACATAACATAAAATAAAGCAAGCAACTTCATAGTAATCAATCAAGCATAATCTAAGCCTCAAGCATACTCTAAGCCTCAGCTTCATTGTTACCTGAAACATGTTAATTTTGAAAATATTTTTGGGTCAACAAAAGTTGGTGAGAATTACATAGGTTTTGATAATTGAATAAAAACTTGTACAATTCGAGTGTCATGGCAAGTCTAGTCCATATGTGAAAACAAAACTATTAGGTAAATCGAGTGCATAATCAAACCTTGTGACTAGAATATTGTGGTCCATCCCATACGCATATGGTTCACTCGATTTTGTTATAAATTCGATAACAATCACCCACGCTACCTATGTAGGAGGTACACGTATCCAGGTGGGGTTGTCAGTCCAATAGATCTATCATTGTATATCGTTGGCTTGTACGGAGTTAATGATTATGCTAGAATAATTGTGCTTACCATAGTAATGTTTAAGACATAATGCAACATAGAATAACACATAGACACCTATGATTGAATTGTAAATTGATGTTGTAACATGTTTCACCCCAAAAATTGTAAAATAGTAAAAAGGGGCTATGTAAACTCACCTTAGTGCTAGAGTTGAATCCTTTAATATAGAATAAATGTGGCTCGTAAGTATCCAAGTATCACCCTATGTTTAAGGCAATAATATAAGTGTTGGGAAAACTTAAAGTCTAAGTTTCTACACTAAAGATATTCTAGGGTTCTTAATTTGGGGATTGACAATTAATTGATAATTAATTTAGAATAATCGTTAATTACATAATTAAATAAAGAAATAATTAATAAAAAGGATTTTTGACAAATTCTTAACTAAAGATGGTTGTATTAAAAGTAGTAAATGTGAAAATAATTTTTATAAAATTATTTTCCTACTTAATGAATATGTAATATATTAATATTTTATTTATCAATACATATTATTAATATCTAAAAATATTAGAATTATTAAAGTTTCAAGTTAAAATTTATTTTTCCGTTCTAAATGAATAGAAATAATTTATGTAAAATTTTGGTTTAAAAATAGTGAAAAATAAATTTATTATGAATTTAATACGCTTAAAATGGATTAAATTGATTAAAAATAAATAAATTAATATTTTTCGAAAATCAAATTTAGTTTTATAAAGTTCATCAGTTTATAAGTCTATAATAATTTTTGTGAAATTTTATAAATCTGTTTGGATATTTTTATAGAATTTTGAAATTATAATTGAATAAATTTGTAATATTTATTATATATATTAAATAATTAAATTTTCTGAAAATAAAAGCTGAATAATAAAGTTTATTAGTCATAGAGTATAAAATAAATTTTGTATAATTTATATATCACAATAGCTATTTTAAATGTAATATACATTAATATATAAAAGAAATAAAGAAAAACAAAATAAAAAAAAAAGGTTGCAGCTTCAGGGAGTCGAACCCAGGCCTCTGGCCGGTTCGTGTGTTTTAATCAGAAGGCCAGACCAACTGGTCTGGACCCGGAGAACGATTTAGTTTGGTTTCAATTAATTAAAAGGGCTTGTTGATTCTGACCTTAATAATGAGAAAAATAAAATGGCTGTGACTTGATTCGAACCCAAGTCACGAGCCGGTTTGATGCTTAAACACAGTGGGTAACACCAACTGGTCTACTCATCAGTTGGTGTTTTTTATCGATTTGTTTTAAAGATAAACGATTACTGTTGCGAGTCATCTTCCCTAATACGAATACATGAACCCTAGTTTTCTAATGTGGCCAATTTACATCCAATAGCCCCTGCAATGATGGGGCTATTGCTTGTTAACCACCGAAAAACAAAACCAACCAAACAAAATGGACTTACAAAGCGATTACTGCTTCGAATGAAAAGTCAAGAGAAAAGTCAACAGAGACAGAAATTCGCAGAATTGGAAGTGGTTAAGGGTGTTTTGAGTATGAGGGTTTGATTTTCGGCGAGTGTAGCTTGAAATGAAGGGTTCAATTTATACTATAGCCTACCTTTGCGACGGATTGGAAAGTTGACCAAGCCTTAAACATAAACGTGTAATTAGGCTTGATTAAGGAATGAATCGGAGTAATTGAGAGCTGTAAATGACGAGTATGATTGTGTCGGTCATCAATCATTCGAAATTGTTTCCAAAAACAGATCAATCGCGCGTCAATTAGAAGGTTCTTTGTCGGCAATGTGGGTTTTGACTTTATTAAGTTGACTGGGATAAGGAAGGAAAGGGTTAAATATTAAACGCGTTGGTTTTAAATCCAACAGATGGTGTGGATCAGCTGGTTGGTGTGTTTGTGTTAAGCTTTGGACCGGTTTGGGACGCGGGTTCGAACCCCGGCCCAAACATTTATTTTTTGGTAATTATTCCTCTATTATAATATTGTTAAAAGTATATAGTATGATTGTATAAACCTGAATGTGTCAAAAAATATTTTTAGAATGTACGGTAATGATAAAAATGCAACGTTTTATTAATCGAAGTCTCAAACGTACATAGAATAATACGAAATGTTACAGGTTCGATCCCCGGCCTATGCCTTTTGTTTTTTGGCAATCATTTAGCTATATTTATATTATCACAATTATATAATATGATTATATAAGCCCGAATATGTCACAAAATAATTTTTTTTTACATACAAGGATGATAAAATGCGACGTTTGATTGATAGAATAATCAAACGTACATAGTAAAAAAAATACGAAATGTTACATTTAAAACTCGAGTCTCTTCTTGTGTATGAATCGCGATGTCATTGTCGCATCGTGAGTCCGATTACCATCCAGTTAGCCTCGTATCCGTTTTCTGAGTCTGTTGCATGATCAGACACTTAATGGCCTTCCCGTTCGTCCATTCGGGTGCCTGAAACTACAAATGTACCGATTGTTACGTCCTTTAAAACTCAAGTCTTTTGTTGTGTACGAGTCTCTATGTCGTAGTCGCATCATGAGTTTGATTACCGTCCGGTCAACTTCGTATCCTTTATCTAAGTCTGTTGCATGATTAGATATCTTATGGCGTTCCTGTTCATCCATTCGGGTGCCAGAAACTTCAAATGTACCGATAGTTATGCCCTTTTAAACTCGAGTCTTTTCTAGTGTACGAATCTCTATGTCATTGTCGCATCGTGAGTCCGATTACCGTCCATTTAGCCTCGTATCCTTTATCGGAGTCTGTAGGATTATCAGATATTTAATGGCCTTCCTGTTTCTCAATTCAGGTGCCCGAAACTACAAATGTACTGATTGTTAAGTCCTTTAAAACACGAGTCTTTTGTTGTGTACGAATCTCTATGTCATTGTCGCATCGTGAGTCTGATTACCGTCCGGTCAACTTCGTATCCTTTATCTAAGTCTGTTGCATGATTAGATATCTTATGGCGTTCCTGTTCATCCATTCGGGTGCCCGAAACTTCAAATGTACCGATAGTTATGCCCTTTTAAACTCGAGTCTTTTCTTGTCTACAAAACTCTATTTCATTGTCGCATTGTGAGTCCGATTACCGTCCAGTTAGCCTCGTATCCGTTATCTAAGTCTGTAGCATGATCAGATATTTAATGGCCTTCACGTTCATCTATTCGGGTGTCGGATACTTCAAATGAACCGATAGTTATGTCCTTTAAAACGTGAATCTTTTCTTGTGTACGAATCTCTATGTCGTTGTGGCATCGTGAGTCCGATTACCGTCCAGTTAGCCTCGTCTCCTTTATCTGAGTCTGTTCCATGATCATATATCTTTTGGCCTTCCCGTTCCTCCATTCGGGTGCCCGGAACTTGAAATGTACCGACAGTTATGTCCTTTAAAACCGAGTCTTTTCATGTGTACGAATCACGATGTCATTGTTGCATCGTGAGTCCGATTACCGTCCAGTTAGCCTCGTATCCTTTATCTGAGTCTGTGGCATGATCAGATACTTAACGGCCTTCCCTTTTGTCCATTCGGGCGGCTGAAACTACAAATGTACCGATTATTACGTCTTTAAAACTCAAGTCTTTTGTTGTGTACGAATCTCTATGTCATAGTCTCATCGTGAGTCTGATTACCATCCGGTCCACTTCGTAACCCTTATTTGAGTCTGTTGCATGATCAGATATCTTATGGACTTCCCATTCCTCCATTCAGGTGCCCAAAACTTCAAATGTACCGATAGTTACGTCCTTTATAATGTGAGTCGTTTCTTCTGTACGAATCTCTATGTCATTGTCGCATCGTTAGGCCGATTACCATCCCGTCAGCTTCGTTGCATGATCAGACATCTTATGGCCTTCTAGCTCCTCCATTCGGGTACCCGAAACTTCAAATGTGCTGATAGTTACGTCCTTTAAAACTCAAGTCTTTTTTTGTGTACGAATCTCTATTTCAATGTCGCATCGTGAGTCTGATTACCGTCTGTTCTGCTTCGTAACCTTTATCTGATTCTGTTGCATGATAGGGTATCTTATGGCCTTCTCGTTCATCCATTCGGCTGCCCGAAACTTCAAATGTACCGATAGTTAAGTCCTTTAAAACTCGAGTCTCTTCTTGTGTTCGAATCTCTTTGTCATTATCGCATCGTGAGTCTGATTACCATTCGATCCACTTTGTATCCTTTATTTGAGTCGGTTTCATGATGAGATATCTTATGGCATTCTCGTTCCTCCATTCGGGTGCCCAAAACTTCAAATGTACCGATAGTTACGTCTTTTAAAACTCGAATCTTTTCTTGTGTACGAATCTCTATGTCATTATCGCATCGTGAGTCTGATTACCATCCATTTAGCCTCGTATCCTTTAACGGAGTCTATAGGATTATTAGATATTTAATGGCCTTCCCGCTCCTCGATTCGGGTGCCCGAAACTACAAATGTACCGATTGTTAAGTCCTTTAAAACACGAGTCTTTTGTTGTGTACGAATCTCTTTGTCATTGTCGCATCGTGAGTCTGATTACCGTCCGGTCAACTCGGTATCCTTTACCGGAGTCTGTTGCATGATTAGATATCTTATGGCGTTCCTGTTCATCCATTCGGGTGCCCGAAAGTTCAAATGTACCGATAGTTATGCCCTTTTAAACTCTTGTCTTTTCTTGTGTACAAATCTCTATGTTATTTTCGCATCGTGAGTCCGATTACCATCCAGTTAGCCATGTATCCGTTATCTGAGTCTGTAGCTTGATCAGATATTTAATGGCCTTCACGTTCATCCATTCGGGTGACAGATACTTCAAATGTCCCGATGGTAATGTCCTTTAAAACGTGAGTCTTTTCTTGTGTAAGAATCTTTATGTCATTGTCGCATCGTTAGTCCGATTACCATCCCGTGAGCTTCGTTGCATGATCAGATATCTTATAGCCTTCCTGTTCTTCCATTCGGGTGCTCGAATCTTCAAATGTACCGATAGTTACCTCCTTTAAAACTCGAGTCTTTTGCTTGTGTACGAATCTCTATGTCATTATCGCATTGTGAGTCCGATTACCATCTGGTCCGCTTCGTAATCTTTATCTGAATCAGTTGTATGATCAGACATCTTATGGCCTTCTAGCTCCTCCATTCGGGTACCCGAAACTTCAAATGTGCCGATAGTTACGTCCTTTAAAACTCAAGCCTTTTCTTGTGAACGAATCTCTATTTCATTATCGCATTGTGAGTCTGATTACCGTCTGTTCAGCTTCGTAACCTTTATCTGATTCTGTTGCGTGATATGGTATCTTATGGCCTTCTCGTTCATCCATTCGGTTTCCCGAAAGTCAAATGCACCGATAGTTATGTCCTCTAAAATTCGAGTCTTTTCTTGTGTACGAATCTCTATGTCATTGTCGCATCGTCTGTCCGATTACCATCTAGTTAGCCTCGTATCCTTTATCTGAGTCTGTAGCATGATCAGATATTTAATGGCCTTCACGTTCCTCCATTCAGGTGCCTGAAACTTCAAATATACCGATAGTTATGTCCTTTAAAACTCAAGTCTTTTCTTGTGTACGAATCTCTATGTCGTTGTCGCATCGTGAGTCCGATTACCGTCCAGTTAGCCTCAGAATCCTTTATCTGAGTCTGTTGCATGATCATCTCTTATGGCCTTCCCGTTCCTCCACTCGGGTGCCCGGAACTTGAAATGTACTAATAGTTATTTCCTTTAAAACCGAGTCTTTTCCTATGTACGAATCGCGATGTCATTGTTGCATTGTGAGTCCGATTACCGTCCAGTTAGCCTCGTATCCTTTATCTGAGTCTGTTGCATGATCAGATACTTAATGGCCTTCCCGTTCGTTCATTCGGGCGCCCGAAACTACAAATGTACCGATAGTTATGTCCTTTAAAACTCGAGTCTTTTCTTGTGTACGAATCTCTATGTCATTGTCGCATCGTGAGTCTGATTACCGTCCAGTTAGCCTCATATCCTTTATCGGAGTTGTACAATTATTAGATATTTAATGGCCTTCCCGTTGCTCGATTCGGGTGCCCGAAACTACAAATGTACCGATTGTTAAGTCCTTCAAAACACGAGTGTTTTGTTGTGTATGAATCTCAATGTCATTGTCTCATTGTGAGTGTGACACCCCGCATTTTCAGGTTAATACTTTTACTGAACTCTAGTTAACTTACATGTCATACGTGGTTAGATACTTAACAAGGGTTAGTTAAGTAGGCCTAACATATGTTAGATGATATTAACATATGTGATAAATAGGAAAATCCTTGTTGAACACACACACGAGTCCTGTATCCCGAACGTTGGTGAATTATATGGCATACATAACAATAATATGTACAATTGAATCATGATGAACGTGAAGTACATGCTTATGTGAATTACGTGTTTATGTTAATTATTACTTGACTGAAGGTTAATATGTAAACCATGCAAATTACGTGCACTTGATGATTAATATCTTATGAAATAATAAAAACAATAGTTTTTATGCAATTTAGGGTGATTAATATCATCGGGCCCGGTATTGGACTAGAACATGATTAACGGGTCCGGTTAATCGACTAAAAGGGCCCTAATACCCAATTACTTGGGCAACAAGCCAAACCTTCTTATAATTATAGATCAAAAAAAATAATAAAACCCTAACCCTAACACCCTTGTGGCGCCGTGAATACTCACCCACACACACACTCAATTTTCAATAAACATCAATCTTAATCATCCCTCCAAGCTAGTTGTGGTGTAATCTCTAGGCTTTGAGGATTCTTGCTTTGAAAGGTATGATCTTTATATGTTTTATGATGATTAGTAGCACTTGAAAAGTTTAAAAAAAAATCATAGAACACACACACACACACACACACATATATATATATATATATATATATATATATATATATATAAATCGCATGCATGAATGTGTAGGTTTGAGTTCTTGAAAGTTCATTGTGATTTGATGATGATAATTGTTGCTAGTAATCATAATTAGGGTTTTTGTATGATAAGGTATGTGTTTGATCATGATAATATGGGTTATGCATGTATTAGAGATTTTTATGCATAATTAGGGTTTGTGAATAACTTGGGATGCAAGTTTCAGTTTCTGGCAGATTCGTTATGATGTTTTGTAGGGTCTGTGTTGCGATGTTAAATTGATTGTTTTGATGATTTCTTTGCATGATTGTAATGTACATGGTCTTAGCTTTTCATAGTGGGCAAACCATCAGATTTGGACATCGTTTGAGTCATTTTTGGAATTTTATTTGATTAGAGGTCATATCAGATTTTCGGATTTGTAAATTGGGTCAACTTTAAATGGTCATAACTTGAGATTTACAAAGAGTTAAGCTTTGAAATTTGGACAGTAGGTTGACATTGGAAAAACTAGGCTTTCCCAAGTGGATTCATCCCGTTTGGATGAATACACAATTTCTGGTAATTTTTCTACTAAACTGATCTGTTGTGGAAATTTTCTGGACATAGTTGTGTTGTACGAATTTTAATAATTTTTGTGTTTGGTTTTAAGACAAAACAAAAAATTAGATTTGCAACCGAATCCCCATGAATACTCAGTAACAATTTGGGACTTTAATTCATTCGTTAAGTATTTTAAATAATTCATTTTTCACAGCGCACAATCTGCCCTAAAAACGCCGATTGTGTATGGGATCTTTATGTGACTATTTGGAGTCTTATATGGTATGTATTTGACATGAACTTGTATGGAAACTTGTATGAGATGTATTTGATGTATTAAACTGATAATAATCACTATGATCACCAACGGGATACGTAGGGCATACTTGTGCATGTAGAGTCATTAGGTGTCACTACACGGTTTTGAACTTTTAAAAGTCTCGGATAAACGAGTTATATGGTGTGTTGGTTATGCACATATACTCACCTAGTGACATTTGTAATAGGGAGTCGGTAGCACTTTACTATTTGTGGAATTTGGATTATTCACTTGCAACCTAAGGTGAGTTTCACTACTTTTTCTCAAAAGCATGTGTCTCGGGTTGAGACAACTTACTTAACGTTTCTAGTCCGGTTTGGGACTACTTTTACACATCTTGGGTTTTGGGGTGCATGGTTCACGGGGTGAATCTACTTTTACTAATTCATGTTTATATCCTTGATGAACTAAACCAATCCTATCTTTTAAGTCCTTCAAAATACCGAATCAATTGCCGGAAGGGCAAGCGGGTTATTAGTTGATAGCGCTATTAGGTTTAACAAACCTCACATCGTGCTGGGAGCATGGGTGTGAACTATTAGCTTAAAACATATTATCATTGTTGATGGGCAATGATTTAAGGCATCATACTCACAGTTGTGGGGAATCGTTATTAGCAGTTCGGTATTCGCCGGTGTTAGTTATCATGAGTGGGTTAGCTACCCCTGGCATGTGAATTAGCTGTTTATTTGTGGCCGGGGAGGCCGACGTTCTTACTTGTTGTTATGTGGTCTGGGAGACCGACGCTTTTACTTGGTTACGTGGTTTGGGAAACCTACGCTTTTACTTACTCACCTATTTTACTTAGTGAACTCACCAACATTGTTTGTTGACCCACCATTTACATGCTTTTGCAGGTAGTTAGCTTCCGGTGTCACGATTAGGAAGCACTGCACGTTCACTGCATTTGGGTCTTGGGCATACACCTAAATTATATATCATGCTTATACGTTTTCTTTCATATGGTTTTGATTTGGGCGCGTTGTTTTGCGCATGGTTTTTAAAAGGTTTAATTTGGTTTACGCTTCTGCAGCTTAACTAAACTTGTTTTTTTGAAAACGAACTAAATGGTTTGGGCATTTAGAGTTCGTTCATATGACTTATGGCTATGGGATCCTGGTAGGTCATGCGCCTCGCGGTAAAACCTGTTGATGCACTTTCTGTGGACGTCACTGTCGAATAGACTAGGGTTGAGTCTAGGTATAGTGTTACATGAGATTGTGGTGATCCATAAGGGCATTTTATGGATCTGACGCATTTGTAAAATATAGGACAAAACACAAGCCAAGTTCGACCTATCCATATGGGGCGAATGTGGAAGCTTTCCACATTCGACCATTACAAATGGGCGAATGTGGAAATGCTCCACATTCGTCCATATCAACTGGGCGAACCTGAAACTGGGTTTTGTACTATAAATAGCAATCTCATGTGTTTGTTATCATTTGGTGATTTGAGTTTATGCTTTGAATGCTCTCAAGGGGGAGGTTATGCCCAACCTCCCCCGGCCACGAGATTGATGTTTATCCTACTGATGACAGTGTCTGTAACCGTTTCTGTATTAATACGAATCTGTGATGACGTTGTTATCGTATATTTTCTGTCTCGTCTCGAATTCCCCGTCTGAAAACGAGTTGTTTACGCTTATTCGATCCGCGAGTTCGGTCCGTAACCGGATTCACAATTGGTATCAGAGCCGTGGTACCGATTTGAACGATCTAACAGTCGTTTGAATCAATCACAGCTCGTTTTTACTGTTTTCAGACGTTAAAATCAGATTATAATTGAAAGGTTGAAACCCTAGAAACCCTAGATTCTTAATTGGACCCAAAATCATGTGATTTTTTCATGTTTTTGTGAATTCGAGGGTTAGGTTTTCATTTCCGCACCTTTCTGAACAAGTTTCATCATCAAATTCAAAGAATTGGAGTGATTATGGACTGATTCGAAGAAAATTTTGATCAAGAACACATGCAGTCTGCACATTCGCCCCTTTTAAAAAGTCGGGTGGGCGAATGTGAAATGTTACTGGGCGAAGGTAACACTTTTTGGACGAACGTGGAGAAGATTTGGGCGAACCTGGAATTGTGTTATGTCAATTTTCACATTCGGGTGACAGATTCCACATTCGGTTCGTCGGGCGGGCGAACGTGGAATCATAGTGGACGAAGGTGAAATTTTTGGGCGAAAGTGGGAAGTTTTAGTTGATATTCTACATTCTGGTTATTATTCTACCTTCGGGTCAATCAAAGTGGGCGAACGTAGAGGTACCAGGGGCGAATGTAGAATTTTAGTGCCTAAAAATTTCGAAAATTTTCTATCGAAAATTTGGTTATGGTATTTTTGAAGATTTTCTGAAGAAAGGTGATGAGGTTTACCCAAATTTGCTGAAGAATTGATGATGATGAAACAGTTTTAATGTGGGGTAGTCATGAGAATCAACAGTATGTTATAATCAGATTCAAATGACTATTTTGGGCCAAAAACAGAACAGATTTTATTCCGCATGAAGAGAACAGTCAACCCAGTTCCTGTATGTTTGAAGGAACTTGTTCTGAAGAGTTGTTAAGAAGAAGGAAATCAAGTCTGAGATTTCAATGTTCTGAAAGTAATGAGGTATCCTAGGAGGAGTCATGAGGCACGTAGGTTCAACGAAAGTTTCAAGTGCTGAAAACTTTTGATGGCTTGATCCACTCGTCTACGGCTTGTATTCTGCCGAACAGATGAAGTTACTCAAGAACATGATTGATTGATTATACGGGATCTCAGAGAAACTTGATGAAGCATCAGTCAAGGGGGAGATTGTTGATGTAATGATGTGTCTGATACTTCAACAATCATTGACTGAAGATGCTAGGAAAAGAGATGAATGTGAAGAGAAGAATGTTTTAATGCAATCTCAGTCAGCACAGATGAAGAATTTCATAGAAATACTAATGTTCGAGTGGATTGTTTTGCACATAGTCACATTTGAGATGTTTAATTGGGTACTGACAGTTAGACTTCTCCAGTTGGTGTGAAGGGTGATGCAAAGGTTAAGTGCAGATATGAGACGTAAATTAGTGGTGGTATCTACGTGTTACGTTGAATATCTGATCGGTCAGTATGGAATCCTTCTAGTAGGGGTCTTATCAGGCTAGTTGGATTGCGCGTGATGTACTTGGTCAAGATGACATTCCTGGGTACTGATGCTACGAGACTGCAGTGCATTATTTTGTCGACTTCACATTGGCGTAACTAGGTGATCTGGAGCAAATGATATACGTGGTCTAGCTGACTTCCTGCGTATTGATGCTGAGGGTCCGTAGTGCATTACTTGGTCGGTTCACGAAGGATATTGTATTTCTAACTCAATGCAATGGTGCATGTATTGAGGGGGAGAACTGTGTTTCTGACTGTTGATGTGCAAGAGTTTTTGTGGATTCGCCAGCAACGTCCAAGGGGGAGATTGTTGATGCACTTTCTGTGGACGTCACTGTCGAATAGACTAGGGTTGAGTCTAGGTATAGTGTTACATGAGATTGTGGTGATCCATAAGGGCATTTTATGGATCTGACGCATTTGTAAAATATAGGACAAAACACAAGCCAAGTTCGACCTATCCATATGGGGCGAATGTGGAAGCTTTCCACATTCGACCATTACAAATGGGCGAATGTGGAAATGCTCCACATTCGTCCATATCAACTGGGCGAACCTGAAACTGGGTTTTGTACTATAAATAGCAATCTCATGTGTTTGTTATCATTTGGTGATTTGAGTTTATGCTTTGAATGCTCTCAAGGGGGAGGTTATGCCCAACCTCCCCCGGCCACGAGATTGATGTTTATCCTACTGATGACAGTGTCTGTAACCGTTTCTGTATTAATACGAATCTGTGATGACGTTGTTATCGTATATTTTCTGTCTCGTCTCGAATTCCCCGTCTGAAAACGAGTTGTTTACGCTTATTCGATCCGCGAGTTCGGTCCGTAACCGGATTCACAAAACCCCGCAGTGGAAATTTGAGGGTGTGACAGTGAGTCTGATTACCATCGGGTCAACTTTGTATCTTTTATCTGAGTCTGTTGCATGATTAGATATCTTATGGCGTTTCTGTTCATCCATTCGGGTGCCCCAAACTTCAAATGTACCGATAGTTATGCCCTTTTAAACTAGAGTCTTTTCCTGTGTACAAATCTCTATCTCATTGTCTCATCGTGTGTATGATTACCATCCAGTTAGCCTCGTATCCGTTATCTGTAGTATGATCAGATATTTAATGGCCTTCACTTTCATCCATTCGGGTGCCGGATACTTCAAATGTACCGACAGTTATGTCTTTTAAAACGCTAGTCTTTTCTTGTGTAAGAATCTCTATGTCATTGTCGCATCACGAGTCCGATTACCATCCGGTCAGCTTCGTATCCTTTATCTGAGTCCGTATAATGATCAGATATCTTATGGCCTTCCCGTTCCTCCATTCGGGTGCCCGAAACTTCAAATGTACCGATAGTTACGTCCTTTAAAACTCGAGTCTCTTCTTGTGTACGAATCTCTATATCATTATCGCATCGTGAGCACGATTACCATCCGGTCCACTTTGTATCCTTTATCTGAGTCGTTTGCATGATGAGATATCTTATGGCCTTCCCGTTCCACCACTCGGGTGCCCGAAACTTCAAATATACCGATAGTTACGTCCTTTAAAACTGGAGTCTTTTCTTGTGTACGAATCTCTATGTCATTGTCGCATCGTGAGTCCAATTACCATCCGGTCAGCTTCGTATCCTTTATCTGAGTCTGTTGCATGATCAGATATCTTATGGCCTTCTCGTTCCTCCATTAGGGTTCCGGAAACTTCAAATGTACTGACAGTTACGTCCATTAAAACTCGAGTCTCTTCTTATGGACGAATCTCTATGTCATTATCGCATCGTGAGTCCGATTACCGTCCGGTCCACTTCATATCCTTTATTTGAGTCGGTTGCATGATGAGATATCTTATGGCCTTCTAGTTCCTCCATTCGGGTGCCCAAAACTTCAAATGTACCGATAGTTACGTCCTTTAAAACGCGAGTCTTTTCTTGTGTACGAATCTCTATGTCATTGTCGCATTGTTAGCCCGATTACCATCCGGTCCGCTTCGTAACCTTTATCTGAATCTGTTGCATGATCAGATACCTTATGGCCTTCCCGTTCCACCACTCGGGTGCCCGAAACTTCAAATATACCGATAGTTACGTCCTTTAAAACTGGAGTCTTTTCTTGTGTACGAATCTCTATGTCATTGTCGCATCGTGAGTCCAATTACCATCCGGTCAGCTTCGTATCCTTTATCTGAGTCTGTTGCATGATCAGATATCTTATGGCCTTCTCGTTCCTCCATTAGGGTTCCGGAAACTTCAAATGTACTGACAGTTACGTCCATTAAAACTCGAGTCTCTTCTTATGGACGAATCTCTATGTCATTATCGCATCGTGAGTCCGATTACCGTCCGGTCCACTTCATATCCTTTATTTGAGTCGGTTGCATGATGAGATATCTTATGGCCTTCTAGTTCCTCCATTCGGGTGCCCAAAACTTCAAATGTACCGATAGTTACGTCCTTTAAAACGCGAGTCTTTTCTTGTGTACGAATCTCTATGTCATTGTCGCATTGTTAGCCCGATTACCATCCGGTCCGCTTCGTAACCTTTATCTGAATCTGTTGCATGATCAGATACCTTATGGCCTTCCCGTTCCTCCATTCGGGTGCCCGAAACTTTAAATACACTGATAGTTATGTCCTTTAGAACTCGAGTCTTTTCTTGTGTACGAATCGCTATGTCCTTGTCGCATCGTGAGGCCGATTACCGTACAGTTAGCCTCATATCCTTTATCCGAGTCTGTTGCATGATTAGATACTTAAAAGCCTTCCCGTTCGTCCATTCGGGTGCCCGAAACTACAAATGTACCGATTATTACGTCCTTTAAAACTCAAGTCTTTTGTTGTGTACCAATCTCTATGTCATAGTCGCATCGTGAGTCTGATTACCATCCGGTACACTTCGTAACCCTTATTTGAGTCTGTTGCATGATTAGATATCTTATGGCTTTCCCGTTCCTCCATTCAGGTGCCCAAAACTTCAAATGTAACGATAGTTACGCCCTTTAAATCCCGAGTCTTTTCTTCTGTACGTATCTTTATGTCATTGTCGCATCGTTAGTCCGATTACCATCCCGTCAGCTCCATATCCTTTATCTGAGTCTGTTGCATGATCAGATATCTTATGGCCTTCCCGTTCCTCAAATCTGGTGCCCGAAACTTCAAATGTACCGATAGTTACGTCCTTTAAAACTCAAGTCTTTTCTTGTGTACGAATCTCTAAGTCATTATCGCATTGTGAGTCCGATTACCATCCGGTCCGCTTCGTAATCTTTATCTGAATCAGTTGCATGATCAGACATCTTATGGCCTTCTAGTTCCTCCATTCGGGTGCCCGAAACTTCGAATGTGCCGATAGTTACGTCCTTTAAAACTCAAGTCTTTTCATGTGTATGAATCTCTATTTCGTTGTCGCATCGTGAGTCTGATTACTGTTCGGTCATCCTCGTAACCTTTATCTGATTCTGTTGCGTGATAGGATATCTTATGGCCTTCTCTTTCATCCATTCGGGTGCCCGAAACTTCAAATGTACCGATAGTTATGTCCTTTAAAACACGAGTCTATTCTTGTGTACGATTCTCTATGTCATTGTCGCACCGTGAGTCCGATTACCATCCAGTAAGCCTCGTATCCTTTATCTGAGTCTATAGCATGATCAGATATTTAATGGCCTACACGTTCCTCCATTCAGGTGCTCGAAACTTCTAATGTACCGATAGTTATGTCCTTTATAACTCAACTCTTTTTTTGTGTACGAATCTCTATGTCATTGTCCCATCGTGAGTCCGATTACAATCCAGTTAGCCTCGTAACCTTTATTTGAGTCTGTAGCATGATCAAATATCTTATGGCCTTCCCGTTCCTCCATTCGGGTGCCCAAAACTTCAAATGTACCGATAGTTACGTCCTTTAAAACGCGAGTCTTTTCTTCTGTATGAATCTCTATGTCATTGTGGCATCATTAGTCCGATTACCATCCTGTCAGCTTCGTATCCTTTATCTGAGTCTATTGCATGATCAGATATCTTATGGCCTTCTCGTTCCTCCATTAGGGTTCTGCAAACTTCAAATGTACCGATAGTTACGTCCATTAAAACTCGAGTCTCTTCTTGTGGACGAATCTCTATGTCATTATCGCATCGTGAGTCTGATTACCGTCCGGTCCACTTCGTATCCTTTATAAGAGTCGGTTGCATGATGAGATATCTTATTGCCTTCTAGTTCCTCCATTCAGGTGCCCAAAACTTCAAATGTACCGATAGTTACGTCCTTTAAAACGCGAGTCTTTTCTTGTGTACGAGTCTCTATGTTATTGTCGCATTGTTAGCCCGATTACCATCCGGTCCGCTTTGTAACCTTTATCTGAATTCGTTGCATGATCAGATACCTTATAGCCTTCCCGTTCCTGCATTCGGGTGGCCGAAACTTCAAATGCACTGATAGTTATGTCCTTTAAAACTCGAGTCTTTTCTTGTGTACGAATCCCTATGTCATTGTTGCATCGTGAGTCCGATTACCGTTCAGTAAGCCTCGTATCCTTTATCTTAGTCTGTTGCATGATCAGATACCTAATAGCCTTCCCGTTTGTCCATTCGGGCGCCCGAAACTACAAATGTACCGATTGTTACGTCCTTTAAAACTCGAGTCATTTTTTGTGTACGAATCTCTATGTCATTATCGCATCGTGAGTCCGATTACCATGTATTCCGCTTCGTATCCTTTATCCGAGTCTTTAGCAAGATCAGATATCTTATGGCCTTCCCATTTCTCTATTTAGGTTCCCGGAACTTCAAATGTACCGATAGTTACGTCCTTTAAAACACGAGTCTCTTCTTGTGTTCGAATCTGTATGTCATTATCACATCGTGAGTCTGATTACCGTTCGGCCCACTTCGTATACTTTATTTGAGTCGGTTCATGATGAGATATCTTATGGGATTCTCGTTCCTCCATTCGGGTGCCCAAAACTTCAAATGTACCAATAGTTACGTCATTTAAAACTCGAGTCTTTTCTTGTGTACGAATCTCTATGTCATTGTTGCATCGTGAGTCCTATTACCATCCAGTCAGCTTCGTACTGCATGATCAGATATCTTATGACCTTCCTGTTCCTCCATTCGGGTGCCCGAAACTTCAAATGTACTGATAGTTATGTCCTTTAAAACTCGAGTCTTTTCTTGTGTACGAATCGGTATGTTGTTGTCGCATCCTGAGTCCGATTACCTTTCAGTTAGCCTCGTATCCCTTATCTAAGTCTGTTGCATGTTCTGATACTTAATGGACTTCCCGTTCGTCCATTCGGGCGCCCGAAACTATAAATGTACCGATTGTTACGTCCTTTAAACTCGATTCGTTTTTTGTGTACGAATCTCTATGTCATTATCGCATCGTGAGTCCGATTACCATCTGGTCTGCTTCGTATCCTTTATCTGAGTCTGTAGCATGATCAAATATCTTATGGCCTTCTAGTTTTTCCATTCGGGTGCCCGAAACTTCAATGTACCGATAGTTACAACCTTTAAAACTTAAGCCTTTTCTTGTGTACGAATCTCTATGTGATTGTCGCATCGTGATTCCGATTACCACCCGGTCCACTTCGTATCCTTTATCTAAGTCTGTAGCATGATCAGATATCTTATAGCCTTCACGTTCCTCCATTTGGGTGCTCGAAACTTCAAATGTACAGATAGTTACGTAATTTAGAACATGAGTCTTTTCTTATGTACGAATCTCTAAGTCATTATCATATCGTGAGTCTATTGCATGATCAGATATCTTGCGACCTTCCCGTTCCTCCATTCCTCTGCACAAAACTTCCAATGTACCGATAGTTACGTCCTTTAAAACTACAGCCTTTTATTGTGTACGAATCTCTATGTCATTGTCGCATTGTTAGTCCGATTACCATCCGACCCACTTCGTAACCTTTATCCGAATCTGTTGCATGATCAGATATCTTATGGCCTTCTATCTCTTCCATTCGGGTTCTCGAAACGTCAAATGTACCGATAGTTACGTCCTTTAAAACTCAAGTATTTTCTTGTGTATGAATCTCTATTTCATTGTCGCATCGTGAGTCTGATTACCGTCCGGTCAGCTTCGTATCCTTTATCTGAGTCTGTTACATGGTTAGATATCTTATGGCCTTCCCGTTCCTCCAGTCAGGTGCCCAAAACTTCAAATGTATCGATAGTTATGTCCTTTAACACTCGAGTCTTTTCTTGTGTACGAATCGCTATGTCATTGTCGCATCGTGAGTTCTATTACCGTTCAGTTAGCCTCGTAATCTTTATCTGACTCTGTTGCATGATAAAATACTTAATGGCCTACCCTTTCATCCATTCGGGCGCCCGAAACAACCAATGTACCGATTGTTACGTCCTTTAAAACTCGAGTCATTTTTTGTGTACGAATCTCTATGTCATTTTCGAATCATGAGTCCGATTACCGTCTGGTCCGCTTCGTATCCATTATTTGTGTCTAGAGCATGATCAGATTTCTTATGGCCTTCACGTTCCTCCATTTGGGTGCCCGAAACTTCAAATGTACCGATATTTACGTCCTTTAAAACTCAAGTCTTTTTTTTGTGTACGAATCTCTAAGTCATTATCTCATCGTGAGTCCGATTAACGTCCGGTTTGCTTCGTATCCTTTATCTGAGTCAGTTGCATGACCAGATATCTTACGAACTTCCCATTCCTCCATTCAGGTGCATGAAATTTCCAATGTACCGATAGTTACATCCTTTAAAACTCGAGTGTTTTCTTTTGTACGAATCTCTATGTCATTGTCGCATTGTTAGTCCGATTACCATCCGGTCCGCTTAGTAACCTTTATCTGAATCTGTTGCATGATCAAATATCTTATAGCCTTCTAGCTCCTCCATACGGGTGCCCGAAACTTCAAATGTACCGATAGTTACGTCCCTTAAAACTCAAGTCTTTTCTTATTATGTACGAATCTCCAATTCAAAGTCGCACCGTGAGTCTGATTACCATCTGGTCAGCTTCGTATCCTTTATCTGAGTCTGTTACATGATAGGATATCTTATGGCCTTCCCGTTCATCCATTTGGGTACCCAAAACTTCAAACGTACCGATAGTTATGTCCTTTAATACTCAAGCCTTTTCTTATGTACGAATCTCTATGTCATTGTCGCATTGTGAGTCTGATTACCGTCCAGTTAGCCTCATATCCTTTATCTGAGTCTGTAGCATGATCAGATATTTAATGGCCTTCACGTTGCTCCAATCAGGTGCTCGAAACTTCAAATGTAATGATAGTTATGTCCTTTAAAACTCTAGTCTTTTCTTGTGTACGAATCTCTATGTCATTGTCGCATCGTGAGTCCGATTACCGTCCAGTTAGCCTAGTATCCTTTATCTGACTTTGTAGCATGATCAGATATTTAATGGCCTTCCTATTCCTCGATTCGGGTTCCCGAATCTACAAATGTACCGATTGTAAGTCCTTTAAAACTCGACTCTTTTTTTGTGTACGAATCTCTATTTCATTGTCGCATCGTGAGTCTGATTACCGTACGGTCAGCTTCGTATCCTTTATCTAAGTCTGTTGCATGCTTAGATATCTTATGGCCTTCCCGTTCCTCCATTCGTGTGACCGAAACTTCCAATGTACCGATAGTTCTTTTCTTGTGTACGAATCTCTATGTCATTGTCGTATTGTTAGTCGGATTACCATTCGGTCCGCTTCGTAACCTTTATCTGAATCTGTTGCATGATCAGATATCTTATGACCTTCTAGCTCCTCCATACGGGTGCCCGAAACTTCAAATGTACCGATAGTTACGTCCATTAAAACTCAAGTCTTTTCTTATTATGTACGAATCTCTATTTCATTGTCGCACCGTGAGTCTGATTACCGTCTGGTCAGCTTCGTATCCTTTATCTGAGTCTGTTACATGATAGGATATCTTATGGCCTTCCCGTTCATCCATTTGGGTGCCCAAAACTTCAAATGTACCGATAGTTATGTCCTTTAATACTCAAGCCTTTTCTTATGTACGAATCTCTATGTCATTGTCGCATCGTGAGTCTGATTACTGTCCAGTTAGCCTCGTATCCTTTATCTGAGTCTGTAGCATGATCAGATATTTAATGGCCTTGACGTTCCTCCATTCAGGTGCCCGAAACTTCAAATCTAACGATAGTTATGTCCTTTAAAACTCGAGTCTTTTCTTGTGTATGAATCTCTATGTCATTGTCGCATCGTGAGTCCGATTACCGTCCAGTTAGCCTCGTATCCTTTATCTGACTTTGTAGCATGATCAGATATTTAATGGCCTTCCTGTTCCTCGATTCGGGTTCCCGAATCTACAAATGTACCGATTGAAGTCCTTTAAAACTCGAGTCTTTTTTTGTGTACGAATCTCTGTTTCATTGTCGCATCGTGAGTCTGATTACCATCTGGTCCGGTTCGTAACCTTTATCTAAATCTGTTGCATGATTAAAAATCTTATGGCCTTCTCGCTCCTCCATTCGGGTGCCCGAAACCTAAATGTACCGATAGTTACGTCCTTTAAAACTCAACTCTTTTCTTGTGTACGAATCTCTCTTTCATTCTCGCATCGTGAGTCGGATTATGATCCGGTCAGCTTCGTATCCTTTATCTGAATCCGTTGCATGATAAGATATCTTATGGCCTTCCCATTCAACCACTCGGGTGACCGAAACTTCAAATGTACCGATAGTTATGTCCATTAAAATTCGAGTCTTTTCTTGTGTACGAATCTCTATGTCATTGTGGCATCGTGAGTCCGATTATCATCCAGTTAGCCTCGTATCCTTTGTCTGAGTCTGTAGCATTAACAGATATTTAATGGCCTTCATGTTCCTCCATTCAAGTTCCTGAAACTTCAAACGTACCGATGGTTATGTCCTTTAAAACTCGAGACTTTTCTTGTGTGCGAATCTTTATGTCAATGTCGCATCGTTAGTCCGATTACCGTCCAGTTAGCCTCGTATCCATTATCTGAGTCTGTAGCATAATCGGATGTTTAATGGCCTTCCTGTTCCTCAATTCAAGTGCCCGAAACTACAAATGTATCGATTGTTAAGTCCTTTAAAACTCGAGTCTTTTGTTGTGTATGAATCTCTATGTCATTGTCGCATCGTGAGTCTGATTACCGTCCGGTCAGCTTCGTATATGTTATCTGAGTCTGTAGGATGATCAGATATTTAAAGGCCTTCACGTTCATCCAATCGGGTGCCTGAAACTTCAAATGTACCGATAGTTATGTCCTTTAAAACGCGAGTCTTTTCTTGTGTACGAATCTCTATGTCATGGTCACATCGTGAGTCCGATTACCGTCCGGTCTACTTCGTATCCTTTATCTGAGTTAGTAGAAAAATCAGATATCTTATGGCCTTCCCGTTCCTCCATTCGGGTGCCCGAAACTTCAAATGTACCCATAGTTACGTCCATTAAGACTCGAGTCTCTTCTTGTGTATGAATCTCTAGGTTATTATCGGATCGTGAGTCCGATTACCATCCGGTCCACTTCGTATCCTTTATCTAAGTCGGTTGCATGATGAGATATCTTATGGAATTCCTGTTCCACCATTCGGGTGCCCGAAACTTTAAATGTACCGATAGTTACGTCCTTTAAAACTCGAGTCTTTTCTTGTGTACGAATCTCTATGTCATTGTCGCATCATGAGTCCGATTACCATCCGGTCAGCTTATTATCCTTTATCTGAGTATGTATCATGATCAGATATCTTATGGCCTTCCCGTTCCTCCATTCGGGTGCCCGAAACTTCAAATGTACAGATATTTATGTCCTATAAAACTCGAGTCTTTTCTAGTGTACGAATCTCTATGTCATTGTCGCATCGTGAGTCCGATTACCGTCCTGTTAGCCTCGTATCGTTTATCTGAGTCTGTTGCATGATCAGATTCTTAATGGCCTTCCCGTTCGACCATTCGGGCGCCCGAAACTACAAATGTACCGATTGTTACGTCCTTTAAAATTCAAGTCGTTTCTTGTGTACGAATCTCAAAGTCATTGTCGCATCGTGTGTTCGGTTACTGTCCGGTCCGCTTCGTATCCTTTATCTAAGTCTGTAGCATGATCAGATATCTTATGGCCTTCCCGTTCCTCCATTCGGGTGCCAGAAACTTAAAATGTAACGATAGTTTCATCCTTTAAAACTTGAGTCTTTTCTTGTGTACGAATATCTATGTCATTATCGCATCGTGAGTCTAATTACCATCCGGTCAACTTCGTATCCATTATCTGAGTCTGTTGCATGAGCAGATATCTTATGGCCTTCCTGCTCCTCCATTCGAGTGCCAGAAACTTCAAATGTAGCGATAGTTACGTCATTTAAAACGCGAGTCTTTTCTTGTGTAACCTTTATCTAAATCTGTTGCATGATCAGAAATCTTACGGCCTTCTCGCTCCTACATTCGGGTGCCCGACACTTCAAAAGTACCGATAGTTACGTCCTTTAAAACTCAAGTCTTTTCTTGTGTATGAATCACTATTTCATTCTCGCATCTGAGTCTATTGGATTATAAGATATCTTACGGCCTTCACGTTCATCCATTTGGGTGCCCGAAACTTCAAATGTACCGATAGTTATGTCCTTTAAAACTCGAGTCTTTTCTTATGTACGAATCTCTATTTCATTGTCGCATCGTGAGTCCGATTACTGTCTAGTTAGCCTCGTATCCGTTATCTGATTTTGTAGGATGATCAGATATTTAATGGGCTTCACGTTCATCCATTTGGGTGCCCGAAACTTCAAATGTACCGATTGTTCAGTCTTTTAAAACACGAGTCTTTTCTTGTGTACGAATCTCTATGTCATGGTCACATCGTGAGTCCGATTACCGTCCGGTCAGCTTCGTATCCTTTATCTGAGAGCGTAGAATAATCAGATATCTTATGGCCTTCCCGTTCCTCCATTAGGGTGCCCAAAACTTCAAATGTACCGATAGTTAGGTCCTTTAAGACTCGAGTCTATTCTTGTGTATGAATTTCTAGGTCACTATCGCATCGAGAGTCCGATTACCGTCCAGTCCAGTTCGTATCCTTTATCTGAGTCGGTTGCATGATGAGATATCTTATGGCATTCCCGTTCCTCCATTCGGGTGCCCGAAGCTTCAAATGTACCGAGAGTTACGTCCTTTAAAACTCAAGTCTTTTCTTGTGTACGAATCTCTATGTCATTGTCGCATCCTCAGTCCGATTACCATCCGGTCATCTTCGTATCTTTTATCTGAGTCTGTTGCATGATCAGATATCTTATGGCCTTCCCGTTCCTCCATTCGGGAGCCCGAAACTTCAATTATACCGATAGTTATGTCCTTTAAAACTCGAGTCTTTTCTTGTGTACGATTCTCTATGTCGTTTTCGCATTGTGAGTCCAATTACCGTCCGGTCCACTTCGTATCCTTTATCTGAGTCGGTTGCATGATGAGATATCTTATGGCCTTCCCGTTCCTACATTCGGGTACCTGAAACTTCAAATGTACCGATAGTTACGTCGTTTAAAACTCGAGTCTTTTCTTGTGTATGAATCTCTATGCCCAAAATAGTATGCCCGAAGGTAGAATTTTGACCAGAATGTAAAATATCAACAATCCTTTTCCACGTTCGCCCGAAAGGTTTCACTTTCATTCAGTATTATTCCACTTTCGCCCGCCCGATCTATCGAAGGTGGAAATGTTCACCTGAATGTGGAAAATTCAAACACAAATTTCCAGGTTCGCCCAAATCTAACCCACTTTCGACCAGAAATCACACAAGTTCGCCCACTCTAGGTCAGGTTCGCCCACTTCAGTGTACGTTCGCCCATTTTACTTCTGAAAAACGGTTACACTTTGAAAAACGGTTATTTTGATCTCTGATTTTCAAAAGTTTATAGATTTGAATGATCTTTATCAGGTTTTGATTCGGAATTGATTTGGAACAACTTTAATTCTTGGAAAACTTGATTTTATCCACAAATTCAACTCTAAATCAATCAAAAACACTCAAAAACCATTTTCAATCAAAAACAGATGTATTTTGATCAAAATCATGTCCAAATCAGCTCTGAGTTTATCAAATTTGTTGTTGTATGATCCGTATGGCTCTGATACCACTTTGTAATTGAAAGATTTTAGCTAAAACAGGAAGATATGATCATACAAGTAACAAAACCAGGTGCGGAAACCCTAGTTATGAACAAACTGATAAAACTCGGATCAAAACACAGAAAACATCATTTCAAATACCTTTTCATAGATTAACTTTCATAAAAATGTGTTACAATCAGTTTCCTAGTCAATCTAATCAATACAGACACTTTCACAACTTAACCTTGAACCTGACCACAACACACACTCGAACTAATTTATAGAGTCTACAGGTTCGCCCCTTTTGAAGGTACGAATGTGGAATCTTTCCACATTCGCCCATTTCTAAGGTACGAATGTGGAATCTTTCCACATTCGCCCAGTTTGTCTCCTGTGTAATTTCCACATTCGCCCAGAACAAGCCACATTCGCCCAGGACAAGCCACATTCGCCCCTTTTGTCTGGTAGAATGTATCTTCATGTTTAAGTCTTGGTCGTTTTCTGATTATCTGAACCTTCGACATTCTGTACCGGATCACTAGCTAGGGACATACATGAATAATGCACTAACAGGGTGCCCAAAACTTCATATGTACCGATAGATACGTCCTTTAAGACTCGAGTCTCTTCTTGTGTATGAATCACTAGGTCATTATCGCATCGTGAGTCCGATTACCATCTGGTCCACTTCGTATCCTTTATCTGAGTCGGTTGCATTACGAGATATCTTATGGCATTCCCGTTCCTCCATTCGGGTTCCCGAAACTTCAAATGTACCGATAGTTACGTCCTTTAAAACTCGAGTCTTTTCTTGTGTACGAATCTCTATGTCATTGTCGCATCATGAGTCTGATTACCATCCGGTCATCTTCGTACCTTTATCTGAGTCTGTTGCATGATCAGATATCTTATGGCCTTCCCGTTCCTCCATTCAGGTTCCCGAAACTTGAAACATACCGATAGTTATGTCCTTTAAAACTCGAGTCTTTTCTTGTGTACTAATCTCTATGTCATTATCGCATCGTGAGTCTGATTACCGTCCGGTCCACTTTGCATCCTTCATCTGATTCGGTTGCATGATGAGATATCTTATGGCCTTCCCGTTCCTCCATTCGGATGCCTGAAACTTCAAATGTACCTTTAGTTACGTCCTTTAAAACTCGAGTCTTTTCTTGTGAACGAATCTCTATGTCATCGTCGCATCTTGAGTCCGATTACCATCCCTTAGCTTCGTATCCTTTATCTGAGTCTGTTGCATGATCAAATCTCTTATGGCCTTCCTGTTCCTCCATTTGGGTGCCCGTAACTTCAAATGTACTGATAGTTATGTCCTTTAAAACTGGAGCCTTTTCTTGTGTATGAATCTCTATGTCATTGGGCGCATCGTGAGTCCGATTAGCATCTAGTTAGCCTCGTTTCATTTATTTGAGTCTGTTGAATGATTAGATTCTTAATGGCCTTCCCGTTCGTCCATTCGGGCGCCCGAAACTACAAATGTGCCGATTGTTACGTCGTTTAACACTCGAGTCGTTTTTTATGTACGAATCTCTATTTCATTGTCGCATCATGAGTCTGATTACTGTCTGGTCAGCTTCATAGCCTTTATCTGAGTCTGTTGCATGATAAGATATCTTATGGCCTTCCCATTCCTCCATTCGGGTGCCCAAAACTTAAAATGTACCTATAGTTACGTCCTTTATAACTCGAGTCTTTTCTTGTGTACGATATGTCATTGTCGCATCGGGAGTCCGATTACCATCCAGTTAGCCTCATTTCATTTATCTGAGTCTGTTGCATGATCAGATTCTTAATGGCCTTCCTGTTCGTTCATTCGGGCGTCCGAAACTACAAATGTACCGATTGTTACGTCGTTTAAAACTCGAGTCGTTTTTTATGTACGAAACTCTATATCATTGTCGCATTGTGAGCTCGATTACAGTCCGATCCGCTTCGTATCCTTTATCTAAGTCTTTTGCATGAACAGATATCTTATGAACTTCCCGTTCCTCCATCCGGGTGCCCAAAACTTAAAATGTACCGATACTTACGTCCTTTAAAACTCGAGCCTTTTCTTGTGTACGGATATCTATGTCATTGTCGCATCGTGAGTCCGATTACCGTCCGGTAAGCCTCGTATCGTTTATTTGAGTATATAGCGTGATAAGATATCTTATGGCCTTCGCGTTCCTCCATTTGGGTGCCCGAAACTTCAAATGTACCGATAGTTATGTCCTTTAAAACTCGAGTCTTTTCTTGTGTACGAATCTCTATTTCATTGTCGCATCATGAGTCTGATTACCGTCCGGTCAGCTTCGTAACCTTTATTTGAGTCTGTTGCATGATAAGATATCTTATGGCCTTCCCGTTCATCCTTTCGGGTGCCCGAAATTTCAAATGTACCGGTAGTTATGTCCTTTTAATCGCGAGTCTTTTCTTTTGTATGGATCTCTCTGTCATTGTCGCATCGTGAGTCCGATTACGGTCCAATTAGCCTCATATCCGTTATCTGATTCTGTAGGATGATCAGATATTTAATGGGCTTTACGTTCATCCATTTATGTGCCCTAAACTTCAAATGTATCGATAGTTATGTCTTTTAAAACACGAGTCTTTTCTTGTGTACGAATCTCTATGTCATGGTCGCATCGTGAGTCCGATTACTGTCCGGTCAGCTTCGTATCCTTTATCTGAGTCTGTAGAAAGATCAGATATGTTATGGCCTTCCTGTTCCTCCATTAGGGTGCCCGAAACTTCAAATGTACCGATAGTTACGTCCTTTAAGACTCGAGTCTCTTCTTTTGTATGAATCTCTAGGTCATTATCGTATCATGAGTCCGATTACCGTCTGGTCCACTTCGTATCCTTTATCTGAGTCGGTTGCATGAGGAGATATCTTATGGCATTCCCGTTCCTCCATTCGGGTGCCCGAAACTTCAAATGTACCGATTGTTACGTCCTTTAAAACTCGAGTCTTTTGTTGTGTACGGATCTTTATGTCATATTCGCATCGTGAGTTCGATTACCGTCCTGTAAGCTTTGTGTCATTTATTTGAGTATATAGCATGATCAGATATCTTATGGCCTTCCCGTTCCACCATTCGGGTGCCCGAAACTTCAAATGTACCGATAGTTACGTCCTTTAAAACTCAAGTCTTTTCTTGTGTACGAATCTCTATTTCATCATCGCATCATGACTCTGATTACCGTCTGGTCAGCTTCATAACCTTTATCTGAGTCTGTTGCTTGGTAAGATATCTTAGGGCCTTCCCGTTCATCCATTCGGGTGCCCGAAACTTCAAATGTACCGGTAGTTATATCCTTTTAAACTCGAGTCTTTTCTTTTGTACGAATCTCTCTGTCATTGTCGCATCGTGAGTCCGATTACTGTCCAGTTAGCCTCATATCCGTTATCTGATTCTGTAGGATGATCAGATATTTAATGGGCTTCACGTTCATCCATTTGTGTTCCCTAAACTTCAAATGTACCGATAGTTATGTCTTTTAAAACACGAGTCTTTTCTTGTGTACGAATCTCTATGTCATGGTCGCGTCGTGAGTCCGATTACTGTCCGGTCAGCCTCGTATCCTTTATCTGAGTCTGTAGAAAGATCAGATATGTTATGGCCTTCCCGTTCCTCCTTTAGGGTGCCGAAACATCAAATGTACCGATAGTTACGTCTTTTAAGACTCGAGTCTCTTCTTGTGTATGAATCTCTAGGTCATTATCGCATCGTGAGTCCGATTACCGTCCGGTCCACTATGTATCCTTTATCTGAGTCGGTTGTATGAGGAGATATCTTGTGGCATTCCCGTTCCTCCATTCGGGTGCCCGAAACTTCAAAAGTACCGATTGTTACATCCTTTAAAACTCGAGTCTTTTCTTGTGTACGAATCTCTATGTCATTGTCGCATCATGAGTCCGATTACCATCCGGTCAGCTTCGTATCCTTTATCTAAGTCTGTTGCATGATTAGATATCTTATGGACTTCCTGTTCCTCCATTCGGGTGCCCAAACCTTCAAATGTACCGATAGTTATGTCCTTTAAAATCCGAGTCCTTTCTTGTGTACGATTCTCTATGTCATTTTCGCATCTTGAGTCCGATTACCATCCAGTCAGCTTCGAATCCATTATCTGAGTCTGTTGCATGATCAGATATCTAATGGCCTTCCCGTTCCTCCATTTGGGTGCCCGAAACTTCAAATGTGCCGATAGTTATGTCCTTTAAAACTCGAGTCTTGTGTACGAATCTCTATGTCATTGTCGCATCTTGAGTCAGATTACCGTAAAGTTAGGCTCATGTCCTTTATCTGAGTCTGTTGCATGATCAGATTCTTAATGGCATTCCCGTTCGTCCATTCGGGTGCCCGAAACTACAAATTTACCAATTGTTACGTCCTTTAAAACTCGAGTCATTTTTTGTGTACGAATCTCTATGTCATTGTCGCATCGTGAGTTCGATTACCGTCCGGTCTGCTTCGTATCCTTTATCTGAGTCTGTTGCATGATAAGATATCTTATGGCCTTCCCGTTCATCCATTCTGGTGCCCAAAACTTCAAATGTACCGATCGTTACGTCCTTCAAAACTCAAGACTTTTCTTGTGTACGAATCTCTACTTTATTGTCGCATCATGAGTCTGATTAGCGTCCGGTCAGCTTCGTATCCTTTATCTGAGTCTGTTGCATGATAAGATATCTTATGGCCTTCCCGTTCATCCATTAAGGTGCTCGAAATTTCAAATGTACCGATAGTTATGTCCTTTAAAACTCGTGTCTTTTCTTGTGTACGAATCTCTGTGTCATGGTCGCACCGTGAGTTCGATTACCGTCCGGTCAGCTTCATATCCTCTTTTTTTTGTAAAAGGAGGCGGTACTCCTGGTAAATTTTATTAACAACAAAAAAAAATACATACACCTAAGAGATTGGCATCCCGGGACATACCCCAAGGACCAAACCCAATCTCAGAGCCATGGTCTAACAAATGGGACTATCCAAACGTCTCGACCATGAACTCAAACTATACAATCAAATCAAAAACAAAACAACCTACAAGACCAAAGCAACACCCGGCTAAGGTCCAACTATCAAACAAATAATCCAAATAACAAAAACAAGCCAAACTAACAATACTATCATCTATACTACTCCAAACAGCAGCCAAGAAAACCTTCAGATCAGCATCCATCTTCAAGTCTTCAATCCTAGCATGCTTCTGATCATCATTCTTGTAAACAGTCCCCATAGTCTTCCACCCAGCACTCCTCAAATTCTTATAGAACTCCAACCACATATTCCACCTAAAAAATAAAGAAAACCACCAATACTCTCTACTTCCCATAAAACATACATCCCTTAGCTTATATATAAACAGAAGCTTTCCAATACCTAGGTCAAAAGGAAAATAAACTTTAACCTTATGACCCATCCAAATACCAGCCCAGCATAAACATCTATTCAACCCATCCCATAGTATCCAATGAAGAATACAAATAAACCAACCAACCATCAGCATTACTGAACAACAAAATCCCAAACAGTTGCAGCTAAAGACACTTGCCTAGTCTTCTTAAAAGAAAGTCCCATTAATCTAAGTCTTACATTATATTTTATTTGATTACTAACCATCAAAACAGAGTTCCTCCCTTTCTTAAACACCCTGCTGTTTCTTTCCCTCCAAATAAAATAAACACAAGCAGCAACAACCAGCTTTTGGATAACACCCCAAACAGACTTACCAAACCTCTGATCTTCAATATAATTAACCAGATTATCCCATGAATCAGGAGCTGAATCCAGTTTAGCAACCACTTTTAAATCTCTTCAAACAGCACCAGAAAACTCACATTCAAAGAAAAGATGGTTATGACTATCTGGTCCCGTATTACAAATAACACATTTCAGATCATCTCTTTTACTCCACAACATCATTCTATCATGAGTTGGCAGTCTATATTTAAAGGCTAACCAAACTATGAAAGCATGTCTTGGAATACACTGGCTAAACCAAACAAAATCACCCCATTTAACAACAGGCCCCTTTCTACATAGCTTCTGATAAACAGTTTTTGAAGTAAAAGGAACCAATTTATCATCCATATCTTTCCAAAGATAACAATCTTTACTAGCATTATCAATAACAGGAACTTCATTACTAACCAACCATGGGTATTTGGTTTCCCATTCAGCTGGGACATTCCATCTCCCATTAAGGACCAAATCAGTAACTTTACAACCCCATCCCAATCCAGTTTCTCTAATATCTCTCCTGTCAATCAAACTGATCAGAGGCCCCTTATCATGCCATGAATCATACCAAGCACTAATAGATCTCCCATTACCCACTTTAGCACAATAATTATTCTTAACAAACCTCCTACAATCTAGAAGTTGCTTCCAGTACCAAGTATCAGAATTTGTTTCCTCAACAGACCAGAAATTCTTCCCCTGCAGTCTATAATGAGTCACCCAACTAACCCAGATAGAATCTCTTTTATTCAAAATACTCCAGATGTGTTTGGTCATCAAAGCTATATTTCTATCTTTCAGGGATGATATAGCCAATCCACCCTGATTTTCAGCCAAACATACATAATCCCATCTCACTTTAGCAGCCCCCGGCTTATATTCCCCACTACTCCATAAAAAAATCTAATTATCCACTATATATCATCATGAATCCCAGTAGGTAAGATAAACATAGTAGCCCAATAAACAGTAAGAGAAGACAAAATTGAATGCACCAACTGCAGCCTACCAACATAAGAAAGGAACTTATTTCTCCAATCATTTGTTCTGTTTTTAACTTTATCAACAAGAACACCACATTCTTTCAAACAGAACCTTTTAGAGCTCAAGGGAATCCCCAAATACTTAACAGGGAACCCCCCCTTCCTAAAAGGAAGAATATTCTCAATTTTAGCCTGAATATCAGCTTCAACATTGCCAAAAAACATTTCACTCTTATATTGGTTAGGAAACAAACCTGAGCAGGAGCTAAACTCATCCAAAGCCTTCTTTAAAATACTCCAAGAATACTTATCAGCAGCTCCAAACAAGAATAAATCATTAGCAAAACAGAGATTAGTGAGCTTTACTGCTTCACATTTCCAATGGTATATAAAATTCTCAGCTTTCATGGCATGCCTCATAATCATCAGGTTAAGAACTTCCATAACCAGAGTAAATAAATATGGGGAAATAGGATCCCCTTGTCTCAAACCCTTCTCCCCTCTAAAAAAACCATATAACTCCCCATTCACATTAATAGAATAAGACACAGAGGTTAAACAAACCATAATCCACTGAATGAACTTCTCATGAAAACCATACTGTGCAAGACATTGATTCACAAAAGCATGATCAACAGAATCATATGCCTTCTTCAAATCAATCTTAACAGCAACTCTAGGAACTCCCCTAACCTAATTGTAGCCCTCAATTAATTCTTGAGCAAGAAGAATATTGTCAATAATCATTCTCCCTGGTACAAAGGCACTTTGAGAATTACTAACCAGCAATCCCAGATAATCTTTAAGTCTATTGCAAATCACTTTGCTAATACATTTATAGACCACATTGCAACGAGAAATTGGCCTAAATTCACTAACCATCTTAGGATTTTTAACTTTTGGGATGACAGAAATAATTGTGGCATTAATCTCTTTTAACAGCTTACCACTATCAAAAAATTTCTGAACAGCCTTACAGATATCATTCCCAAAAATTTCCCAAGATCTTTTGAAAAATTTAGCAGTATAGCCATCAAGTCCAGGGGCTTTATTATCCTCAATCTGAAACATAGCCACCTTTACCTCTTCCTTAGAAACTTTCCTTACCATGCAATCAGCCACACCTTCAGGAAGTTTCTTAGTAAAGAGAGTTTCAGAGTCATTAATAATACTCACCTCCCCTTTCTTCCCCAGCATACCAGAGAAAAACTTCACAAAAGCATTTCCAATTTCTTTCCCTACATAAGAACACCCTTCATCATCCTCAATCTGAATAATTTTATTAATAGCCTGCCTTTGTTTGACTGGATGATAAAAATACTTAGAATTCCTATCTCCAACTTTTAACCAATGCACTTTAGATTTCTGTTTTAACAGTGCCTCCTCCTCACACACAACCTCATTATAACTCTTCAACTAAACAACTTCTTCCACCCTCAACTCCTCATTATTAGAATCAGTAACAATTTCAGCCTGAATTCTCTTCAACTCTATTTTAAGCTTCTCAACCTTGTTATGAAGATTACCATTATTGTAATGCAGCTTCCTCAAAGGTTTCTTCAAAGACTTAAGTTTTGAAGTAACACCAAATATCTCATATCCCTGAACCTTCATAGACCAACCATTCTTGACAAGAGGAAGAAAATCCTCTTTGTTAGCCAAATAGTTCCAGAACCTGAAAGTTTTATTCCAAGCCTTCAATTTCAATGGCCAAGACAGAATAGCAGGGGAGTGGTCAGAAGAAAAAAACGGATACCATCAATCTTACCTGGCTTTTGATTCCAAGTGAAGTTAAAACCAGTCCAAGGTATATCCACCATAGAAATATCATTCACACATTCTTTAAAATCAATCATACCATAAATAGTACATCCAGACTTAACATTCTTCTCAGAGGGATCTAGTATAGCATTAAAATCACCTAAGATCACCCAAGGAATATCCTGCAGAAGTCTAGCATGATTCCTTAAATTATCCCAAAGAGGCCTCCTACCTGGGATCTTGGTACAACCATAGACAAATGAACCAAAAAAACCTTTGAGTATTGTTAAGAGGATAAACAGGCAGTGAATAACCTGATCAGTCATACTTAACAAAATTACATCAACAACCCTACTATCCCATCCCACAAAAATTCTAGTCCAATCAATACAAGCATCAATATTAGAAATCCATTGCCACTTCTCCATAATACGAGAACTAACCTTGACAGATTAACAGAATTAACTATAGTCTCTATAAGACAACAAATACTAACATTATTTTCAAAAATCAACTTTCTCACATGTTTTTGCTTAGAGGTCTTTGACAACCCTCTAACATTCCAAGCCATAATACTAGACATCATTATAGACTATCCAAACCAGAAGAGCTCTTCATTCCAGAAGAACCCCCATCCCCATCACTAGCATTCCCATCACACTTCATGAACACAGCATTCTCATCATTCTCAGATAAAACCTCATTAGTCTCCATAAGCTTTTCAAACATAATTTTGTCCCATTGTTCAAAAAATAGTTTCACCTGCCCCACATTCCATTTCCTCATAACATCATTTGAAGGACAAGCTTTGTTAATAACATAATGGGCCACTTCATTAAACTGATCATCATTCATTTTAAAATAACCAGTTTTCACATTAACCTTTGTCTCCAAACTAGGACTCTTCACAGCTGAAGGTTTAGATTCCATCTTATTGCAATCAGGTTCTTTACCAGCATTACTAGAACAACCAATACCATCTGCTTGCTTATTATCAGCATTCTCCCCCATAACAGACTTACCCTTATCCCCACTATTAGCCTTCCATTCCATACCCAAATCTCCTTTTAAAGCATCAAAACTATTCTTTAGAATAATCTTACTAGTCTCCCCACTACCTTTAGTCTCACTTTTACTAACCCATCTAGAATTCTTATTCCTCTGCCCAAAAACACTCTGATTCCCTCCACCCTTCATACCATCACCAATAGACTGACCAACATTACCAACCCCATTGTTCCCCTTACCATTATTCTGAACTTTATTCCCACTACCAGTAATCCCACCCCCATTATTATTAACCCTATTCCTACCCCAGAATTACTCCTGTTAACAGGTCCATACCTAGGCCTACCATTCTGCCCATTTCCACCAACATTTCTTCTTAAGTTACCAAAACCCTGAACTCCACCCTGCTTACCATCAAATTCTTCTTTATTATTCACCACTTTATTATTCTTTCCCACTGTCAAAGACCCATCATTATCCAACATAGACACTGGATAATTTGCTTCTGTAGCCTTAAACAGGTCCTTCAATAACTGCTCAGTCTTCCCTACCATCTCCTCTTTCAATAACTCCCTTGATTTACACCCCTCAAAATCATACCCAAAAACTTTGCCTACAGGACATTTTTTAACTTTAACTTGATATTCAACTCTAACTTGTTTAATGAAAGCAGGCTTACCATCATCCTCAGGATAATAAGCATTCACAAAATCTGGCAATGTTTTATCAGCCTTCACCTCCACTAACACTCTAGCAAATCCAGCCCTCCCTTCCTTTTCATTACATCTCAATGTAGTTATCTTATCCAACATTATCGGATTCCCAATACAACTCACCATGCTACAAATGCTCTCACAATTCCATAATTCCATTGCCATATTGGGTATAGTAACCCAAATGGGAATAGAACAAGGCTCCACCCTATCCAAATTAATACCAACTTCCCACTTTTTAATGCATAGAGGTATATCATTTATCAGCCAAGGCCCCTGATGAATAGCTTCATACATACCAACTTCAGACTTGAACTTAAAGAAGAATACATCATTCCCATTAGACGAAATCTCTACCAATCCAAACTTCTTCCACATTCTAAATAAATGATACCAAACCATTCCTAAAGACAGCTTCTGCCCCACAAAGTAACCATAAAGGTAATTCTTATAAGTCGCTTTTGCCTCAACTAACTTCTCTGGCTTTATCACAGCAACAACCTCCCCTGTCTCTAACACTTTTGGAGGATAATAAGTAACCTTGGTGTTCAAAACTTCGACATTCTGCTCCTTTGTTACATCAGCAAAAGAAACTCCCTTCAGCTTCTGAGTCTCACTTCTCCCTCCTGCCCTGTTAGCAGCAAACTCCACATTCTCATTTAAAGACAGTACTCAAAATAGATTTTGGCAGGTCCTCAGATTATTAATATTAGGCAGGTCTTCTATAGAAAGCTTATAAGAACTCAACTCTTAAGATTTCTTCTTAATCAAATTCTTCATTGAGGGGCTTTTCAATTTACCCCTCCATGGCAGCTTCACTTTAGAATCCCCTTTCTTACTAGCCTCCTCCCTCTCAACTTCCAAATTACTCTTATCAATACTAGACTTATCAGCCTCAACATCCCCTGATTTAACCTTAACCTCTGCCATAGCTTTAGCCACTTCCTTCAGCACCATGTCACTCTTCCCACCAAGCAAGATGTACCCATCATCATCAACAGCAACCCCACCCCGTGCACCTTGACTAAACTCAAATTTCCGAGCACTCACAGAAAGCTGCAATCTCAGATCCCAGTCTTACCATAATCACACTCCTCATCTTTCTTCCCAACTAGTAACTTAACAAGCTTCCTACCCTTCTTAGCCCCTTCCACCTCATTCAACATCTCCTTAGTATTAACCACATCAGGTAGAACTCCTTCAGCATTAGGACAACCCCCATCCATTCTCACCCTAACATAACAATTGTCAACCCAAAGAGCTTTAGCAGAATTCACCTTGGCACCCTCATTCATAATAGATCTCTTCTTTCTCTTGTTTAAGAACATAAACTGAGCTTCCATACCACATTCAAAGACATTAGAATTAACATCCAACTGAGGAAACATAATACCCTTACTCACCTTCTCAACCATCCCATCCTTCCCAATAGACTTCCCAGTAACATAATCTCCATACACCCTTTTACCCAAAAAATTAGCAATAATACCAAGGATTCGAACATATTGACCCTTCAAACTCTTAACAAACCCAAAGTTCTTCCCCTCAACCTCAACCAACATCCACCAACGAATTAAACAAATCAACCTCCCCAATACCAGCTAATTTAATCAACTCAAGCTGCTCATTAATCAATCTATAGTTCCAGTTATCCCCAAACATGGTCTTCATAAAATCCACAATCTCCACACTAAAAATAATAGAATCAGAACGACCATTGAAATTACGAGACAAAATTACCTGAGTATCCATCGGCTTCTTATTAGCATCAGAATCCTTCTCAATAGCAACAGTATTAGAAACTCCATTAACTACTCCATCATCAACAACCTCAGTATCCACGTCAGTGTTCAAAGCATCTAAATCAACCACTAATGAAGCCGGCGAATCAGCAGGAGGCGGGTCCAGTAACGGAACCCTAACAGAAGAACTCATGGTCGTGAACTGTGAAGATTCCAATTGATACAAATCAAAAGGAACAGTTAAACACGACAGAATGGAGAAGACACAGGGAAGAAATTAGGGTTAGAAAAGATGCGGAAAAGAAAAACGAAGAAGAGACACTGTTATGCCAAAATCACCCAAAACAGAGAGAGAAAAACCCTCCGCTTCGTATGCTTTAGCTTCATATCCTTTATCTAAGTCTGTTGCATGGTCAGATATCTTATGGCCTTCCCGTTCCACCAATTGGGTGCCCAAAACTTCAAATGTACCGATAGTCAGGTCCTTTAAAACTCGAGTGTTTTCTTGTGTACGAATCTCTATGTCATTGTCGCATCGTGAGTCCAATTACCGTCCAGTTAGCCTCGTATCCATTAGCTGAGTCTGTAGCATGAACAGATATTTAATGGCCTCCCTGTTCTCCATTCGGGTGCCCGAAACTTCAAATGTACCGGTAGTTATGTCCTTTAAAACTCGAGTCTTTTCTTGTGTACGAATCTCTATGTCATTGTCGCATCGTGAGTCTGATTACCATCCGGTCAACATCGTATCCATTATGTGAGTCTGTTGCATGAGCAGATATCTTATGGCCTTCTTACTCCTTCATTCGAGTGCCTGAAACTTCAAATGTAGCGATAGTTACGTCCTTTAAAACGCGAGTCTTTTCTTGTGTACGAATCTCTATGTCATTGTGGCATCGTGAGTCCGATTACCGTCTGGTCAACTTTGTATCCTTTATCTGAGTCCGTAGAATGATCAGATATCTTATGGCCTTCCTGTTCCTTAATTCGGGTGCCCGAAACTTCAAATGTTCCGATAGTTACGTCCTTTAAAACTCGAGTCTCTTCTTGTGTACGACTCTCTATGTCATTGTCAGATCGTGAGTCCGATTATCGTTCGGATAGCCTTGTATACTTTATTTGAGTCTGTTACATGATCGAATATTTAATGGCCTTCCCATTCGTCCATTCGGGCGGCCGAAACCACAAATGTACCGATTGTTACGTCCTTTAAAACTTGAGTCGTTTTTTGAGTACGAATCTCTATGTCATTGTTGCATTATGAGTCCGATTACCGTCTGGTCTGCTTCTTATCCTTTATCACAGTCTGTAGCATGATCAGATATCTTATGGCCTTCCCGTTCCTCCAATCTGGTGCCCAAAACTTCAAATGTACCGATAGTTACGTCCTTTAAAACTCGAGTCTTTTCTTGTGAACGAATCTCTATGTCATAGTCGCTTCATGAGTCTGATTACCGTCCGGTCAGCTTTGTATCCTTTATCTGAGTCTGTTGCGTGATAAGATATCTTATGGCCTTCCCGTTCATCCATTCGGAAGCCCAAAACATCAAATGTACCGATAGTTACGTCCTTTAAGACTCGAGTCTCTTCTTGTGTATGAATCTCTAGGTCATTATCGCATCGTGAGTCCGATTACCGTCTGGTCTACTTCGTATCCTTTATCTGAGTTGGTTGCATGAAGAGAATCTTATGGCATTCCCGTTTCTCCATTCGGGTTCCCGAAACTTCAAATGTACTGATAGTTACATCCTTTAAAACTCGATTCTTTTCTTGTGTACGAATCTCTATGTCATTGTCGCATCATGAGTCCGATTACCGTCCAGTTAGCCTCGTTTCATTTATCTGAGTCTGTTGCATGATCAGATTCTTAATGGCCTTCCCGTTCGTCCATTCGGGTGCCTGAAACTACAAATGTACCGATTGTTACGTCCTTTAAAACTCGAGTCATTTTTTACAAACGAAACTCTATGTCATTGTCGAATTGTGAGTCCGATTACCGTCCGGTCCTATTCGTATCCTTTATCTAAGTCTTTTGTATGATCAGATATCTTATGGCCTTCCCGTTCCTCCATTCGGGTGCCCGAAACTTAAAATGTACCGATACTTACGCCCTTTAAAACTTCAGCCTTTTCTTGTGTACGGATTTCTATGTCATTGTCGCATCGTGAGTCAGATTACCATCCGGTAAGCTTCGTATCGTTTATTTGAGTATATAGCATAATCAGATATCTTATGGCCTTCCCGTTCCTCCATTCGGGTGCCCGAAACTTCAAATGTACCGATAGTTACGTCCTTTAAAACTCGAGTCTTTTCTTGCGTATGAATCTCTATTTCATTGTCGCATCATGAGTCTGATTACTGTCCGGTCAGCTACGTAACCTTTATCTGAGTCTATTGCATGATAAGATATTTTATAGCCTTACTGTTCATCCATTCGGCTGCCCGAAACTTCAAATGTACCGGTAGTTCTGTCCTTTAAAACTCGAGTGTTTTCTTGTGTACGAATCTATATGTCATTGTCGCATCGTGAGTCGGATTACTGTCCAGCTAGCCTCATATCTGTTATCTGATTCTCTAGGATGATCAGATATTTAATGGGCTTCACGTTCATCCATTTGGGTGCCCGGAACTTCAAATGTACCGATAGTTATGTCTTTTAAAACACGAGTCTTTTTTTGTGTACCAATCTCTATGTCATGGTCACATCGTGAGTCCGATTACCATCCGGTCAGCTTCGTATCCTCTATCTGAGTTCGTAGAAAGATCAGATATGTTATGGCCTTCCCGTTACTCCAGTAGGGTGCCCGAAACTTCAAATGTACCGATAGTTACGTCCTTTAAGACTCGAGTCTCTTCTTGTGTATGAATCTTTATGTCATTTTCGCATCGTGAGTCCAATTACCGTCTGGTCTACTTCGTATCCTTTATCTGAGTTGGTTGCATGACGAGAATCTTATGGCATTCCCGTTCCTCCATTCGGGTTCCCGAAACATCAAATGTACCGATAGTTACGTCCTTTAAAACTCGAGTCTTTTCTTGTGTACGAATCTCTATGTCATTGTCGCATCATGAGTCCGATTACCGTCCAATTGGCCTCGTTTCATTTATCTGAGTCTGTTGCATGATCAGATTCTTAATGGACTTCCCGTTCGTCCATTCAGTCGCCTGAAACTACAAATGTACCGATTGTTACGTCCTTTAAAACTCGAGTCATTTTTTATAGTCGAATTGTGAGTCCGATTACCGTCCGGTTCGCTTCGTATCCTTTATCTAAGTCTTTTGTATGATCAGATATCTTATGGCCTTCCCGTTCCTTCATTCGGGTGCCCGAAACTTAAAATGTACCGATACTTACGCCATTTAAAACTAGAGTCTTTTCTTGTGTACGGATCTCTATGTCATTGTCGCATCGTGAGTCAGATTACCATCCGGTAAGCTTCATATCGTTTATTTGAGTATATAGCATGATCAGATATCTTATGGCCTTCCCGTTCCTCCATTCGGGTGCCCGAAACTTCAAATGTACCGATAGTTAAGTCCTTTAAAACTCGAGACTTTTCTTGTGTACAAATTTCTATGTCATTTTCGCATCTTGAGTCCAATTACCGTCTGGTCTACTTCGTATCCTTTATCTGAGTTGGTTGCATGACGAGAATCTTATGGCATTCCCGTTTCTCCATTCGGGTTCCCGAAACTTCAAATGTACTGATAGTTACATCCTTTAAAACTCGATTCTTTTCTTGTGTACGAATCTCTATGTCATTGTCGCATCATGAGTCCGATTACCGTCCAGTTAGCCTCGTTTCATTTATCTGAGTCTGTTGCATGATCAGATTCTTAATGGCCTTCCCGTTCGTCCTTTCGGGTGCCTGAAACTACAAATGTACCGATTGTTACGTCCTTTAAAACTCGAGTCATTTTTTACAAACGAAACTCTATGTCATTGTCGAATTGTGAGTCCGATTACCGTCCGGTCCTATTCGTATCCTTTATCTAAGTCTTTTGTATGATCAGATATCTTATGGCCTTCCCGTTTCTCCATTCGGGTGCCCGAAACTTAAAATGTACCGATACTTACGCCCTTTAAAACTTGAGCCTTTTCTTGTGTACGGATTTCTATGTCATTGTCGCATCGTGAGTCAGATTACCATCCGGTAACCTTCGTATCGTTTATTTGAGTATATAGCATAATCTGATATCTTATGGCCTTCCCGTTCCTCCATTCGGGTGCCCGAAACTTCAAATGTACCGATAGTTACGTCCTTTAAAACTCGAGTCTTTTCTTGTGTATGAATCTCTATTTCATTGTCGCATCATGAGTCTGATTACTGTCTGGTCAGCTTCGTAACCTTTATCTGAGTCTATTGCATGATAAGATATTTTATAGCCTTACTGGTCATCCATTCGGCTGCCCGAAACTTCAAATGTACCGGTAGTTCTGTCCTTTAAAACTCGAGTGTTTTCTTGTGTACGAATCTATATGTCATTGTCGCATCGTGAGTCGGATTACTGTCCAGCTAGCCTCATATCTGTTATCTGATTCTCTAGGATGATCAGATATTTAATGGGCTTCACGTTCATCCATTTGGGTGCCCGGAACTTCAAATGTACCGATAGTTATGTCTTTTAAAACACGAGTCTTTTTTTGTGTACCAATCTCTATGTCATGGTCACATCGTGAGTCCGATTACCATTCGGTCAGCTTCGTATCCTTTATCTGAGTTCGTAGAAAGATCAGATATGTTATGGCCTTCCCGTTCCTCCAGTAGGGTGCCCGAAACTTCAAATGTACCGATAGTTACGTCCTTTAAGACTCGAGTCTCTTCTTGTGTATGAATCTCTATGTTATTTTCGCATCGTGAGTCCAATTACCGTCTGGTCTACTTCGTATCCTTTATCTGAGTTGGTTGCATGACGAGAATCTTATGGCATTCCCGTTCCTCCATTCGGGTTCCCGAAACATCAAATGTACCGATAGTTACGTCCTTTAAAACTCGAGTCTTTTCTTGTGTACGAATCTCTATGTCATTGTCGCATCATGAGTCCGATTACCGTCCAGTTGGCCTCGTTTCATTTATCTGAGTCTGTTGCATGATCAGATTCTTAATGGACTTCCCGATCGTCCATTCAGTCGCCTGAAACTACAAATGTACCGATCGTTACGTCCTATAAAACTCGAGTCATTTTTTATAGTCGAATTGTGAGTCCGATTACCGTCCGGTTCGCTTCGTATCCTTTATCTAAGTCTTTTGTATGATCAGATATCTTATGGCCTTCCCGTTCCTTCATTCGGGTGCCCGAAACTTAAAATGTACCGATACTTACGCCCTTTAAAACTAGAGTCTTTTCTTGTGTACGGATCTCTATGTCATTGTCGCATCGTGAGTCAGATTACTGTCCGGTAAGCTTCATATCGTTTATTTGAGTATTTAGCATGATCAGATATCTTATGGCCTTCCCATTCCTCCATTCGGGTGCCCGAAACTTCAAATGTACCGTTAGTTACGTCCTTTAAAACTCGAGTCTTTTCTTGTGTACAAATTTCTATGTCATTTTCGCATCTTGAGTCCAATTACCGTCCGGTCCACTTCGTATCCTTTATCTGAGTCTGTTGCATGATGAGATATCTCATGGCCTTCCCGTTCCTCCATTAGGGTGCCCGAAACTTCAAATGTACCGATAGTTACGACCTTTATGAATCGAGTCTCTTCTAGTGTATGATACTCTAGGTAGTCCGATACCGTCCGGTCCACTTCGTATCCTTTATCTGAGTCGGTTGCATGATGAGATATGTTATAGCATTCCCGTTCCTCCATTCGGGTGACCGAAACTTCAAATGTACCGATAGTTACGTCCTATAAAACTCTACTCTTTTCTTGTGTACGAATCTCTATGTCCTTGTCGCATCATGAGTCTGTTTACCATTCGCTCAGCCTCGTATCCTTTATCTGAGTCTGTTGCGTGATCTGATATCTTATGGCCTTCCCGTTCCTCCATTCGGGTGCCCGAAACTTCAAATGTACCGATAGTTACGTCCTTTAAAATTCGAGTCTTTTCTTGTGTACGAATCTCTATGTCATTTTCGCATCGTGAGTCCAATTACCATCCGGTCCACTTCGTATCCTTTATCTATGTCGGTTGCATAAGGAGATACCTTATGGCTTTCCCGTTCACCCATTAGGCTGCCCGAAACTTCAAATGTACCGATAGTTACGTCCTTTAAGAATCGAGTATCTTCTTGTGTATGAATCTCTAGGTCATTATCGCATCGTGAGTCCGATTACCGTCCAGTCCACTTCGTATCCTTTATCTTAGTCGGCTGCATGATGAGATATCCTATGGCATTCCCGTTCATCCATTTGGGTGCCCGAAACTTCAACTGCACCGATAGTTATGTCCTTTAAAACTTGAGTCTTTTCTTGTGTACGAATCTCTAAGTCATTGTCGCATCGTGAGTCTGATTACTGTCTAGTTAGCCTCATATCCTTTATCTGAGTCAGTTGCATGATCAGATTCTTAATGGCTTTCCAGTTCGTCCATTCGGGTGCCCGAAACTACAAATGTACCAATTGTTACGTCCTTTAAAACTCGAGTCTTTTCTTGTGTACGAATCTCTATGTCATTGTCGCATCATGTGTCCGATTACCATCCGGTCAGCTTCGTATCCTTTATCTAAGTCTGTTACATGATCAGATATCTTATGGCCTTCCCGTTCATCCATTCGGGTGCCCGAAACTTCAAATGTACCGATAGTTATGTCCTTTAAAACTCGAGTCTTTTCATGTGTACGAATCTCTATGTCATTTTCGCATCGTGAGTCCAACTACCGTCTGGTCTACTTTGTATCCTTTATCTGAGTTGGTTGCATGACGAGAATCTTATGGCATTCCCGTTCCTCCATTCGGGTTCCCGAAACATCAAATGTACCGATAGTTACGTTCTTTAAAACTCGAGTCTTTTCTTGTGTACGAATCTCTATGTCATTGTCGCATCATGAGTCCGATTACCGTCCAGTTAGCCTCGTTTCATTTATCTGAGTCTGTTGCATGATCAGATTCTTAATGGACTTCCCGTTCGTCCATTCAGGCGCCTGAAACTACAAATGTACCGATTGTTACTTCCTTTAAAACTCGAGTCATTTTTTATAAACGAAACTCTATGTCATTGTCGCATCGTGAGTCCGATTACCATCCGGTCGCATCAGATATCTTATGGCCTTCCCATTCCTCCAGTAGGGTGCCCGAAACATCAAATGTACCGATAGTTACGACCTTTATGAATCGAGTCTCTTCTTGTGTATGAATCTCTAGGTATTCCGATACCGTCCGGTCCACTTCGTATCCTTTATCTGAGTCGGTTGCATGATGAGATATGTTATAGCATTCCCATTCCTCCATTCGGGTGCCCGAAACTTCAAATGTACCGATAGTTACGTCCTTTAAAACTCTACTCTTTTCTTGTGTACGAATCTCTATGTCATTTTCGCATCGTGAGTCCAATTAAAGTCCGGTCCACTTCGTATCCTTTATCTGAGTCTGTTTCATGATGAGATATCTTATGGCCTTCCCATTCCTCCATTCGGGTGCCTGAAACTTCAAATGTACCGATAGTTACGTCGTTTAAAACTCGAGTCTTTTCTTGTATACGAATCTCTATGTCCTTGTCGCATCTTGAGTCCGATTACCATACGGTCAGCTTCGTATCCTTTATCTGAGTCTGTTGCATGATCAGATATCTTATGGCCTTCCTGTTCCTTCATTTGGGTGCCCGAAACATTAAATGTACTGATAGTTATGTCCTTTAAAACTTGAGTCTTTTCTTGTGTACGAATCTCTATGTCATTGTCGAATCGTGAGTCCAACTACCGTCTGGTCTACTTTGTATCCTTTATCTGAGTTGGTTGCATGACGAGAATCTCATGGCATTCCTGTTCCTCCATTCGGGTTCCCGAAACATCAAATGTACCGATAGTTACGTTCTTTAAAACTCGAGTCTTTTCTTGTGTACGAATCTCTATGTCATTGTCGCATCATGAGTCCGATTACCGTCCAGTTAGCCTCGTTTCATTTATCTGAGTCTGTTGCATGATTAGATTCTTAATGGACTTCCCGTTCGTCCATTCAGGCGCCTGAAACTACAAATGTACCGATTGTTACGTCCTTTAAAACTCGAGTCATTTTTTATAAACGAAACTCTATGTCATTGTCGCATTGTGAGTCCAATTACCGTCCGGTCCGCTTCGTATCCTTTATCTAAGTCTTTTGTATGATCAAATACCTTATGGCCTTCCCGTTCCTCCATTTGGGTGCCCGAAACTTAAAATGTACCGATACTTACGCCCTTTAAAACTCGAGTCTTTTCTTGTGTACGGATCTCTATGTCATTGTCGCATCGTGAGTCAGATTACCGTCCGGTAAGCTTCGTATCGTTTATTTGAGTATATAGCATGATCAGATATCTTATGGCCTTCCCGTTCCTCCATTCGGGTGCCCGAAACTTCAAATGTACCGATAGTTATGTCCTTTAAAACTCGAGTCTTTTCATGTGTACGAATCTCTATGTCATTTTCGCATCGTGAGTCCAACTACCGTCTGGTCTACTTTGTATCCTTTATCTGAGTTGGTTGCATGACGAGAATCTTATGGCATTCCCGTTCCTCCATTCGGGTTCCCGAAACATCAAATGTACCGATAGTTACGTTCTTTAAAACTCGAGTCTTTTCTTGTGTACGAATCTCTATGTCATTGTCGCATCATGAGTCCGATTACCGTCCAGTTAGCCTCGTTTCATTTATCTGAGTCTGTTGCATGATCAGATTCTTAATGGACTTCCCGTTCGTCCATTCAGGCGCCTGAAACTACAAATGTACCGATTGTTACTTCCTTTAAAACTCGAGTCATTTTTTATAAACGAAACTCTATGTCATTGTCGCATCGTGAGTCCGATTACCATCCGGTCGCATCAGATATCTTATGGCCTTCCCATTCCTCCAGTAGGGTGCCCGAAACATCAAATGTACCGATAGTTACGACCTTTATGAATCGAGTCTCTTCTTGTGTATGAATCTCTAGGTATTCCGATACCGTCCGGTCCACTTCGTATCCTTTATCTGAGTCGGTTGCATGATGAGATATGTTATAGCATTCCCATTCCTCCATTCGGGTGCCCGAAACTTCAAATGTACCGATAGTTACGTCCTTTAAAACTCTACTCTTTTCTTGTGTACGAATCTCTATGTCATTTTCGCATCGTGAGTCCAATTAAAGTCCGGTCCACTTCGTATCCTTTATCTGAGTCTGTTTCATGATGAGATATCTTATGGCCTTCCCATTCCTCCATTCGGGTGCCTGAAACTTCAAATGTACCGATAGTTACGTCGTTTAAAACTCGAGTCTTTTCTTGTATACGAATCTCTATGTCCTTGTCGCATCTTGAGTCCGATTACCATACGGTCAGCTTCGTATCCTTTATCTGAGTCTGTTGCATGATCAGATATCTTATGGCCTTCCTGTTCCTTCATTTGGGTGCCCGAAACATTAAATGTACTGATAGTTATGTCCTTTAAAACTTGAGTCTTTTCTTGTGTACGAATCTCTATGTCATTGTCGAATCGTGAGTCCAACTACCGTCTGGTCTACTTTGTATCCTTTATCTGAGTTGGTTGCATGACGAGAATCTCATGGCATTCCTGTTCCTCCATTCGGGTTCCCGAAACATCAAATGTACCGATAGTTACGTTCTTTAAAACTCGAGTCTTTTCTTGTGTACGAATCTCTATGTCATTGTCGCATCATGAGTCCGATTACCGTCCAGTTAGCCTCGTTTCATTTATCTGAGTCTGTTGCATGATTAGATTCTTAATGGACTTCCCGTTCGTCCATTCAGGCGCCTGAAACTACAAATGTACCGATTGTTACGTCCTTTAAAACTCGAGTCATTTTTTATAAACGAAACTCTATGTCATTGTCGCATTGTGAGTCCAATTACCGTCCGGTCCGCTTCGTATCCTTTATCTAAGTCTTTTGTATGATCAAATACCTTATGGCCTTCCCGTTCCTCCATTTGGGTGCCCGAAACTTAAAATGTACCGATACTTACGCCCTTTAAAACTCGAGTCTTTTCTTGTGTACGGATCTCTATGTCATTGTCGCATCGTGAGTCAGATTACCGTCCGGTAAGCTTCGTATCGTTTATTTGAGTATATAGCATGATCAGATATCTTATGGCCTTCCCGTTCCTCCATTCGGGTGCCCGAAACTTCAAATGTACCGATAGTTACGTCCTTTAAAACTCGAGTCTTTTCTTGTGTACGAATCTCTATGTCATTGTCGCATCGTGAGTCAGATTACCGTCCGGTAAGCTTCGTATGGTTTATTTGAGTATATAGCATGATCAGATATCTTATGGCCTTCCTGTTCCTCCATTCGGGTGCCCGAAACTTCAAATGTACCGATAGTTATGTCCTTTAAAACTCGAGTCTTTTCTTGTCTACGAATCTCTATGTCATTGTCGCATCGTGAGTCCGATTACTGTCCAGCTAGCCTCATATCTGTTATCTGATTCTCTAGGATGATCAGATATTTAATGGGCTTCACGTTCATCCATTTGGGTGCCCGGAACTTCAAATGTACCGATAGTTATGTCTTTTAAAACACGAGTCTTTTTTTGTGTACCAATCTCTATGTCATGGTCGCATCGTGAGTCCGATTACCATCCGGTCAACTTCGTATCCTTTATCTGAGTTCGTACAAAGATCAGATATGTTATGGCCTTCCCGTTCCTCCAGTAGGGTGCCCGAAACTTCAAATGTACCGATAGTTACGACCTTTATGAATCGAGTGTCTTCTTGTGTATGAATCTCTAGGTAGTCCGATACCGTCCGGTCCACTTCGTATCCTTTATCTGAGTCGGTTGCATGATGAGATATGTTATAGCATTCCCGTTCCTCCATTCGGGTGCCCGCAACTTCAAATGTACCGATAGTTACGTCCTTTAAAACTCTACTCTTTTCTTGTGTACGAATCTCTATGTCCTTGTCGCATACGAATCTCTACTCTTTTTTTTTTTTTGGTAAAAGGAGGCGGCATTCCTGGTAAATTTTATTAATGACAAAAAATATATATACACCTAAGAGATTGGCATCCCGGGACATACCCCAAGGACCAAAACCCAACCTCAGAGCTATGGTCTAACACTAGGACTATCCAAACGTCCCGACCATAAGCTCAACTATACAATCCAAAAACAAAATAAAACAAAAATAAATCCTACTAGACCAAGCCACACTCGGCAATGGTCAAAATCCAAACACATACAATCAAATACCAAAAAAAAAAAAAACAAATACAAAACAGAGACTTCAAAAGCAGCTACCATCTTCACATCCACAAGTCATCAGCTATCAACAGTCACATCCCATCCAAGACTAGCTTCAAAATCAGCATTCCAAACAGCAATCTTCATAATCTCCTCATCACTGGAATCCATCTGCATAATCCCAGGGTCAAAAGGAAAGAAACTGCTCAACCCTTTCATCCAGCCCATGGCACCACCATGACCCTCAACATTCCAAATCATAAAACATATCCAGCAAAGACTAGTACAGAACAAACCACACAGCCACATCATATAATCAACACCTGCAAACACATAAGCCCATAACACTTCTGACCCATCCATATCAACCAAATCCCTATTCCACCTCTTCCAACCCCTCCAATAAAACAGTACCATAATACCCACCACCCTAAACTCCCACAGCAAAACCCTCCACACGTCACAAAAAACCATATTAAACCTGCATAAATTTCCAAAGAGCATTAGCAAGCTCAACCTGTTTGGATTTGTTAATCTTCAAACTCATCAATCTAAGTCTCACAGACTCTTGAATCTGATTAATCAAGACTTGTTTAGACCTATTCCCAGCTTTAAAAATACGGTTATTTCTCTCCTGCCAAGGAAAGTAGACCACTGCAGCCACCACTAATTTCCTGATAATACACCAGATGGATTTATCATGCCTCAACCCATCCAAAAAAACAACCAAATCATCCCATGAATCAGGGGCATCATCCAATCTAGCTAGAACCTTGAACTTCTTCCATATAGCTATTGAATAATCACACATAAAGAACAGATGAGAATGACTATCAGGACATCCATTACACAAGCTGCACCTCAAGTCAATCCTATTATTCCACAACATCAATCTATCCTGTGTAGGCAACCTGAACTTAAAAGCTAACCAAAGTATAAAGGCAAATCTGGGAAAATTTTGACTAAACCATACAAACCTTCCCCAATTAACCACATGACCACTTCTACATATATTCACATAAACATTTTTTGAAGAAAAAGCAGAGGTACTACCATTAGCATCCTTCCAAAGAAACTGATCCCTACATCCACTAACCAACCTGGGAGTTTCAGCTTCAAAGAACAAAGGATATTTCAAAGTCCAATCATCAGGAACAACCCACCTCCCATTCAAAAAAGCATCAGACACTTTACTATTCCAACCCAACCCAGTATTCCTAATATTCCTTCTATTAATAAGAGATATTAAAGGACCCCTAGGGTGCCAGTTATCATACCAGATATTAATCAACCTACCATCACCAAGCTTTGCCACATAATTCTCTTTAACAAACTTCCTGCATTCCAATAGCTGTTTCCAGAACCAAGAGTCAGAATTTGCCCCCTCCACAACCCATATATTCCTTCCATGCAACTTATAATGATACACCCATTGAACCCACATGGAATCCCTTCTAGTCAACAGACTCCATATATGCTTGGTCATCAGAGCAATATTCCTATCTTTAAGGGAACAAATACTAAGCCCACCTTGATCCTTTGGCAAACAAACATCTTTCCAGCATATCTTTGCAGCCCCTGGTTTATATTCACCCTTACTACACAAGAAACTTCTCATTAATCTATCAACATATTCATTAATTCCATTAGGCAAAATGAACAAAGAAGCCCAATAAACATTTAGAGATGATAAAACTGACTGCACCAGTTGCAATCTCCCAGCATAAGAAAGAAATTTATTTTTCCAGTCACCAATTCTTCTTTTAACCTTCTCAATTAATTCATTACAGTCCTTAAGATACAACCTCCTAGAACATAAAGGAACACCCAAGTATTTAACTGGAAACACACCTACCTTGAAAGGAAGCAACCCCAAAATGTTCCTTTTCAGTTCCTCTTCAACATTTCCAAAGAAGATTTCACTCTTTCTTTGGTTAGGAAACAACCCTGAATAAGAACTAAATTCAGACAAAGCCCTCTTTAGAGTATTAACAGAATCCACATCAGCAGCACTAAAGATGAATAGGTCATCAGCAAAACATAAATGAGTCAGTTTCACAGCTTCACACTTCCAGTGGTAGATAAAATTAGCAGAATTGTTGATCTGTCTTTGTATTACTAGATTCAAAACTTCCATAACCAATGTAAAAAGATATGGGGAAATTGGGTCCCCTTGCCTCAAACCCTTCTCACCTTTGAAAAAACCATGAGGCTCTCCATTAACATTTATAGAATAAGTCACAGAAGACATACATACCATAATCCAATTAATAAACTTCTCATGGAAACCAAAGAAATAAAGACATTGCTGCACAAAGCTATGATCCACTGAATCATAAGCTTTCTGCAGGTCTATCTTCATAGCCACCCTAGGAACACCCCTGATCCACTGATATCCCCTAATCAACTCCTGTGCCAATAAGATATTGTCACTAATAACCCTACCAGGAATAAAAGCACTCCGCACATTACCCACCACAAAAGCAAGACTATCCTTAAACCTGTTACAAATGACTTTACGAATACACTTGTAAATGACATTGCAACAGGCTATTGGTCTAAACTCACTCACCAACTTAGGATTCTGCACTTTAAGAAAAAGAGAAATTATGGTTGCATTAACCTCCTTCAAATGTTTACCATTATCAAAAAAATCCTGTACAACTTTAATAATATCCTCCCCAATTATTTCCCAGGAAGATTTGAAAAACCTTGCAGAGAAACCATCAGGCCCAGGGGCCTTATTGTCATCAATCTGAAACATAGAAGTCTTCACCTCCTCCTTAGTAACCCTTCTAATCATAAATTCAGCAACCCCATCAGGAAGTTTATTAGAAAACAAGCCTTCAAGGTCATTAATAGCAGAGACAATCCCTTTTTTACCCAACAGATTAGAATAAAAGTTAACAAAAGCACCACCCACTTCCTTACCATTAAAAGTCCTCCCCTCCAAATCAGTAATTTGCAACACCTTGTTATAAGTCTGCCTTTGTTTAACTGAATGGAAAAAGTACTTTGAGTTTCTATCACCCACCCTCAACCAGTGGACTTTTGACTTCTGCTTCAAGAAAGCCTCTTCAGTATCTAAAGCCTCATTAAACAACCTAAGATACACAGCCTCTTCCCTCCTAAGTTATTCATTATCAAACTCATCACATAAATCATTTTGAATCTTTTCAAGTTCTGTCTTTATCAATTCAGCCTTTTTATGAAGATTACCATTCTCATAATGAAGCTTCCTCAAAGGCTTTTTAAGAGCCTTGAGTTTGCAACAAATTTGATACATTTTAAAACCTTGAACATAACCAGACCAAACATCCCTCACAATAGGAAGAAAATTATCCTGCCCCACCAAATAATTCCAAAATCTAAAAGCCTTATTACCAGTTTTAGCATAAGAAGGCCAAGACAATATACCTGGAGAGTCATTAGAAGAATAGAAAGGCAGAAACTTCACCATAGCACCAGGAAAACACTTCAGAAAACCAGCATTGCCCATAACTCTATCAAGCTTTTCAAGCAGGCCATCCACACTACCAGGCTTCTGATTCCATGTATAGTTAAAACCAGTCCAAGGAATATCAGAAACCATAATATTATCCACACACTCCTTAAAATCCAAACTCCCATAATTAACATTCTTAGAAGCAATATTCTTCTCATGATAAAAAAGAATAGCATTAAAATCACCAAGAATGGTCTAAGGATTATCATTAACAGCTGTAGCATGCTGAACTAGATTATCCCATAAAGATCTTCTAGCAGGGATTTTAGTATAACCATACACAAAAGAACAAAATAATCTCTCACCACCATCTTTAGCACAAACTAGACAATGAATAACCTGATCAAAAACCTTCAGAGGCACCACATCAGCAATAGCAGGATCCCACCCCACCAGAATTCTAACCCAAGTATCACAAACTTCCAAGTTAGATAGGCACTCCCATTTATTCATAATATTCTTAACCACATTATTAATCTTAGCAGGATTAATCCTAGTCTCCACCAAACAACAAATACTCACCTTATTCTCAAGAATCACCCTCCTAACCAAAGACTGTTTAGTACCACCAGAGACCCCCCTGATGTTCCAAACCATTATGTTTGTCTTCATAAGGAAACCTCATCAATCATAGGATCCCTCATACCCGAAGAACCCTCAACATTCTTACCATGCCCCTCCTCACACTTCATAAAACCAGCAGTATCCCCCTCCTCAGAACATACCTCTGTCGATTCCATTAACTTCTCAAACATTATTTTGTCCCACTGTTCAAAATAAAGCTTAACTTACCCAATATTCCATTTTTTCATGACCACATTAGAGGGACAAATTTTATTTATAATATAGTGAGCCACTTCATTGAACTGTTCATTGCTCATTTTAAATTACCCAGACTTAATATTAACCTTAGTTTGAACCTTGGCAGCATTAGCAGCAGCCAAAACTTCCTGATCAAGAACATTTGTATCCATTTTCTTAATCCCAGGAACCTCCTTCTCCACCTTTTCTTCCCCACTTTTCACTGCCGATGAACTCTGTGTGACAGAATGCCCCACATTATCCACAGTACCAGACCCAGTACCCTGCTTATCACTATTCTTGTTCTGCTTTTTTCAAAACATTAAAAGACTTAACACCATTCCCACTTTTGATTGATCCAGAACTAGTATTCCCCTCATTAACAATAGCTTTTCCTTTATCCACTTCCCCTACATTCTCCTCCATGTTTAACTCCTGCCTTAATACCTCAAAACTGTTTTTAAGACCCCCCCTTTATTCCCTCATCTTTCTTCACATTCATAGCTTTGTTAACCCACCTCTGATTCCCATTACCCCTAGGATTCTTGTTATAATTCCCAGCCCTCCCATTATTCATATTGTTACCCAAACTACCCGCATTTTTCTTAACAACTCCACTACTGCCAACCCCAGAACCACCCCCATTATTACCATTCCCAGCATTCTGATCTTTGACAACTCTATTATTTTTCCCCACAGTAACAAACCCATCATCCTTTAATCCAGACATAGGATAGTCAGAAGACCCAGCATTATACAACTCCTGTAACAACTGCCTTGTTTTTTCAATAGTCTCCTCCTCAGTCATCACCTTATTCTTACAAGTCTCATAATCATGCCCAAACACCTTGCATGCTGAACATTTCTTTACTTTAACTTGATATTCCACCCTGACATCCTTAGTAAAAGAAGGTCTATTATCTTCAGGAGGATAATAAGCCTTAACATACTCAGGAAGGACTTTGTCAGCCTTAATCTCAACAAGAACTCTTGCAAAACCTGCTTTACCCTCCTTCTTCCCACACCTCTCTGCTGTTATATTATCTAATAAGATAGGATTCCCCACTACACTTAACATGCTGCAAATACTTTCACTATTCCACAGTTCCAACGGCATGTTGGGAATAGTAACCCATAATGGAATAGTATAAGGCTCCTCCTTCTCCATAGTAATACCCACCTCCCATTTCTTCAAACAAAGTGGGATATCATTAATAAGCCAAGGACCTTTACTAAGAACATCATACATCCCTTTATCAGTTCTAAACTTAAAGAAATAGACCCCACTCCCATTTGATGATATATCTGCCAATCCAAACCTTTTCCACATTCTAAAAAGGTGATACCACACCATTCCCATAGATAAGTTCTGACCCACAAAATACCCACATAAGTAACTACTATAAGCAGCCTTTGCTTCAGCTATTTTCTCTGGTTTTATAACAGCAACAACATCACCATTTTCAAGCACCTTTGGAGGATAATAAGCAACTTTAGTGACCAAAACAGAATTGGTTTATCCCCTGCCCTATCAGCAAAAGACTTACCAGATTTCCATACAGGATCCTTATTACCAGAAGAAGTGGCTGTAAAAACCACATTATCCTTCACAGGACCAGAGTTCATAACAGACCTAGGAAGAGGCTTCAAATTATTAATAATGGGCATATCAGAAGACTCCTTAATACGTTTCTTCATAGAAGGGCTTTTACAAACTCCCCTCCATGGCAGCCTTTCTCTAATATCTCCCTTCTTCAATTTGCTCTCCTTACCAACAACATCCCCCTTTATCTACTTTCTTATCAGATTCCCCCATAACCTGTTCCTTAGTCTCTTCAGTGCCCCCAACAGTTTGTTTAGGCCTATACTCCCCTACAATAACAGAATTCTTCTTCCCACCACTACTCTCCTTAGAATTCCCCTGATTACCCTTCTTCTCATCAACAACCCTTTTCCTATCCAATTTTAAACCATTCTCATCATACAATAGAGTTTCTCTCCCCAAACCAGGGCTAAAAGCAAACTGCTGAGCAGTTGCAGACAGCTTTAACCTCAGTTCATTAGCCTCAACACTACCACAGCCACTATCCCTCCTACCACAACCAATTTCACAGGATTAACCCCAACAGAATTATCATCCACAGCATCAATAAGTTCTTGAGATGTCATAATATCAGGAAAAGTTTCATCACACTTCAGATTACCCTCATCCACCCCCATTCTAACATACAGATTATCTCCCCACATGGCTTTCCTAGATTTAACCCTAGTACCTTCATTTCTTACAGATCTCTTCTTCCTTTTGTCCAAAAACACAAACTGAGCCTTCATACCAACATCAAAAACATTAACCTCAGGCATCAATTAAGGAAACCTCACCCCCCTAGTACCATCTTTCATATCAACCTCATTACCAACAGTTTTCCCACACTCAGCCTCCCCATAAACCTTTTTTTCCCAGAAAATTAGCCACAGTCTTCAGGATACGACCATACTGCCCACCCAACTTTCTAACAAACTCTAACTCCTTACCCTGCACCTCAGCATCAACCATTGAATTAACTAGCTCAATCTCACCCCCAGCTAGTCTAAGTAATTCAAGTTGCTCACTCAGAACCCTAACCTTCCAATTATCCCCAAAAATAAACCTCATGAAACCAACAACTTCAGTGGTGAAAATAAGAGAATCAGACCTACCAGAGATACAACGATTGAGAATTACCTGCTCTTCCTTCACAACTTCTGAGTTATCAGCCCCAATCTCATCACTCTTATCGGACTTGTCAACTTCATCTACCGAAGAAACCCCTTCACCATCTCCCACAACATCATTCATCATCAGATCAGCTACTGAATAACCTATATCAGGTGGAGTGGCCGGAGGAGGCTCCGGCTCCGAAACCCTAGAAAACACGACCATTGAAAAGGAAAACCAGAAGAACCGTGAACTGTGAAGATTCCGTTTACAGCAATGTAACCGGAACAGTTAAACACGGCGAAAGCAAAGGAAAAAGAAGGGTTCAAGAGAGACGGGAAAAGAAAACAGAGAAGAAAACCCCTGAATCGCCTAATTCGCCCAACTCAGAGAGAAAACCCTGCTTGGTATCCTTTATCTGAGTCTGTTGCAAGATAGGATATCTTATGGCCTTCCCGTTCATCCATTCGGTGCCCAAAACTTCAAATGTACCGATAGTTAGGTCCTTTAAAACACGAGTCTTTTCTCGTGTACGAATCTCTATGTCATTGTCGCATCGTGCGTCCGATTACCATCCAGTTAGCCTTGTATTCTTTTTCTGAGTTTGTAGCATGATCAAATATTTAATGGCCTTCACGTTCCTCCATTCAGGTGCCCGAAACTTCAAATGTACCGATAGTTATGTCCTTCAAAACTCGAGTCTTTTCTTATGTATGAACCTCTTTGTCATTGTCGCATCGTGAGTCTGATTACCGTCCAGTTAGCCTCATATCCTTTATCTGAGTCTGTAGCATGACCAGATATTTAATGGCCTTCACGTTCATCCATTCGGGTGCCAGAAAATTCAAATGTACCGATAGTTATGTCCTTTAAAACGCGAGTCTTTTCTTGTTTACGAATCTCTATGTCATTGTCGCATCGTGACTCCGATTACCGTCCGGTCAGCTTCGTATCCTTTATCTGAGTCCGTAGAATGACCAGATATCTTATGGCCTTCCCGTTCCTCCATCCGGTTGCCCAAAACTACAAATGTACAGATAGTTACGTCCTTTAAAACGCGAATCTTTTCTTTTGTACGAATCTCTATGTCATTGTGGCATTGTTAGTCCGATTACCATCAAGTCAGCTTCGTATCCTTTATCTATGTCTGTTGCATGGTCAGATATCTTATGGCCTTCCCGTTCCTCCATTCGGGTTCCCGAAACTTCAAATGTACCGATAGTTACGTCCTTTAAAACTCGAGTCTTTTCTTGTGTACGAATCTCTAAGTCATTATCGCATCGTGAGTCTGATTACCGTCCGGTCTGCGTCGTATCCTTTATCTGAGTCTGTTGCATGATCAGATATCTTACGGCCTTCCCGTTCCTTCATTCGGGTGCCCGAAACTTCAAATGTACCGATAGTTACGTCATTTAAAACTCGAGTCTTTTTTGTGTACGAATCTCTTTGTCATTGTCGCATTGTGAGTCCGATTACCATCTTGTCCGCTTTGTAAATTTTATCTGAGCCTGTTGCATGATCAAACATCTTATGGCCTTCTAGCTTCTCGATTCGGGTGCCCGAAACTTCAAATGTACCAATAGTTACGTTCTTTTAAACTCAAGTCTTTTCTTGTGTACGAATCTCTATTTCATTGTCGCATCGTGAGTCTGATTACCGTTCGTGCAGCTTCGTATCCTATATCTGAGTCTGTTGCATGATAGGATATCTTATGGCATTCCCGTTCATCGATTCGGGGGCCCAAAACTTCAAATGTACCGATCGTTATGTCATTGTCGCATCGTGCATCCGATAACCGTCCAGTTAGCCTCGTCTTTATCTGAGTCTGTAACATTATAAAATATTTAATGGCCTTCACGATCCTCCATTCAGGTGCCCGAAACTTCAAATGTACCGATAGTTATGTCCTTTAAAACACGAGTCTTTTCTTGTGTACGAATCTCTTTGTCATTGTCGCATTGTGAGTCCGATAACCCTCCAGTTAGCCTCGTATCCTTTATCTGATTCTGTAACATGATCCGATATTTAATGACCTTCACGTTCATCCATTCGGGTGCCCGAAACTTCAAATGTACCGATAGATATGTCCTTTAAAACGCGAGTCTTTTCTTGTGTACGAATCTCTATGTCATTGTCGCATCATGACTCCGATTACCGTCCGGTCAGCTTCGTAATTTTTTTTATCCATTATCTGAGTACGTAGAATGATCAGATATCTTATGGCCTTCCCGTTCTTCCATTCGGGTGCCCAAAACTTCAAATGTACCGATAGTTACGTCCTTTAAAACGCGAGTCTTTTCTTCTGTACGAATCTCGATGTCATTGTCGCATCGTTGGTCCGATTACCATCTGGTCAGCTTCGTATCCCATATCTGAGTCTGTTGCATGATCAGATATCTTACGGCCTTCCCGTTCCTCCATTCGGGTGCCCAAAACTTCAAATGTACCGATAGTTACGTACTTTAAAAATCGAGTCTTTTATTGTGTACGAATCTCTAAGTCCTTATCGCATCGTGAGTCCGATTACTTTCCGGTCTGCTTGGTATACTTTATCTGAGTCTGTTGCATGATAGGATATCTTATGGCCTTCCCGTTAATCCATTCGGGTGCCCGAAACTTCAAATGTACCGATAGTTATGTCCTTTAAAACTCAAGCCTTTTCTCGTGTACGAATCTCTATGTCATTGTCGCATCTTGCGTCCGATTACCATCCAGTTAGCCTCGTATTCTTTATCTGAGTCTGTAGCTTTATAAGTAGCTTTATAAGATATTTAATGGCCTTCAAGTTCCTCCATTCAGGTGCCCGAAACTTCAAATGTACCGATAGTTATGTCCTTTAAAACTCGAGTCTTTTCTTGTGTACGAATCTCTTTGTCATTGTCGCATCATGAGTCTGATTACTGTCCAGTTAGCCTCGTATGCTTTATCTGGTTCTGTAACATGATTAGATATTTAATGGTCTTCACGTTCATCCATTCGGGTGCCCGAAACTTCAAATGTACCGATAGTTATGTCCTTTAAAACGCGAGTCTTTTCTTGTGTACGAATCTCTATGTCATTATCGCATCGTGACTCTGATTACTGTCCGGTCAGCTTCGTATTCTTTATCCGAGTCCGTAGAATGATCAGATATCTTATGGCCTTCCCGTTCCTCCATTCGGGTGCCCAAAACTTCAAATGTACCGATAGTTACGTCCTTTAAAAAGCGAGTCTTTTCTTCTGAACGAATCTCTATGTCATTGTCGCATCGTTAGTCCGATTACCATCCGGTCAGCTTCGTATCCCTTATCTGAGTATGTTGCATGATCAGATATCTTATGGCCTTCCCGTTCCTCCATTCGGGTGCCCAAAACTTCAAATGTACCAATAGTTACGTCCTTTAAAACTCGAGTATTTTCTTGTGTACGAATCTCTAAGGTGGCCGGCCGCTGCTTATAGAGAGGAGGAGGGAGAGAGACCGAGCTGAGAGAGAGTATGGGAGAGGAGAGAGTGATGTGGGTGGTGCAATAGTGGCTCGGTGGTGGCTCCTTGCTACTGCTGCTACCGCTGCCTTTTTCTTGAGAGGAGGAGAGCAGGAAAGAAAGAGGAGAGGATGAGGGTGGTCGTTGGTGGTTGGCGCGGCGATGAGATGGTGGTGGTGTGTGTGGCTGCTGCCACTTCTCTTGAGAAGGAAAGGGTTAAGTGTGTTGTTTTGTGTCTGTGTTGTGAGGGAAAAGAGCAGGGAAAGAAGAAAAATAAAGGTTTGGGGGTGGAGCTCAAATGTGATGGTGGCTAGGGTTTTGGATGTTTGAATGAGGAGGAAGATGAAGATTAGGTGATTATATACATAGGGTTTGGTAGGTGAGTTAGGTGGATGCGAACTGCGTATACGACCAAGTTACTAACTCGGTCTCGTTTAAATTACATAACTTGTTTAACTGCTATAATAATTATTTCCCGTTATTTATTTATATAAACCGATTTCAAACGAGTGGTTGGACTATATGTTTGATATATATATTTTTTGTCGCGTTTAGAAATCTACCAGGATAAGTGTCGGTTACTAGCGTGTTATTACTTACAACCCGTTATTTGGCGAATTTAGATAATTAAATTTATAAATGAAATAAGAATGTATTTCGTATTAATGAGATAACATTGTTAACGAATTAACGAATCGTTTTATGAATAAAATATTATTATTATGTTATTCGAGAAACGCTAGGCGTTACAGTCTCCCCTACTTTTGGGAACTTCGTCCCGAAGTTATTAAAAAAGCAAGTTTGAGGGTGGTTGGGTAAATATTTGGACGTCTACCGTTTAGAATGTCATAATTTTATAGGTGCTATGATAAAGTGTTTCGAATGATGGGATGATATGTATGAGTTATACGGTGAAGTGAATAGGAATAAGAGTTGAACTACGTGGGTCTGAACTAACTAAGGATGGTAAGGGTCTATATAAAAGTACCAATTCTATCGATACTTCGAAGATGAGCCGGGTATCTACTAAACCTTAATATAATTCCACACCACCTTAATGTACCTGTAAATTCATGATTACGTTCCGTTCCGGACCGCAATCACCAATTTACCTTACATTAGGGTTTTGTGTCCTTCTATGACTCTAAACACACATGTATAACAAACAATGAAAAATAACCTTGGGATTGAATCTTTGTATCAGTTACGTGTACAATGTATCCAAAAATGAATCCAACTGTTGAGCAAGAAAAAGACCTCTACCAGTCAGTGAGTAGGAACCTCTACCGATTGTTGAGCAGGTGCGATAGCCTCTACCAGTCGTTGAGCAGGTTGTTAGAACCTCTACCGACTGTTGAGCAGGCATGATGACCTCTACCAATCGTTGAGTAGGTTATTTGGTACTCTACTAACTGTTGAGCAAGTACTTCTTCCTCTACCAGTTGTTGATTAAGTGTAACATTTGTTTTTGATTTAACACATAAGTTGCAAGTTGATAATGCATACATGTAAGCAAGTTTCTAAATGCATCAAGTATCAAGTATAGCATGCGAGTTGTAATAGAGTTGCCCTAGACAAGGTTAATGACTCTAGGTGTGTTTATAGCAAATAGCAAATAGCTTATATTCCATGTTTTCAAGTATCATGACTAATCAAATGTTCAGGTAGATAATCGAATCCTCATGTATAACTAAGAATCAAGTTTGATGCGACGAACAATCAAGTTTTCAATAGTTTGGTTATCGTAGGAATCAAGTTCATGTTCAAGAAGGTAAAGAATGTGAATTTAGTTCTTGAGAGGATGATGAAGAACTCAAAGTATCTTCAAGGTTATGAAAGAAAGTGAATATGAAGATAGTTAATAAAGGCTTTATCTTATAGGTTCTCAAAGTGGCACAAGTGAGGAGATTATGTAGCAATGTAAATCGTGAGGTTTGAATCAAAGGTTAGAATCAAATGTATGAGAAAACATGATTGTGGTATATGCCAAATATTGTACAAATTTGAACAAGTTGAAAATGCGTAAGTGTCGATGGAGAATTTATTGACTAAATATTGTCCCTATGGATGGGAAGATTTTTTTTTCAAAAATTGTTTTGTACATAAAGCAAAAGTCGTTAAATAGTACAAACTAAGTGAGCTTTGATTAAAATATTCCAGTTAGTTGGAAAATTTAAACACGACATTGGGTTTTGAAGATCAAGGTTCTATTAAGTGATTATTTTAAAAGGTTATAGCGTTATATAGAAAATCGTTTGTTACGCCAACAAATAAACAATTGAATTTAAGTTCGATGACATCTTTTGACAAACATGTATTTTGTAAAGTCTCTAGGTAATGAAAATCCAACAAAATTTAGAAATCTTTAGTTTTGTGCTAGGGTATACCCAGGTTATGAGGTTATAGTTTAAAAATATGTAACATGTTGAAAAGGCAGTAATATGATTTGGGTAAGGCGTTGAAAATAATTAAACGTACGAGTAATATTATAAGTTTGTAAAATGAAGTGTGGTGGTGAAATCCACAGATGATTCATGAAATTTAGGCTAACAGGGGAATTATATAGGGAAGAAAATAGATTTGAATTGCAAAAATTTTGAGATTAAAGCTTAGAATTTATACGGGAGTGATGGGGTATAAATGAAAATGAAACACAAAGATTGTAAATATTTAACCACGAATAAACGAAAATGTTGGCTTATCAAAACAGATCAGATCTAAGCCCAAGGAATTTGCCCTAATAAACTAGAAGTACGTTAGGATTGTAGCAAGTAAGTGAAAGAGAGTAGGCAAGACCAAGTTAGGCTAAGAATAAGGATGAGGATAGGGAAAGAGATAAGGATAAGGTAGAGTTGCAAGTAATTGAAGCAAATACTGGTTAAAGTCCTAAGGTTATAGACCAGATTATTTTTCTAATAACCTAATTTTCTATAACCAAGGCTCTGATACCTATCTGTAATACCCCAACCGATGGCGGAAACATCGGGATGTCACGTATTGACGATTGTTCTATAGCTCATGGTAAATAGTAAATTTCAATAATTGATTTAAATAAATTACATACAATTGTTCTAAAAGAATTTGTACATCAAAATGATAAATACTAGATACACATCTTCAAGCATTAACTCTAATCTTCAAGCAAAGCTATAACCTGAAACATGTTAAGTTTGAAAATATTTTTGGTTAACAAAAGTTGGTGAGAATTACATAGGTTTGAATATTGAATAAAACTTGTACAATTCGAGTGTCATGGCAAGTCTAGTCCATATGTGAAAACAAAACTATTAGATAAATCGAGTGCATAATCAAACCTTGTGACTAGAATATTGTGGTCCATCCCATACGCATAAAGAAGTATTTTTGTTCACAAGTAGGTTCGGTTCGTTATACACAAAAGAAGATATATTTTTTTAAACTATATAGGTATAACCAAAATAAATAAACAAAGACACGGCGCGCGTTATACCTTCCTGTTATTCAAACTAGTGAGCCGACACGTTGACCAAGTATGACCGTTGTTGACCGGGTATAAGCGAACTCGAAAACTGACCCGAGAACCATCTTGGCTAAGCTGACCTGGTTTGACCAGAGTTGACCAGAACCAAACCATGTTCGACTCCTGTTGACCAGAACCAAACCAAACCCAAATAATCCAATCATAACCCGAATAGAAAACCACGAATCAAGACCCTTTAACCAAAACCCCATCTGGTCCGTATGGTGGTCACCCGAACCCAGCAACCAAGCATGATACCTTCACTGGGTATTCTGTAGATGCCGTTTTGCGACTAATGATTAGATATTAACATGTGTTAAGGGGCGAATGAGAGTAGAATGGGCGAAGGAAGAAAAGAAGTGGGCGAAGGTAGCTTTGTCAGGGACGAATCTGGAACAGACTGAACAGAAGAACACATTCGACCAGTCAAACTGGGCGAATGTGGAAGTGGGCTACATTCGACCAGTGAGACTGGGCGAATGTGCAGATGCTATATATAGAATTTGGGTTTTTGTAATGAAAAAGGAGTCATTCAGTGTGTGTATTTTAGAGGTGTGTTCCAGAGTGTGTTGAGAGTGTTAATCTCCGGGGATATTGTGGTTTAAATCTGTTCCACTTAGTTCTACTCTCCCAAACCAATTTGTCTGCACACCAACCGACATGTGAATTATTCACTGAAGCACCAGACATTTGGAATCTGCAAAGATCTCTAACCGCCCAGTACGGTAGAGTCAGCAAGTCAATGAATCTGTAAAAGTACAAGATTCCAGATTCCCACTTAGCAGCTAAACACTTCAGCCTGCCTAAGTATGTCCACCCGAGAGCTCTGCCTCTGAACTTTGCATTATGAAACCTATAGAAGTTTCCTTGAGCTTCAGGCTTCGGTCGGTTTTCATCCATCAATCTTAATTTCTTCAAATACTCTTTCAACTTATCAGACTTATTTGAAGATTCTGGCAAATCAGCTCCAAGTACTTTCTCAACAAACTCAGCACTCCTCTTCTTTGCCTTTCTTTTAGCAGACGTATTATGTCTCTCAGTAAAATCAGGAAACACCACATCTTCATCAGTTTGTCTGAAGTACTGTGGATATTCCTCATGTGTAATATCCTCTATCTCAACTTCTTCAAATTCAGGGGTTTCTTTGTCATCTGAGTGACTTCCAACATCCAGTTCCAGCATCAGGTAATCTCTTTCCTTTCAAAAGTAAGTTTAATTCTTTCTCTCTGAGTTGCTTGGTGCTTGTTTTCTTTGCCATGGTTTTGTGTTTGGGCTTGGGCAAATTCACTACAACTGTTTCACCCTCATTCAACTCATCCAAATTAACAGTCAACCCTTCATCTTCAGCATCAACAGACTGCTTGCTCTTCTTAGCTTCTTCTATTGATCTGTTCAGTGATTCAGACTCACCAACCAAAGTGGCCTTTTGTTTGGTAGTCCGGACATTTTCAGCATCCGAATCCCACTGTTCCTCAGTCTCTGTTTCCTCTGAATCAACAGACTCCTCATCTACCAAACTCGTACCCTTCTTAGCAGTTGTTTTCTTCCTCACCACTTGTTGTTTTGAACTTCCCTGATCTGTCTTTCCCTTACCCTTCCCTTTGGCTCCGGGATTGACAACTTGTCTCTTTCTCTTTGTGCTTGCATCAGCATAAACTAATGGATCATCATTGTCACTGTCACTATCAGGATGCCTCGCTGTATTCTTTCCAGGATCATTGTAATCCTCTCTAGCCAAGGCTCCAAACAATCTCCTGAAAGGTGGTCTCTCATTTTCAGGCACACCTTTGTAACCTTTCATTCTTACTAAGGTTACATATCTCCTTTGCCACAGACGCAGGTACTTCCCCTTCTTCAAGATCAGGATCGTTGTATTCCAATTCATAACGCATGTCATCAGTTTGGAATATTTCTGCAAAACGTCCTGTGAACTCAATGGTCCATTCCCTTTTCTCTAACATGTCCTTGTAAACCTGTTTAGCATCGTCAGACAAGGACCTCACCTTCTCATTCCAGAACACAGTCTCATCATCAACATTCTCACTACTCTTCTTTGAACTTGACTCACCTGTGTCTTTCTTCTTCTTTGAAGGTGGTCTTTTCTCAAAAGTAAACTTTGAAGTATCATCTCCTCCATCATTATCATCACTACTACTACTATCATCCTCCTTTTGACTTCCCGAACCTTCAGCATCATCATCATCATTATTATCACTGAAGTCAATCTGTAAGCATTTATTTGGAAAAGTTAATCTATGAAAAGCTTTTAAAATGACTTTGATTGTGTTTTGATTGAGTTTATATCAGTTTGTTCTAAGCTAGGGTTTCCGCACCTGGTTTAGCAACTTGTATGATCATATAATCCTGTTTTTCGTATAAAATTCTTCCTCTACATATTCCACACCTCTCAACCACCAGACCCGACCCGATGCCACGGACAACCAGCACCATAACCATCTCGTCGATGTTCTTCTTTTAGTCCCAAACCCTTACGCCGCCGCCAGCACCAAGCATGGTGGTGGCCGGCCGCTGCTTATAGAGAGGAGGAGGGAGAGAGAATGAGCTGAGAGAGAGTACGGGAGAGGAGAGAGTGATGTAGGCTGTGCAATAGTGGCTCGGTGGTAGCTCCTTGCTGTTGCTGCCGCTGCCTTTTTCTAGGGAGGAGGAGAGCAGGAAAGAAAGAGGAGAGGATGAGGGTGATTGTTGGTGTTTGGCATGGCGGTGAGGTGGTGGTGGTGTGTGTGCCTGCTGCTAGTTCTCTAGAGAAGGAAAGGGTTAAGTGTGTTGTTTTTGTGTCTGTGTTGTGAGGGAAAAGAGCAGGGAAAGAAGAAAAATAAAGGTTTGGGGGTGGAGCTCAAATGTGATGGTGGCTAGGGTTTTGGATGTTAGAATGAGGAGGAAGATGAAGATAAGGTGATTATATACATAGGGTTTTGGTAGGTGAGTTAGGTGGATGCGAACCGCGTATACGAGCCAGTTACTGACTCGGTCTCGTTTAAATTACATAACTTGTTTAACTGCTATAATAATTATTTCCCGTTATTTATTTATATAAACCGACTTCAAACGAGTGGTTGGACTATATATTTGATATATATATTTTTTGTCGCGTTTAGAAATTTACCAGGATAAGTGTCGGTTACTAGCGTGTTATTACTTACAACCCGTTATTTGTCGAATTTAGATAATTAAATTTATAAATGAAATAAGAATGTATTTCGTATTAATGAGATAACATTGTTAACGAATTAACGAATCGTTTTATGAATAAAATATTATTATTATGTTATTCGAGAAACGTTGGGCGTTACAGTCTCCCCTACTTTTGGGAACTTCGTCCCGAAGTTATTAAAAACGCAAGTTTGAGGGTGGTTGGGTAAATGTTTGGACGTCTACCGTTTAGTATGTCATAATTTTATAGGTGCTATGATAAAGTGTTTCGAATGATGGGATGATATGTATGAGTTATACGGTGAAGTGAATAGGAATAAGAGTTGAACTACGTGGGTCTGAACTAACTAAGGATGGTAAGGGTCTGTATAAAAGTACCAATTCTATCGATACTTCGAAGATGAGCCGGGTATCTACTAAACCTTAATAGCATTCCACACCACCTTAATGTACCTGTAAATTCATGATTACGTTCCGGACCACAATCACCAATTTACCTTACATTAGGGTTTTGTGTCCTTCTATGACTCTAAACACACTTGTGTAACAAACAATGAAAAATAACCTTGGGATTGAATCTTTGTATCAGTTACGTGTACAAGGTATCTAAAAATGAATCGAACTGTTGAGCAAGAAAAAGACCTCTACCAGTCAGTGAGTAGGAACCTCTACCGATTGTTGAGCAGGTGCGATAGCCTCTACCAGTCGTTGAGCAGGTTGTTAGAACCTCTACCGACTGTTGAGCAGGCATGATGACCTCTACCAATCGTTTAGTAGGTTATTTGGTACTCTACTAACTGTTGAGCAAGTACTTCATCCTCTACCAGTTGTTGATTAAGTGTAACATTTGTTTCTGATTTAACACACAAGTTGCAAGTTGATAATGCATACATGTAAGCAAGTTTCTAAATGCATCAAGTATCAAGTATAGCATGCGAGTTGTAATAGAGTTGCCCTAGACAAGGTTAATGACTCTAGGTGTGTTTATAGCAAATAGTTTATATTCCATGTTTTCAAGTACCATGAGTAATCAAATGTTCAGGTAGATAATCGAATCCTCATGTATAACTAAGAATCAAGTTTGATGCGACGAACAATCAAGTTTTCAATAGTTTGGTTATCGTAGGAATCAAGTTCATGTTCAAGAAGGTAAAGAATGTGAATTTAGTTCTTGAGAGGATGATGAAGAACTCAAAGTATCATCAAGGTTATGAAAGATAGTGAATATGAAGATAGTTAATAAAGGGTTTATCTTATAGGTTCTCAAAGTGGCAAAAGTGAGGAGATTATGTAGCAACGTAAATCGTGAGGTTTGAATCAAAGGTTAGAATCAAATGTATGAGAAAACATGATTGTGGTATATGCCAAATATTGTAAAAATTTGAACAAGTTGAAAATGAGTAAGTGTCGATGGAGAATTTATTGACTAAATATGGTCCCTATGGATGGGAAGATTTTTTTTTCAAAAATTGTTTTGTACATAAAGCAAAAGTCGTTAAATAGTACAAACTAAGTGAGCTTTGATTAAAATATTCCAGTTAGTTGGAAAATTTAAACACGACATTAGGTTTTGAAGATCAAGGTTCTATTAAGTGATTATTTTAATAGGTTATAGCGTTATATAGAAAATCGTTTGTTACGCCAACAAATAAACAATTGAATTTAAGTTCGATGACATCTTTTGACAAAAACATGTATTTTGTAAAGTTTCTAGGTAATGAAAATCAAACAAAATTTAGAAATCTTTAGTTTTGTGCTAGGGTATACCCAGGTTATGAGGTTATAGTTTAAAAATATGTAACATGTTGAAAAGGCAGTAATATGATTTGGGTAAGGCGTTGAAAATAATTAAACGTACGAGTTATATTATAAGTTTGTAAAATGAAGTGTGGTGGTGAAATCCACAGATGATTCATGAAATTTAGGCTAACAGGGGAATTATATAGGGAAGAAAATAGATTTTAATTGCAAAAATTTTGAGATTAAAAACTAGAATTTATACGGGAGTGATGGGGTATAAAGGAAAATGAAACACAAAGATTATAAATATTTAACCACGAATAAACGAAAATGTTGGCTTATCAAAACAGATCAGACCTAAGCCCAAGGAATTTGCCCTAATAAACTAGAAGTACGTTAGGATTGTAGCAAGTAAGTGAAAGAGAGTAGGCAAGACCAAGTTAGGCTAAGAATAAGGATGAGGATGAGGATAGGGAAAGAGATAAGGATAAAGTAGAGTTGCAAGTAAGTGAAGCAAATACTGGTTAAAGTCCTAAGGTTATAGACTAGATTATTTTTCTAATAACCTAATTTTCTATAACCAAGGCTCTGATACCTATCTGTAATACCCCAACCGATGGCGGAAACATCGGGATGTCACGTATTGACGATTGTTCTGTAGCTCATGGTAAATAGTAAATTTCAATAATTGATTTAAATAAATTACATACAATTGTTCTAAAACAATTTTTACATCAAAATGATAAATACTATAAACACATCTTCAAGCATTAATTCTAATCTTCAAGCAAAGCTATAACCTGAAACATGTTAAGTTTGAAAATATTTTGGGTCAACAAAAGTTGGTGAGAATTACATAGGTTTGAATATTGAATAAAACTTGTACAATTCGAGTGTCATGGCAAGTCTAGTCCATATGTGAAAACAAAACTATTAGATAAATCGAGTGCATAATCAAACCTTGTGACTAGAATATTGTGGTCCATCCCATACGCATATGGTTCACTCGATTTTGTTATATGTTAGATAACAATCACCCACGCTACCGATGTAAGAGGTACACGTATTCGGGTGGCGTTGTCAGTCCAATAGATCTATCATTGTATATCGTCGGCTGATCAATGTTAATGATTATGCTAGAATAATGTGCTTACCCTAGTAATGTTTAAGACATAATGCAACATAGAATAACACATAGACACGTATGTTGAATTGTAAATTGATGTAACATGTTTCACCCCAAAATAGTGAAATGGTAAAAGGGGCTATGTAAACTCACCTGAAATTCATTGTGTAGGTACTAGCGAGTAGCGACAAGTCTGAACTTGGATTAATTGAACTCTTGTATCCTATTACAAATAAATGATACCTTAAATTCTAATGCAAATAAGTTTAATTCATTTCTTGATTATAAAGATAGTTTATTCAACTACCTAGACTTGCATTGAACGAATGCGGGTCTTAAAGTGTGTATGACTTAACGAACCGTTTGTATTTGGTTTAGTTGCTCGAAGGTATGCGTGTGCATATAGTTATTGAAAATAAATACTTTACTTTATTATTCAAGGTCGCTTCTTGAAGTTATTGTTAAAGACATATTTTGTATAACGAAATAATATTTACATGGCTTGACTCAAATGTTAATGTGTCTCATATCTTGGATAGTATGTATATATATATATATATACATACATATATGTTTTTATATGATAATATATGCATATGTTCCTATGTGTATATTTATAAATATTTCTTTGTTTAACCATGCGAGGTTGGAAGTTAAGAGTATCATTTATAGAAACACAATTTCGTTTGCACGTAATTACAAATTTGAAAACCCGATTTATTTCTTATTTTCTATAAAAATTTGGGCAGAGTTTCCTCTGTTTTTGTAAAAACCAGACAACTCAAGTCATCTATTTTTATCACAAAACTCAATGTCCAGTTTCACAAAAATGTATTACAATTTAACTAAGTCTTTAAGCGCGACAAAAGGTTCAATTTATTAAGACTATAAAGAACGAGAAAACTATACATTTGTTAAGTAATATGTATATGGTTTGACGCCTTGATAATTCTAGTAATAATATTCATAGCGTAAGTTAGTCGCCAAGTGGTTAGTCGAAGCTAATAAAGAAGTATTTTTGTTCACAAGTCGGTTCGGTTCGTTATACACAAAAGAAGATATATTTTTTTAACTATATAGGTATAACCAAAATAAATAAACAAAGACACGGCGCGCGTTATACCTTCCTGTTATTCAAACTAGTGAGCCGACACGTTAACCAAGTCTGACCGTTGTTGACCGGGTATAAGCGAACTCGAAAACTGACCCGAGAACCATCTTGGCTAAGCTGACCTGGTTTGACCAGAGTTGACCAGAACCAAACCATGTTCGACTCCTGTTGACCAGAACCAAACCGAACCCAAATAATCCAATCATAACCCGAATAGAAAACCACGAATCAAGACCCATTAACCAAAAACCCATCTGGTCCGTATGGTGGTCACCCGAACCCAGCAACCAAGCATGACACCTTCACTGGGCATATTCCACACCTCTCAACCACCAGACCCGACCCGATGCCAAGGACAACCAGCACCATAACCATCCCGTCGATGTTCTCCTTTTAGTCCCAAACCCTTACGCCGCCGCCAGCACCAAGCAAGGTGGTGGCCGGCCGCTGCTTATAGAGAGAAGGAGGGAGAGAGAATGAGCTGAGAGAGAGTACGGGAGAGGAGAGAGTGATGTAGGCTGTGCAATAGTGGCTCGGTGGTAGCTCCTTGCTGTTGCTGCCGCTGCCTTTTTCTAGGGAGGAGGAGAGCAGGAAAGAAAGAGGAGAGGATGAGGGTGGTTGTTGGTGTTTGGCGTGGCGGTGAGGTGGTGGTGGTGTGTGTGCCTGCTGCCAGTTCTCTGGAGAAGGAAAGGGTTAAGTGTGTTGTTTTTGTGTCTGTGTTGTGAGGGAAAAGAGCAGGGAAAGAAGAAAAATAAAGGTTTGGGGGTGGAGCTCAAATGTGATGGTGGCTAGGGTTTTGGATGTTAGAATGAGGAGGAAGATGAAGATAAGGTGATTATATACATAGGGTTTTGGTAGGTGAGTTAGGTGGATGCGAACCGCGTATACGAGCCAGTTACTGACTCGGTCTCGTTTAAATTACATAACTTGTTTAACTGCTATAATAATTATTTCCCGTTATTTATTTATATAAACCGACTTCAAACGAGTGGTTGGACTATATATTTGATATATAAATTTTTTGTCGCGTTTAGAAATTTACCAGGATAAGTGTCGGTTACTAGCGTGTAATTACTTACAACCCGTTATTTGTCGAATTTAGATAATTAAATTTATAAATGAAATAAGAATGTATTTCGTATTAATGAGATAACATTGTTAACGAATTAACGAATCGTTTTATGAATAAAATATTATTATTATGTTATTCGAGAAACGTTGGGCGTTACAGTCTCCCCTACTTTTGGGAACTTCGTCCCGAAGTTATTAAAAACGCAAGTTTGAGGGTGGTTGGGTAAATGTTTGGACGTCTACCGTTTAGTATGTCATAATTTTATAGGTGCTATGATAAAGTGTTTCGAATGATGGGATGATATGTATGAGTTATACGGTGAAGTGAATAGGAATAAGAGTTGAACTACGTGGGTCTGAACTAACTAAGGATGGTAAGGGTCTGTATAAAAGTACCAATTCTATCGATACTTCGAAGATGAGCCGGGTATCTACTAAACCTTAATAGCATTCCACACCACCTTAATGTACCTGTAAATTCATGATTACGTTCCGGACCACAATCACCAATTTACCTTACATTAGGGTTTTGTGTCCTTCTATGACTCTAAACACACTTGTGTAACAAACAATGAAAAATAACCTTGGGATTGAATCTTTGTATCAGTTACGTGTACAAGGTATCTAAAAATGAATCGAACTGTTGAGCAAGAAAAAGACCTCTACCAGTCAGTGAGTAGGAACCTCTACCGATTGTTGAGCAGGTGCGATAGCCTCTACCAGTCGTTGAGCAGGTTGTTAGAACCTCTACCGACTGTTGAGCAGGCATGATGACCTCTACCAATCGTTGAGTAGGTTATTTGGTACTCTACTAACTGTTGAGCAAGTACTTCATCCTCTACCAGTTGTTGATTAAGTGTAACATTTGTTTCTGATTTAACACATAAGTTGCAAGTTGATAATGCATACATGTAAGCAAGTTTCTAAATGCATCAAGTATCAAGTATAGCATGCGAGTTGTAATAGAGTTGCCCTAGACAAGGTTAATGACTCTAGGTGTGTTTATAGCAAATAGTTTATATTCCATGTTTTCAAGTATCATGAGTAATCAAATGTTCAGGTAGATAATCGAATCCTCATGTATAACTAAGAATCAAGTTTGATGCGACGAACAATCAAGTTTTCAATAGTTTGGTTATCGTAGGAATCAAGTTCATGTTCAAGAAGGTAAAGAATGTGAATTTAGTTCTTGAGAGGATGATGAAGAACTCAAAGTATCATCAAGGTTATGAAAGATAGTGAATATGAAGATAGTTAATAAAGGGTTTATCTTATAGGTTCTCAAAGTGGCACAAGTGAGGAGATTATGTAGCAACGTAAATCGTGAGGTTTGAATCAAAGGTTAGAATCAAATGTATGAGAAAACATGATTGTGGTATATGCCAAATATTGTAAAAATTTGAACAAGTTGAAAATGAGTAAGTGTCGATGGAGAATTTATTGACTAAATATGGTCCCTATGGATGGGAAGATTTTTTTTTCAAAAATTGTTTTGTACATAAAGCAAAAGTCGTTAAATAGTACAAACTAAGTGAGCTTTGATTAAAATATTCCAGTTAGTTGGAAAATTTAAACACGACATTAGGTTTTGAAGATCAAGGTTCTATTAAGTGATTATTTTAATAGGTTATAGCGTTATATAGAAAATCGTTTATAACGCCAACAAATAAACAATTGAATTTATGTTTGATGACATCTTTTGACAAAAACATGTATTTTGTAAAGTTTCTAGGTAATGAAAATCAAACAAAATTTAGAAATCTTTAGTTTTGTGCTAGGGTATACCCAGGTTATGAGGTTATAGTTTAAAAATATGTAACATGTTGAAAAGGCAGTAATATGATTTGGGTAAGGCGTTGAAAATAATTAAACGTACGAGTTATATTATAAGTTTGTAAAATGAAGTGTGGTGGTGAAATCCACAGATGATTCATGAAATTTAGGCTAACAGGGGAATTATATAGGGAAGAAAATAGATTTGAATTGCAAAAATTTTGAGATTAAAAACTAGAATTTATACGGGAGTGATGGGGTATAAATGAAAATGAAACACAAAGATTATAAATATTTAACCACGAAAAAACGAAAATGTTGGCTTATCAAAACAGATCAGACCTAAGCCCAAGGAATTTGCCCTAATAAACAAGAAGTACGTTAGGATTGTAGCAAGTAAGTGAAAGAGAGTAGGCAAGACCAAGTTAGGCTAAGAATAAGGATGAGGATGAGGATAGGGAAAGAGATAAGGATAAGGTAGAGTTGTAAGTAAGTGAAGCAAATGTTGGGTTCAGTTGAGACCACAGTTACCAGAACAAAGACTTTTGGTAGCTTATTTTGTAGTTTGATAGTTAGAGGACTAGTTATGTAATTCTTTGTTAGTTTATGTGTAAACCCTAGAGTGTGAACTTAGGAGATGGGCACTGCGAACTTAAGCTTAATTTCGCAGGCCCATCAGGTGCTCACTATATAAAGTTCACTCATATGCACACTCTAGGTTAGGGTTTTGGACATCTTTCATTACACAAGAATATTGTAATCCATGGTGCTTTGAAGATCTATTGTTAATGGAATCAAACGTTTTGAGTTTCTTGTGTGTCGGTTTTACTTTGTTCATCTAGTTTCTTTTAGTTTTCTTGATTAATCAACTAAAACACCTAACAAATAGGTGTTTCTAGTTGATAACAATCTTGTGCACACTTAAGATCTAGTGTTTTTGGGACTACAGCAAATACTGGTTAAAGTCCTAAGGTTATAGAGTAGATTATTTTTCTAATAACCTAATTTTCTATAACCAAGGCTCTGATACCTATCTGTAATACCCCAACCGATGGCGGAAACATCGGGATGTCACGTATTGACGATTGTTCTGTAGCTCATGGTAAATAGTAAATTTCAATAATTGATTTAAATAAATTACATACAATTGTTCTAAAACAATTTTTACATCAAAATGATAAATACTAGATACACATCTTCAAGCATTAACTCTAATCTTCAAGCAAAGCTATAACCTGAAACATGTTAAGTTTCAAAATATTTTGGGTCAACAAAAGTTGGTGAGAATTACATAGGTTTGAATATTGAATAAAACTTGTACAATTCGAGTGTCATGGCAAGTCTAGTCCATATGTGAAAACAAAACTATTAGATAAATCGAGTGCATAATCAAACCTTGTGACTAGAATATTGTGGTCCATCCCATACGCATATGGTTCACTCGATTTTGTTATATGTTCGATAACAATCACCCACGCTACCGATGTAGGAGCTACACGTATCCGGGTGGTGTTGTCAGTCCAATAGATCTATCATTGTATATCGTCGGCTGATCAATGTTAATGATTATGCTAGAATAATGTGCTTACCCTAGTAATGTTTAAGACATAATGCAACATAGAATAACACATAGACACTTATGTTGAATTGTAAATTGACGTAACATGTTTCACCCCAAAATAGTGAAATGGTAAAAGGGGCTATGTAAACTCACCTGAAATTCATTGTGTAGGTACTAGCAAGTAGCGACAAGTCTGAACTTGGATTAATTGAACTCTTGTATCCTATTACAAATAAATGATACCTTAAATTCTAATGCAAATAAGTTTAATTCATTTCTTGATTGTAAAGATAGTTTATTCAACTACCTAGACTTGCATTGAACGAATGCGGGTCTTAAAGTGTGTATGACTTAACGAACCGTTTGTATTTGGTTTAGTTGCTCGAAGGTATGCGTGTGCATATAGTTATTGAAAATAAATACTTTACTTTATTATTCAAGGTCGCGTCTTGAAGTTATTGTTAAAGACATATTTTGTATAACGAAATAATATTTACATGGCTTGACTCAAATGTTAATGCGTCTCATATCTTGGATAGTATGTATATATATATATATATACATACATATATGTTTTTATATGATAATATATGCATATGTTCCTATGTGTACATTTATAAATATTTCTTTGTTTAACGATGCGAGGTTGGAAGTTAAGAGTATCATTTATAGAAACACAATTTCGTTTGCACGTAATTACAAATTTGAAAACCCGATTTATTTCTTATTTTCTATAAAAATTTGGGCAGAGTTTCCTCTGTTTTGTAAGAAACCAGACAACTCAAGTCGTTTATTTTTATCACAAAACTCAACGTCTAATTTCACAAAAATGTAATACAATTTAACTAAGTCTTTAAGCGCGACAAAAGGTTCAATTTATTAAGACTATAAAGAACGAGAAAACTATACATTTGTTAAGTAATATGTATATGGTTTGACGCCTTGATAATTCTAGTAATAATATTCATAGCGTAAGTTAGTCGCCAAGTGGTTAGTCTAAGCTAATAAATATTTTTGTTCACAAGTCGGTTCGGTTCGTTATACACAAAAGAAGATATATTTTTTTTAACTATATAGGTATAACCAAAATAAATAAACAAAGACACGGCGCGCGTTATACCTTCCTGTTATTCAAACTAGTGAGCCGACACGTTGACCAAGTCTGACCGTTGTTGACCGGGTATTAGCGAACTCGAAAACTGACCCGAGAACCATCTTGGCTAAGCTGACCTGGTTTGACCAGAGTTGACCAGAACCAAACCATGTTCGACTCCTGTTGACCAGAACCAAACCGAACCCAAATAATCCAATCATAACCCGAAAAGAAAACCACGAATCAAGACCCATTAACCAAAAACCCATCTGGTCCGTATCGTGGTCACCCGAACCCAGCAACCAAGCATGACACCTTCACTGGGCATATTCCACACCTCTCAACCACCAGACCCGACCCGATGCCACGAACAACCAGCACCATAACCATCCCGTCCATGTTCTCCTTTTAGTCCTAGACCTTTACGCCGCCGCCACCACCATGCAAGGTGGTGGCCGGCCGCTGCTTATAGAGAGGAGGAGGGAGAGAGACTGAGCTGAAAGAGAGTACGGGAGAGGAGAGAGTGATGTAGGCGGTGCAATAGTGGCTCGGTGGTGGCTCCTTGTTGCTGCTGCCACTGCCTTTTTCTATGGAGGAGGAGAGCAGGAAAGAAAGAGGAGAAGATGAGGGTGGTCGTTGGTGGTTGGCGCGGCGGTGAGGTGGTGGTGGTGTGTGTGGCTCCTGCCACTTCTCTGGAGAAGGAAAGGGTTAAGTGTGTTGTTTTGTGTCTGTGTTGTGAGGGAAAAGAGCAGGGAAAGAAGAAAAATAAAGGTTTGGGGGTGGAGCTCAAATGTGATGGTGGCTAGGGTTTTGGATGTTAGAATGAGGAGGAAGAGGAAGATAAGGTGATTATATACATAGGGTTTTGGTAGGTGAGTTAGGTGGATGCGAACCGCGTATACGAGCCAGTTACTGACTCGGTCTCGTTTAAATTACATAACTTGTTTAACTGCTATAATAATTATTTCCCGTTATTTATTTATATAAACCGACTTCAAACGAGTGGTTGGACTATATATTTGATATATATATATTTTTTCGCGTTTAGAAATTTACCAGGATAAGTGTCGGTTACTAGCGTGTTATTACTTACAACCCGTTATTTGGCGAATTTAGATAATTAAATTTATAAATGAAATAAGAATGTATTTCGTATTAATGAGATAACATTGTTAACGAATTAACTAATCGTTTTTTGAATAAAATATTATTATTATGTTATTCGAGAAACGTTGGGCGTTACAGGCACCAACACTTATTTTTTTTGAAGCATTTTTTTTTATATATAAACTATATTAATATATATATATTATGATTACACAAGATTAAAAGTGTTACGAATAATTTTTAAATTATTCAAAACGTCGGGAATCCAACGATTTTATTAAATACTATTATTTTAAGGTGTTTAAAAATATATTGTTTAAAACCAACACATTCTTTTACTAATCTACAAGTTAGGGAAAATATGCGATGTTACAGTCTCCCCTACTTTTGGAAACTTCGTCCCGAAGTTATTTAAGAACACAGGGGTGAGGGTGAGTTAAGGCACGACATGAATTTGTAGGTAATAGAATAATCTGTTTTGAATAATTTGGGTAAGTGGTTTGATATGTGTGACTATAGGAAACTAAATGAACTACCAAAAGCTTATTAGAATTTCAAACTACCTTAACGTACCTGTAAATTCATGATTACGTTGCGGACCGCAATCACCAATTTACCTTACCTTAGGGTTTTGTGTCCTTCTATAACTCTAGACACACACACACACACAGTGCCAGATAACCTTGTGTTTGAATCATATACAATGTATCCAAAAAAATGAGTACAACTGATGAGTAGGAAAAAGACTTCTACTAGTCAGTGAGTAAGAACCTCTACCGATTGATGAGCAGGTTGTTAGGGCCTCTACCAATCGTTGAGTAGGTCATTTGGTACTCTACTAACTGTTGAGCAAGTGCTTCCTCTTCTACCAGTTGTTGATTAAGTGTAAAAATTATTTCACACATAAATTGCAAATTGATAATATGTTCATGTAAGCAAGTTTATAGGTGTAACAAATATAGTGTGTGAGTTGAAATTGTTTAGATTTAATATAGCAATTAGTTCACACTCAACCAGGCATGTATTCAAGTGTCATGAACATACTAGATAAAAAACTCCCATATAAAAGACAAAAGTTTCAATACTAGAATTTATTACATGAATCAAAATGGGTCAATACATAGAATTTTAAGAGCAAATAGCATTCTAATGGTGGAGCTTGTTGTTAAGCAGCTGGAGGGTCTTGATCTCGGTTTAAGTTAGGGCACCGGTTACGGAAGTGGTTTGGGTCTCCACATTCATAGCACTGACCATAGTTGTATCTGCCGGGACAATTAGGATTAGCAGCTTGAGCAGGGTTGGTTGGTTGGTATTGGGGTTTGGGGCCTCACGACATGTGTTTACCAGATGGCCATACATACCACAATTGGTGCACAAGCGACATGGGGAAACGGTGGGGTGATGACGTTTGCATGTGATACACAAAGGAAAGTTTCCTGTATAAGGTTTCTTGTTAGAAGCTTGTGCAGCGAGGTTTGCATCAAGATCCTTGGTCTTGCGCTTCTGGTTCTCAGTAGTTACCGCGGCTACAATACTTGCTTTCTCGTCTTTCCGAAATAAGGTCCCGTTCTTTACATCATTGTCAGTTAAGGTAGCTGCTAGACGCTTGGCCTCTTCGAGGGTAGCAGGGTTCTTTCCCCACACCGTGTCCTGAATCTGCATGGGTAAGCCACCAATATATTTTTCGATAGCAATAGGTAGGGGTGTGACCTTATGTGGTAACAGTAAGCTAAGTTCGTGGAAACGAGTGTTGTAGCCTAGGTTTTCCCCACTGTCTTGGGCAAGATCGTGAAACTCGTCTTCTAACTTCTTGATTTCGTTGCGATGGCAGAATTCCGCGTCCATGATGTCTTTAGCTTGCTCCCAAGTCAAAGCTAGTGCAACTTCAGCTCCGCGAGTTCTTTTCTCCTCGTTCCACCACGTGAGTGCCCGCTTGTGGAGGACACTCATAGCATAGAGAACTTTGAGATTTTTAGGGCACTCGCTATTAATGAAGGTATTTTCGATACCTTCGAACCACTGAAGGAGACCAGTGGCTCCTTCGTCCCCACTAAACTTAGGAGGGTTGCAAGAGTTGAAGTGCTTGAGGGTGCAATCAAGGTGAGCATTCCCGTTCCCATTGCCAATCCCATTACCATTCTCGTTGCCATTTCCATTCATTTGAGTTATTTGAGCCACCAAGTTGGGAACTAACGTCGCTATCTGTTGAGCCATCTGTTGTGAAATGATCGCAGCGAGTTGGACAGTGTTGTCATGGTTGTTGTTGCCTTCACCATCATGATCATTGTTATTATGAGAGTTGCGACGAGGAGGCATTATCTGTAAGAGATACAATGAAGGTTTCAATGAGACATGGGGTAAATTAGGGATAACGAGATACAATGAGGAGTGTAGTCATTTATTCATTAATTAAAACGAATAAGCGAAAACGTTGACTTATCAAAGCTTCCAAATTCTAATAACATAGTGAAGACATGCTTTAGCCTATAAGTGAACACTCATCCCGAGAATTCCCAGGTAGGCATCTGGGTCCCTCGTCTGATTGGGATTTATGCGCAATGTCAGTCCTAGACAGAAAACTCAGAATACAGGCGTTCACCCTTCCAGATTGCACGTGTTCGTTATTAAAATCTAGAACTTCGACGGGATCTTCAAGGCAGTTCAGGTTAGGACCTGAGGATCTTGTCTAAGGGTGGATCCAGTGATGGAGAACAATCTTCTTGTAAGGACCAAAGTAGGGATGAGAAGTAGGAGGGAGATAGAGAATAGAAACAAGTAGATTTGCAAGTAAAAAGAGCAAGTACTGGTTAAAATCCCATGGTTATAGACTAGGTTATTTTTCTAATAACCTAATTCCCTATAACAACCTGGCTCTGATACCAATCTGTAACACCTTAACCGATGCCAGAAACATCGGGGTGTCACGTATTGATGATTGTTCAATAGCTCATGGTACTAAATGAAAGTTGAATAATATTAAACAATTTACAATTTGTCTTACAAGTATTGATTACAAAAGTTGATTAATATAAACTAGGTCCAAAGCTCCTACGTGTTCCAAGACTTGTACAACTTCCAATACCAAACAAAACCTGAAACATGTTAAGTTGGAAAGATGGGGGGGGGTCAACTATAAATAGTTGGTGAGAATACATAGGTTTTTTAATATAATAGATAACAATAGCTTGTACAACAATCACAGTTGTATAATGATAGAGTATGAGTCCGACATGTAACAATGCATCTTTTGTACAATCAAACCTTGTGTCGACTGAGACCTAACTCGCAAGTTAGTAAAAGTGTAACTGTTATCGATCATCCCTGAATTTATGCGGGGTGATGGGTTTGTCAGACCTATAGCGCTATAATTTAAACAGGTGGCTTGATTAATGTTAATGATTGTACTGTGTCTTTTTGTTACAGTCAAATGATAGAATGAGTAAATGATAGTGTAATTGAATCACAAGTTTCAATAATGATAGTGTATAAAATGTTTAAACATGTTTCAACCCGAGTCTGTGGCGGAAACATCGGGTGTCACGTATTGATGATTGTTCAATAGCTCATGGTACTAAATGAAAGTTGAATAATATTAAACAATTTACAATTTGTCTTACAAGTAATGATTACAAAAGTTGATTAATATAGACTAGGTCCAAAGCTCTTACGTGTTCCAAGACTTGTACAACTTCCAATAGCAAACAAAACCTGAAACATGTTAAGTTGGAAAGATGGGGGGGGGGGGTCAACTATAAATAGTTGGTGAGAATACATAGGTTTTTGAATATAATAGATAACAATAGCTTGTACAACAATCACAGTTGTATAATGATAGAGTATGAGTCCGACATGTAACAATGCCTCTTTTGTACAATCAAACCTTGTGTCGACTGAGACCTAACTCGCAAGTTAGTAAAAGTGTAACTGTTATCGATCATCCCTGAATTTATACGGGGGGATGGATTTGTCAGACCTATAGCGCTATAATCTAAACAGGCGGCTTGATCAATGTTAATGATTGTACTGTGTCTTTTTGTTACAGTCAAATGATAGAATGAGTAAATGATAGTGTAATTGAATCAGAAGTTTCAATAATGATAGTCTATAAAATGTTTAAACATGTTTCACCCCAAAATGTAAAACAGAAAAAGGGGCTATGTAAATTCACCTCAGTGTTAGAATTGAATCCCTTGATATAGAATAATTGTGGCTCTTGTGTCTAAATATCACCCTATTTATAAGGCAATAATTGAGTAATGGGGAAAACTTAAAAGTCTAAGTTCTCTAGTCTAGAAGTAGTTCTAGGGTTCCTAATTTGGGGATTGATAATTGATTAATCGTTAATTAGATAAATTGTTAATAAATAAAAGAAATTCGGAAAATAAATAAAAGACTATTTGTAGATTTTTGATTAAGGATGGTCGTATTATAAGATTTTAGATATGAAAATAATTTTTTATAAAATTATTTTCTCAAAAATTAAATATTTAGTATATTTATTTCTATTTGTCAAAATATAGTTTTAATATCTAAAAATATTAAAATTGATGGAATTTCAAATTAAAATTTATATTTCTGTTCTAAATCAACAAAAATAATTTATGTAAAATTTTGATAGAAAAATAGTGAAAAACGGATTTATTATGGTTTATTTATGATTAAAAATAGCAAAAATTAAATAAAAATGTTAAATAAACATTTTCTGAAACCAAAATTTATTTCTGGAACATTTATTGATTTATAAGTTTAAAATAATTTTTGTGGAATTTTATAAAACTGTTTGGATATTTTTATAGAATTTTAAAATTATAAGTGAATAAACTTGTAATATTTATAATATATATTAAATAAGTGATGTTTGAAAAAATAAAAATTATAAAATAAACTTTATCATCAGGATAACATAAAATAATTTTTATAGAATTTATAAACCACTTTTAGTATTTAAAAACTATTTTAAAAGATTATTAGGTTAAATATATAAATAAAGGTTTAAAAAAAAGGATTGTTGCTGCCATGAATCGAACCCGCGCCTGACCCGGGTTCGGCTTTTAAATCACAAGCCTAGACCATCTGGTCTAGACCCTGAGAACGGTTATGTTTGGTTTCTATTAGTTATAGAGACTGATTAGAGTTTATCATGAATAATTATCAGAAATAAAAAGGGTGTGCCTAGTTTCGAACCCAGACCAAATCCGGTTCAATTACTTAGCACATGATACCCAACCATCTGATCTATAGATCAGTTGGTTGTTTTATTTGATACATAAACGATTTTGTATGTTTACGGGGCAGAGTCATCTTCCCCAAACTAACTAAGAACCCTAGTTTTACCAATCAAAACAATTATCAAACAATAACCCCAAAAACGTTGGGGTTATTGATCAATTAGTAACATGGAACAAAACCATATATTAAATTAACACTTACAATGCTCGAGGATACACGATTAACAGGTCAAACGAAAAGTCAAAGAAGGCTCGATTGCACAGATTATGGTGAAACCAGAAAGAATGTAGAGTAAGAGGATGATTTTCGGCACTTATAGGGTCGAATGGATGCTTCAATTTATAGTATTACATAAGAAATCGATGAATTGGTAAGTTTGACTAAGCATTAAACAAAAACGTGTATAATGGATCAATTATGGAATGATTACACGCAATTGATAGCTGTAATTGACAAGGGTTGTTTGCTTGTTCACCAATCCGTCTAGAACATTGCCAAATTTAGTTGAATCACGCGTTAATTCAAGTTAATTGTCGAATGGGTTTTGGGTTTTGACTTATGGGTTTGACTTGGTTAAATAAGGGAAGGGTTAACTTTAAAAGCGTTGGGATATTATCACAAAAGATGTTGTGGCTCAGCTGGTTTGTGTGTTTCTGTTAAAAGGTTGTACCAAGTTGGACTCGGGTTCGAGTCCTGGCATCAACACTTATTTTTTTTGAAGCATTTTTTTTATATATAAACTATATTAATATATATATATATTATGATTACACAAGATTAAAAGTGTTACGAATAATTTTTAAATTATTCAAAACGTCGGGAATCCAACGATTTTATTAACTACTATTATTTTAAGGTGTTTAAAAATATATTGTTTAAAACCAACACATTCTTTTACTAATATGCAAGTTAGGGAAAATATGCGATGTTACAGTTCGGTCCGCTTTGTATCCTTTATCTGAGTCTGTTGCATGATAAGATATCTTATGGCCTTCCCGTTCATCCATTCGGGTGCCTGAAACTTCAAACGTATCGATAGTTACGTCCTTTAAAACTCGAGACTTTTCTTGTGTACGAATCTCTATTTCATTGTCGCATCACGAGTCTGATTAGCGTCCGGTCGGCTTCGTATCCTTTATCTGAGTCTGTTGCATGATAAGATATCTTATGGCCTTCCCGTTCATCCATTCCGGTGCCCGAAACTTCAAATGTACCGATAGTTACGTCCTTTAAAACGCGAGTCTTTTCTTGTGTACGAATCTCTATGTCATTGTCGCATCGTGAGTCTGATTACCGTCCGGTCAACTTCGTATACTTTATCTGAGTCTGTTACATAATAAGATATCTTATGGCCTTCTCGTTAATCTATTCGGGTCCGTGAAACTTCAAATGTACCGATAGTTACATCCTTTAAAACTCGAGTCTTTTCATGTGAACGAATCTCCATGTCATCGTCGCATCATGAGTCCTATTACCGTCCAGTCTGCTTCGTATCCTATATCTGATTATGTTGCATGATAAGATATCTTATGGCCTTCCCGTTCATCCATTCGGGTGCCCGAAAATTTAAATGTACCGATAGTTACGTCCTTTAAAACTCGAGACTTTTCTTGTGTGCGAATCTCTATTTCATTGTCGCATCATGAGTCTGATTAGCGTCCGGTCGGCTTCGTATCCTTTATCTGAGTCTATTGCATGACAAGATATCTTATGGCCTTCCCATTCATCCATTCGGGTGACCGAAACTTCAAATGTACCGATAGCTACGTCCTTTAAAACGCGAGTCTTTTCTTGTGTACGAATCTTTATGTCATTGTCGCATCGTGAGTCTGATTACCGTCCGGTCAACTTCATATACTTTATCTGAGTCTGTTACATGATAAGATATCTTATGGCCTTCCCGTTCATCTATTCGGGTGCTTGAAACTTCAAATGTACCGATAGTTACATCCTTTAAAACTCGAGTCTTTTCTTGTGAACGAATCTCCATGTCATCGTCGCATCATGAGTCCGATTACCGTCCGGTCAACTTCGTATACCTTATCTGAGTCTGTTACATGATAAGATATCTTATGGCCTTCCTGTTCATCTATTCGGGTGCTTGAAACTTCAAATGTACCGATAGTTACATCCTTTAAAACTCGAGTCTTTTCTTGTGAACGAATCTCCATGTCATCGTCGCATCATGAGTCCGATTACCGTCCGGTCAACTTCGTATACCTTATCTGAGTCTGTTACATGATAAGATATCTTATGGCCTTCCCGTTCATCTATTCGGGTGCTTGAAACTTCAAATGTACCGATAGTTACATCCTTTAAAACTCGAGTCTTTTCTTGAGAATGAATCTCCATGTCATCGTCGCATCATGAGTCCGATTACCGTCCGGTCTGCTTCGTATCCTATATCTGATTATGTTGCATGATAAGATATCTTATGGCCTTCCCGTTCATCCATTCGGGTGCCCGAAACTTTAAATGTACCGATAGTTACGTCCTTTAAAACTCGAGACTTTTCTTGTGTACGAATCTCTATTTCATTGTCGCATCATGAGTCTGATTAGCGTCCGGTCGGCTTCGTATCCTTTATCTGAGTCTGTTGCATGATAAGATATCTTATGGCCTTCCCGTTCATCCATTCCGGTGCCCAAAACTTCAAATGTACCGATAGTTACGTCCTTTAAAACGCGAGTCTTTACTTGTGTACGAATCTCTATGTCATTGTCGCATCGTGAGTCTGATTACCGTCCGGTCAACTTCCTATACTTTATCTGAGTCTGTTACATAATAAGATATCTTATGGCATTCTCGTTAATCTATTCGGGTCCCTGAAACTTCAAATGTACCGATAGTTACATCCTTTAAAACTCGAGTCTTTTCATGTGAACGAATCTCCATGTCATCGTCGCATCATGAGTCCGATTACCGTCCGGTCTGCTTCGTATCCTATATCTGATTATGTTGCATGATAAGATATCTTATGGCCTTCCCGTTCATCCATTCGGGTGCCCAAAAATTTAAATGTACCGATAGTTACGTCCTTTAAAACTCGAGACTTTTCTTGTGTGCGAATCTCTATTTCATTGTCGCATCATGAGTCTGATTAGCGTCCGGTCGGCTTCGTATTCTTTATCTGAGTCTATTGCATGACAAGATATCTTATGGCCTTCCCATTCATCCATTCGGGTGACCGAAACTTCAAATGTACCGATAGCTACGTCCTTTAAAACGCGAGTCTTTTCTTGTGTACGAATCTTTATGTCATTGTCGCATCGTGAGTCTGATTACCGTCCGGTCAACTTCATATACTTTATCTGAGTCTGTTACATGATAAGATATCTTATGGCCTTCCCGTTCATCTATTCGGGTGCTTGAAACTTCAAATGTACCGATAGTTACATCCTTTAAAACTCGAGTCTTTTCTTGTGAACGAATCTCCATGTCATCATCGCATCATGAGTCCGATTACCGTCCGGTCAACTTCGTATACCTTATCTGAGTCTGTTACATGATAAGATATCTTATGGCCTTCCTGTTCATCTATTCGGGTGCTTGAAACTTCAAATGTACCGATAGTTACATCCTTTAAAACTCGAGTCTTTTCTTGTGAACGAATCTCCATGTCATCGTCGCATCATGAGTCCGATTACCGTCCGGTCTGCTTCGTATGCTTTAACTGAGTATGTTGCATGATAAGATATCTTACGGCCTTCCTGGTCATCCATTCGGGTGCCCGAAACTTTAAATGTACCGATAGTTACGTCCTTTAAAACTCGAGACTTTTCTTGTTTACGCATCTCGGTGTCATGGTCACAGCGTGAGTCTGATTACTTTCCGGTCAGCTTCGTATCCTTTATCTATGTCTGCTGCATGGTCAGATATCTTATGGCCTTCCCGTTCCTCCATTTGGGTGCCCGAAACTTCAAATGTACCGATAGTTATGTCCTTTAAAACTCGAGTGTTTTCTTGTGTACGAATCTCAATGTCATTGTCGCTTCGTTAGTCTGATTACCGTCCAGTTAGCCTCGTATCCATAGCTGAGTCTGTAGCATGAACAGATATTTAATGGCCTCCCTGTTCCTCCATTCGGGCACCCGAAACTACAAATGTACCGATTGTTACGTCTTTTAAAACTCAAGTCTTTTGTTGTGTACGAATCTCTATGTCATTGTCGCATGGGGAGTCTGATTATCATCCGGTCCACTTCGTAATCTTTACATGAGTCTGTTGCGTGATCAGATATCTTATGGCCTTCTCGTTCCTCCATTCGGGTGCCCAAAACTTCAAATGTATCTCTAGTTACGTCCTTTAAAACTCGAGTCTTTTCTTGTGTACGAATCTCTATATCATTGTCGCATCGTGAGTCTGATTACCATCCGGTCAAGTTTATATCCATTATCTGAGTCTGTTGCATGAGCAGATATCATATGGCCTTCTTGCTCCTTCATTCGAGTGCACGAAACTTCAAATGTAGCGATAGTTACGTCCTTTAAAACGCGAGTCATTTGTTGTGTACCATTCTCTATGTCATTGTCGCATCGTGAGTCCGATTAGCGTCCGATCAACTTTGTATCCTTTATCTGAGTCCGTAGAATGATCAGATATCTTATGGCCTTCCCGTTCTATCATTCTGGTGCCCGAAACTTCAAATGTTTCGATAGTTACATCCTTTAAAACTCGAGTCTTTTCTTTTGTATGACTCTCTATGTCATTGTCGGATCGTGAGTCCGATTACCATCCGATTAGCCTCGTATCCTTTATTTGAGTTTGTAGCATGATCACATATTTAATGGCCTTCCCATTCGTTCATTCAGGCGGCCGAATCTACAAATTTACCGATTGTTACGTCCTTTAAAACTTGAGTCATTTTTTGAGTATGAATCTCTATGTCATTATCGCATCGTGAGTCCGATTACCGTTTGGTCATCTTTGTATCTTTTATCTGAGTCTGTAGATGATCAGATATCTTATGGCCTTCCCGTTCCTCCATTCGGGTGTCCAAAATTTCAAATGTACCGATAGTTACGTCCGTTAAAACTCGAGTCTTTTCTTCTGAACAAATCTCCATGTCATTGTCGCATCATGATTCTGATTACCCTTCCGGTATGCTTTGTATCCTTTATCTGAGTCTGTTTCGTGATAAGATATCTTATGGCCTTCCCGTTCATCTATACGAGAGCCCGAACTTCAAACGTACCGATAGTTATGTCCTTTAAAATTCGAGTCTTTTCTTGTGTACGAATCTCTATGTCATTGTCGCATCATGAGTCCGATTACCGTCCAGTTAGCCTCGTATCCATTAGCAGAGTCTGTAGCATGAACAGATGTTTAATGTCCTCCCCGTTCGTCCATTCGGCCTCCCGAAGCTACAAATGTACCGATTGTTACGTCCTTTAAAACTCGAGTCATTTTTTGTGTACGAATATCTATGTCATTGTCGCATCATGAGTCCGATTACCGTCTATTTAGCCTCGTATCCATTAGCTGAGTCTGTAGCATGAACAGATATTTAATGGCCTCCCCATTCCTCCATTCGGGTGCCCGAAACTACAAATGTACCGATTGTTACGTCCTTTAAAACTCAAGTCTTTTGTTGTGTACGAAGCTCTATGTCATTGTCGCATGGGGAGTCTGATTATCACCTGGTCCACTTTGTAATCTTTATATGAGTCTGTTACGTGATCAGATATCTTATGGCCTTCTCGTTCATCCCTTCGGGTGCCCAAAACTTCAAATGTACCGATAGTTATGTCCTTTAAAATTCGAGTCTTTACATGTGTACGAATATCTATGTCATTGTCACATCGGGAATCCGATTAGTGTCTAGTTAGCCTCGTATCCGTTATCTGAGTCTGTATCATGATCAGATATTTAATGGCCATCACGTTCCTCCATTCAGGTGCCTGAAAATTCAAATATACTGATAGTTATGTCCTTTAAAACTCGAGAGTTTTCTTGTGTACGAATCTCTATGTCATTATTGCATCGTGAGTCTGATTACCGTCCAGTTAGCCTCGTATCCTTTATCTGAGTCAGTAACATGATCAGATGTTTAATAGCCTTCATGTTAATCCTTTCGGGTCCCCGAAACTTCAAATGCACCGATAGTTATGTCCTTTAAAACGCGAGACTTTTCTTGTGTACGAATCTCTATGTCGTTGTCGCATCGTGAGTCTGATTACCGTTCGGTCCACTTCGTATCCTTTATGTGAGTCTGTTGCATGATAAGATATCTTATGGCCTTCCCGTTCATCCATTCGGGTGCCTGAAACTTCAAATGTATCGATAGTTACGTCCTTTAAAACGTTAGTCTTTTCTTGTGTACTAATCTCTATGTCATTGTCGCACCGTGAGTCTGATTACTGTCCGGTCAACTTCTTATACTTTATCTGAGTCTGTTACATGAAAAGATATCTTATGGCCTTCCCGTTCATCTATTCGGGTGCCTGAAACTTCAAATGTACCGATAGTTACATCCTTTAAAACTCAAGTCTTTTCTTGTGTACGAATCTCTATGTCATTGTCGCATCATGAGTCCGATTACCATCAAGTTAGCCTCGTATCCGTTAGCTGAGTCTGTAGCATGAACATATGTTTAATGGCCTCCCCGTTCGTCCATTCCGCCGCCCGAAGCTACAAATGTACCGATTGTTACGTCCTTTAAAACTCGAGTCGTTTTTTGTGTACGAATATCTATGTCATTGTCGCATCGTGAGTCCGATTACCGTCCGGTTGGCTTTGTATCCTTTATCTAAGTCTGTTGCATGATAAGATATCTTATGGCCTTCTCGTTCATCCCTTCGGGTGTCCGAAACTTTAAATGTACCTATAGTTATGTCCTTTAAAATTCGAGTCTTTACATGTGTACGAATCTCTATGTCATTGTCACATCGTGAATCCGATTAGTGTCCAGTTAGACTCGTATCCTTTATCTGAGTCTGTATCATGATCAGATATTTAATGGCCTTCACGTTCCTCCATTCAGGAGCCCAAAAATTCAAATGTACTGACGGTTATGTCCTTTAATACTCGAGTCTTTTCTTACGTACGAATCCCTATGTCGTTATCGCATCGTGAGTCTGATTACCATCCAGTTAGCCTCGTATCCTTTATCTGAGTCTGTAACATGATCAGATGTTTAATGGCTTTCACGTTCATCCATTCGGGTGCCCGAAACTTCAAATGTACCGATAGTTATGTCCTTTAAAACGCGAGTCTTTTCTTGTGTACGAATCTCTATGTCGTTGTCGCATCGTGAGTCTGATTACCGTTCGGTCCACTTCGTATCCTTTATCTAAGTTTGTTGCATGTTAAGATATCTTATGGCCTTCCCGTTGATCCATTCGGGTGCCTGAAACATCAAATGTACCGAAAGTTAAGTCCTTTAAAACGCGAGTCTTTTCTTGTGCACGAATCTCTCTGTCGTTGTCGCATCATGTGTCTGATTAGCGTCCGGTCCGCTTCGTATCCTTTATCTGAGTCTGTTGCATGATAAGATATCTTATAGCCTTCCCGTTCATCCATTCGGGTGCGTGAAACTTCAAATGTATCGATAGTTACGTCCTTTAAAGCGTTAGTCTTTTCTTATGTACGAATCTCTATGTCATTGTCGCACCGTGAGTCTGATTACTGTCCGGTCAACTTCGTATACTTTATCTGAGTCTGTTACATGATAAGATATCTTATGGCCTTCCCGTTCATCTATTCGGGTGCCTGAAACTTCAAAAGTACCGATAGTTACATCCTTTAAAACACGAGTCTTTTCTCGTGAACGAATCTCCATGTCATCGTCGCTTCATGAGTCTGATTACCGTCCGGTCAGCTTCGTATCCATTATCTGAGTCTGTTGCGTGATAAGATATCTTATGGCCTTCCCGTTCATCCATTCGGGAGCCCGAACTTCAAACGTACCGATAGTTATGTCCTTTAAAATTCGAGTCTTTTCTTGTGTACGAATCTCTATGTCATTGTCGCATCATGAGTCCGATTACCATCAAGTTAGCCTCGTATCCATTAGCTGAGTCTGTAGCATGAACATATGTTTAATGGCCTCCCCGTTCGTCCATTCCGCCGCCCGAAGCTACAAATGTACCGATTGTTACGTCCTTTAAAACTCGAGTCGTTTTTTGTGTACGAATATCTATGTCATTGTCGCATCGTGAGTCCGATTACCGTCCGGTTAGCTTTGTATCCTTTATCTAAGTCTGTTGCATGATAAGATATCTTATGGCCTTCCCGTTCATCCCTTCGGGTGCCCGAAACTTTAAATGTACCTATAGTTATGTCCTTTAAAATTCGAGTCTTTACATGTGTACGAATCTCTATGTCATTGTCACATCGTGAATCCGATTAGTGTCCAGTTAGACTCGTATCCTTTATCTGAGTCTGTATCATGATCAGATATTTAATGGCCTTCACGTTCCTCCATTCAGGAGCCCAAAAATTCAAATGTACTGACGGTTATGTCCTTTAATACTCGAGTCTTTTCTTACGTACGAATCCCTATGTCGTTATCGCATCGTGAGTCTGATTACCATCCAGTTAGCCTCGTATCCTTTATCTGAGTCTGTAACATGATCAGATGTTTAATGGCTTTCACGTTCATCCATTCGGGTGCCCGAAACTTCAAATGTACCGATAGTTATGTCCTTTAAAACGCGAGTCTTTTCTTGTGTACGAATCTCTATGTCGTTGTCGCATCGTGAGTCTGATTACCGTTCGGTCCGCTTCGTATCCTTTATCTGAGTCTGTTGCATGATAAGATATCTTATGGCCTTCTCGTTCATCCATTCGGGTGCCTGAAACATCAAATGTACCGATAGTTATGTCCTTTAAAACGCGAGTCTTTTCTTGTGTACGAATCTCTATGTCGTTGTCGCATCATGAGTCTGATTAGCGTTCGGTCCACTTCGTATCCTTTATCTGAGTCTGTTGCATGATAAGATATCTTATGGCCTTCCCGTTCATCCATTCGGGTGCCTGAAACTTCAAATGTATCGATAGTAACGTCCTTTAAAACGTTAGTCTTTTCTTGTGTATGAATCTCTATGTCATTATCGCACCGTGAGTTTGATTACTGTCCGGTCAACTTCGTATACTTTATCTGAGTCTGTTACAAGATAAGATATCTTATGGCCTTCCCGTTCATCTATTCGGGTGCCTGAAACTTCAAATGTACCGATAGTTACATCCTTTAAAACTCGAGTCTTTTCTTGTGAACGAATCTCCATGTCATCGTCGCATCATGAGTCTGATTACCGTCCGGTTAGCGTCGTATCCGTTATCTGAGTCTGTTGCGTGATAAGATATCTTATGGCCTTCCCGTTCATCCATTCGGGAGCCCGAACTTCAAACGTACCGATAGTTATGTCCTTTAAAATTCGAGTCTTTTCTTGTGTACGAATCTCTATGTCATTGTCGCATCATGAGTCCGATTACCATCATGTTAGCCTCGTATCCATTAGCTGAGTCTGTAGCATGAACAGATGTTTAATGGCCTCCCCGTTCGTCCATTCGGCCGCCGAAGCAACAAATGTACCGATTGTTACGTCTTTTAAAACTCGAGTCGTTTTTTTGTGTACGAATATCTATGTCATTGTCGCATCGTGAGTCCGATTACCGTCCGGTTAGCTTTGTATCCTTTATCTAAGTCTGTTGCATGATAAGATATCTTATGGCCTTCCCGTTCATCCCTTCGGGTGCCCGAAACTTAAAATGTACCGATAGTTATGTCCTTTAAAACGCGAGTCTTTTCTTGTGTACGAATCTCTATGTCGTTGTAGCATCGTGAGTCTGATTACCGTTTGGTCCGCTTCGTATCCTTTATCTGAGTCTGTTGCATGTTAAGATATCTTATGGCCTTCCCGTTCATCCATTCGGGTGCCTGAAACATCAAATGTACCGATAGTTATGTCCTTTAGAACGCGAGTCTTTTCTTGTGTACGAATCTCTATGTCATTGTCGAATCATGAATCTGATTAGCGTCCGGTCCGCTTCGTATCCTTTATCTGAGTCTGTTGCATGATAATATATCTTATGGCCTTCCCATTCATCCATTCGGGTGCATGAAACTTCAAATGTATCGATAGTTACGTCCTTTAAAACGTTAGTCTTTTCTTGTGTACGAATCTCTATGTCATTGTGGCACCGTGAGTCTGATTACTGTCCGGTCAACTTCGTATACTTTATCTGAGTCTGTTACATGATAAGATATCTTATGGCCTTCCCGTTCATCTATTCGGGTGCCTGAAACTTCAAATGTACCGATAGTTACATCCTTTAAAACTCGAGTCTTTTCTTGTGAACGAATCTCCATGTCATCGTCGCATCATGAGTCTGATTACCGTCCGATCAGTGTCGTATCCGTTATCTGAGTCTGTTCCGTGATAAGATATCTTATGGCCTTCCCGTTCATCCATTCGGGAGCCCGAACTTCAAACGTACCGATAGTTATGTCCTTTAAAATTCGAGTCTTTTCTTGTGTACGAATCTCTATGTCATTGTCGCATCATGAGTCCGATTACCATCATGTTAGCCTCGTATCCATTAGCTGAGTCTGTAGCATGAACAGATGTTTAATGGCCTCCCCGTTCGTCCATTCGGCCGCCCGAAGCTACAAATGTACCGATTGTTACGTCCTTTAAAACTCGAGTCGTTTTTTGTGTACGAATATCTATGTCATTGTCGCACCGTGAGTCTGATTACCGTCTGGTTTGCTTTGTATCCTTTAGCTAAGTCTGTTGCATGATAAGATATCTAATGGCCTTCCCGTTCATCCCTTCGGGTGCCCGAAACTTCAAATGTACCGATAGTTATGTCCTTTAAAATTCAAGTCTTTACATGTGTACGAATCTCTATGTCATTGTCACATTGTGAATCCGATTAGTGTCCAGTTAGCCTCGTATCCTTTATCTGAGTCTGTATCATGATCAGATATTTAATGGCCTTCACATTCCTCCATTCAGGTGCCCAAAAATTCAAATGTACTGATGGTTATGGCCTTTAATACTCGAGTCTTTTCTTAGGTTCGAATCACTATGTCGTTATCGCATCGTGAGTCTGATTACCGTCCTGTTAGCCTCGTATCCTTTATCTGAGTCTGTAACATGATCAGATGTTTAATGGCCTTCACGTTCATCCATTAGGGTGCCCAAAACTTCAAATGTACCGATAGTTATGTCCTTTAAAACGCGAGTCTTTTCTTATGTACAAATCTCTATGTCGTTGTCGCATCGTGAGTCTGATTACCGTTTGGTCCACTTCGTATCCTTATCTGAGTCTGTTGCATGATAAGATATCTTATGGCCTTCCCGTTCATCCATTCGGGTGCCTGAAACTTCAAATGTATTGATAGTTACGTCCTTAAAAACTCGAGACTTTTCTTGTGTACGAATCTCTATTTCATTGTCGCATCATGAGTCTGATTAGCGTCCGGTCGGCTTCGTATCCATTATCTGAGTCTGTTGCATGATAAGATATCTTATGGCGTTCCCGTTCATCCATTCGGGTGCCCGAAACTTCAAATGTACCGATAGTTACGTCCTTTAAAACGCGAGTCCTTCGTGTGTACGAATCTCTATGTCATTGTCGCATCGTGAGTCTGATTACTGTCCGGTCAACTTCGTATACTTTATTTGAGTCTATTGCATGATAAGATATCTTATGGCCTTCCCGTTCATCTACTCGAGTGCCTGAAACTTCAAATGTACCGATAGTTATGTCCTTTAAAATTCGAGTCTTTTCTTGTGTACGAATCTCTTTGTCATTGTCGCATCATGAGTCCGATTACCGTCAAGTTAGCCTCGTATCCATTAGCTGAGTCTGTAACATGAACATATGTTTAATGGCCTCCCCGTTCATCCATTCGGCCGCCCGAAGCTACAAATGTACCGATTGTTCCGTCCCTTAAAACTCGAGTCGTTTTTTGTGTACGAATATCTATGTCATTGTCGCATCGTGAGTCCGATTACCGTCCGGTTAGCTTTGTATCCTTTATCTATGTCTGTTGCATGATAAGATATCTTATGGCCTTCTCGTTCATCCCTTCGGGTGCCCGAAACTTCAAATGTACCGATAGTTATGTCCTTTAAAATTCAAGTCTTTACATGTGTACGAATCTCTATGTCATTGTCACATCGTGAAACCGATTAGTGTCCAGTTAGCCTCGTATCCTTTATCTGAGTCTGTAACATGATCAGATCTTTAATGGCCTTCACGTTCATCCATTCGGGTGCCCGAAACTTCAAATGTACCGATAGTTATGTCCTTTAAAACGCGAGTCTTTTCTTGTGAACGAATCTCTATGTCGTTATTGCATCGTGAGTCGGATTACCGTTCGGTCCGCTTCGTATCCTTTATCTGAGTGTGTTGCATGATAAGATATCTTATGGCCTTCCCGTTCATCCATTCAGGTGCCTGAAACTTCAAATGTACCGATAGTTACATCCTTTAAAACTCGAGTCTTTTCTTGTGAACGAATCTCCATCTCATCGTCGCATCATGAGTCTGATTACCGTCCGGTCAGCTTCGTATCCGTTATCTATGTCTGTTGCGTGATAAGATATCTTATGGCCTTCCTGTTCATCCATTTGGGAGCCCGAACTTCAAACGTACCGATACTTATGTCCTTTAAAATTCGAGTCTTTTCTTGTGTACGAATCTTTATGTCATTGTCGCATCATGAGTCCGATTACCGTCAAGTTAGCCTCGTTTCCATTAGCTGAGTTTGAAGCATGAACAGATGTTTAATGGCCTCCCCGTGTGTCCATTCGGCTGCCCGAAGCTACAAATGTACCGATTGTTACGTCCTTTAAAACTCGAGTCATTTTTTGTGTACAAATAACTATGTAGTTGTCGCATCGTGAGTCCGATTACAGTCCAGTTAGCTTTGTATCCTTTATCTAAGTCTCTTGCATGATAAGATATCTTATGGCCTTCCCGTTCATCCCTTCGGGTGCCCGAAACTTCAAATGTACCGATAGTTATGTCCTTTAAAATTCAAGTCTTTACATGTGTACGAATCTCTATGTCATTGTCACATCGTGAATCCGATTAGTGTCCAGTTAGCCTCGTATCCTTTATCTGAGTCTGTATCATGATCAGATATTTAATGGCCTTCACGTTCCTCCATTCAGGTGCCCAAAAATTCAAATGTACTGATGGTTATGTCCTTTAATACTCGAGTATTTTCTTACGCACGAATCCCTATGTTGTTATCGCATCGTGAGTCTGATTATCGTCCAGTTAGCCTCGTATCCTTTATCAGAGTCTGCAACATGATCAGATGTTTAATGGCCTTCACGTTCATCCATTCGGGTGCCTAAAACTTCAAATGTACCGATAGTTATGTCCTTTAAAACGCGAGTCTTTTCTTGTGTACGAATCTCTATGTCGTTGTCGCATCGTGAGTCTGATTACTGTCCGGTCAGCTTCGTATACTTTATCTGAGTCTGTTGCATGATAAGATATCTTATGGCCTTCCCGTTCATCTACTCGGGTGCCTGAAACTTCAAATGTACCGATAGTTATGTCCTTTAAAACGCGAGTCTTTTCTTATGTACGAATCTCTATGTCGTTGTCGCATCGTGAGTCTGATTACCGTTTGGTCCACTTCGTATCCTTATCTGAGTCTGTTGCATGATAAGATATCTTATGGCCTTCCCGTTCATCCATTCGGGTGCCTGAAACTTCAAATGTATTGATAGTTACGTCCTTAAAAACTCGAGACTTTTCTTGTGTACGAATCTCTATTTCATTGTCGCATCATGAGTCTGATTAGCGTCCGGTCGGCTTCGTATCCAATATCTGAGTCTGTTGCATGATAAGATATCTTATGGCGTTCCCGTTCATCCATTCGGGTGCCCGAAACTTCAAATGTACCGATAGTTACGTCCTTTAAAACGCGAGTCCTTCGTGTGTACGAATCTCTATGTCATTGCCGCATCGTGAGTCTGATTACTGTCCGGTCAACTTCGTATACTTTATTTGAGTCTATTGCATGATAAGATATCTTATGGCCTTCCCGTTCATCTACTCGAGTGCCTGAAACTTCAAATGTACCGATAGTTATGTCCTTTAAAATTCGAGTCTTTTCTTGTGTACGAATCTCTTTGTCATTGTCGCATCATGAGTCCGATTACCGTCAAGTTAGCCTCGTATCCATTAGCTGAGTCTGTAACATGAACATATGTTTAATGGCCTCCCCGTTCATCCATTCGGCCGCCCGAAGCTACAAATGTACCGATTGTTCCGTCCCTTAAAACTCGAGTCGTTTTTTGTGTACGAATATCTATGTCATTGTCGCATCGTGAGTCCGATTACCGTCCGGTTAGCTTTGTATCCTTTATCTATGTCTGTTGCATGATAAGATATCTTATGGCCTTCTCGTTCATCCCTTCGGGTGCCCGAAACTTCAAATGTACCGATAGTTATGTCCTTTAAAATTCAAGTCTTTACATGTGTACGAATCTCTATGTCATTGTCACATCGTGAAACCGATTAGTGTCCAGTTAGCCTCGTATCCTTTATCTGAGTCTGTAACATGATCAGATCTTTAATGGCCTTCACGTTCATCCATTCGGGTGCCCGAAACTTCAAATGTACCGATAGTTATGTCCTTTAAAACGCGAGTCTTTTCTTGTGAACGAATCTCAATGTCGTTATTGCATCGTGAGTCGGATTACCGTTCGGTCCGCTTCGTATCCTTTATCTGAGTGTGTTGCATGATAAGATATCTTATGGCCTTCCCGTTCATCCATTCAGGTGCCTGAAACTTCAAATGTACCGATAGTTACATCCTTTAAAACTCGAGTCTTTTCTTGTGAACGAATCTCCATCTCATCGTCGCATCATGAGTCTGATTACCGTCCGGTCAGCTTCGTATCCGTTATCTATGTCTGTTGCGTGATAAGATATCTTATGGCCTTCCTGTTCATCCATTTGGGAGCCCGAACTTCAAACGTACCGATACTTATGTCCTTTAAAATTCGAGTCTTTTCTTGTGTACGAATCTTTATGTCATTGTCGCATCATGAGTCCGATTACCGTCAAGTTAGCCTCGTTTCCATTAGCTGAGTTTGAAGCATGAACAGATGTTTAATGGCCTCCCCGTGTGTCCATTCGGCCGCCCGAAGCTACAAATGTACCGATTGTTACGTCCTTTAAAACTCGAGTCATTTTTTGTGTACAAATATCTATGTAGTTGTCGCATCGTGAGTCCGATTACAGTCCAGTTAGCTTTGTATCCTTTATCTAAGTCTCTTGCATGATAAGATATCTTATGGCCTTCCCGTTCATCCCTTCGGGTGCCCGAAACTTCAAATGTACCGATAGTTATGTCCTTTAAAATTCAAGTCTTTACATGTGTACGAATCTCTATGTCATTGTCACATCGTGAATCCGATTAGTGTCCAGTTAGCCTCGTATCCTTTATCTGAGTCTGTATCATGATCAGATATTTAATGGCCTTCACGTTCCTCCATTCAGGTGCCCAAAAATTCAAATGTACTGATGGTTATGTCCTTTAATACTCGAGTATTTTCTTACGTACGAATCCCTATGTTGTTATCGCATCGTGAGTCTGATTATCGTCCAGTTAGCCTCGTATCCTTTATCAGAGTCTGCAACATGATCAGATGTTTAATGGCCTTCACGTTCATCCATTCGGGTGCCTAAAACTTCAAATGTACTGATAGTTATGTCCTTTAAAACGCGAGTCTTTTCTTGTGTACAAATCTCTATGTCGTTGTCGCATCGTGAGTCTGATTACTGTCCGGTCAGCTTCGTATACTTTATCTGAGTCTGTTGCATGATAAGATATCTTATGGCCTTCCCGTTCATCTACTCGGGTGCCTGAAACTTCAAATGTACCGATAGTTATGTCCTTTAAAACGCGAGTCTTTTCTTATGTACGAATCTCTATGTCGTTGTCGCATCGTGAGTCTGATTACCGTTTGGTCCACTTCGTATCCTTATCTGAGTCTGTTGCATGATAAGATATCTTATAGCCTTCCCGTTCATCCATTCGGGTGCCTGAAACTTCAAATGTATTGATAGTTACGTCCTTAAAAACTCGAGACTTTTCTTGTGTACGAATCTCTATTTCATTGTCGCATCATGAGTCTGATTAGCGTCCGGTCGGCTTCGTATCCATTATCTGAGTCTGTTGCATGATAAGATATCTTATGGCGTTCCCGTTCATCCATTCGGGTGCCCGAAACTTCAAATGTACCGATAGTTACGTCCTTTAAAACGCGAGTCCTTCGTGTGTACGAATCTCTATGTCATTGCCGCATCGTGAGTCTGATTACTGTCCGGTCAACTTCGTATACTTTATTTGAGTCTATTGCATGATAAGATATCTTATGGCCTTCCCGTTCATCTACTCGAGTGCCTGAAACTTCAAATGTACCGATAGTTATGTCCTTTAAAATTCGATTCTTTTCTTGTGTACGAATCTTTATGTCATTGTCGCATCATGAGTCCGATTAGCATCCGGTCGGCTTCGTATCCTTTATCTGAGTCTGTTTCCTGATAAGATATCTTATTGCCTTCCCGTTCATCCATTCGGGTGCCCGAAACTTCAAATGTACCGATAGTTACGTCCTTTAAAACGCGAGTCTTTTCTTGTGTACGAATCTCTATGTCATTGTTGCATCGTGAGTTTGATTACTGTCCGGTCAACTTCGTATACTTTATCTGAGTCTGTTGCATGATAAGATATCTTATGGCCTTCCCGTTCATCTACTCGGGTGACTGAAACTTCAAATGTACCGATAGTTACATCCTTTAAAACTCGAGTCTTTTCTTGTGAACGAATCTCCATCTCATCGTCGCATCATGAGTCTGATTACCGTCCGGTCAGCTTCGTATCCGTTATCTATGTCTGTTGCGTGATAAGATATCTTATGGCCTTCCCGTTCATCCATTCGGGAGCCCGAACTTCAAACGTACCGATACTTATGTCCTTTAAAATTCGAGTCTTTTCTTGTGTACGAATCTCTATGTCATTGTCGCATCATGAGTCCGATTACCGTCAAGTTAGCCTCGTTTCCATTAGCTGAGTTTGTAGCATGAACAAATGTTTAATGGCCTCCCCGTGTGTCCATTCGGCCGCCCGAAGCTACAAATGTACCGATTGTTACGTCCTTTAAAACTCGAGTCATTTTTTGTGTACAAATATCTATGTAGTTGTCGCATCGTGAGTCCGATTACAGTCCGGTTAGCTTTGTATCCTTTATCTAAGTCTCTTGCATGATAAGATATCTTATGGCGTTCCCGTTCATCCCTTCGGGTGCCCGAAACTTCAAATGTACCGATAGTTATGTCCTTTAAATTTCAAGTCTTTACATGTGTACGAATCTCTATGTCATTGTCACATCGTGAATCCGATTAGTGTCCAGTTAGCCTCGTATCCTTTATCTGAGTCTGTATCATGATCAAATACTTAATGGCCTTCACGTTCCTCTATTCAGGTGCCCAAAATTTCAAATGTACTGATGGTTATGTCCTTTAATACTCGAGTGTTTTCTTACGTACGAATCCCTATGTCGTTATCGCATCGTGAGTCTGATTATCGTCCAGTTAGACTTGTATCCTTTATCTTAGTATGTAACATGATCAGAGTATTAATGGCCTTCAAGTTCATCCATTCGGGTGCCTAAAACTTCAAATGTACCGATAGTTATGTCCTTTAAAACGCGAGTCTTTTCTTGTGTACGAATCTCTATGTCGTTGTCGCATCGTGAGTCTGATTACTCTCCGGTCAACTTCGTATACTTTATCTGAGTCTGTTGCATGATAAGATATCTTATGGCCTTCCCGTTCATCTACTCGGGTGCCTGAAACTTCAAATGTACCGATAGTTACATCCTTTATAACCCGAGTCTTTTCTTGTGAACGAATCTCCATCTCATCGTCGCATCATGAGTCTGATTACCGTCCGGTCAGCTTCGTATCCGTTATCTATGTCTGTTGCGTGGTAAGATATCTTATGGCCTTCCTGTTCATCCATTCGGGAGCCCGAACTTCAAACGTACCGATACTTATGTCCTTTAAAATTCGAGTCTTTTCTTGTGTACGAATCTCTATGTCATTGTCGCATCATGAGTCCGATTACCGTCAAGTTAGCCTCGTTTCCATTAGCTGAGTTTGTAGCATGAACAAATGTTTAATGGCCTCCCCGTGTGTCCATTCGGCCGCCCGAAGCTACAAATGTACCGATTGTTACGTCCTTTAAAACTCGAGTCATTTTTTGTGTACAAATATCTATGTAGTTGTCGCATCGTGAGTCCGATTACAGTCCGGTTAGCTTTGTATCCTTTATCTAAGTCTCTTGCATGATAAGATATCTTATGGCGTTCCCGTTCATACCTTCGGGTGCCCGAAACTTCAAATGTACCGATAGTTATGTCCTTTAAATTTCAAGTCTTTACATGTGTACGAATCTCTATGTCATTGTCACATCGTGAATCCGATTAGTGTCCAGTTAGCCTCGTATCCTTTATCTGAGTCTGTATCATGATCAAATAGTTAATGGCCATCACGTTCCTCTATTCAGGTGCCCAAAAATTCAAATGTACTGATGGTTATGTCCTTTAATACTCGAGTGTTTTCTTACGTACGAATCCCTATGTCGTTATCGCATCGTGAGTCTGATTATCGTCCAGTTAGACTTGTTTCCTTTATCTTAGTATGTAACATGATCAGAGTATTAATGGCCTTCAAGTTCATCCATTCGGGTGCCTAAAACTTCAAATGTACCGATAGTTATGTCCTTTAAAACGCGAGTCTTTTCTTGTGTACGAATCTCTATGTCGTTGTCGCATCGTGAGTCTGATTACTCTCCGGTCAACTTCGTATACTTTATCTGAGTCTGTTGCATGATAAGATATCTTATGGCCTTCCCGTTCATCTACTCGGGTGCCTGAAACTTCAAATGTACCGATAGTTACATCCTTTATAACCCGAGTCTTTTCTTGTGAACGAATCTCCATCTCATCGTCGCATCATGGGTCTGATTACTGTCCGGTCAGCTTCGTATCCGTTATCTGAGTCTGTTGCGTGATAAGATATCTTATGGCCTTCCCCTTCATCCATTCGGGAGCCCGAACTTCAAACATACCGATAGTTATGTCCTTTAAAATTCGAGTCTTTTCTTGTGTACGAATCTCTATGTCATTGTCGCATCATGAGTCCGATTACCGTCAAGTTAGCCTCGTTTCCATTAGCTGAGTTTGTAGCATGAACAAATGTTTAATGGCCTCCCCGTGTGTCCATTCGGCCGCCCGAAGCTACAAATGTACCGATTGTTACGTCCTTTAAAACTCGAGTCATTTTTTGTGTACAAATATCTATGTAGTTGTCGCATCGTGAGTCCGATTACAGTCCGGTTAGCTTTGTATCCTTTATCTAAGTCTCTTGCATGATAAGATATCTTATGGCGTTCCCGTTCATCCCTTCGGGTGCCCGAAACTTCAAATGTACCGATAGTTATGTCCTTTAAATTTCAAGTCTTTACATGTGTACGAATCTCTATGTCATTGTCACATCGTGAATCCGATTAGTGTCCAGTTAGCCTCGTATCCTTTATCTGAGTCTGTATCATGATCAAATACTTAATGGCCTTCACGTTCCTCTATTCAGGTGCCCAAAATTTCAAATGTACTGATGGTTATGTCCTTTAATACTCGAGTGTTTTCTTACGTACGAATCCCTATGTCGTTATCGCATCGTGAGTCTGATTATCGTCCAGTTAGACTTGTATCCTTTATCTTAGTATGTAACATGATCAGAGTATTAATGGCCTTCAAGTTCATCCATTCGGGTGCCTAAAACTTCAAATGTACCGATAGTTATGTCCTTTAAAACGCGAGTCTTTTCTTGTGTACGAATCTCTATGTCGTTGTCGCATCGTGAGTCTGATTACTCTCCGGTCAACTTCGTATACTTTATCTGAGTCTGTTGCATGATAAGATATCTTATGGCCTTCCCGTTCATCTACTCGGGTGCCTGAAACTTCAAATGTACCGATAGTTACATCCTTTATAACCCGAGTCTTTTCTTGTGAACGAATCTCCATCTCATCGTCGCATCATGAGTCTGATTACCGTCCGGTCAGCTTCGTATCCGTTATCTATGTCTGTTGCGTGGTAAGATATCTTATGGCCTTCCTGTTCATCCATTCGGGAGCCCGAACTTCAAACGTACCGATACTTATGTCCTTTAAAATTCGAGTCTTTTCTTGTGTACGAATCTCTATGTCATTGTCGCATCATGAGTCCGATTACCGTCAAGTTAGCCTCGTTTCCATTAGCTGAGTTTGTAGCATGAACAAATGTTTAATGGCCTCCCCGTGTGTCCATTCGGCCGCCCGAAGCTACAAATGTACCGATTGTTACGTCCTTTAAAACTCGAGTCATTTTTTGTGTACAAATATCTATGTAGTTGTCGCATCGTGAGTCCGATTACAGTCCGGTTAGCTTTGTATCCTTTATCTAAGTCTCTTGCATGATAAGATATCTTATGGCGTTCCCGTTCATACCTTCGGGTGCCCGAAACTTCAAATGTACCGATAGTTATGTCCTTTAAATTTCAAGTCTTTACATGTGTACGAATCTCTATGTCATTGTCACATCGTGAATCCGATTAGTGTCCAGTTAGCCTCGTATCCTTTATCTGAGTCTGTATCATGATCAAATATTTAATGGCCTTCACGTTCCTCTATTCAGGTGCCCAAAAATTCAAATGTACTGATGGTTATGTCCTTTAATACTCGAGTGTTTTCTTACGTACGAATCCCTATGTCGTTATCGCATCGTGAGTCTGATTATCGTCCAGTTAGACTTGTATCCTTTATCTTAGTATGTAACATGATCAGAGTATTAATGGCCTTCAAGTTCATCCATTCGGGTGCCTAAAACTTCAAATGTACCGATAGTTATGTCCTTTAAAACGCGAGTCTTTTCTTGTGTACGAATCTCTATGTCGTTGTCGCATCGTGAGTCTGATTACTCTCCGGTCAACTTCGTATACTTTATCTGAGTCTGTTGCATGATAAGATATCTTATGGCCTTCCCGTTCATCTACTCGGGTGCCTGAAACTTCAAATGTACCGATAGTTACATCCTTTATAACCCGAGTCTTTTCTTGTGAACGAATCTCCATCTCATCGTCGCATCATGGGTCTGATTACTGTCCGGTCAGCTTCGTATCCGTTATCTGAGTCTGTTGCGTGATAAGATATCTTATGGCCTTCCCCTTCATCCATTCGGGAGCCCGAACTTCAAACATACCGATAGTTATGTCCTTTAAAATTCGAGTCTTTTCTTGTGTACGAATCTCTATGTCATTGTCGCATCATGAGTCCGATTACCGTCAAGTTAGCCTCGTTTCCATTAGCTGAGTTTGTAGCATGAACAGATGTTTAATGGCCTCCCCGTGTGTCCATTCGGCCGCCCGAAGCTACAAATGTACCGATTGTTACGTCCTTTAAAACTCGACTCATTTTTTGTGTACAAATATCTATGTAGTTGTCGCATCGTGAGTCCGATTACAGTCCGGTTAGCTTTGTATCCTTTATCTAAGTCTCTTGCATGATAAGATATCTTATGGCATTCCCGTTCATCCCTTCGGGTGCCCGAAACTTCAAATGTACCGATAGTTATGTCCTTTAAATTTCAAGTCTTTACATGTGTACGAATCTCTATGTCATTGTCACATCGTGAATCCGATTAGTGTCCAGTTAGCCCCGTATCCTTTATCTGAGTCTGTATCATGATCAAATATTTAATGGCCTTCACGTTCCTCTATTCAGGTGCCCAAAAATTCAAATGTACTGATGGTTATGTCCTTTAATACTCGAGTGTTTTCTTACGTACGAATCCCTATGTCGTTATCGCATCGTGAGTCTGATTATCGTCCAGTTAGACTCGTATCCTTTATCTTAGTATGTAACATGATCAGATGTTTAATGGCCTTCACGTTCATCCATTCGGGTGCCTAAAACTTCAAATGTACCGATAGTTATGTCCTTTAAAACGCGAGTCTTTTCTTGTGTACGAATCTCTATGTCGTTGTGACATCGTGAGTCTGATTACCGTTCGGTCCGCTTCGTATCCTTTATCTGAGTCTGTTGCATGATAAGATATCTTATGGCCTTCCCGTTCATCCATTCGGGTGCGTGAAACTTCAAATGTACCGATAGTTACGTCCTTTAAAACGCGAGTCTTTTCTTGTGTACGAATCTCTATGTCATTGTTGCATCGTGAGTCTAATTACTGTCCGGTCAACTTCGTATACTTTATCTGAGTCTGTTGCATGATAAGATATCTTATGGCCTTCCCGTTCATCTACTCAGGTGACTGAAACTTCAAATGTACCGATAGTTACATCCTTTAAAACTCGAGTCTTTTCTTGTGATCGAATCTCCATCTCATCGTCGCATCATGAGTCTGATTACCGTCCGGTCAGCTTCGTATCCGTTATCTATGTCTGTTGCGTGATAAGATATCTTATGGCCTTCCCGTTCATCCATTCGGGAGCCCGAACTTCAAACGTACCGATACTTATGTCCTTTAAAATTCGAGTCTTTTCTTGTGTACGAATCTCTATGTCATTGTCGCATCATGAGTCCGATTACCGTCAAGTTAGCCTCGTTTCCATTAGCTGAGTTTGTAGCATGAACAGATGTTTAATGGCCTCCCCGTGTGTCCATTTGGCCGCCCGAAGCTACAAATGTACCGATTGTTACGTCCTTTTAAACTCGAGTCATTTTTTGTGTACAAATATCTATGTAGTTGTCGCATCGTGAGTCCGATTACAGTCCGGTTAGCTTTGTATCCTTTATCTAAGTCTCTTGCATGATAAGATATCTTATGGCGTTCCCGTTCATCCCTTCGGGTGCCCGAAACTTCAAATGTACCGATAGTTATGTCCTTTAAATTTCAAGTCTTTACATGTGTACGAATCTCTATGTCATTGTCACATCGTGAATCCGATTAGTGTCCAGTTAGCCTCGTATCCTTTATCTGAGTCTGTATCATGATCAAATATTTAATGGCCTTCACGTTCCTCTATTCAGGTGCCCAAAAATTCAAATGTACTGATGGTTATGTCCTTTAATACTCGAGTGTTTTCTTACGTACGAATCCCTATGTCGTTATCGCATCGTGAGTCTGATTATCGTCCAGTTAGACTCGTATCTTTTATCTTAGTATGTAACATGATCAGATGTTTAATGGCCTTCACGTTCATCCATTCGGGTGCCTAAAACTTCAAATGTACCGATAGTTATGTCCTTTAAAACGCGAGTCTTTTCTTGTGTACGAATCTCTATGTCGTTGTCGCATCGTGAGTCCGATTACAGTCCGGTTAGCTTTGTATCCTTTATCTAAGTCTCTTGCATGATAAGATATCTTATGGCGTTCCCGTTCATCCCTTCGGGTGCCCGAAACTTCAAATGTACCGATAGTTATGTCCTTTAAATTTCAAGTCTTTACATGTGTACGAATCTCTATGTCATTGTCACATCGTGAATCCGATTAGTGTCCAGTTAGCCTCGTATCCTTTATCTGAGTCTATATCATGATCAAATACTTAATGGCCTTCACGTTCCTCTATTCAGGTGCCCAAAATTTCAAATGTACTGATGGTTATGTCCTTTAATACTCGAGTGTTTTCTTACGTACGAATCCCTATGTCGTTATCGCATCGTGAGTCTGATTATCGTCCAGTTAGACTTGTATCCTTTATCTTAGTATGTAACATGATCAGAGTATTAATGGCCTTCAAGTTCATCCATTCGGGTGCCTAAAACTTCAAATGTACCGATAGTTATGTCCTTTAAAACGCGAGTCTTTTCTTGTGTACGAATCTCTATGTCGTTGTCGCATCGTGAGTCTGATTACTCTCCGGTCAACTTCGTATACTTTATCTGAGTCTGTTGCATGATAAGATATCTTATGGCCTTCCCGTTCATCTACTCGGGTGCCTGAAACTTCAAATGTACCGATAGTTACATCCTTTATAACCCGAGTCTTTTCTTGTGAACGAATCTCCATCTCATCGTCGCATCATGAGTCTGATTACCGTCCGGTCAGCTTCGTATCCGTTATCTATGTCTGTTGCGTGGTAAGATATCTTATGGCCTTCCTGTTCATCCATTCGGGAGCCCGAACTTCAAACGTACCGATACTTATGTCCTTTAAAATTCGAGTCTTTTCTTGTGTACGAATCTCTATGTCATTGTCGCATCATGAGTCCGATTACCGTCAAGTTAGCCTCGTTTCCATTAGCTGAGTTTGTAGCATGAACAAATGTTTAATGGCCTCCCCGTGTGTCCATTCGGCCGCCCGAAGCTACAAATGTACCGATTGTTACGTCCTTTAAAACTCGAGTCATTTTTTGTGTACAAATATCTATGTAGTTGTCGCATCGTGAGTCCGATTACAGTCCGGTTAGCTTTGTATCCTTTATCTAAGTCTCTTGCATGATAAGATATCTTATGGCGTTCCCGTTCATACCTTCGGGTGCCCGAAACTTCAAATGTACCGATAGTTATGTCCTTTAAATTTCAAGTCTTTACATGTGTACGAATCTCTATGTCATTGTCACATCGTGAATCCGATTAGTGTCCAGTTAGCCTCGTATCCTTTATCTGAGTCTGTATCATGATCAAATATTTAATGGCCTTCACGTTCCTCTATTCAGGTGCCCAAAAATTCAAATGTACTGATGGTTATGTCCTTTAATACTCGAGTGTTTTCTTACGTACGAATCCCTATGTCGTTATCGCATCGTGAGTCTGATTATCGTCCAGTTAGACTTGTATCCTTTATCTTAGTATGTAACATGATCAGAGTATTAATGGCCTTCAAGTTCATCCATTCGGGTGCCTAAAACTTCAAATGTACCGATAGTTATGTCCTTTAAAACGCGAGTCTTTTCTTGTGTACGAATCTCTATGTCGTTGTCGCATCGTGAGTCTGATTACTCTCCGGTCAACTTCGTATACTTTATCTGAGTCTGTTGCATGATAAGATATCTTATGGCCTTCCCGTTCATCTACTCGGGTGCCTGAAACTTCAAATGTACCGATAGTTACATCCTTTATAACCCGAGTCTTTTCTTGTGAACGAATCTCCATCTCATCGTCGCATCATGGGTCTGATTACTGTCCGGTCAGCTTCGTATCCGTTATCTGAGTCTGTTGCGTGATAAGATATCTTATGGCCTTCCCCTTCATCCATTCGGGAGCCCGAACTTCAAACATACCGATAGTTATGTCCTTTAAAATTCGAGTCTTTTCTTGTGTACGAATCTCTATGTCATTGTCGCATCATGAGTCCGATTACCGTCAAGTTAGCCTCGTTTCCATTAGCTGAGTTTGTAGCATGAACAGATGTTTAATGGCCTCCCCGTGTGTCCATTCGGCCGCCCGAAGCTACAAATGTACCGATTGTTACGTCCTTTAAAACTCGACTCATTTTTTGTGTACAAATATCTATGTAGTTGTCGCATCGTGAGTCCGATTACAGTCCGGTTAGCTTTGTATCCTTTATCTAAGTCTCTTGCATGATAAGATATCTTATGGCGTTCCCGTTCATCCCTTCGGGTGCCCGAAACTTCAAATGTACCGATAGTTATGTCCTTTAAATTTCAAGTCTTTACATGTGTACGAATCTCTATGTCATTGTCACATCGTGAATCCGATTAGTGTCCAAGTAGCCCCGTATCCTTTATCTGAGTCTGTATCATGATCAAATATTTAATGGCCTTCACGTTCCTCTATTCAGGTGCCCAAAAATTCAAATGTACTGATGGTTATGTCCTTTAATACTCGAGTGTTTTCTTACGTACGAATCCCTATGTCGTTATCGCATCGTGAGTCTGATTATCGTCCAGTTAGACTCGTATCATTTATCTTAGTATGTAACATGATCAGATGTTTAATGGCCTTCACGTTCATCCATTCGGGTGCCTAAAACTTCAAATGTACCGATAGTTATGTCCTTTAAAACGCGAGTCTTTTCTTGTGTACGAATCTCTATGTCGTTGTCGCATCGTGAGTCTGATTACTGTCCGGTCAACTTCGTATACTTTATCTGAGTCTGTTGCATGATAAGATATCTTATGGCCTTCCCGTTCATCTACTCGGGTGCCTGAAACTTCAAATGTACCGATAGTTACATCCTTTATAACCCGAGTCTTTTCTTGTGAACGAATCTCCATCTCATCGTCGCATCATGAGTCTGATTACCGTCCGGTCAGCTTCGTATCCGTTATCTGAGTCTGTTGCGTGATAAGATATCTTATGGCCTTCCCCTTCATCCATTCGGGAGCCCGAACTTCAAACGTACCGATAGTTATGTCCTTTAAAATTCGAGTCTTTTCTTGTGTATGAATCTCTATGTCATTGTCGCATCATGAGTCCGATTACCATCAACTAGCCTTGTGTATCCATTAGCTGAGTTTGTAGCATGAACAGATGTTTAATGGCCTCCCCGTTTGCCCATTCGGCCGCCCGAAGCTACAAATGTACCGATTGTTACCTCCTTTAAAACTCGAGTAGTTTTTTGTGTACAAATATCTATGTAATTGTCGCATCGTGAGTCCGATTACCGTTCGGTTAGCTTTGTATCCTTTATCTAAGTCTCTTGCATGATAAGATATCTTATGGCCTTCCCGTTCATCCCTTCGGGTGCCCGAAACTTCAAATGTACCGATAGTTATGTCCTTTAAAATTTAAGTCTTTACATGTGTACGAATCTCTATGTCATTGTCACATCGTGAATCCGATTAGTGTCCAGTTAGCCTCGTATCCTTTATCTGAGTCTGTATCATGATCAGATATTTAATGGCCTTCACGTTCCTCCATTCAGGTGCCCAAAAATTCAAATGTACTGATGGTTATGTCCTTTAATACTCGAGTCTTTTCTTACGTACGAATCCCTATGTCGTTATCGCATCGTGAGTCTGATTACCATCCAGTTAGCCTCGTATCCTTTATCTTAGTCTGTAACATGATCAGATGTTAATGGCCTTCACGTTCATCCATTCGGGTGCCCGAAACTTCAAATGTACCGATAGTTATGTCCTTTAAAACGCGAGTCTTTTCTTGTGTACGAATCTCTATGTCGTTGTCGTATCGTGAGTCTGATTACCGTTCGGTCCGCTTCGTATCCTTTTATCTGAGTCTGTTGCATGATAAGATATCTTATGGCCTTCCCGTTCATCCATTCGGGTGCGTGAAACTTCAAATGTACCGATAGTTACGTCCTTTAAAACGCGAGTCTTTTCTTGTGTACGAATCTCTATGTCATTGTTGCATCGTGAGTCTGATTACTGTCCGGTCAACTTCGTATACTTTATCTGAGTCTGTTGCATGATAAGATATCTTATGGCCTTCCCGTTCATTTACTCGGGTGACTGAAACTTCAAATGTACCGATAGTTACATCCTTTAAAACTCGAGTCTTTTCTTGTGAACGAATCTCCATCTCATCGTCGCATCATGAGTCTGATTACCGTCCGGTCATCTTCGTATCCGTTATCTATGTCTGTTGCGTGATAAGATATCTTATGGCCTTCCCGTTCATCCATTCGGGAGCCCGAACTTCAAACGTACCGATACTTATGTCCTTTAAAATTCGAGTCTTTTCTTGTGTACGAATCTCTATGTCATTGTCGCATCATGAGTCCGATTACCGTCAAGTTAGCCTCGTTTCCATTAGCTGAGTTTGTAGCATGAACAGATGTTTAATGGCCTCCCCGTGTGTCCATTCGGCCGCCCGAAGCTACAAATGTACCGATTGTTACGTCCTTTAAAACTCGAGTCATTTTTTGTGTACAAATATCTATGTAGTTGTCGCATCGTGAGTCCGATTACAGTCCGGTTAGCTTTGTATCCTTTATCTAAGTCTCTTGCATGATAAGATATCTTATGGCGTTCCCGTTCATCCCTTCGGGTGCCCGAAACTTCAAATGTACCGATAGTTATGTCCTTTAAATTTCAAGTCTTTACATGTGTACGAATCTCTATGTCATTGTCACATCGTGAATCCGATTAGTGTCCAGTTAGCCTCGTATCCTTTATCTGAGTCTGTATCATGATCAAATATTTAATGGCCTTCACGTTCCTCTATTCAGGTGCCCAAAAATTCAAATGTACTGATGGTTATGTCCTTTAATACTCGAGTGTTTTCTTACGTACGAATCCCTATGTCGTTATCGCATCGTGAGTCTGATTATCGTCCAGTTAGACTCGTATCCTTTATCTTAGTATGTAACATGATCAGATGTTTAATGGCCTTCACGTTCATCCATTCGGGTGCCTAAAACTTCAAATGTACCGATAGTTATGTCCTTTAAAACGCGAGTCTTTTCTTGTGTACGAATCTCTATGTCGTTGTCGCATCGTGAGTCTGATTACTGTCCGGTCAACTTCGTATACTTTATCTGAGTCTGTTGCATGATAAGATATCTTATGGCCTTCCCGTTAATCTACTCGGGTGCCTGAAACTTCAAATGTACCGATAGTTACATCCTTTATAACCCGAGTCTTTTCTTGTGAACGAATCTCCATCTCATCGTCGCATCATGAGTCTGATTACCGTCCGGTCAGCTTCGTATCCGTTATCTGAGTCTGTTGCGTGATAAGATATCTTATGGCCTTCCCCTTCATCCATTCGGGAGCCCGAACTTCAAACGTACCGATAGTTATGTCCTTTAAATTTCGAGTCTTTTCTTGTGTATGAATCTCTATGTCATTGTCGCATCATGAGTCCGATTACCGTCAACTAGCCTTGTGTATCCATTAGCTGAGTTTGTAGCATGAACAGATGTTTAATGGCCTCCCCGTTTGCCCATTCGGCCGCCCGAAGCTACAAATGTACCGATTGTTACCTCCTTTAAAACTCGAGTCGTTTTTTGTGTACAAATATCTATGTAATTGTCGCATCGTGAGTCCGATTACCGTTCGGTTAGCTTTGTATCCTTTATCTAAGTCTCTTGCATGATAAGATATCTTATGGCCTTCCCGTTCATCCCTTCGGGTGCCCGAAACTTCAAATGTACCGATAGTTATGTCCTTTAAAATTTAAGTCTTTACATGTGTACGAATCTCTATGTCATTGTCACATCGTGAATCCGATTAGTGTCCAGTTAGCCTCGTATCCTTTATCTGAGTCTGTATCATGATCAGATATTTAATGGCCTTCACGTTCCTCCATTCAGGTGCCCAAAAATTCAAATGTACTGATGGTTATGTCCTTTAATACTCGAGTCTTTTCTTACGTACGAATCCCTATGTCGTTATCGCATCGTGAGTCTGATTACCATCCAGTTAGCCTCGTATCCTTTATCTTAGTCTGTAACATGATCAGATGTTAATGGCCTTCACGTTCATCCATTCGGGTGCCCGAAACTTCAAATGTACCGATAGTTATGTCCTTTAAAACGCGAGTCTTTTCTTGTGTACGAATCTCTATGTCGTTGTCGCATCGTGAGTCTGATTACCGTTCGGTCCGCTTCGTATCCTTTATCTGAGTCTGTTGCATGATAAGATATCTTATGGCCTTCCCGTTCATCCATTCGGGTGCGTGAAACTTCAAATGTACCGATAGTTACGTCCTTTAAAACGCGAGTCTTTTCTTGTGTACGAATCTCTATGTCATTGTTGCATCGTGAGTCTGATTACTGTCCGGTCAACTTCGTATACTTTATCTGAGTCTGTTGCATGATAAGATATCTTATGGCCTTCCCGTTCATCTACTCGGGTGACTGAAACTTCAAATGTACCGATAGTTACATCCTTTAAAACTCGAGTCTTTTCTTGTGAACGAATCTCCATCTCATCGTCGCATCATGAGTCTGATTACCGTCCGGTCATCTTCGTATCCGTTATCTATGTCTGTTGCGTGATAAGATATCTTATGGCCTTCCCGTTCATCCATTCGGGAGCCCGAACTTCAAACGTACCGATACTTATGTCCTTTAAAATTCGAGTCTTTTCTTGTGTACGAATCTCTATGTCATTGTCGCATCATGAGTCCGATTACCGTCAAGTTAGCCTCGTTTCCATTAGCTGAGTTTGTAGCATGAACAGATGTTTAATGGCCTCCCCGTGTGTCCATTCGGCCGCCCGAAGCTACAAATGTACCGATTGTTACGTCCTTTAAAACTCGAGTCATTTTTTGTGTACAAATATCTATGTAGTTGTCGCATCGTGAGTCCGATTACAGTCCGGTTAGCTTTGTATCCTTTATCTAAGTCTCTTGCATGATAAGATATCTTATGGCGTTCCCGTTCATCCCTTCGGGTGCCCGAAACTTCAAATGTACCGATAGTTATGTCCTTTAAATTTCAAGTCTTTACATGTGTACGAATCTCTATGTCATTGTCACATCGTGAATCCGATTAGTGTCCAGTTAGCCTCGTATCCTTTATCTGAGTCTGTATCATGATCAAATATTTAATGGCCTTCACGTTCCTCTATTCAGGTGCCCAAAAATTCAAATGTACTGATGGTTATGTCCTTTAATACTCGAGTGTTTTCTTACGTACGAATCCCTATGTCGTTATCGCATCGTGAGTCTGATTATCGTCCAGTTAGACTCGTATCCTTTATCTTAGTATGTAACATGATCAGATGTTTAATGGCCTTCACGTTCATCCATTCGGGTGCCTAAAACTTCAAATGTACCGATAGTTATGTCCTTTAAAACGCGAGTCTTTTCTTGTGTACGAATCTCTATGTCGTTGTCGCATCGTGAGTCTGATTACTGTCCGGTCAACTTCGTATACTTTATCTGAGTCTGTTGCATGATAAGATATCTTATGGCCTTCCCGTTAATCTACTCGGGTGCCTGAAACTTCAAATGTACCGATAGTTACATCCTTTATAACCCGAGTCTTTTCTTGTGAACGAATCTCCATCTCATCGTCGCATCATGAGTCTGATTACCGTCCGGTCAGCTTCGTATCCGTTATCTGAGTCTGTTGCGTGATAAGATATCTTATGGCCTTCCCCTTCATCCATTCGGGAGCCCGAACTTCAAACGTACCGATAGTTATGTCCTTTAAATTTCGAGTCTTTTCTTGTGTATGAATCTCTATGTCATTGTCGCATCATGAGTCCGATTACCGTCAACTAGCCTTGTGTATCCATTAGCTGAGTTTGTAGCATGAACAGATGTTTAATGGCCTCCCCGTTTGCCCATTCGGCCGCCCGAAGCTACAAATGTACCGATTGTTACCTCCTTTAAAACTCGAGTCGTTTTTTGTGTACAAATATCTATGTAATTGTCGCATCGTGAGTCCGATTACCGTTCGGTTAGCTTTGTATCCTTTATCTAAGTCTCTTGCATGATAAGATATCTTATGGCCTTCCCGTTCATCCCTTCGGGTGCCCGAAACTTCAAATGTACCGATAGTTATGTCCTTTAAAATTTAAGTCTTTACATGTGTACGAATCTCTATGTCATTGTCACATCGTGAATCCGATTAGTGTCCAGTTAGCCTCGTATCCTTTATCTGAGTCTGTATCATGATCAGATATTTAATGGCCTTCACGTTCCTCCATTCAGGTGCCCAAAAATTCAAATGTACTGATGGTTATGTCCTTTAATACTCGAGTCTTTTCTTACGTACGAATCCCTATGTCGTTATCGCATCGTGAGTCTGATTACCATCCAGTTAGCCTCGTATCCTTTATCTTAGTCTGTAACATGATCAGATGTTAATGGCCTTCACGTTCATCCATTCGGGTGCCCGAAACTTCAAATGTACCGATAGTTATGTCCTTTAAAACGCGAGTCTTTTCTTGTGTACGAATCTCTATGTCGTTGTCGCATCGTGAGTCTGATTACCGTTCGGTCCGCTTCGTATCCTTTATCTGAGTCTGTTGCATGATAAGATATCTTATGGCCTTCCCGTTCATCCATTCGGGTGCGTGAAACTTCAAATGTACCGATAGTTATGTCCTTTAAAACGCGAGTCTTTTCTTGTGTACGAATCTCTATGACATTGTTGCATCGTGAGTCTGATTACTGTCCGGTCAACTTCGTATACTTTATCTGAGTCTGTTGCATGATAAGATATCTTATGGCCTTCCCGTTCATCTACTCGGGTGACTGAAACTTCAAATGTACCGATAGTTACATCCTTTAAAACTCGAGTCTTTTCTTGTGAACGAATCTCCATCTCATCGTCGCATCATGAGTCTGATTACCGTCCGGTCAGCTTCGTATCCGTTATCTATGTCTGTTGCGTGATAAGATATCTTATGGCCTTCCCGTTCATCCATTCGGGAGCCCGAACTTCAAACGTACCGATACTTATGTCCTTTAAAATTCGAGTCTTTTCTTGTGTACGAATCTCTATGTCATTGTCGCATCATGAGTCCGATTACCGTCAAGTTAGCCTCGTTTCCATTAGCTGAGTTTGTAGCATGAACAGATGTTTAATGGCCTCCCCGTGTGTCCATTCGGCCGCCCGAAGCTACAAATGTACCGATTGTTACGTCCTTTAAAACTCGAGTCATTTTTTGTGTACAAATATCTATGTAGTTGTCGCATCGTGAGTCCGATTACAGTCCGGTTAGCTTTGTATCCTTTATCTAAGTCTCTTGCATGATAAGATATCTTATGGCGTTCCCGTTCATCCCTTCGGGTGCCCGAAACTTCAAATGTACCGATAGTTATGTCCTTTAAATTTCAAGTCTTTACATGTGTACGAATCTCTATGTCATTGTCACATCGTGAATCCGATTAGTGTCCAGTTAGCCTCGTATCCTTTATCTGAGTCTGTATCATGATCAAATATTTAATGGCCTTCACGTTCCTCTATTCAGGTGCCCAAAAATTCAAATGTACTGATGGTTATGTCCTTTAATACTCGAGTGTTTTCTTACGTACGAATCCCTATGTCGTTATCGCATCGTGAGTCTGATTATCGTCCAGTTAGACTCGTATCCTTTATCTTAGTATGTAACATGATCAGATGTTTGATGGCCTTCACGTTCATCCATTCGGCTGCCTAAAACTTCAAATGTACCGATAGTTATGTCCTTTTAAACGCGAGTCTTTTCTTGTGTACGAATCTCTATGTCGTTGTCGCATCGTGAGTCTGATTACTGTCCGGTCAACTTCGTATCCTTTATCTGAGTCTGTTGCATGATAAGATATCTTATGGCCTTCCCGTTCATCTACTCGGGTGCCTGAAACTTCAAATGTACCGATAGTTACATCCTTTATAACCCGAGTCTTTTCTTGTGAACGAATCTCCATCTCATCGTCGCATCATGAGTCTGATTACCGTCCGGTCAGCTTCGTATCCGTTATCTGAGTCTGTTGCGTGATAAGATATCTTATGGCCTTCCCCTTCATCCATTCGGGAGCCCGAACTTCAAACGTACCGATAGTTATGTCCTTTAAAATTCGAGTCTTTTTTTGTGTATGAATCTCTATGTCATTGTCGCATCATGAGTCCGATTACCGTCAACTAGCCTTGTGTATCCATTAGCTGAGTTTGTAGCATGAATAGATGTTTAATGGCCTCCCCGTTTGCCCATTCGGCCGCCCGAAGCTACAAATGTACCGATTGTTACCTCCTTTAAAACTCGAGTCGTTTTTTGTGTACAAATATCTATGTAATTGTCGCATCGTGAGTCCGATTACCGTTCGGTTAGCTTTGTATCCTTTATCTAAGTCTCTTGCATGATAAGATATCTTATGGCCTTCCCGTTCATCCCTTCGGGTGCCCGAAACTTCAAATGTACCGATAGTTATGTCCTTTAAAATTTAAGTCTTTACATGTGTACGAATCTCTATGTCATTGTCACATCGTGAATCCGATTAGTGTCCAGTTAGCCTCGTATCCTTTATCTGAGTCTGTATCATGATCAGATATTTAATGGCCTTCACGTTCCTCCATTCAGGTGCCCAAAAATTCAAATGTACTGATGGTTATGTCCTTTAATACTCGAGTCTTTTCTTACGTACGAATCCCTATGTCGTTATCGCATCGTGAGTCTGATTACCATCCAGTTAGCCTCGTATCCTTTATCTTAGTCTGTAACATGATCAGATGTTAATGGCCTTCACGTTCATCCATTCGGGTGCCCGAAACTTCAAATGTACCGATAGTTATGTCCTTTAAAACGCGAGTCTTTTCTTGTGTACGAATCTCTATGTCGTTGTCGCATCGTGAGTCTGATTACCGTTCGGTCCGCTTCGTATCCTTTATCTGAGTCTGTTGCATGATAAGATATCTTATGGCCTTCCCGTTCATCCATTCGGGTGCGTGAAACTTCAAATGTACCGATAGTTACGTCCTTTAAAACTCGATACTTTTCTTGTGTACGAATATGTATTTCATTGTCGCATCATGAGTCTGATTAGCGTCCGGTCGGCTTCGTATCCTTTATCTGAGTCTGTTGCCTGATAAGATATCTTATGGCCTTCCCATTCATCCATTCGGGTGCCCGAAACTTCAAATGTACCGATAGTTACGCCTTAAAAACGCGTGTCTTTTCTTGTGTACGAATCTCTATGTCGTTGTCGCATCGTGAGTCTGATTACTGTCCGGTCAACTTCGTATACTTTATCTGAGTCTGTTGCATGATAAGATATCTTATGGCCTTCCCGTTCATCTACTCGGGTGCCTGAAACTTCAAATGTACCAATAGTTACATCCTTTATAACTCGAGTCTTTTCTTGTGAACGAATCTCCATCTCATCGTCGCATCATGAGTCTGATTACCGTCCGGTCAGCTTCGTATCCGTTATCTGAGTCTGTTGCGTGATAAGATATCTTATGGCCTTCCCCTTCATCCATTCGGGAGCCTGAACTTCAAACGTACCGATAGTTATGTCCTTTAAAATTCGAGTCTTTTCTTGTGTATGAATCTCTATGTCATTGTCGCATCATGAGTCCAATTACCGTCAAGTAGCCTTGTGTATCCATTAGCTGAGTTTGTAGCATGAACAGATGTTTAATGGCCTCCCCGTTTGTCCGTTCGGCCGCCTGAAGATACAAATGTACCGATTGTTACCTCCTTTAAAACTCGAGTCGTTTTTTGTGTACAAATATCTATGTAATTGTCGCAACGTGAGTCCGATTACCGTCCGGTTAGCTTTGTATCCTTTATCTAAGTCTGTTGCATGATAAGATATCTTATGGCCTTCCCGTTCATCCCTTCGGGTGCCCGAAACTTCAAATGTACCGATAGTTATGTCCTTTAAAATTTAAGTCTTTACATGTGTACGAATCTCTATGTCATTGTCACATCGTGAATCCGATTAGTGTCCAGTTAGCCTCGTATCCTTTATCTGAGTCTGTATCATGATCAGATATTTAATGGCCTTCCCGTTCATCCATTCGGGTGCGTGAAACTTCAAATGTACCGATAGTTACGTCCTTTAAAACTCGAGACTTTTCTTGAGTACGAATCTGTATTTCATTGTCGCATCATGAGTCTGATTAGCGTCCGGTCGGCTTCGTATCATTTATCTGAGTCTGTTGCCTGATAAGATATCTTATGGCCTTCCCGTTCATCCATTCGAGTGCCCGAAACTTCAAATGTACCGATAGTTACGTCCTTTAAAACGCGAGTCTTTTCTTGTGAACGAATCTCCATGTCATCGTCGCATCAATTGTCTGATTACCGTCCGGTCAGCTTCATATCCGTTATCTGAGTCTGTTGCGTGATAAGATATCTTATGGCCTTCCCTTTCTACCATTCGGGAGCCCGAACTTCAAACGTACCGATAGTTATGTCCTTTAAAATTCGAGTCTTTTCTTATGTACGAATCTCTATGTCATTTGTCGCATCATGAGTCCGATTACCATCAAGTTAGCCTCGTATCCATTAGCTGATTCTGTAGCATGAACAGATGTTTAATGGCCTCCTTGTTCGTCCATTCGGCCGCCCAAAGCTACAAATGTACCGGTTGTTACATCCTTTAAAACTCAAGTCGTTTTTTGTGTACGAATATCTATGTCATTGACGCATCGTGAGTCCGATTACCGTCCGGTTTGCTTTGTATTCTTTATCTAAGTCAGTTGCATGATAAGATATCTTATGGCCTTCCCGTTCATCCCTTTGGGTGCCCGAAACTTCAAATGTACCGATAGTTATGTCCTTTAAAATTCGAGTCTTTACATGTGTACGAATCTCTATGTCATTATCATAGTCACATCGTGAATCCGATTAGTGTCTAGTTAGCCTCGTATCCTTTATCTGATCTGTATCATGATCAGATATTTAATGGCCTTCACGTTCCTCCATTCAGGTGCCCAAAAATTCAAATGTACTAACGGTTATGTCCTTTAATACTCGAGTCTTTTCTTACGTACGAATCCCTATGTCGTTATCGCATCGTGAGTTTGATTACCGTCCAGTTAGCCTCGTATCCTTTATCTGAGTCTGGAACATGATCCGATGTTTAATGGCCTTCACGTTCATCCATTCGGGTGCCCGAAACTTCAAATGTACCGATAGGTATGTCCTTTAAAACGCGAGTCTTTTCTTGTGTACGAATCTCTATATCGTTGTCGCATCGTGAGTCTGAATACCGTTCGGTCTGCTTCGTATCCTTTATCTGAGTCTGTTCCATGATAAGATATCTTATGGCCTTCCCGTTCGTCCATTCGGGTGCCTGAAACTTCAAATGTACCGATAGTTACGTCCTTTAAAACACGAGACTTTTCTTGTGTACGAATCTCTATTTCATTGTCGCATCATCAGTCTGATTAGCGTCCAGTCGGCTTCGTATCATTTATCTGAGTCTGGTGCATGATAAGATATCTTATGGCCTTCTCGTTCATCCATTCGGGTGCCCGAAACTTCAAATGTACCGATAGTTACGTCCTTTAAAACGCGAGTCTTTTCTTGTGTACGAATCTCTATGTCATTCTCGCATCGTGAGTCTGATTACTGTCCGGTCAACTTCGTATACTTTATCTGAGTCTGTTGCATGATAAGATATCTTATGGCCTTCCCATTCATCTACTCGGGTGCCTGAAACTTCAAATGTAACGATAGTTACATCCTTTAAAACTCGAGTCTTTTCTTGTGAACGAATCTCCATGTCATCGTCGCATCATGAGTCTCATTACCGTCCGGTCAGCTTCGTATCCATTATCTGAGTTTGTTGCGTGATAAGATATCTTATGGCCTTCCCGTGCATCCATTCGGGAGCCCGAACTTCAAACGTCGATAGTTATGTCCTTTAAAATTCGAGTCTTTTCTTGTGTACGAATCTCTATGTCATTGTCGCAACATGAGTGCGATTACCTGTCAAGTTAGCCTCGTATCCATTAGCTGAGTCTGTAGCATGAACGAATGTTTAATTGCCTCCCTGTTCGTCCATTCGGCCGCCCGTTGGTACAAATGTACCGATTGTTACGTCCTTTAAAACTCGAGTCGTTTTTTGTGTACAAATATCTATGTCATTGTCACATCGTGAGTTCGATTACCGTCCGATTAGCTTTGTATCCTTTGTCTAAGTCTGTTGCATGATTAGATATCTTATGGCCTTCCCGTTCATCCCTTCGGGTGCCCGAAACTTCAAATGTACCGATAGTTATGTCCTTTAAAATTCGAGTCTTTACATGTGTACGAATCTCTATGTCATTGTCACATTGTGAATCCGATTAGTGTCCAGTTAGCCTCGTATCCTTTATATGAGTCTGTATCATGATCAGATATTTAATGGCCTTCATGTTCCTCCATTCAGGTGCCCAAAAATTCAAATTTACTAATGGTTATGTAATTTAATACTCGAGTCTTTTCTTACGTACGAATCCCTATGTCGTTATCGCATCGTGAGTCTGATTACCGTCCATTTAGCCTCGTATCCTTTATCTGAGTCTGTAACATGATCAGATGTTTAATGGACTTCACGTTCATCCATTCGGGTGCCCGAAACTTCAAATGTACCGATAGTTATCTCCTTTAAAACGCGAGTCTTTTCTTGTGTACGAATCTCTATGTCGTTGTCGCATCGTCAGTCTGATTACTGTTCGGTCCGCTTCGTATCCTTTATCTGAGTCTGTTGCATGATAAGATATCTTTTGGCCTTCCCGTTCATCCATTTGGGTGCCTAAAACTTCAATTGTACCGATAGTTACGTCCTTTAAAACTCGAGACTTTTCTTGTGTACGAATCTCTATTTCATTGTCGCATCATGAGTCAGATTAGCGTCCGATCGGCATCGTATCCTTTATCTGAGTCTGTTTCATGATAGGATATCATGTGGCCTTCCCGTTCATCCATTCGGGTGCCCGAAACTTCAAATGAACCGATAGTTACGTCCTTTAAAACGCGAGTCTTTTCTTGTGTACAAATCTCTATGTCATTGTCGCGTCGTGATTCTGATTCCTATCCGGTTAACTTCGTATACTTTATCTGAGTCTGTTGCATGATAAGATATCTTATGGCCTTCCCGTTCATCTACTCGGGTGCCTGAAACTTCAAATGTACCGATAGTTACATCCTTTAAAACTCGAGTCTTTTCTTGTGAACGAATCTCCATGTCATCGTCGCATCATGAGTCTGATTACCGTTCGGTTAGCTTCGTATCCGTTATCTAAGTCTGTTGCGTGATAAGATATCTTATGGCCTTCCCGTTCATCCATTCGGGAGCCGGAACTTCAAACGTGCCGATAGTTATGTCCTTTAAAATTCAAGTCTTTTCTTGTGTACGAATCTCTATGTCATTGTCGCATCATGAGTCCGATTACCGTCAAGTTAGCCTCGTATCCATTAGCAGAGTCTGTAGCATGAACAGATGTTTAATGTCCTCCCCGTTCGTCCATTCGGCCTCCCGAAGCTACAAATGTACCGATTGTTACGTCCTTTAAAACTCGAGTCGTTTTTTGTGTACGAATATCTATGTCTTTGTCGCATCATGAGTCCGATTACCGTCCGGTTGGCTTTGTATCCTTTATCTAAGTCTGTTGCATGATAAGATATCTTATGGCCTTCTCGTTCATCCCTACGGGTGCCCGAAACTTCAAATGTACCGATAGTTACGTCCTTTAAAACGCGAGTCTTTTCTGGTGTACGAATCTCTATGTCATTGTCGCATCGTGAGTCTGATTACCGTCCGGTCAACTTCGTATCCTTTATCTGAGTCTGTTGCATGATAAGATATCTTATGCCCTTCCCGTTCATCCCTTCGGGTGCCCGAAACTTCAAATGTACCGATAGTCATGTCCTTTAAAATTCGAGTCTTTACATGTGTACGAATCTCTATGTCATTGTCACATCGTGAATCCGATTAGCGTCCAGTTAGCCTCGTATCCTTTATCTGAGTCTGTATCATGATTAGATATTTAATGGCCTTCACGTTCCTCCATTCAGGTGCCCGAAAATTCAAATGTACTGATTGTTATGTCTGTAACATCGCATATTTTCCCCCAATTTTTTTTAATAAAACCACCAGATTACCTAGTATACTTTTCTCTTGACAATTTTTACATGAATTCAAAACAATTTATGTTTTAACCACCTAAGAGTAGTAAATTAGTTAATAAAATCATTGGATCTCGTTGTCTAATGGGTTTTAAAAATATTTCGTGTGATTTTCGGGCTTATATAATCATATTATGAATTTATAATATTATAGTTTTAATGAAAATGCCAAAAAAATAATAATTGCGTGGACCGGGACTCGAACCCGCGTCCACAGCCGGGTCAACCTAACAGCTCACAAGTCCAAACCAACTGGGCTACAGCCCGTGTAGTGATTTTTATCTTACCCAATTGAATATAACACGTTCCATAATTACACAGTTGACAATCAAAAGTGAACGGCAATCGAACCGTCCAAATCAACCACAATCCACGTTGTTTGTTCGAGATTACGTTTGGAATGCTTTGGCCGACCTTCACAGCTTGTTCCCCACGCCAATTGTGATTTAAAACTTTCCAAATTGTGAGCAATTACGCGTTTTATTAAAACTTGGGTCAAACATTCCAAATCTATGACCCGAGTGTTTTTGCATAAATTGAACCATCCTTTAGAACCTACAATCGCCGAAAATCAAACCCTCACCCTCAATTCTTACAAAGATCCATCCTAATCTGTGTTTCGTCACGCGTTTGACTTTTGTTGACTGTTCAAGTTGAACATCGATTCTACTTCAAAGGTACCAATTAATCCCGTGTTTTTGTTTATCGTTATCGTATAATCAGTAACCCTATAGATTCTGTGGTGATTGGTTACGAATTGTTACGATTAGGTTACGATTAGAGAATTAGGGTTCATAGGTTAATTTGGGGAAGATGACTCATTACAGCTATAATACAAATAAATAAATATCCGGTTTAGAATCGTTCTCAGGGTGTGGCTCAGTGGTGAGCCACACTTGTGATAAGGATTTGGAATGGCCAGACGCGGGTTCAATTCCCAGCAGCAGCGTTTTTTTATACAATCAACTTTTTTTTCCTTTTATAAATATATTGGTTAATAAACTCTATAATATATTTAAAATACTTAATATGACTTATAAATTCTACAAAAATTATTTCAGGATTTACAAATGATAAACTTTGTTATACAATTTTTAGTTTTTCAAAAATCATTTATTTGATATATATTATAAATATTACAATTTTATTTAATTATAATTTTAAAATCTATAAAAATATCTAAACGACTTTACAAAATTTAACAAAAATTATTTTAAACTTGTAGATCAATAAGCATCTCATAAATAAAGTTTATTCCAGAAAAATCGTTTTTTTCATATTTTTAATTGATTTTTGTTATTTTAAATCATAAATAAATCATGATAAATTCATTTTTCAATATTTTTATCCCAAAATTTTACATAAATTATTTTTGTTCACTTAGAACAGAAATAAAAATTTTAATTTGAATTTTCTTTAGTTTTAATATTTTTAGATATTAAAATCATATTTTGACAAATAGAAATAAATATACTAGATATACAATTTTTGAATAAATAATTTTATAAAACTTATTTTCATACTTAAAACCTTATAATATGACCATCTTTAATAAAAAATCTATAAATAGTCTTTTATTTAATTATTTTTCAAATTTCTTTTATTTATTAACAATTTACCTAATTTCTTATCCCCAAATTTGGAACCCTAGAAATACTTGTAGACTAAAAAGACTTAGACTTATTATTTGCCTTAAACATAGGGTAATACTTGGCAACATTGGGGTACGCTTATTCTATTTCACAAGATTTAACACTTTGCTACGGTGAGTTTACGTAACCTTGTTTATGCAACTTTGTATACTTGAAACTTTATACTTAAGCAATTCTTTATACATGTCTAGCTGTAATCTTTGATGCCACATGACTTAGACAAAACTATTAGACTTAAACTAAAACTTGCATAATCATTAACCCTGATCAAGCCGGCGATATACAATGATAGATCTATTGGATTGACAACCCCACCCAGATTTGTTGGCCATCTTTTATGGGGAGCGCGGGTGATTGTTATCGTTCCAATGTTATACTAAAGAGAACCGTGGATGCGGGATGGACCTAAACTTTGTCGGAGGATTGATTATGTGCATACTATACTTGTTGTTTATTCATGTAGACCTAAACTTACATTAGACATATGAATTGCTAAACTTTTATTCTTTTAAACTTATTGCTTGACTTGGCTTATGTATTCTCACCAACTTCTAGTTGACCCCCCCCCCCCCCATCTTTTCCAAACTCAACAGGAAATATTGATGCTTGAAGTCTAAAGCTAGCATGAGGAATTATTTGAAGTTTTTAAGTTTCATTTGTTTGTGTGATGTACTACATTTCATTCAAGACTTTGTAATGTATTTCAATTTTGGATATTTTTAACGAATAAAGGCTTATTTAAAATTTGATTACCATGTGCTACTGAACAATCATCACTACGTGGCACCTCGATGTTTCCTCCATTGGTTGGGGTGTTACAGATTGGTATCAGAGCCATGGTTATAGGGAATTAGGTTATTAGAAAAATAATCTAGTCTATAACCATAGGATTTTAACCAGTACTTGCTCCTTTTACTTGCAGCGTTACTTGTTTATATTCTCTATCTCCCTCCTACTTCTTATCCCTACTTTAGTCCCTACAAGAAGATTACTCTCCATCACTGGATTTACCCTTAGACTAATAGGACGAGATTCTCAAGTCTTAACCTGAACTGCTTTGAAGATCTCATCGAAGTTCTAGATTTTAATAACGAACACGTGCAATCTGGAAGGGTGAACGCCTGTATTCTGAGTTTTCTGTCTAGGCCTGGCATTGCGCATCTATCCCAATCAGACGAGGGACCCAGATGCCTACCTGGGAATTCTAGGGATGAGTGTTCACTTATAGGCTAAAGCCTGTCTTCACTATGTTATTAGAATCTGGAATCTTTGATAAGTCAACGTTTTCGCTTATTCGTTTTAATTAATGAATAAATGATTACATTCCTTATTATATCCCATTATCCTTGATTGGTGCTATGTCTCATTGAACCTTCATTGTGTCTCCTTCAGATAATGCCTCCTCGTCGCAGCACTCGTCTTAACAATGACAACGATCATAAGGATGAGAGCATCAACAACAACGACAACAACAACAACAACAACAATAATAACAACACAGACAACGGTACCCCTAGCAATGCCCAACTCGCCGCGACCATTACCCAACAAATGGCTCAACAAATGGCGGCAATACTCCCTAACTTAGTGGCCCAAATTGCTCAGGTGAATGGAAACGGCAATGGAGATGGCAACCAAAACGGGAACGGTAATGCTCACCCTGTTTGCACCCTCAAGCACTTCAACTCTTGCAATCCCCCTAAGTTTATTGGTGACGAAGGAGCCACTGGTCTACTTCAGTGGTTCGAAGGTATCGAAAATACCTTCATTAATAACAAGTGCCCTAACAATCTCAAGGTTCGCTATGCTATGAGTGTCCTCCACAAGCGGGCACTCACATGGTGGAACTAGGAGAAAAGGACTCGCGGAGCTGAAGTCGCATTGGCCTTGACTTGGGAGCAAGCTAAAGACATCATGAAGGCAGAATTCTGCCCTCGTAATGAAGTCAAGAAGTTGGAAGATGAGTTTCACGATCTTGCTCAAGACAGTGGAGAAAACCTAGCCTATAACACTCGTTTCCATGAACTTAGTCTACTGCTACCACATAAGGTCACCCCCTTGCCTGTGGCAATCGAAAAGTACATTGGTGGCTTACCCATGCAGATTCAGGACACGGTGTGGGGAAGGAACCCTGCTACTCTCGAGGAAGCAAAGTGTTTGGCGGCCACCCTAACAGATAACCATGTGAAGGCAGGAACTTTGACTCGGAAAGGGGAAAAGAAAATTGTTGTGAAGGATACTCCCCAACCTGCTATTGAAATCAAAACTGAGTCCTCAACCAATGGAAGACGCAAGGCTAGGAATTTCGCAATAGATGCCACTCCTCCACCCAACACGAAACCATATACTGGACCCCATCCTTTGTGTAACACCTGCAAGTATCACCACCCAACCCATGTGCCTTGTCGTCATTGTACTAATTGTCAAAAGTATGGGCATCTCGTGAATGTTTGTCGATATCCCCCTGCTAATGCCCCTGCTACTCAAGTTAATCCTGCTAGGGACCCTCCAGCTACTTAACGACAAGCTCCACCGTTTGAATGTTATTTGTTTTTTTTTTAAATTCTATGTATTGATTCAAGTAATAAATTCTAGTATTGAAACTTTTTATGAGAGTTGGTTTATCTAGTATGTTCATAACACTTGGATACATGCTTGTTAAATGTGAACTAATTGCTATACCAATATTTAAATCCTTACAATTACAACTCACATACTTGTTACACTTATAAACTTGCTTACATAAACATATTATCAGATGGCAATTTATGTGAGATAGTTGTCACACTTAATCAACAACTGGTAGAGGACGAAGTACTTGCTTAACATTCAGTAGAGTACAAAATAACCTACTCAACGATTGGTAGAGGCCCTAACAACCTGCTCAACAATCGGTAGAAGTTCTTACTCACTGACTGGGAGAAGTCTTTTTCCCTACTCAACAGATACATTGAGTATGATTCAAACACAAGGTTATTTGACATTGTGTGTGTGTCTAGAGTTATAGAAGGACACAAAACCCTAATGTAAGGTAAATTGGTGATTGCGGTCCAGAACGTAATCATGAATTTACAGGTACGTTAAGGTAGTGTGAAACTCTATCAAAGTTTTCAGTAGATACCCTATTATAAACCATAGTCTTTTGGTGGTTAACCTAGTCATTTCGTGGTAAAACATTCCATGCATTCCTTTCAGCATACCTAAAAAACTTAGGTTCGATGTTAGACACTTATTCCTCCATGCCATTTTAAACCAATGAATCCAACTCTCATAACATTCCATCATTTCAAATACTTTATCCTAATACCTATACAAGTTTTCCATGCTAAACGATCGACGTCCAAACATTTACCCGACCACCCTCAAACTTACGTTTTTAATAACTTCGGGACGAAGTTCCCAAAAGTAGGGGAGACTGTAACATCGCATATTTTTCCCCCAATTTTTTTTAATAAAACCACCACTTTACCTAGTATACTTTTCTTTTGACAATTTTTACATGAATTCAAAACAATATATGTTTTAACCACCTTATAGTAGTAAATTAGTTAATAAAATCATTGGATCTCGTTGTCTAGTGGGTTTTAAAAATATTTCGTGTCAATTTCGGGCTTATATAATCATATTATGAATTTATAATATTATAGTTTTAATGAAAATGCCAAAAATTAATAATTGCGTGGACCGGGACTAGAACCCGCGTCCACATCCGAGTCAACCTAACAGCTCACAAGTCCAAACCAACTGGGCTACAGCCCGTGTAGTGATTTTTATCTAACCCAATTGAATATAACACGTTCCATAATTACACAGTTGACAATCAAAAGTCAACGGCAATCGAACCTTCCAAATCAACCTCAATCCACATTGTTTGTTCGAGATTACGTTTGGAATGCTTTGGCCCACCTTCACAGCTTGTTCCCCACGCCAATTGTGATTTAAAACTTTCCAAATTGTGAGCAATTACGCGTTTTATTAAAACTTGGGTCAAACATTCCAAATCTATGAGCCGAGTGTTTTTGCATAAATTGAACCCTCCTTTCGAACCTACAATCGCCGAAAATCAAACCCTCACCCTCAATTCTTACAAAGATCCATCCTAGTCTGTGTTTCGTCACGCGTTTGACTTTTGTTGACTATTCAAGTTGAACATCGATTCTGCTTCAAAGGTACCAATTAATCCCGTAATTTTGTTTATCGTTATCGTATAATCAGTAATCCTATAGATTCTGTGGTGATTGGTTACGAATTGTTACGATTAGAGAATTAGGGTTCATAGGTTAATTTGGGGAAGATGACTCATTACAGCTATAATACAAATAAATAAATATCCGGTTTAGAATCGTTCTCAGGGTGTGGCTCAGTGGTGAGCCACACTTGTAATAAGGATCTGGACTGGCCAGACGTGGCTTCAATTCCCAGCCGCAACGTTTTTCTTTATACAATCAACTTTTTTTTTCCTTTTTATAAATATATTGGTTAATAAACTCTGTAATATATTTAAAATACTTAATATGACTTATAAATTGTACAAAAATTATTTCATGATTTACAAATGATAAACTTTATTATACAATTTTTAGTTTTTCAAAAATCATTTATTTTATATATTTTATAAATATTACAATTTTATTTACTTATAATTTTAAAATTCTATAAAAATATCTAGACGACTTTATAAAATTTCACAAAAAATATTTTAAACTTGTAGATCAATAAGCATCTCATAAATAAAGTTTATTCCAGAAAAATTGTTTGTTTCATATTTTTAATTGATTTTTGTTATTTTAAATCATAAATAAATCATGATAACTTCATTTTTCAATATTTTTATCCCAAAATTTTACATAAATTATTTTTGTTCATTTAGAACAAAAATATAAATTTTAATTTGAATTTTTATTAATTTTAATATTTTTAGATATTAAAATCCTATTTTGACAAATAGAAATAAATATACTAGATATACAATTTTTGAATAAATAATTTTATAAAAATTATTTTCATACTTAAAACCTTATAATATGACCATCTTTAATCAAAAATCTATAAATAGTCTTTTATTTAATTATTTTCCAAATTTCTTTTATTTATTAACAATTTACCTAATTTCTTATCCCCAAATTTGGAACCCTAGAAATACTTGTAGACTAGAAAGACTTAGACTTATTATTTGCCTTAAACATAGGGTAATACTTGGCAACATTGGGGTACGCTTATTCTATTTCACAAGATTTAACACTTTGCTACGGTGAGTTTACGTAACCTTGTTTATGCAACTTTGTATACTTGAAACTTTATACTTAAGCAATTCTTTATACATGTCTAGCTGTAATCTTTGATGCCACATGACTTAGACAAAAACTATTAGACTTAAACTTAAACTTGAATAATCATTAACCCTGATCAAGCCGGCGATATACAATGATAGATCTATTGGATTGACAACCCCACCCAGATTTGTTGGCCATCTTTTATGGGGAGCGCGGGTGATTGTTATCGTTCCAATGTTATACTAAAGAGAACCGTGGATGCGGGATGGACCTAAACTTTGTCGGAGGATTGATTATGTGCATACTATACTTGTTGTTTATTCATGTAGACCTAAACTTACATTAGACATATGAATTGCTAAACTTTTATTCTTTTAAACTTATTGCTTGACTTGGCTTATGTATTCTCACCAACTTCTAGTTGACCCCCCCCCCCCATCTTTTCCAAACTCAACAGGAAATATTGATGCTTGAAGTCTAAAGCTAGCATGAGGAATTATTTGAAGTTTTTAAGTTTCATTTGTTTGTGTGATGTACTACATTTCATTCAAGACTTTGTAATGTATTTCAATTTTGGATATTTTTAACGAATAAAGGCTTATTTAAAATTTGATTACCATGTGCTACTGAACAATCATCACTACATGGCACCTCGATGTTTCCGCCATCGGTTGGGGTGTTACAATGTCCTTTAATACTCGAGTCTTTTCTTGTGTACGAATCTCTATGTCGTTATCGCATCGTGAGTCTGATTACCGTCCAGTTAGCATCGTATCCTTTATCTGAGTATGTAACATGATCAGATGTTTAATGGCCTTCACGTTCATCCATTCGGGTGCCCGAAACTTCAAATGTACCGATAGTTATGTCCTTTAAAACGCGAGTCTTTTCTTGTGTACGAATCTCTATGTCGTTGTGGCATCATGAGTCTGATTACCGTTCGGTCCGCTTCGTATCCTTTATCTGAGTCTGTTGCATAATAAGATACCTTATGGCCTTCCTGTTCATCCATTCGGGTGCTTGAAACTTCAATTGTACCGATAGTTACGTCCTTTAAAACTCGAGACTTTTCTTGTGTACGAATCTCTATTTCATTGTCGCATCATGAGTCTGATTAGCGTCCGGTCGGCTTCGTATCCTTTATCTGTGTCTGTTGCATGATAAGATATCTTATGGCCTTAACGTGAGTCTTTTCTTGTGTACGATCTTTATGTCATTGTCGCATTGTGAGTCTGATTACCGTTCGATGAACTTCGTATCCTTTATCTGAGTTTGTTGCATGATAAGATATCTTATGGCCTTCCCGTTCATCTATTCAGGTGCCTGAAACTTCAAATGTACCGATAGTTACATCCTTTAAAACTCGAGTCTTTTCTTGTGAACGAATCTCCATGTCATTGTCGCATCATGAGTCTGATTACCGTCCGTTCAGCTTCGTATCCTTTATCTGAGTCTGTTACGTGATAAGATATCTTATGACCTTCCCGTTCATCCATTCGGGAGCTCGAACTTCAAACTTACCGATAGTTATGTCCTTTAAAATTCGAGTCTTTTCTTGTGTACGAATCTGATGTTCTATGTATGGTCTAAAAATATAAACTACCTAGATACCTAGTAATATAAAACAGACTCAACTAAATTAGACCACACGACAGGCAAGTGTACCTATCAATGCAGTACAGACTAAGTAAGTCCGAGTATCGAACCCACAGGACACTAATGGAAAACAAAACTAGACTCAACTAAGACTTTAACTAAATGGTTTAAAACTTGATTTTTGATTTTTGTAGATAATTAATTACAACAAAATAAATAAGATAAAATAATGTAAATACGGGTAAATAGATAGCAAGGATAACTGAGGAAAATATCAGGATAGGAAGGCAACTACCTAGGTCAAGAATCCTACATGCAAACTCATAACTCTCGGTAATGGAAAACTGAATGGATACCAGATTCTAAAGATAACTTAATAAACCCTAAGACGTGCTAGATCTCCTCCCGGTCTCACCAACACACCCAAAGAATCCTAAGGAATAAAACACTGGTTATCTAGCTCGGATCACCTCCCGGTCTCACCTCACTAACAATGTAAAGGTACTCTAATGACTTGATCACCTCCCGGTCTCTCTAATCACAATACACCCGAATATGTAAAGGAGTAATTCAATTGGGTTAACTATGACTTGGAATTGCAAGAAACTAAAGACAACTAGGATAGGATCACCTCCCGGTCTCACCCAAAACCTAACACCTAAAGCTCTAGACAACCCAACATTCCATCACCTCCCGGTCTCAAGAATGGAAGAATACTTAAGTCCTCTAAATTCTCTAATCAAGTTCCTATGGCTTTCGGATCCAAAACCATAAAATAAGCTACAAGCACCTAGCAGGTAACCCTAATAATCATCCAAACATTAAAGACATTCACTAAGACGTTTATGGAACTCTCAAAAATAATAAATTAGACTTAAGTACGCACACACATCATAATAAACACCAACCAAACTTTTACCAAAACATTAACCATTCAAAAATAAATCCAAAACCGAAAATATAAAATTAACACGTGATCATCATACAAGACCTATGTAGTGGTTCAAGATTTAGCCAATAATAGTCATGGAAAACAAGAAAAACATAGGTTCAAAATCACATAAAGTCATGATACCAATATTCATAGACACAAAGTAAATAAATATGAAAACTAAGACTTTTAGTGACCGAACCCGAGCCTTTAATCTTGAACCCCAAGCCTTCTTGGCCTTCACTTCCTCTCCCAATTCGAATTAGAGCTGTCGTTGTCGATCCTCCCTGGCGGCTGTTGACTTGTTCTGTTCTCCACCCAAAAAAATAATAATCCTCTTCGAATGTAATATATGCCGAACCCTTTTTTTCCTTCGTGAGTTCCTTTTATGATTGGGCCACGAGCCCATGCATTTCCATTTTTTTTTCTATTATTATTATTATTATTATTATTATTATTATTATTATTATTATTATTATTATTATTATTATTATTATTATTATTATTATTATTATGTCATGTTCGCTCGACTCGAGTGTTCTTGGCTCGATCAAAGCTTCTCGTCCACTCTCCAACGTCCATGAACACCTTCTCTCCACTGTTCGTCTCCCGATTAAAATTCTTTCGTTTTGAGCTCATTTTCCACGAACACCTATAAAACAATAAAATAAATAAATACGTAATAAAAACGACATAAAACGAATAAAAACCTGACCAAATAATGTACAAAATACATAGGAAAAGAGATGTGTTTTGCAACACATCAGAATCTATATGTCATTGTCGCATCATGAGTCCGATTACCATCCAGTTAGCCACGTATCCATTAGCTAAGTCTGTAGCATTAACAGATGTTTAATGGCCTCCCCGTTCGTCCATTCGGCCGCCCGAAGCTAGATGTACCAATTGTTACGTCCTTTAAAACTCGAGTCGTTTTTTGTGTACGAATATCTATGTCATTGTCGCACTGTGAGTCCGATTACCGTCCGGTTTGCTTTGTATCCTTTATCTAAATCTGTTGCATGATAAAATATCTTATGGCCTTCCCGTTCATCCCTTCGGGTGCCCGAAACTTCAAATGTACCGATAGTTATGTCCTTTAAAATTCGAGTCTTTACATGTGTACGAATCTCTATGTCATTGTCACATCGTGAATCCGATTAGTGTCCAGTTAGCCTCTTATCCTTTATCTGAGTCTGTATCATGATCAGATATTTAATGGCCTTCACGTTCCTCCATTCAGGTGCCCAAAAATTCAAATGTACTGATGGTTATGTCCTTTAATACTCGAGTCTTTTCTTATGTACGAATCTCAATGTCGTTATCGCATCGTGAGTCTGATTACCGTCCAGTTAGCCTCGTATCCTTTATTTGAGTCTGTAACATGATCAGATGTTTAATGGCCTTCACGTTCATCCATTCGGGTGCCCGAAACTTCAAATGTACCGATAGTTATGTCCAAAACACGAGCCTTTTCTTGTGTACGAATCTCTATGTCGTTGTCGCATCGTGAGTCTGATTACCGTTCGGTCTGCTTCGTATCCTTTATCTGAGTCTGTTGCATGAAAATATATCTTATGGCCTTCCCGTTCATCCATTCGGGTGCGTGAAACTTCAAATGTACCGATAGTTACGTCCTTTAAAACTCGAGACTTTTCTTGTGTACGAATCTCTATTTCATTGTCGCATCATGAGTCTGATTAGCGTCCGGTCGGCTTCGTATCCTTTATCTGAGTCTGTTGCATGATAAGATACCTTATGGCCTTCCCGTTCATCCATTCGGGTGCCCGAAACTTCAAATGTACCGTTAGTTACATTCTTTAAAACGCGAGTCTTTTCTTGTGTACGAATCTCTATGTCATTGTCGTATCGTGAGTCTGATTACTGTCCGGTCAACTTCGTATAATTTATCTGAGTCTATTGCATGATGAGATATCTTGTGGCCTTCCCGTTCATCTACTCGGGTGCCTAAACTTCAAATGTACCGATAGTTACATCCTTAAAAACTCGAGTCTTTTCTTGTGAACGAATCTCCATGTCATCGTCGCATCATGAGTCTGATTAATGTCCGGTTAGCTTCGTATCCGTTATCTGAGTCTGTTACGTGATAATATATCTTATGGCCTTCCCGTTCATCCATTCGGGAGCCCGAACTTCAAACGTACTGATAGTTATGTCCTTTAAAATTTGAGCCTTTTCTTGTGTACGAATCTCAATGTCATTGTCGCATCATGAGTCCGATTACCGTCAAGTTAGCCTCGTATCCATTAGCTGAGTCTGTAGCATGAAAAGATGTTTAATGGCCTCCCCGTTCGTCCATTCGGCCGCCCGAAGCTACAAATGTACCGATTGTTACGTCCTTCAAAACTCGAGTCGTTTTTTGTGTACGAATCTCTATGTCATTGTCGCATCGTGAGTCCGATTACCTTCCGGTTGGCTTTGTATCCTTTATCTAAGTCTTTTGCATGATAAGATATCTTATGGCCTTCCCGTTCATCCCTTCGGGTGCCCGAAACTTAAAATGTACCGATAGTTACGTCCTTTAAAACGCGAGTCTTTTCTTGTGTACGAATCTCTATGTCATTGTCGCATCGTGAGTCTGATTACTGTCCGGTCAACTTCGTATCCTTTATCTGAGTCTGTTGCATGATAAGATATCTTATGGCCTTCCCGTTCATCCCTTCGGGTGCCCGAAACTTCAAATGAACCGATAGTTATGTTCTTTAAAATTCGAGTCTTTACATGTGTACGAATCTCTATGTCATTGTCACATCGTGAATCCGATTAGCGTCCAGTTAGCCTCGTATCCTTTATCTGAGTCTGTATCATGATCAGATATTTAATGGCCTTCACGTTCCTCCATCCAGGTGCCCGAAAATTCAAATGTACTGATGGTTATGTCCTTTAATACTCGAATCTTTTCTTGTGTACGAATCTCTATGTCGTTATCGCATCGTGAGTCTAATTACCGTCCATTTAGCCTCGTATCTATCTGAGTCTGTAACATGATCAGATGTTTAATGGCCTTCACGTTCATCCATTCGGGTGCCCGAAACTTCAAACGTACCGATAGTTATGTCCTTTACAACGCGAGTCTTTTCTTGTGTATGAATTTCTAGGTCGTTGTGGCATCATGAGTCTGATTATCGTTCGGTCCACTTCGTATCCTTTATCTGAGTCTGTTGCATGATAAGATATCTTATGGCCTTCCCGTTCATCCATTTGGGTGCCTAAAACTTCAAATGTACCGATAGTTACGTCCTTTAAAACTTGAAAACTTTTCTTGTGTACGAATCTCTATTTCATTGTCGCATCATGAGTCTGATTAGCGTCCGGTCGGCTTCGTATCCTTTATCTGTGTCTGTTGCATGATAAGATATCTTATGGCCTTCCCGTTCATCCATTCGGGTGCCCGAAACTTCAAATGTACCGATAGTTACGTCCTTTAAAACGTGAGTCTTTTGTTGTGTACGAATCTCTATGTCGTTGTCGCATTGTGAGTCTGATTACCGTCCGGTCAACTTCGTATCCTTTATATGAGTTTGTTGCATGATAATATATCTTATCGCCTTCCCGTTCATCTATTCGGGTGCCTGAAACTTCAAATGTACCGATAGTTACATCCTTTAAAACTCGAGTCTTTTCTTGTGAACGAATCTCCATGTCATCGTCGCATCATGAGTCTGATTAACGTCCGGTTAGCTTCGTATCCGTTATCTGAGTCTGTTGCGTGATAAGATAACTTATGGCCTTCCCGTTCATCCATTCGGGAGCCCGAACTTCAAACGTACCGATAGTTATGTCCTTTAAAATTTGAGCCTTTTCTTGTGTACGAATCTCTATGTCATTGTCGCATCATGAGTCCGATTACCCTCAAGTTAGCCTCGTATCCATTAGCTGAGTCTGTAGCATGAACAGATGTTTAATGGCCTCCCCGTTCGTCCATTCGGCCGCCCGAAGCTACAAATGTACCGATTGTTACGTCCTTCAAAACTCGAGTCGTTTTTTGTGTACGAATCTCTATGTCATTGTCGCATCGTGAGTCCGATTACCTTCTGGTTGGCTTTGTATCCTTTATCTAAGTCTTTTGCATGATAAGATATCTTATGGCCTTCCCGTTCATCCCTTCGGGTGCCCGAAACTTAAAATGTACCGATAGTTACGTCCTTTAAAACGCGAGTGTTTTCTTGTGTACGAATCTCTATGTCATTGTCGCATCGTGATTCTGATTACTGTCCGGTCAACTTCGTATCCTTTATCTGAGTCTGTTGCATGATAAGATATCTTATGGCCTTCCCGTTCATCCCTTCGGGTGCCCGAAACTTCAAATGAACCGATAGTTATGTTCTTTAAAATTCGAGTCTTTACATGTGTACGAATCTCTATGTCATTGTCACATCGTGAATCCGATTAGCGTCCAGTTAGCCTCGTATCCTTTATCTGAGTCTGTATCATGATCAGATATTTAATGGCCTTCACGTTCCTCCATCCAGGTGCCCGAAAATTCAAATGTACTGATGGTTATGTCCTTTAATACTCGAATCTTTTCTTGTGTACGAATCTCTATGTCGTTATCGCATCGTGAATCTAATTACCGTCCATTTAGCCTCGTATCTATCTGATTCTGTAACATGATTAGATGTTTAATGGCCTTCACGTTCATCCATTCGGGTGCCCGAAACTTCAAACGTACCGATAGTTATGTCCTTTACAACGCGAGTCTTTTCTTGTGTATGAATTTCTAGGTCGTTGTGGCATCATGAGTCTGATTATCGTTCGGTCCACTTCGTATCCTTTATCTGAGTCTGTTGCATGATAAGATATCTTATGGCCTTCCCGTTCATCCATTCGGGTGCCTAAAACTTCAAATGTACCGATAGTTACGTCCTTTAAAACTCGAAAACTTTTCTTGTGTACGAATCTCTATTTCATTGTCGCATCATGAGTCTGATTAGCGTCCGGTCGGCTTCGTATCCTTTATCTATGTCTGTTGCATGATAAGATATCTTATGGCCTTCCCGTTCATCCATTCGGGTGCCCGAAACTTCAAATGTACCGATAGTTACGTCCTTTAAAACGTGAGTCTTTTCTTGTGTACGAATCTCTATGTCGTTGTCGCATTGTGAGTCTGATTACCGTCCGGTCAACTTCGTATCCTTTATATGAGTTTGTTGCATGATAATATATCTTATGGCCTTCCCGTTCATCTATTCGGGTGCCTGAAACTTCAAATGTACCGATAGTTACATCCTTTAAAACTCGAGTCTTTTCTTGTGAACGAATCTCCATGTCATTGTCGCATCATGAGTCTGATTACCGTCCGGTCAGTTTCGTATCCTTTTTCTGAGTCTGTTGCGTGATAAGATATCTTATGGCCTCCCCATTCATCCATTCGGGAGCCCGAACTTCAAACGTACCGATAGTTATGTCCTTTAAAATTCGAGTCTTTTCTTGTGTACGAATCTCTATGTCATTGTCGCATCATGAGTCCGATTACCGTCCAATTATCCTCGTATCCATTAGCTGAGTCTGTAGCATGAACATATGTTTAATGGCCTCCCCGTTCGTCCATTTAGCCGCCAGAGGCTACAAATGTACCGATTGTTACGTCCTTTAAAACTTAAGTCGTTTTTTGTGTACGAATCTCTATGTCAGTGTCGCATCGTGAGTCCGATTACCGTCCGGTTAGCTTTGTATCCTTTATCTAAGTCTGTTGCATGATAAGATATCTTATGGCCTTCCCGTTCATCCATTCGGGTGCCTGAAACTTCAAATGTACCGATAGTTACGTCCTTTAAAACTCGAGACTTTTCTTACGTACGAATCACTATTTCATTGTCGCATCATGAGTCTGATTAGCGTCCGGTCAGCTTCGTATCCTTTCTTTGAGTCTATTGCATGATAAGATATATTATGGCCTTCCCGTTCATCCATTCGGGTGCCCGAAACTTCAAATGTACGAATAGTTACGTTCTTTAAAACGCGAGTCTTTTCTTGTGTACGAATCTCTATGTCATTGTCGCGTTGTGAGTCTGATTACCGTCCGGTCAACTTCGTATCCTTTATCTGAGTCTGTTGCGTGATAAGATATCTTATGGCCTTCCTGTTCATCTATTCGGGTGCCTGAAAATGTACCGATAGTTACATCCTTCAAAACTCGAGTCTTTTCTTGTGAACGAATCTCCATGTCATTGTCGCATCTTGAGTCTGATTACCGTCCAGTCAGCTTCGTATCCGTTATCTGGGTTTGTTGCGTGATAAGATATCTTATGGCCTTCCCGTTCATCCATTCGGGAGCCCGAACTTCAAACGTACCGATAGTTATGTCCTTTAAAATTTGAGTCTTTTCTTGTGTACGAATCTCTATGTCATTGTCGCCTCATGAGTCCGATTACCGTCCAGGTAGCCTCGTATCCATTAGCTGAGTCTGTAGCATGAACAGATGTTTAATGGCCTCCCTGTTCGTCCATTCGGCCGCCCAAAGCTACAAATGTACCGATTGTTACGTCCTTTAAAACTCGAGTCATTTTTTGTGTACGAATCTCTATGTCATTGTCGCATTGTGAGTCCGATTACCATCCGGTTAGCTTTGTATCCTTTATCTAAGTCTGTTGCATGATAAGATATCTTATGGCCTTCCCGTTCATCCCTTCGGGTGCCCGAAATTTCAAATGTACCGACATTTATGTCCGTTAATATTCGAGTCTTTACATGTGTACGAATCTCTATGTCATTGTCACATCGTGAATCCGATTAGTGTCCAGTTAGCCTCGTATCCTATCTCTCAGTCTGTATCATGATGAGATATTTAATGGCCTTCACGTTCCTCCATTCTGGTGCCCGAAAATTCAAATGTACTGATGGTTATGTCGTTTAAAACGCGAGTCTTTTCTTATGTACGAATCTCTATGTCGTTATCGCATCGTGAGTCTGATTACCATCTAGTTAGCCTCGTATCCTTTATCTAAGTCTGTAACATGATCAGATGTTTAATGGCTTTCACGTTCATCCATTCGGGTGCCCGAAACTTTAAATGTACCGATAGTTACGTCCTTTAAACGCGAGTCTTTTCTTGTGTACGAATCTCTATGTCGTTGTCGCATCGTGAGTCTGATTACCATTCCGTCCGCTTCGTATCCTTTATCTGAGTCTGTTGCATGATAAGATATCTTATGGCCTTCCCGTTCATCCATTCGGGTGCCTGAAACTTCAAACGTACCGATAGTTACGTCCTTTAAACCTCGAGACTTTTCTTGTGTACGAATCTCTATTTCATTGTCGCATCATGAGTCTTATTAGCGTCCGGTCAGCTTCGTATCCTTTATCTGAGTCGGTTGCATGATAAGATGTCTTAAGGCCTTCCCGTTCATCCATTCGGGTGCCCAAAACTTCAAATCTACCGATAGTTACGTCCTTTAAAACGCGAGTCTTTTCTTGTGTACGAATCTCTATGTCATTGTCGCATCGTGAGTCTGATTACCATCTGGTTAACTTTGTACGCTTTATCTAAGTCCGTAGAATGATCAGATATCTTATGGCCTTCCCGTTCCTTCATTCGGGTCCCCGAAACTTCAAATGTTACGATAGTTACGTCCTTTAAAACTCGAGTCTTTTCTTGTGTATGACTCTCTATGTCATCGTCGGATCATGAGTCCGATTACCGTCCTGATAGCCTCGTATTCTTTATTTGAGTCTGTATCATGATCTGATATTTAATGGCCTTCGCATTCGTCCATTCGGGCGGCCGAAACTATAAATGTACCGATTGTTACGTCATTTAAAACTTGAGTCGTTTTTTGAGTACGAATCTCTATGTCATTGTCGCATCGTGAGTCCGATTACCGTCTGGTCATCTTCGTATCTTTTATTTGAGTCTGTTGATGATCAGATATCTTATGGCCTTCCCGTTCCTCCATTCGGGTGCCCAAAACTTCAAATGTACCGATAGTTACGTGTATTAAAACTCGAGTCTTTTCTTGTGAACGAATCTCCATGTCATTGTCGCATCATAAGTCTGATTACCGTCCGGTGAGCTTCGTATCCTTTATCTGAGTCTATTGCGGGATAAGATATCTTATGGCCTTCCCGTTCATCCATTCGGGAGCCCGAAACTTCAAACGTACCGATAGTTATGTCCTTTAAAATTCGAGTCTTTTCTTGTGTACGAATCTCTATCATTGTCGCATCATGAGTCCGACAACCGTCCATTTAGCCTCGTATCCTTTATCTGAGTCTGTTGCATGATCAGATTCTTAATGGCCTTCCCATTCGTCCATTCGGCCGCCCGAAACTACAAATGTATCGATCTTTACGTCCTTTAAAACTCGAGTCGTTTTTTGTGTAGGAATCTCGATGTCATTGTCGCATCGTGAGTCCGATTACCGTCCGGTTAGCTTTGTATCCTTTATCTAAGTCTGTTGCATGATAAGATATCTTATGGCCTTTCCGTTCATCCCTTCGGGTGCCCGAAACTTCAAATGTACCGATAGTTATGTCCTTTAAAATTCGAGTCTTTACATGTGTACGAATCTCTATGTTATTGTCAGATTGTGAATCCGATTATTGTCCAGTTAGCCTCGTATCCTCTATCTGAGTCTGTATCATGTTCAGGTATTTAATGCCCTTCACGTTCCTCCATTCAGGTGCGCGAAAATTCAAATGTACCGATGGTTATGTCCTTTAAAACTCGAGTCTTTTCTTGGGTACGAATCTCTATGTTGTTATCGCATTGTGAGTCTGATTACCATCCAGTTAGCCTCGTATCCTTTATCTGAGTCTGCAACATGATCAGATGTTTAATGGCCTTCACGTTCATCCATTCGGGTGCCCGAAACTTCAAATGTACCGATAGTTATCTCCTTTAAAACGCGAGTCTTTTCTTGTGTATGAATCTCTATGTCGTTGTCGCATCGTCAGTCTGATTACTGTTCGGTCCGCTTCGTATCCTTTATCTGAGTCTGTTGCATGATAAGATATCTTTTGGCCTTCCCGTTCATCCATTTGGGTGCCTAAAACTTCAATTGTACCGATAGTTACGTCCTTTAAAACTCGAGACTTTTCTTGTGTACGAATCTCGATTTCATTGTCGCATCATGAGTCTGATTAGCGTCCGGTCAGCTTCGTATCCTTTATTTGAGTCTGTTGTATGATAAGATATCTTATGGCCTTCCCGTTCATCCATTCGGCTGCCCGAAACTTCAAATTTACCGATAGTTACGTCCTTTAAAACGCGAGTCTTTTGTTGTGTACGAATCTCTATGTCATTGTCGCATCGTGAGTCTGATTACCGTCCGGTCAACTTTTTATCCTTTATCTGAGTCCGTAGAATGATCAGATATCTTATGGCCTTCCAGTTCCTTCATTAGGGTGCCCGAAACTTCAAATGTTATGATTGTTACGTCCTTTAAAACTCGAGTCTTTTCTTGTGTACGCCTCTCAATGTCTTTGTCGGATCGTGAGTTCGATTACCGTCCGGTTAGCCTCGTATCCTTTATTTGAGTCTGTATCATGATCTGATATTTAATGGCCTTCGCATTCGTCCATTCGGGCGGCCCGAAACTACAAATGTACCGATAGTTACGTCCTTTAAAACTCGAGTCTTTTCTTGTGTACGAATCTTTGTGTCATTGTCACATCGTGAGTCCGATTACCGTCCAGTAACTTCATATCGCTTTACTGAGTCAGTTGCAAGATCAGGTATCTTATGGCCTTCCCGTACCTCCATTCGGAGCCCGATAGTTCAAATGTAACTATAGTTACGTTCTTTAATACTCGAGTCTTTTCTTGTGTACGACACTCTATGTCATTGTCGGATCGTGAGTCCGATTACAGTCCGGTTAGCCTCGTATCCTTTATTTGAGTTTGCAGAATGATCACATATTTAATGGCCTTCCCATTCGTCCATTCGTGCGGCCGAAACTACAAATGTACCGATTGTTACGTCATTTAAAACTTGAGTCGTTTTTTGAGTGCGAATCTCTATGTCATTGTCGCATCGTGAGTCCGATTACCGTCTGGTCATCTTCGTATCTTTTATCTGAGTCTGTTGATGAGCAGATATCTTATGGCCTTCCCGTTCCTCCATTCGGGTGCCCAAAACTTCAAATGTACCGATAGTTACGTCCATTAAAACTCGAGTCTTTTCTTGTGAACGAATCCCCATGTCATTGTCGCATCATGAGTCTGATTACCGTCCGGTGAGCTTCATATCCTTTATCTGAGTCTATTGCGGGATAAGATATCTTATGGCCTTCCCGTTCATCCATTCGGGAGCCCAAAACTTCAAACGTACCGATAGTTATGTCCTTTAAAATTCGAGTCTTTTCTTGTGTACGAATCTCTATCATTGTCGCATCATGAGTTCGATTACTGTCCATTTAGCCTCGTATCCTTTATCTGAGTATGTTGCATGATCAGATTCTTAATGGCCTTCCCATTCGTCCATTCGGCCGCCCGAAACTACAAATGTATCGATTGTTACGTTCTTTAAAACTCGAGTCGTTTTTTGTGTAGGAATCTCTATGTCATTGTCGCATCGTGAGTCCGATTACCGTCCGGTTAGCTTTGTATCCTTTTTCTAAGTCTGTTGCATGATAAGATATCTTATGGCCTTTCCGTTCATCCCTTCGGGTGCCCGAAACATCAAATGTACCGATAGTTATGTCCTTTAAAATTCGAGTCTTTACATGTGTACGAATCTCTATGTTATTGTCACATTGTGAATCCGATTATTGTCAAGTTAGCCTCGTATCCTCTATCTGAATCTGTATCATGTTCAGGTATTTAATGCCCTTCACGTTCCTCCATTCAGGTGCACGAAAATTCAAATGTACTGATGGTTATGTTCTTTAAAACTCGAGTTTTTCTTGTGTACGAATCTCTATGTTGTTATCGCATGGTGAGTCTGATTACCGTCCAGTTAGCCTCGTATCCTTTATCTGAGTCTGCAACATGATCAGATGTTTAATGGCCTTCACGTTCATCCATTCGGGTGCCCGAAACTTCAAATGTACCGATAGTTATATCCTTTCGGCTGCCCGAAACTTCAAATGTACGAATCTCTATGTCGTTGTCGCATCGTGAGTCTGATTACCGTTTGGTCTACTTTGTATCCTTTATCTGAGTCTGTTGCATGATAAGATATCTTATGGCCTTCCCGTTCATCCATTCTGGTGCTTGAAACTTCAAATGTACCGATAGTTACGCACTTTAAAACTCGAGACTTTTCTTGTGTACGAATCTCTATTTCATTGTCGCATCATGAGTCTGATTAGCGTCCGGTCAGCTCCGTATCCTTTATTTGAGTCTGTTGCATGAAAAGATATCTTATGGCCTTCCCGTTCATCCATTCGGCTGCCCGAAACTTCAAATTTACCGATAGTTACGTCCTTTAAAACGCGAGTCTTTTCTTGTGTACGAATATCTATGTCATTGTCGCATCGTGAGTCTGATTACCGTCCGGTCAACTTTGTATCCTTTATCTGAGTCCGTAGAATGATCAGATATTTTATGGCCTTCCAGTTCCTTCATTTGGGTGCCCGAAACTTCAAATGTTACGATTCTTACGTTCTTTAAAACTCGAGTCTTTTCTTGTGTACGCCTCTCTATGTCTTTGTCGGATCATGAGTCCGATTACCATCCGGTTAGCCTCGTATCCTTTATTTGAGTCTGTATCATGATCTGATATTTAATGGCCTTCGCATTCGTCCATTCGGGCGGCCCGAAACTACAAATGTACCGATAGTTACGTCCTTTAAAACTCGAGTCTTTTCTTGTGTACGAATCTTTGTGTCATTGTCACATCGTGAGTCCGATTATTGTCCAGTAACTTCATATCGTTTTACTGAGTCAGTTGCACGATCAGGTATCTTATGGCCTTCCCGTACCTCCATTCGGAGCCCGAAAGTTCAAATGTAACTATAGTTACGTTCTTTAAAACTCGAGTCTTTTCTTGTGTATGACACTCTATGTCATTGTCGGATCATGAGTCCGATTACCGTCCGATTAGCCTCGTATCCTTTATTTGAGTTTGCAGAATGATCACATATTTAATAGCCTACCCATTCGTCCATTCGGGCGGCCGAAACTACAAATGTACCGATTGTTACATCATTTAAAACTTGAGTCGTTTTTTGAGTACGAATCTCTATGTCATTGTCACATCGTGAGTCCGATTACCGTCTGGTCATCTTCGTATCTTTTATCTGACTCTGTTGATGATCAGATATCTTATGGCCTTCCCGTTCCTCCATTCGGGTGCCCAAAACTTCAAATGTACCGATAGTTACGTCCATTAAAACTCAAGTCTTTTCTTGTGAACGAATCTCCATGTCATTGTCGCATCATGAGTCTGATTACCGTCCGGTGAGCTTCGTATCCTTTATCTGAGTCTATTGCGGGATAAGATATCTTATGGCCTTCCCGTTCATCCATTCGGGAGCCCGAAACTTCAAACGTACCGATAGTTATGTCCTTTAAAATTCGAGTCTTTACATGTGTACGAATCTCTATGTTATTGTCACATTGTGAATCCGATTATTGTCAAGTTAGCCTCGTATCCTCTATCTGAGTCTGTACCATGTTCAGGTATTTAATGCCCTTCACGTTCCTCCATTCAGGTGCACGAAAATTCAAATGTACTGATGGTTATGTTCTTTAAAACTCGAGTCTTTTCTTGTGTACGAATCTCTATGTTGTTATCGCATGGTGAGTCTGATTACCGTCCAGTTAGCCTCGTATCCTTTATCTGAGTCTGCAACATGATCAGATGTTTAATGGCCTTCACGTTCATCCATTCGGGTGCCCGAAACTTCAAATGTACCGATAGTTATATCCTTTAAAACGCGAGTCTTTTCTTGTGTACGAATCTCTATGTCGTTGTCGCATCGTGAGTCTGATTACCGTTTGGTCTGCTTTGTATCCTTTATCTTAGATATCTTATGGCCTTCCCGTTCATCCATTCGGGTGCTTGAAACTTCAAATGTACCGATAGTTACGCACTTTAAAACTCGAGACTTTTCTTGTGTACGAATCTCTATTTCATTGTCGCATCATGAGTCTGGTTAGCGTCCGGTCAGCTCCGTATCCTTTATTTGAGTCTGTTGCATGATAAGAATACTTATGGCCTTCCCGTTCATCCATTCGGCTGCCCGAAACTTCAAATTTACCGATAGTTACGTCCTTTAAAACGCGAGTCTTTTCTTGTGTACGAATCTCTATGTCATTGTCGCATCGTGAGTCTGATTACCATCTGGTCAACTTGTATCCTTTATCTGAGTCCGTAGAATGATCAGATATCTTATGGCCTTCCAGTTCCTTCATTTGGGTGCCCGAAACTTCAAATGTTACGATTCTTACGTTCTTTAAAACTTGAGTCTTTTCTTGTGTACGCCTCTCTATGTCTTTGTCGGATCATGAGTCCGATTACCATCCGGTTAGCCTCGTATCCTTTATTTGAGTCTGTATCATGATCTGATATTTAATGGCCTTCGCATTCGTCGATTCGGGCGGCCCGAAACTACAAATGTACCGATAGTTACATCCTTTAAAACTCGAGTCTTTTCTTGTGTACGAATCTTTGTGTCATTGTCACATCGTGAGTCCGATTACTTTCCAGTAACTTCATATCGCTTTACTGAGTCAGTTGCATGATCAGGTATCTTATGGCCTTCCCGTACCTCCATTCGGAGCCCGAAAGTTCAAATGTAACTATAGTTACGTTCTTTAAAACTCGAGTCTTTTCTTGTGTATGACACTCTATGTCATTGTCGGATCATAAGTCCGATTACCGTCCGATTAGCCTCGTATCCTTTATTTGAGTTTGCAGAATGATCACATATTTAATAGCATGCCCATTCGTCCATTCGGGCGGCCGAAACTACAAATGTACCGATTGTTACAACATTTAAAACTTGAGTCGTTTTTTGAGTACGAATCTCTTTGTCATTGTCACATCGTGAGTCCGATTACCGTCTGGTCATCTTCGTATCTTTTATCTGACTCTGTTGATGATCAGATATCTTATGGCCTTCCCGTTCCTCCATTCGGGTGCCCAAAACTTCAAATGTACCGATAGTTACGTCCATTAAAACTCGAGTCTTTTCTTGTGAACGAATCTCCATGTCATTGTCGCATCATGAGTCTGATTACCGTCCGGTGAGCTTCGTATCCTTTATCTGAGTCTATTGCGGGATAAGATATCTTATGGCCTTCCTGTTCATCCATTCGGGAGCCCGAAACTTCAAACGTACCGATAGTTATGTCCTTTAAAATTCGAGTCTTTTCTTGTGTTTGAATCTCTATCATTGTCGCATCATGAGTCCGATTACCGTCCATTTAGCCTCGTATCCTTTATCTGAGTCTGTTGCATGATCAGATTCTTAATGGCCTTCCCATTCGTCCATTCGGCCGCACGAAACTACAAATGTATCGATTGTTACGTCCTTTAAAACTCGAGTCGTTTTTTGTGTAGGAATCTCTATGTCATTATCGCATCGTGAGTCCGATTACCGTCCGGTTAGCTTTGTATCCTTTATATAACTCTGTTGCATGATAAGATATCTTATGGCCTTTCCGTTCATCCCTTCGGGTGCCCGAAACTTCAAATGTACCGATAGTTATGTCCTTTAAAATTCGAGTCTTTACATGTGTACGAATCTCTATGTTATTGTCACATTGTGAATCCGATTATTGTCCAGTTAGCCTCGTATCCTCTATCTGAGTCTGTATCATGTTCAGGTATTTAATGCCCTTCACGTTCCTCCATTCAGGTGCCCAAAAATTCAAATGTACTGATGGTTATGTCCTTTAAAACTCGAGGCTTTTCTTGTGTACGAATCTCTATGTTGTTATCGCATGGTGAGTCTGAATACCGTCCAGTTAGCCTCGTATACTTTATCTGAGTCTGCAACATGATCAGATGTTTAATGGCCTTCACGTTCATCCATTCGGGTGCCCGAAACTTCAAATGTACCGATAGTTATATCCTTTAAAACGCGAGTCTTTTCTTGTGTACGAATCTCTATGTCGTTGTCGCATCGTGAGTCTGATTACCGTTTGGTCTGCTTCGTATCCTTTATCTGAGTCTATTGCATGATAAGATATCTTATGGCCTTCCCGTTCATCCATTCGGGTGCCTGAAACTTCAAATGTACCGATAGTTACGCACTTTAAAACTCGAGACTTTTCTTGTGTACGAATCTCTATTTCATTTTCGCATCATGAGTCTGATTAGCGTCCGGTCAGCTTCGTATCCTTTATTTGAGTCTGTTGCATGATAAGAAAGATATCTTATGTGTAACACCCCAACCGATGGCGGAAACATCGAGGTGCCACGTATGAATGATTGTTCAGTAGCTCATGGTAGTACACGAGTTTAAATAATCCTTTAATACATTACAATATTGAATTACATTAAAGTCTACATCAAGTAATCAACAAAGCTTCAAATATCTCCTCATGCTAGCTCTAGACTTCAAGCATCAGTATTTCCTGTTGAGTTTGGAAAAATGGGGGGGTCAACTAGAAGTTGGTGAGAATATATAAGCCATGTCAAGCAAGTAGTTTAAGTATAAAAGTTTAGCAATTCATATGTCTAATGTAAGTTTAAGTCTACATGATTAAACATGAAGTATAGTATGCACATAATCAAACCTCCGACAAAGTTTAGGTCCATCCCGTCATCCACGGTTCACCTTAATATCACGTTGGAACGATAACAATCACCCGCGCTCCCCATAAAAGATGGTCAACGAATCTGGGTGGGATTGTCAATCCAATAGATCTATCATTGAATATCGCCGGCTTGGCCATAGCTAATGATTATGTAAGTTTAAGTTTAAGTCTAATAGTATTTGTCTAAGTCATGAGGCATTAAAGTTTACAACTAGACATATATGTACAATTGCTTAAGTATAAAGTTTCAAGTATAAAGGATTGCACAAACATGGTTATGTAAACTCACCTGGTAGGGTGCTAAGATGATCCACACAAAAGTAGGCAAACCTAAAATTTTATTTTTATCATTAAATTTACGAGACATAATTTTTGGTTTTATTGATCTTCGGCGATGGGGACCTTTAAGATTCTTGAACAATTATCCTAATGTATTAAGAATGTTTATCATTGTGTAAAACATCCGTATTCCGAAAAGTTCTGAAATTTGGTTAACACAGTTTCATTATAATAATAAGGATATAAAACAAATTGTACATAATCTTCTTAACTACCAACATATCCATAAAAACACCTGTATGAAATTTTTACACCACACAAAAATTATTGTTTACATGCTTTCATTAAGTCTAGATATTCAAAATAGAATAATGTCTTATTTTTGTAAATGGGAAACGACATTAGAAATAGTATATATAAATCTTATTTCAAGTAACTAATTTAAATAAACACTCAGATTATTAGGTTAGCGTTTGCTTAAAATTTTGGAATGAAATTGCAACTAGAAAATGGAAATTTCCTTCAATTTTGACTACATAAATCAAACTACTTATCAGTTAATCGTTAAGTTATTAAAGATATGAACCATACTAGACTTGAATTAATTAAAAAAAAAACATTCATCATAAAAAGTCCGTAGTCGCCGAAGTTATCAAAACGAAACCAGAAATTTGTAAGCTATTTTTATATCGGAACATGGTTCGGTTAGCTTACTTGATCATCGAATCATCATGAAACAAAACAGAATAGACGATAGTGGCGACGTGCGGTGGTTGATTTGCGCAAGGCTTCTGTGGTTGCTGGTCGGAAGTGAGGGTGAATCATGGCTCGGGATTTTTCGGTTAAAGTGATCGTGAGGTGGTTATGGTTGTTTCAAATCAAGAAGAGATGACTTATATTGGATATCAACACCCGGTTTTTATATTTGGAAACTTCCGTGATTTCGACTCGATGATTAGGACACAGTTAAGGAAGATATAATAGTTGTATATACTTAATTTGGTTACACCAATTATGGTATGAGATTAGGAGTTATGATGGCGAGATTTGATGAACTTATTTGAAACTTTGACCAATTCCATTACTCGTTTAACAAAATTTATGGGATTACCATTTGCATCGGTGACTGACGAGGGTGACAGACTCAAGCGGGAATGGGTGTTGAGGTTTGAATGTACAGGAATGGTGTTTATTCATTTGATGAGTTTACTACTTCTATGTATATTTGTTTTTTTTTACACATATTATATAAAACTTATAGTCCAAGAAAAAAAAAACTATCTTGCAACTAAAAATAACTACGAGAACTTACAAACCTTTTTAGGTTTAGATATTAAAACTTTTAAGTCTTACAAATTTTAATGAACAAATTCTTTTGTAAAATATAGAAAGAATATATATATGTGTGTATGTATATAACGTATTATATAAAACCAAATGAAATCCCCTACAATCTTATATAAGGTTGAATATAGACTCCAAAAATATGTATATTTTATGAAAATATATTATTATTACTACTATTATTAATATATGTCATTTGTTGTTATATGTATATTTTTTAATAGCATGGAAATTTCACTATGTTACAGTCTCCCCTGCTTTTAGGAACTTCGTCCCGAAGTTATTAAAAACGTAAGTTTAAGGGTGGTTAGATAAATGTTTGGACGTCATTCGTTTAGCATGGAAAACTTGTATATGTATTAGGATAAACTGTTTAAAATGATGGAATGTTATGAGAGTTGGATTCATTGGTTTAAAATGGCATGGAGGAATGAGTGTCTAACATCAAACCTACGTTTTTAGGAATGCAGAAGATTACCATTAAAGTTAAATGGACCACTAATTAACTAGTGTTTATAATTGGGTGTCTACCGAAGACCTTGATAGAATTTCACACTACCTTAACGTACCTGTAAATTCATGATTACGTTCCGGACCGCAATCACCAATTTACCTTACGTTAGGGTTTTGTGTCCTTCTATGACTCTAAACACACAAGTAAAATAATGCAATTAACTTTGTGGTTGAATCGTATACAATGTATCAAAAAAAATTCAACTGTTTTGCCGGAAAGAGACATCTACCAGTCAGTGAGTAAGAACCTCTACCGATTGTTGAGTAGGTGCGATAGCCTCTACCAGTCGTTGAGCAGGTTGTAGGGCCTCTACCGACTGTTGAGCAAGCATGATGACCTCTACCAATCGTTGAGTAGGTTATTTGGTACTCTACTAACTGTTGAGCAAGTACTTCATCCTCTATCAGTTGTTTGATTAAGTGTAACAATTATTTCACACATAAATTGCAAATTGATAATATGCACATGTAAGCAATCAAGTATCAAGTATATAGCATGCGAGTTGTAATAGAGTTGCCCTAGACAAGGTTAATGACTCTAGGTGTGTCTATAGCAAATAGTTTATGTTCCATGCTTCCAAATATCATGAATAATCAAATGTTCAAATAGACAATCAAATCCTCATGTATAACTAAGGATTAAGTTTCAATAGTTTGGTTATCATGGGTATCTAGTTCATGTTCAAGAAGGTAAAGAATATGAATTTAGTTCTTGAGAAAAATGATGAAAAATCTTGGAAACAGAATCAAGGTTGTGAGAGATAGTGAATGTGAGGATAGTTGATAAAGAGTTTATTTTATGGTAAGGAGATTATGTAGTAGTGTAAATTGTGGGGTTTGGATCAAAGGTTAGAATCAAGTGTATGAGAAAACATGGTTGTGGTATATGCCAAATATTGTAAAAATTTGAACAAGTTGAAAATTTGTAGTTGTTAATGGGGTATTTGGAGACTAAATATTGTTCCTATGGATGAGAAGATTTTATTTCCCCCCCCCCCTTTTTTTTCAAAATTGGTTTTGTACACAAAGCAAAAGTCGTTAAATAGTATAAACTAAGTGAGCTTTGATTAAAATATTCAAGTTATTTGAAGATTTTAAACGCGACATTAGATTTTATAGATCAAGGTGACGTTATACTGAAAATCCTTTGTTACGCTATTGAATAAACATTTGAATTTAAAATTAAGTTTAAGGACATCTTTTGACAAAAATATGTATTTTCCATGGTTTATGAAAATGTGGCAATATCAAGAAATCTTTTTAATGTTGTGCTAGGGTATACTCAGGTTATGAGGTTATAGTTAAAAAAAATATATAATATGTTGAGAAAGGAAATAGTATGATTTGGGTAGGGTGTTGAAAGTATTAAGTGGCTAAGATGGTAAGGTGAAGTGTGACTGTGAAATGGGATTGATTTAAGCTATAAAATTTTGAGATTTTAGAGCTTAGTTTTAAGGGAAGTGAGTGTAATCATTTATTCATTAATTAAAACGAATAAACGAAAACGTTGACTTATCAAAGCTTCTAGATTCTAATAACACAGTGAAGACATGCTTTAGCCTATAAGTGAACACTCATCCCGAGAATTCCTAGGTAGGCATCCGGGTCCCTCGTCTGATTGGGATTTATGCGCAATGCCAGTCCTAGACAGAAAACTCAGGATACAGGCGTTCACCCTTCCAGATTGCACGTGTTCGTTATTAAAATCTAGAACTTCGACGGGATCTTTAAGGCAGTTCAGGTTAGGACCTGAGAATTTTGTCCTATTAGTCTAAGGGTAGATCCAGTGTTGGAGAACAATCTTCTTGCAGGGTCTAAAGTAGGGATAAGAAGTAGGAGGGAGATAGAGAATAGAAATAAGTAGGGTTGCAAGTAAAAGGAGCAAGTACTGGTTAAAATCCTATGGTTATAGACTAGATTATTTTTCTAATAACCTAATTCCCTATAACCATGGCTCTGATACCAATCTGTAACACCCCAACCGATGGCGGAAACATCGAGGTGCCACGTATGAATGATTGTTCAGTAGCTCATGGTAGTACACGAGTTTAAATAATCCTTTAATACATTACAATATTGAATTACATTAAAGTCTACATCAAGTAATCAACAAAGCTTCAAATATCTCCTCATGCTAGCTCTAGACTTCAAGCATCAGTATTTCCTGTTGAGTTTGGAAAAATGGGGGGGTCAACTAGAAGTTGGTGAGAATATATAAGCCATGTCAAGCAAGTAGTTTAAGTATAAAAGTTTAGCAATTCATATGTCTAATGTAAGTTTAAGTCTACATGATTAAACATGAAGTATAGTATGCACATAATCAAACCTCTGACAAAGTTTAGGTCCATCCCGTCATCCACGGTTCACCTTAATATCACGTTGAAAAGATAACAATCACCCGCGCTCCCCATAAAAGATGGTCAACGAATCTGGGTGGGATTGTCAATCCAATAGATCTATCATTGAATATCGCCGGCTTGGCCATAGCTAATGATTATGTAAGTTTAAGTTTAAGTCTAATAGTATTTGTCTAAGTCATGACGCATTAAAGTTTACAACTAGACATATATGTACAATTGCTTAAGTATAAAGTTTCAAGTACAAAGGATTGCACAAACATGGTTATGTAAACTCACCTGGTAGGGTGCTAAGATGATCCACACAAAAGTAGGCAAACCTAAAATTTTATTTTTATCATTAAATTTACGAGACATAATTTTTGGTTTTATTGATCTTCGGCGATGGGGACCTTTAAGATTCTTGAACAATTATCCTAATGTATTAAGAAAGTTTATCATTGTGTAAAACATCCGTATTCCGAAAAGTTCTGAAATTTGGTTAACACAGTTTCATTATAATAATAAGGATATAAAACAAATTGTACATAATCTTCTTAACTACCAACATATCCATAAAAACACCTGTATGAAATTTTTACACCACACAAAAATTATTGTTTACATGCTTTCATTAAGTCTAGATATTCAAAATAGAATAATGTCTTATTAGGTTAGCGTTTGCTTAAAATTTTGGAATGAAATTGCAACTAGAAAATGGAAATTTCCTTCAATTTTGACTACATAAATCAAACTACTTATCAGTTAATCGTTAAGTTATTAAAGATATGAACCATACTAGACTTGAATTAATTAAAAAAAAAACATTCATCATAAAAAGTCCGTAGTCGCCGAAGTTATCAAAACGAAACCAGAAATTTGTAAGCTATTTTTATATCGGAACATGGTTCGGTTAGCTTACTTGATCAGCGAATCATCATGAAACAAAACAGAATAGACGATAGTGGCGACGTGCGGTGGTTGATTTGCGCAAGGCTTCTGTGGTTGCTGGTCGGAAGTGAGGGTGAATCATGGCTCGGGATTTTTCGGTTAAAGTGATCGTGAGGTGGTTATGGTTGTTTCAAATCAAGAAGAGATGACTTATATTGGATATCAACACCCGGTTTTTATATTTGGAAACTTCCGTGATTTCGACTCGATGATTAGGACACAGTTAAGGAAGATATAATAGTTGTATATACTTAATTTGGTTACACCAATTATGGTATGAGATTAGGAGTTATGATGGCGAGATTTGATGAACTTATTTGAAACTTAGACCAATTCCATTACTCGTTTAACAAAATTTATGGGATTACCATTTGCATCGGTGACTGACGAGGGTGACAGACTCAAGCGGGAATGGGTGTTGAGGTTTGAATGTACAGGAATGGTGTTTATTCATTTGATGAGTTTACTACTTCTATGTACATTTGTTTTTTTTACACATATTATATAAAACTTATAGTCCAAGAAAAAAAAAACTATCTTGCAACTAAAAATAACTACGAGAACTTACAAACCTTTTTAGGTTTAGATATTAAAACTTTTAAGTCTTACAAATTTTAATGAACAAATTCTTTTGTAAAATATAGAAAGAATATATATATGTGTGTATGTATATAACGTATTATATAAAACCAAATGAAATCCCCTACAATCTTATATAAGGTTGAATATAAACTACAAAAATATGTATATTTTATGAAAATATATTATTATTACTACTATTATTAATATATGTCATTTGTTGTTATATGTATATTTTTTCATAGCATGGAAATTTCACTATGTTACATTATGTCCTTCCCGTTCATCCATTCGGCTGCCCGAAACTTCAAATGTACCGATAGTTACGTCCTTTAAAACGCGAGTCTTTTCTTGTGTACGAATCTCTATGTCATTGTCGCATCGTGAGTCTGATTACCGTCCGGTCAACTTTGTATCCTTTATCTGAGTCCGTAGAATGATCAAATATCTTATGGCATTCCAGTTCCTTCATTCGGGTGCCCGAAACTTCAAATGTTACGATTGTTACATCCTTTAAAACTCGAGTCTTTTCTTGTGTACGCCTCTCTATGTCTTTGTCGGATCGTGAGTCCGATTACCGTCTGGTTAGCCTCGTATCCTTTATTTGAGTCTGTATCATGATCTGGTATTTAATAGCCTTCGCATTCGTCCATTCGGGCGGCCCGAAACTACAAATGTACCGATAGTTACGTCCTTTAAAACTCGAGTCTTTTCTTGTGTACGAATCTTTGTGTCATTGTCACATCGTGAGTCCGATTACCGTCCATTTAGCCTCGTATCCTTTATCTGAGTCTGTTGCATGATCAGATTCTTAATGGCCTTCCCATTCGTCCATTTGGCCGCCCGAAACTACAAATGTATCGATTGTTACGTCCTTTAAAACTCGAGTCGTTTTTTGTGTAGGAATCTCTATGTCATTGTCGCATCGTAAATGGCCTGTTGCATGATAAGATATCATATGGCCTTTCCGTTCATCCCTTCGAGTGCCCGATACTTCAAATGTACCGATATCTAAGTCTGTTGCATGATAAGATATCATATGGCCTTTCCGTTCATCCCTTCGAGTGCCCGAAACTTCAAATGTACCGATAGTTATGTCCTTTAAAATTCGAGTCTTTACATGTGTACGAATCTCTATGTTATTGTCACATTGTGAATCCGATTATTGTCCAGTTAGCCTCGTATCCTCTATCTGAGTCTGTATCATGTTCAGGTATTTAATGTCCTTCACGTTCCTCCATTCAGGTGCCCGAAAATCCAAATGTAATGATGGTTATGTCCTTTAAAACTCGAGTCTTTTCTTGTGTACGAATCTCTATGTTGTTATCGCATTGTAGCACCCCAACCGATGGCGGAAACATCGGGATGTCACGTATTGATGATTGTTCAGTAGCTCATGGTAAATAATAAATTTCATTATATGATTTAAATAATTACATACAATTGTTCTACAAGAATTCGTACATCAAACTGAATAATACTATGCACACATCTTCAAGCATTAATTCAAATCTTCAAGCAAGTAGAACCTGAAACATGTTAAGTTGAAAATATTTTTGGGTCAACAAAAGTTGGTGAGAATTACATAGGTTTTGATAATCGAATAAAATGTTGTGCAATTCAAGTGTCATGGCAAGTCTAGTCCATATGTGAAAACATACTAGAAGTAAATCGAGTGCATAATCAACCCTTGTGACTATTGTATTGTGGTACATCCCATACGCTTATGGTTCACTCGTTTATGTTGCGATAACAAACACCCACGCTACCTTTGTAGGAGGCACGTATCCGGGTGGGATTGTCAGTCCAATAGATCTATCAATGTATACCGTCGGCTGATCAATGTTAATGATTATGCTAGAATTGTGCTTACCCTAGTCATGTTCAAGACGTAATGCAACATAGAAAAACACATAGACACTTTGATGATTGAATTGCATATAGAATATTGTAACATGTTTCACCCCAAAAACGGTGATAAATAGAAAAGGGGCTATGTAAAACTCACCTTAGCAAAATGTTATATCTGTTGAAAAATTGAATAGTGGTGTTGCCCAAATGTGTCAAGTATCACCCTATAATAAGGTAATAAATATGTCTAAGTTATCTAGTCTACAATATATATATATATATATATATATATATATATTCTAGGGCTTCGAATTGGGGATAAATGTTCATTTAATTAATAATAAAAAATTTTTGATAATTGAGAGAAATTTAATAAATAAATAAACAAAAATCTTTTTATAAAATTTGAATTTAAGATGGTCACAATAATGAGTTTAAAGTATAAAAATAACTTTTATAAAATTATTTTCTTTAAAATAGAATATTAAATCTATTTATTACAAATTGTCAACATTTAACTTTAATATTTAAAAATACTAAAATTAAAGATTTATTAGATTAAAAATTATATTTCTATTCCAAATAATCAGAAATAATTTATATAAAATTTTGGTGCAAAAATATTAAAAATTGGATTTATTATGATTTAATTATTATTAAAACTAAAAAAAATTGATTAAAAATATTAAATAAATGATTTTTCAGAAATAAAAATCATTTCAGAAAAGTTTATTGTTATAAAAACTCAGAATAATTTTTGTGGAAATTTATAAAATTGTTTTGATATTTTTATAGAATTTTATAAATAAAATAGAATAAACTTGATTTATTTATTATATATATTAAATAAATAAATTTTTGAAAACTAAAATTTGTATGTTAAACTTTTTCATTAGATTAACTTAAAATAATTTTTGTAGAATTATTAAAAGAGTTTTAGTATTTGTTTTTAAAGTAAAATACTAGTAATTATATATATATTAGTTTATTTGTTTTTAAAATAAAACAAACAAAAAGGAAAAAGGTTGCCACAGCTGAGGATCGAACCCGCGTGGCTTGGTCAGAGGGCATCAGACACAACCACTTGGTCTAGACCAGTGGTTGTGTTTGGTTTTAGTTTATATAAAATAAATAACATAATAGAAATCATCCTTGATCAATAATGTCATTAAGTCTGACAGGTCTTGGAAATCAAAGTTCTTCCTTGTGAAGAGGGATTCCAATCCTTTTGGGGATGATATCCCAATGTCTTTGCTAAACAATGTTAAAGATTTTTTAGGGTGTTTACGTTTATAAGAATTTTGTAGTTATATCATGAGGATATCACTATCATTCTGAAAAATTTTATGTGATGTGACTTCATTTGCTAAACTTGCTCCCCTTTTAACTAATTCTATCATCAGATACAAGGCTGTTATAGACTTACCTGTCTCAGCTAGAACCTTTGAAGCAAAAGAGAGCTACACTACTAGCTAAGCCACCGAGATGTCTAGTGAGTAATACTGTTACATCCTGAGGATGTTTTATTTATTCTTCACTTGCTGACTTTGTTTTTGTGTCACCTTCAGCCAAGAATCCAATCTTTGACTTAGATAACATAGATAGTCAAGATGTCACTAGGGTTGCAAGGATAAAATCTCCATCCAGTTTCAGGATGATCAACCCACCTTCCAGGTCAAAGGCTGCATCCTCCAAGAAAAGGAAGACTACTGGAGTTTCTTCTAGCCAGGGTGGTTCCCCCTTTGAAGGTCTTTCAGTCCATGATGTCTTAGCTAAAAGTTTCTTAGTTCACACTCAAGGTATAGCGCCATCCTGAAGATATCATTTAATATTTTCAAGATAAAATATAAAATAGATGACTTACCTGTTTTCTTTATTTCTTCGTAGGGCCACAAGTATATGCTCAAATGCCTTGATGAAGCTTCTGCTGATATTCAGGATGCCAAGATAGCTTTGGAGGATCACAAGAGGCTCTCCCTTGCAAGAGGGAAACACTATGAAGAGAAGCTATCCAAAATTGGAGCTGAGCTGAAGCAGTTGAAGGCTGAGAGGGCCAAGATGTCTAGGGAGCATGAAAAAGAGTTGGAGGAGAATAGGCAAAAGCTTATGAAGTCTGCCATCCTTTCTGTCCTTCATGCCATGGTTAAAATTGCCCTCCGAACTAAAGATCCCAATTTTAATCTGGATGAATGGTATGTTAAAACTTGGCAGGAGAAGATAAGGAGTTTGGATAGAACGGAGGTGTTGCATGAGCCTGTTCCTACACAACTTAAAGTTCCTGAGGCTGTGGCTGTAGAGGCTGGAGTGGTAGATGCTAGGGTGGTTGTGGAGTTTGATGTTCCAGTGGGCAATGAAGGATAAGATGACTAGGCCAGAGCCCACTTTTTTAGAAATTTTGTGGAAGTGATTATGGTGGTAGTTTGTGGTTGAACAATTTCAAACAATTTTTATTTTGGCATGTAATAGCTTAAGACAATATAAGGTTTGGGGTGGAGGGATCTTGGTTTCAAGACGAAAGCCCAAATCTTCTATTGACCCGAACCATAGATGTTGACCCATGGTGGATTGGTCCTGGTTTTGGATGAAGCCAGGGGTTGTCATCAAAATTTGAATATGATGCATAAATAATATATGGTAACAACTTTTGACGCTATCATCCTTGTGTTCTTTGTCTTTTTTGATATTCTGCAAACATTAGCAAACATTTAGGTTGTAAAGAAATAACACAAACAATACCTCTTTCCTTGTTGAGTAGTTCTTCTACTTTTGTCATCTTTAGGATAGTCTTCGTTATCCTGAGGATGTCCCCAGTTTATTCCTTTCTTCATCCTTAGGATGGTCTTTTATCCTAAGGATGTCCCTAGTGTAATATCTTCAAGATAGACTTTAAGTCCATAATCCTTTCTAGGAAAGAATTAAGCTTTGATAATATCATGTAAAGGCAACATTGTTATTGTTTTGGTCAAAAATTACCTAGTAGAAATAATTTTGTATTCCAAATTAGAAATTGTGAGGTAGTGTGCTAAGAATGTGAATTTACTATTAAAACTAGTTATATTTTGAAAATGTTTGATCAGGATGCAAAAAAGAGTAAACTATGCTCGGGATGGCTTACGTTTGCTTCGGGATGGACAGTTATATCCTCGGGATGGAATTGTTTGTAATGAACGAATAAATGAGTAAAACACAAAGAACAACACTCGATATACGAGGAAAGCCCTTGATCAATAGTAGATCGCCGGCATAAATCCTCGGGAGGATACTAGGCCCCTGCCTTGTTTGTTAATATTAATTTGGTAAAAAAGTACAACTTTGGATGAGTATGTGTACGAGTGTACTAAGATTACAATGATTGTGTGTGTTTCTAAGTGTTAGTGTGCAGCTATAGGGTAAGCAAGGTGCATGTCAGTGTCCTATACTCGTCCCATACTCCCATTTATATAATACTTGAGAATAACTAAGGAATCCTGTGAGATCAGTTATATAGTTAAAGTCTCCAATGTTTTGTAACAGTTTCTTCAGGTGAACGTTGGAGGTCTTTAATAGAAACTAGTTATTGGTTGACAGTTTATTCTTGGCTAGTCAATGATCCAGCTGTTTCCTTGTTTATCGCCGATATTAAATGTGTATGGGTTACAAGTTTGACTCCATCTTCAATCATAGATCATGACTTACGCTTCTATCATTGATTTCTTCACTTGAGAGTTATAATACAGACGTTGCTTAGCATAAAATTCCATATCATAACTTAGTTGTACCTGCAATCATATAAGAAAGCTACTTCGTTAGTTCATTCACAGGATGTGCACATGCTGAATTACAGTTACATCCTGAAGTCAGCAGAGTCCTTCAGCATCCCGAGGGTGGTATATTATCGATGTATGATAAAATCATCCTGAGGATTTTCACCCACAACAATTGTTCCCAAAAATAAGTTACCGTTAATATCTAGGTAAAAATATTTTTTAATCTTAATATCTTCACTCGATGACTGATGGGATGTCTTGTCAGGATGACAACGGCAATTTTTTACGCGGTAATTATGCGATGACTGTTATAAACGTCATCCTCTATCCTCTATATCTAGAGCTTGATTCATCCCTTTATAATCACATTCGTTTTTTAAGAAGGTAATTTCTCTCTTCTTTCTTCCACTTTTCACTTTATTCCTGCAATAAATATTAGTAATATTCTGAAGATGGAAAAGAGATCCACAGGAGCTTCGGGGAGTGTAGTAATATCCTAAACAGGAGATTTGTTCCTTTGATGAGAAGGAGATTCGAGCCTTGAAAAGCTCAAAAGTCTTCCCAAGCTCTGCCGAGTTTCGTCCTTATGATTCTCATGCATGATCAGACTTTGCCTCTCCTACATGGGTCTGCTTCCTGTACTTACCATTCCTTCTAGGGTTGAGGTATCCTTTTCCCAAGTTTATCAAAGATTTCTTTGATATTACTGGGATGACTTATTCCCAAGCCATGCCTGAACTCTGGAAGATTCTGATGGTTTGCAGTAGGCTTGTTGAAGATCATGGCATCCATATTGAAGTGGGGGACCTGGCTCATATTTATAAATTGAGGACGCACGGTGCCCACCGTTATGTCTTTCAAGTTATAGAAAAGGAACCACCTTTTGTGGTCAAATCTGAGAAAAATTGGAAAACAAAATTCTTTTTTGTTAAGAGGAGTTCTATTCCTTTTGGGGATGAGATTCCTCTTTATTGGTTAAAAAGTGGTAAAATTATTTTTAATGTTTTTTGTAAAAAAAAAAATTAGTTACATCCCGAAGATGCTAACATCCTGAGATCTTTTAATTTAACAGGTGTTTCCTTCACCAAGTTTGCTGCCCTTGTGAACGACGCTTTTCTTCGGTGTTCAGTTGTGTATAAGTTACCTGAATTAGTAAGTACCTTCTTAGTGGAAGAAAGTGATACCAGCAGTCAGACCTCCAAGATGTCTGGTAAGCATGTTATGTTGCATCCTGAGGATGTTTTATCTTTCTATTTATTTATTAACCCTGCTATTTTCTTAGCCTCAGCCAAGAAACCTGCTTCTTTTGACCTGGATGATATTGATAACATGGCTACCAAAGTGTCCTCTCCCTCTCCTTCCAACTCCAAGATGGTTACTCCTCCTTCCAACCCCCCTAAGACTAGGGTTGTTGCTGCTGTTTCAAAGAAGAGGAAGGGGAGTGCTGCTGCTGTTGTTGCTAAGGAAATCACCCCTTTTGAGGGTTTGAACTGTAATGAGATTCTCAACATGATCTCTTAATTCACTCTTCTGGTATGGTCCCATCCTGAGGATAACATTGTTATGTTAGTGAAAAATGGTTAAGAGTACTTACCTTTACCTTTTCCTTTTTCTTGTCAAGGCCATGAGTATCTCTCAAAGTCTCTGGATGCCGTTGCTCAAGAGCTTCATGAGGCCCAAAAACAGCTTAAAGATGTTCAGAATATTTTTCAGCAGAAGGGTGGTGGACACTGAGGCTGAGCTGAAGAGAGTGAAAGCTGAGCATGCTAAAGCCTTGTTGATTCATCAGAAGGAGGCAGAGGATCACAGGAATTTATCAAATCCGCTTTTGTTGCCGTTTTCCAGGCCAGAGTGAAGATGGCTCTCCAGGCCAAAGATCCAGGATTCGATCAGAACACTTGGGATGTTGAGGCTTGGAAGGAAAAATTAGGAGCCTAGGTGGCAAAGAAGTGGTCGATGAGCTTGTTCTTGTTGCTCATCCTGAGGGTGTGGCTAAGGATCCTAAGGATACAGAGGTGAAGGCAACAGAGGCCAAGGTTGCTGAGGTGGTGAAGGACCTTCCAGTGGGCGATAAAGGATGTGTTGACTAGGCTGGAGCCCACTTTTTATTTGATCTTTGTGGTTCTGTTTAGTAGAACAATTTCAGACAATTATTAATATGTAATAACTTAGGATATTATATGGTTTGGGGTGGAGGGATCATGGTTTCAAGACGAAGCCCCAAATCTTTTTTGTTGACCTTGGACCACAGATGTTGACCCCTGGTGGATGGGTCCTGGTTTTGGATGAAGCCAGGGGTTGACATCAAATTTTGACTTATAATGCATAATAATATATGGTAACAATCTTTTGACGCTATTGTTCCTGTGTTCTTTTCCTTTATTATTCTACAAACATTAGCAAACACTTTGGTTGTAAAGGAATATTATGAAATAATACCTTTTGTATCTTCTCTGTCGAAAAATTCTTTTGATCCTGTCGTATTCCATATAAGTCCTTCTCATCATCAGGATGGTCTTCATTATCCTGAGGATGTCCCCAGTTTGTTCTTCATCTTTGGGATAGTCATGCATCTTGAGGATGCATCTGGTTTCTTTTCCATCCTTGGGATGGTCTTGCATTCTAAGGATGTCCCCAGTGTGATATCTTCAAAATAGACTTTAACTGTCTATAATCCTTATATCCTGCAAAGGAAGATTTTGTTATTATACTGGCGACTTAGGCCTTTAGTTTAACTGGAATCAAAAACCCTTTTGTTATATCTTGGTGATAAAACCATTATGTATCATCTTGAGAATAACTGGCGACAAGGCCCTTTAGGAATAACTGGCGACAAGGCCCTTAGGAACAACTGGCGACAAGGCCCTCGTGACTAGACCAAAGAGACGTTGAAAAACGTCCAAACCTTAGAGACATTGAAAAATGTCTAAATCATATTCTAAAAGATAATGAAATTGTCAGCCACTTTTACATGGACTGGTGTTGGGACAAAGAGGATTGAAGAAACCACTATTGATAACCTTAGTCCAAATCATATTCTGCATAAGCATAGAAGAAACTGCTGAAGAAGAAAACACAAGTGCTGAAGAAGAGAAGAGCAAAGTACTGAAGAAGAAACTGATTAGTAGTTCTGAAGTCTAACCAGACACTTCACTTCAGAACTACTGAAGACAAAACTACTCTTCAGTAGTTTGTCTACTCATCAGTTGTTTGCTGATCTTATCTTCAGAATCGACTTAACTTCAGTAGTTTAGTATAATGGTGTTTTGTTAAAGTCTTGGATCAAGTTTCAATGTACAGCCTGTTGTAAGCATTATCCTAAGTATAATATCTTTGCTAAATATCTTAGATTACTTAGTACAACAGTCTTGTAACTTTGTCTATAAATAGATGAGCTTGTTCATCTATTTTACATATGTGATTACATCGATATTAATTGAAAAACCTTCAAGGCTTTAAACTTATTATCCATTTCACATCTGAGAATCATAACTTGTGCTTACTGCTTTATACTTAAAATTGCTTATTGATTCTCATTAACTGTTCAGTCAAGGGGGAGTAATAACTTCATTAAAAGTGATACCTTGTATTTAGAACATTTATCATTCCACTGTGCTTAATAACTTTGATAAATCTGCAAACACATAAGTGTTCTAAACTACTATAAGAGACCATCACTGATCCAACAATTGGTATCAGAGCATCTGGTTTATCTGATCAAATATCAATCTAACAAATTGAGAATCAGACACAGGCTCTTATTGATATTCAATCTTGGATTAAAAGGCTCACTTTTACTTTATCCATCACTTTAAAGAAGTATTGACAAATCCAAACTTCTTAAAAATGGACCCTTACACTACTGGATCAGCCAATAAACCTCCTATGCTAGTCAGAAATGAATACAATATCTGGCAAAGAAGGTTGGCTCATACTATATCTCAGACCAACACTGGTTGTTGGAGGTCTGTAATGTTTGGACCTCACAAACCAGTAGTTACTGATCCAGAAGGTAAGACTGAAACCCCAAAAGACCCAAAAGACTACACTGAAGAAGATTTCCAAAAGTTTGAGCTAGATGCAAAAGCTTTTTCTATGTTGGCTATGGCTCTCCCAAACGACATTTATGCTAGACTTTTACATTGTGAAAGTGCCAAAGAGCTGTGGGATTGTCTAAAAGAACAGTTTGCAGGAACTGAAGAGGTGATAGCCAACACCAGAGGAATCCTAGCTCAACAATATGAAACTTTTACTCATGTAGATGGTGAAACTTTAACTCAACAATTTGAAAGATTTTCTTCACTCATCTCAAAGTTAAAAATTAATAATCAGACCTATTCAAATGCATCTATGTCAAACACGATCAGAAATCCAAAAACAGAGGATTGTTAAGAGAAATTGGGGATTAAGAAAGAACGAGTGGCGAGTTGTGAAGGTTCAGAGGTGTTCAATTTATAGGGTAGTGGTCTAGATGCTCGAATTGGCATAGTTGACTTTGTCTTTAATGGTTGACGCGTCTAATCGTATAATTGGTAAGAATTGAATGGTAATTGACGTGTGTATGACTCAACATAGGCCGGTAATCACGTTGCCATGCCAATCCTTGATCAATTACAAGTTAATGGATTGATTTATGGTAAGTCGTTGATCTCAGTTGACTTTCCAAGTCAACTGAGATGATTTGAACTCGTGATATAATTAAAACGCGCTGGGTTTAAACCAAGAAACAAGTGTAGAGCAGCTGGTAAGTATGTGTGTGTATATGAGACGGCTTGGGCGCGGGTTCGATTCCCGGCCCAAGCAAAGTATTTTTTTGACATTAATTTTTTATATATAAGTATATTATATATTAATAATATAGTATTAGGGTTCCAATAAAGCCACACAATAATTAAAAATAATAATAACAATGAAACTTGATGTTTTATTTAAATTATTCGTAACGTATAGATTTTAAATGCGAAATGTTACAGTCTCCCCTACTTTTAGGAACTTCGTCCCGAAGTTAAGAGAAAACACAAGGTTTACAATTGGTCAACTACCGAAAACCTTGATAAAATTTCACACTACCTTAACGTACCTGTAAATTCATGATTACGTTCCGGACCGTAGTCACCAATTTACCTTACATTAGGGTTTTGTGTCCTTCTATGACTCTACCGATTGAGCAGGTTCGATAGTCCCCACCAGTCGTTGAGCAGGTTGTAGGGCCTCTCCCGACTGTTGGAAAGACATGATGACCTCTACCAATCATTGAGTAGGTTGTTTGGTAGTCAACTAATTGTTGTACAAGTAAATAAGTATATAGCAATTAGTTCACATTCAAACAAGCATGTATCCAAGTGTTATGATAATACTAGAATTTATTACTTGAATAAAAACGTCAATACATAGAATTGAAAAGTAGACATCATTCAAATGGTGGGGCTTGCTGTTAAGTAGCTGGAGGGTCTTGATCTCGGTCTAGTTTAGGGCATCGGTTACGGAAGTGATTTGGGTTTCCACATTCATAGCATTGACCATAGTTGTATTTACCAGGACGATTGGGATTAGTAACCTGAGCAGGGTTGGTTGGTTGGTATAAGGGTTTGGGGTCTCGCGACATGTGTTGACCAGGTGGCCATACCTACCACAATTGGTGCACAAGCGACACGCTGAAACAGTGGGATGATGTCGATTGCATGTGTTACACAATGGAAAGTTTCTTGTATAAGGTTTCTTGTTAGAAGCTTGTGTAGTGAGGTTTACATCAGGATCCCTGGTCTTACGCTTCCGGTTCTCGGTAGTAACTGCGGTCACAATACTTGTTTTCTCGTCTTTCCGAACTAAGGTCCTGTTCTTTACGTGATTTCCATTGCCATTTCCATTTCCATTGCCGTTCCCATTCATTTTGATGACTTGAGCCAACAAGTTAGAAACCAGAGTTGTGATTTGTTGCGCCATTTGTTGGGAAATAATCGCAGCTAGTTGGGCATCACCTCCATTGTGGTGGTTAGTGTTGTGGTCGTGGTTGTGGTTGCTGTTCCCTTCCTCATGATTGTCACCACTGTTAATGCGAGTGCTGCGACGTGGAGACATGATCTGTAAGGGACACAATGACGGTTCAATGAGGCATGAAATGAATGAGGTAATATAAGGAATGTAATCATTTATTCATTAATTAAAATGAATAAACGAAAACGTTGACTTATCAAAGATTCTAGATTCTAATAACATAGTGAAGACATGCTTTAGCCTATAAGTGAACACTCATCCCGAGAATTCCCAGGTAGGCATCCGGGTCCCTCGTCTGATTGGGATATATGCGCAATGCCAGCCTAGACAGAAAACTTAGAATACAGGCGTTCACCCTTCCAGATTGCACGTGTTCGTTATTAAAATCTAGAACTTCGACGAGATCTCAAGGTGGTTCAGGCTAAACCTGAGGATTTTGTCCTATTAGTCTAAGAGTAGTTCAAGTGATGGAGAGCAATCTTCTTGTAGGGATTAAAGTAGGGATAAGAAGTAGGAGTGAGATAGAGAATAGCAAGTAAAGGAGCAAATACTGGTTATATTCCTATGGTTATAGACTAGATTATTTTTCTAATAACCTAATTCCCTATAACCATGGCTCTGATACCAATCTGTAACACCCCAACCGATGGCGGAAACATCGGGATGTCACGTATTGATGATTGTTCAGTAGCTCATGGTAAATAATAAATTTCATTATATGATTTAAATAATTACATACAATTGTTCTACAAGAATTCGTACATCAAACTGAATAATACTATGCACACATCTTCAAGCATTAATTCAAATCTTCAAGCAAGCAGAACCTGAAACATGTTAAGTTGAAAATATTTTTGGGTCAACAAAAGTTGGTGAGAATTACATAGGTTTTGATAATCGAATAAAATGTTGTGCAATTCAAGTGTCATGGCAAGTCTAGTCCATATGTGAAAACATACTAGAAGTAAATCGAGTGCATAATCAACCCTTGTGACTGTTGTATTGTGGTACATCCCATACGCTCATGGTTCACTCGTTTATGTTGCGATAACAAACACCCACGCTACCTTTGTAGGAGGCACGTATCCGAGTGGGATTGTCAGTCCAATAGATTTATCAATGTATACCGTCGGCTGATCAATGTTAATGATTATGCTAGAATTGTGCTTACCCTAGTCATGTTCAAGACATAATGCAACATAGAAAAACACATAGACACTTTGATGATTGAATTGCATATAGAATATTGTAACATGTTTCACCCCAAAAACGGTGATAAATAGAAAAGGGGCTATGTAAAACTCACCTTAGCAAAATGTTATATCTGTTGAAAAATTGAATAGTGGTGTTGCCCAAATGTGTCAAGTATCACCCTATAATAAGGTAATAAATATGTCTAAGTCTATCTAGTCTACAATATATATATATTCTAGGGCTTCGAATTGGGGATAAATGTTCATTTAATTAATAATAAAAATTGTTTGATAATTGAGAGAAATTTAATAAATAAATAAACAAAAATCTTTTTATAAAATTTGAATTTAAGATGGTCACAATAATGAGTTTAAAGTATAAAAATAACTTTTATAAAATTATTTTCTTTAAAATAGAATATTAAATCTATTTATTACAAATTGTCAAAATTTAACTTTAATATTTAAAAATAATAAAATTAAAGATTTATTAGATTAAAAATTATATTTCTGTTCCAAATAATCAGAAATAATTTATATAAAATTTTGGTGCAAAAATATTAAAAATTGGATTTATTATGATTTAATTATGATTAAAACTAACAAAAATTGATTAAAAATATTAAATAAATGATTTTTCCGAAATAAAAATCATTTCAGAAAAGTTTATTGTTATAAAAACTCAGAATAATTTTTGTGGAAATTTATAAAATTGTTTTGATATTTTTATAGAATTTTATAAATAAAATAGAATAAACTTGATTTATTTATTATATATATTAAATAAATAAATTTTTGAAAACTAAAATTTGTATGTTAAACTTTTTCATTAGATTAACTTAAAATAATTTTTGTAGAATTATTAAAAGAGTTTTAGTATTTTAAAACTAATTTTAAAATACTAGTAAATATATATATATATATATATATATATATATATATTAGTTTATTTGTTTTTAAAGTAAAACAAACAAAAAGGAAAAAGGTTGCCACAGCTGAGGATCGAACCCGCGTGGCTTGGTCAGAGGGCATCAGACACAACCACTTGGTCTAGACCAGTGGTTGTGTTTGGTTTTAGTTTATATAAAATAAATAACATAATAGAAACCGTGTTCTTCCCCAAATCTTGCAAACGAGCCCTAGATTCTGCAATCGAGCAATTCACACAACATTAATCCAATTAACCTTAGGGTTAATGTTGTGTGGATGCCAATCAATAAAACCCATAACAAAAATTAGACTTACAAAGCTGAGTCGGATACGAACGACTAGTCAAAGCTTCGAAGTCAAACACGATCAGAAATCCAAAAACAGAGGATTGTTAAGAGAAATTGGGGATTAAGAAAGAACGAGTGGCGAGTTGTGAAGGTTCAGAGGTGTTCAATTTATAGGGTGGTGGTCTAGATGCTCGAATTGGCATAGTTGACTTTGTCTTTAATGGTTGACGCGTCTAATCGTATAATTGGTTAGAATTGAATGGTAATTGACGTGTGTATGACTCAACATAGGCCGGTAATCACGTTGCCATGCCAATCCTTGATCAATTACAAGTTAATGGATTGATTTATGGTAAGTCGTTGATCTCAGTTGACTTTCCAAGTCAACTGAGATGATTTGAACTCGTGATATAATTAAAACGTGCTGGGTTTAAACCAAGAAACAAGTGTAGAGCAGCTGGTAAGTATGTGTGTGTATATGAGACGGCTTGGGCGCGGGTTCGATTCCCGGCCCAAGCAAAGTATTTTTTTGACATTAATTTTTTATATATAAGTATATTATATATTAATAATATAGTATTACGGTTCCAATAAAGCCACACAATAATTAAAAATAATAATAACAATGAAACTTGACGTTTTATTTAAATTATTCATAACGTATAGATTTTAAATGCGAAATGTTACACGCATGGTGAGTCTGATTACCGTCCAGTTAGCCTCGTATCCTTTATCTGAGTCTGCAACATGATCAGATGTTTAATGGCCTTCACGTTCATCCATTCGGGTGCCCGAAACTTCAAATGTACCGATAGTTATATCCTTTAAAACGCGAGTCTTTTCTTGTGTACAAATCTCTATGTCGTTGTCGCATTGTGAGTCTGATTACCGTTTGGTCTGCTTCGTATCCTTTATCTGAGTCTGTTGCATGATAAGATATCTTATGGCCTTCCCGTTCATCCATTCGGGTGCCTGAAACTTCAAATGTACCGATAGTTACGCACTTTAAAACTCGAGACTTTTCTTGTGTACGAATTTCTATTTCATTGTCGCATCATGAGTCTGATTAGCGTCCGGTCAGCTTCGTATCCTTTATTTGAGTCTGTTGCATGATAAGATATCTTATGGCCTTCCCGTTCATCCATTCGGCTGCCCGAAACTTCAAATGTACCGATAGTTACGTCCTTTAAAACGCGAGTCTTTTCTTGTGTACGAATCTCTATGTCATTGTCGGATCGTGAGTCTGATTACCATCCGGTTAGCCTCGTATCCTTTATTTGAGAGTGTATCATGATCTGATATTTAATGGCCTTCGCATTCGTCCATTCGGGCGGCCCGAAACTACAAATGTACCGATAGTTACGTCCTTTAAAACTCGAGTCTTTTCTTGTGTACGAATCTTTGTGTCATTGTCACATCGTGAGTCCGATTACCGTCCAGTAACTTCATATCGGTTTACTGAGTCAGTTGCATGATCAGGTATCTTATGGCCTTCCCGTACCTCCATTCGGAGCCCGAAAGTTCAAATGTAACTATAGTTACGTTCTTTAAAACTCGAGTCTTTTCTTGTGTACGACACTCTATGTCATTGTCGGATCGTGAGTCCGATTACCGTCCGGTTAGCCTCGTATCCTTTATTGGAGTTTGAAGAATGATCACATATTTAACTGCCTTCCCATTCGTCCATTCGGGCGGCCGAAACTACAAATGTACCGATTGTTACGTCATTTAAAACTTGAGTCGTTTTTTGAGTACGAATCTCTATGTCATTGTCGCATCGCGAGTCCGATTACCGTCTGCTCATCTTCGTATCTTTTATCTGAGTCTGTTGATGATCAGATATCTTATGGCCTTCCCGTTCCTCCATTCGGGTGCCCAAAACTTCAAATGCACCGATAGTTACGTCCATTAAAACTCGAGTCTTTTCTTGTGAACGAAGCTCCATGTCATTGTCGCATCATGAGTCTGATTACCGTCCGGTGAGCTTTGTATCCTTTATCTGAGTCTATTGCGGGATAGGATATCTTATGGCCTTCCCGTTCATCCATTCGGGAGCCCGAAACTTCAAACGTACCGATAGTTATGTCCTTTAAAATTCGAGTCTTTTCTTGTGTACGAATCTCTATCATTGTCGCATCATGAGTCCGATTACCGTCCATTTAGCCTCGTATCCTTTATCTGAGTCTGTTGCATGATCAGATTCTTAATGGCCTTCCCATTCGTCCATTCGGCCGCCCAAAACTACAAATGTATCGATTGTTACGTCCTTTAAAACTCGAGTCGTTTTTTGTGTAGGAATCTCTATGCCATTGTCGTATCGTGAGTCCGATTACCGTCCGGTTAGCTTTGTATCCTTTATCTAAGTCTGTTGCATGATAAGATATCTTATGGCCTTTCCGTTCATCCCTTCGGGTGCCCGAAACTTCAAATGTCCCGATAGTTATTTCCTTTAAAATTCGAGTCTTTACATGTGTACGAATCTCTATGTTATTGTCACACTGTGAATCCGATTATTGTCCAGTTAGCCTCGTATCCTTTATCTGAGTCTGTATCATGTTCAGGTATTTAATTCCCTTCACGTTCCTCCATTCAGGTGCCCGAAAATTCAAATGTACTGATGGTTATGTCCTTTAAAACTCGAGTCTTTTCTTGTGTACGAATCTCTATGTTGTTATCGCATGGTGAGTATGATTACCGTCCAGTTAGCCTCGTATCCTTTATCTGAGTCTGCAACATGATCAGAAGTTTAATGTCCTTCACGTTCATCCATTCGAGTGCCCGAAACTTCAAATGTACCGATAGTTATATCCTTTAAACGCGAGTCTTTTCTTGTGTACGAATCTCTATGTCGTTGTCGCATCGTGAGTCTGATTACCGTTTGGTCTGCTTCGTATCCTTTATCTGAGTCCGTTGCATGATAAGATATCTTATGGCCTTCCCGTTCATCCATTCGGGTGCCTGAAACTTCAAATGTACCGATAGTTACGTCCTTTAAAACTCGAGACTTTTCTTGTGTACTAATCTCTATTTCATTGTCGCATCATGAGTCTGATTAGCGTCCGGTCAGCTTCGTATCCTTTATTTAAGTCTGTTGCACAATAAGATATCTTATGGCCTTCGCGTTCATCCATTCGGCTGCCCGAAACATCAAATGTACCGATAGTTACGTCCTTTAAAACGCGAGTCTTTTCTTGTGTACGAATCTCTATGTCATTGTCGCATCGTGAGTCCGATTACCGTCTGGTCATCTTCGTATCTCTTATCTGAGTCTGTTGATGATCAGATATCTTATGGCCTTCCCGTTCCTCCATTCGGGTGCCCAAAACTTCAAATGTACCGATAGTTACGTCCATTAAAACTCGAGTCTTTTCTTGTGAACGAATCTCCATGTCATTTTCGCATAATGAGTCTGATTACCGTCCGGTGAGCTTCGTATCCTTTTTCCGAGTCTATTGCGGGATAAGATATCTTATGGCCTTCTCGTTCATCCATTCAGGAGCCCGAAACTTCAAACGTACCGATACTTATGACCTTTAAAATTCGAGTCTTTTCTTGTGTACGAATCTCTATCATTGTCGCATCATGAGTCTGATTACCGTCCATTTAGCCTCGTATCCTTTATCTGAGTCTGTTGCATGATCAGATTCTTAATGGCCTTCCCATTCGTCCATTCGGCCGCCCGAAACTACAAATGTATCGATTGTTACGTCCTTTAAAACTCGAGTCGTTTTTTGTGTATGAATCTCTATGTCATTGTCGCATCGTGAGTCCGATTACCGTCCGGTTAGCTTTGTATCCTTTATCTAAGTCTGTTGCATGATAAGATATCTTATGGCCTTTCCGTTCATCCCTTCGGGTGCCCAAAACTTCAAATGTACCGATAGTTATGTCCTTTAAAATTCGAGTCTTTACATGTGTACGAATCTCTACGTTATTGTCACATTGTGAATCCGATTATTGTCCAGTTAGCCTCGTATCCTTTATCTGAGTCTGTATCATGTTCAGGTATTTATTGCCCTTCACGTTCCTCCATTCAGGTGCCCGAAAATTCAAATGTACTGATGGTTATGTCCTTTAAAACTCGAGTCTTTTCTTGTGTACGAATCTCTATGTTGTTATCGCATTGTGAGTCTGATTACCGTCCCGTTAGCCTCTTATCCTTTATCTGAGTCTGCAACATGATCAGATGTTTAATGTCCTTCACGTTCGTCCATTCGGGTGCCCGAAACTTCAAATGTACCGATAGTTATATCCTTTAAAAAGCGAGTCTTTTCTTGTCTACGAATCTCTATGTCGTTGTCACATCGTGAGTCTGATTACCATTTGGTCTGCTTCGTATCCTTTATCTGAGTCTGTTGCATGATAAGATATCTTATGGCCTTCCCGTTCATCCATTCGGGTGCCTGAAACTTCAAATGTACCGATAGTTACGTCCTTTAAAACTCGAGACTTTTCTTGTGTATGAATCTCTATTTCATTGTCGCATCATGAGTTTGATTAGCGTCTGGTCAGCTTTGTATCCTTTATTTGAGTCTGTTGCATGATAAGATATCTTATGGCCTTCCCGTTCATCCATTCGGCTGCCCGAAACATCAAATGTACCGATAGTTACGTCCTTTAAAGCTCGAGTCTTTTCTTGTGTACGACTCTTTATGTCATTGTCGAATCGTGAGTCCGATTACCGTCCGGTTAGCCTCGTATCCTTTATTTGAGTCTGTAGCATGATCAGATATTTAATGGCCTTCCCATTCGTCCATTCGGGCGGCCGAAACTACAAATGTACCGATTGTTACGTCATTTAAAACTTGAGTCGTTTTTTGAGTACGAATCTTGTAGATGCGTTTTGCGACTAATGATTAGATGGTTAACATGTGTTAGGAATGGTTGAAGGGGCGAAGGTAACTAGATGGGGCGAAGGAAGATTGATAGTGGGCGAAGGTAGAAGATACATGGACGAATCTGGAACTAGACTAACAAGAAGACACATTCGACCACTGAAAGTGGGCGAATGTGGAAATGACCCACGTTCGACCAGATGAAAGGGGCGAACGTGCAGGTCCTATATATAGATTTTGTGTTTTTGTAAGTTTAAGCGAGTCAATTAGTGTGTGTGTTTTTGAGGTGTGTTCCAGAGAGGTCTGAGAGAGTTTATGTGTGTGATAGATTAACTGTAATTGAATTGTAATCAAGTATTTGAAAGAGTTAATCTATGAAAAGCTTTAAAATGACTTTGAATGTGTTTTGATTTGAGTTTACATCAGTTTGTTCTAAGCTAGGGTTTTCGCACCTGGTTTAGTAACTTGTATGATCATATAATCCTGTTTTCGTGTCGAATCTCGTCTCTACAAAGTGGTATCAGAGCATAGAGGATCATACAACAACAAATTGATAAACTCAGAGCTGATTTGGACATTATTTTCATCAATTCACATCTGTTTTCACATAAAAATGGTTTTTGAGTGTTTTTGAAAGAATTAGAGTTGATTTTGTGGATAAAATTCAAAATTCCAAGTATTAAAGTTGTTTCAAATCATCTCCGAAGCAAAACCTAATCAAGATCATTCAAATTCACAAACTTTTGAAAATCAGAGATCAAAATAACCGTTTTTCAAAGTGTAACCGTTTTTCAAAAGTCAAAATGGGCGAACCTGGACATTAGTGGTCGAAAGTGTGAGTTTTTGGGCGAACCTGAGTGAGTTTGTGGGCGAACCTAGGGATTTCTGGGCGAACGTAGAATTTTTCAGTTGAATTTTTCACATTCGGGTATCATTTTTCACATTCGGCTGATCGGGGGTACGAACGTAGAATCAGAACGGGCGAACCTGGAGTAGAATTGGGCGAACGTGGAAAGTGTTAGTGTGTTTTTACTTTCTGGTGAGATTTTACATTCGGGAGAGAATTTCTGGCGAACCTGAAACCAAAAGGGACGAACCTGAAGTACATTTGGGCGAACCTAGAGCTAATTTTTGGAAAATTTTTCTAAGTGTTGAATTTCTCGAAGTTCGTGATCATGTGGCGTTTTCAGACTACTCCTACACCAGCAACTACACAACCACAACAGCAGGTGATGGACCCATGGACAGTGGCAGCACAGAAGACGAGCACACAGTCTTCGCAGCCGGTTAACTACATGACTCAAAGTGCACCTCCAGCACCACAGTCTGACTACTGGGGAGTAGCAGCAGCGGTGGTAAACACTCAAACTACAAATGCTATTTCCACACTGATTAATGATTTGTCTTCAGGTAGCGGGACTCGGCCACCGAAGCTTATGGAGATTCAAGAATACAATCAGTGGCAGAAAAAGTTCAAGATACATTTGGAAGGCATGGGAGTGGAAGGTGCTGAAGCATGGAACATGATTGCTAAAGGTTACACACCACCAGTTTTGGAAAACACAGGTGAACCAGTGCCATTGGAGAGCATGGCTGAGGATGAGAAAAAGAAGTTTGCTGTGGAAAAGAAGGCGTTTTCTCAATTGACACAGGCAATCACAAATGATCTTTTGCATCAGTTTGGGACTTGCACAACTTCTAAGGCACTATGGGATATGCTTAAAAGGAAGCATGATGGAAATGAGAAGACTAGAAGTTTGAGGACGGAAGAACTTATAAAGGAGTTTGAGAACTTTTCTTATGTTGGAAATGAAACCTTGAAAGAACTAACTCCTAGATATAATCATTTGATATCTGAATTGTCTAGCTATGGTATACAGATTCCTATGGCAAAGCAGGTGGACAAGTTTGCAGATGCATTACCACCAAACTGGGATCAGCATGTGGATGTTCTGAAGGAGAAGGATGCTTATCAATACTGGTCTCTTCAGGAGTTCATTGAGAAGCTGGAAAACAAAGAATTGGAAGAGAAGAGGAAGGCTAGGAGAGCACAGATTCCTCAAAATTCAAACTTATACTTTGGAGGATCTTCAGTTCCAGCGAGTACAAGCTCAGGAGGGCTAGTTACACCACATGTTGCATGTATATCCAATGTTGTGGAATCACCTACCATTAACTACCATCAACAAACTTCATATTTATCACAACCACAACCACAAGTACCATATCAATATTCATACATTCCACCATTCTCCCTAAAGCAACAAGCAGCTTTCTACACTGCTAGCCAATCTCAACAACAACCAATGAACCAACCTAATCAACAAACAGTGGTTTTGGAGACATCTAACCTTGGAAATGTGACAGTTGAAGTTGCTCAGCAACACATTGCATTAGTCTCTGCAATGGTCTCATCCTACAATGGACTAGTTGCTAGTCAAATTGGGAATAACAACTTGACCAATGAAGACTACGCACAGATTGACAAGGAGGAGATGGAACTCATTGATATTCAATGGGCCTTTGCAAGCATAATGCGAAGAGCAACGGAGTTTATCGAGAAGACAGGTAGAACAGACTTGGGAACTTCTCCTAACACAACCTACGGGTTCAATAAGGAGAAAGTGACTTGTTTTAACTGTGGAGGGAAAGGTCACTTTAAAAGAGAATGCACCCAGCCACCAAAACAAGGCAATAGGAATCCATTCAATGCCACCTATCAGAACCGTCAACAACAAAACCAAAACCAAGTTTCTTCCCAAAACAACAACAACAACTACCAAAATCGTCAAAACAACTTTAATAACAACCAAAATAGACAACCAAACCAGACACAAACCCAAACACCAAACAATACTAACCGGACAGTCATACCAATCACTACACCAAATGAACAACAGAATACCAATCAAGCATTGGTTACTCAACAAGATGAGAGGTTTGACTGGTCGAGTATTCAGATAGGTGTTGAGGAAATCACTACTGGGGGCAATGTGGCTTGTGTTGCATATCAGGTTGATATTGAAGATTCAGTGACGATGGTTGAGAAGGAAGGAACTGAGGTTGAAAGTGATGAGTCTGAGGCTGAGATGGATGTGGAATTTGAACCTATTAAGGTTAATGTTGAGGTTGAGACTGAAGAGAAAAATTCTGGAGTTGTGATTGATACTGTTTCTGATATTCCTGAGGAGTGTGAATCGGTTTACTCTGATTCAGACAGTGAATCGGATACAGAAGCAAGTGTTAATTCTCTGGATGAAGATATTGATCAGTTGCTTGCAGAAGCGGATTTTCTGATGACAAGGAAGTCGTGCATTGCAGATGATGCTTTCACAAAGATTGATTATTCCAGATTCTTTGCAGGAAAGGAAGCTCATTTCGCATTGATGGCCATGACTGATCCGCCAAAACCTGTAAGTTCTGCATGTAGTACTGATAATACAAGTGAAAAATATTGTGGTACATGTGATAGATTGACTGAGGAGATTAAACAACTCCGTGTTCAACGTGATAGTGCTATCATGAACAGTCAATCTACTCGCAAAGAGTTGAATGCTTTTAACAAAGTATTAGATGGCTACAAAAAGGACATTTCCGACTTGAAAAACACTTTGTCTTTAAAACAATTGGCAATTAACAACTATATCAATGAAATTGAAAACACCAAGTTGGAAATGGCAGCCATCAAATGCTTTGCTGAGAAAGTAAACAAAAAGCTGGAAAGCTATAAGCATATTGCTTATGTGGTAGACCACATCATTGATGATAAAACCACCAATTATCGGGCTGTACCATCTCCGGTTCTCTTTGAAAACCATAATTGTCACCAAGTGACACCGGAGAGTTCAGTAAAATCTGATTCAGCATCGGAAAATGAATCTAATACCTCGAGTATTGGTGATCCAAATTCCGATGTTAGACCGATTTTGGGGATCAATGATGAGGGTGTTACTGCTGAGAGTGTAGATTCAGACTCAGAGAGTGATGATACTGGTTGTAACCAAACTGTTAATGCATGTGAAATTCCAAAAGAAAATCACATCATTACAAATGAATCAGTTTCATCATCTCAAATTGTTCCGATGAGAAGTGTTCATCATGTGAATAAGTCTGAAAAGAATGTTGTGAAGAAAGATCTTAATGTGGTTAAGAAAGATCTTGAAAAGAATGATAAAAACGAACAATGTGACAAACCTGTCAAGGTGTTTTATCGGATGGAAGGATCCGATAAGATCATCTCTGACGAGGACTTTCCAATTAAAGATGTTAACTATGCTAAAATTGACAAGATTTGGCAAGAAAGTACTATTTGGTTCCCAAAACATGAGAGAACAAATGAGATTCCACCAGCTTTATTAAAGAAGTTGTATTTGGATGTTCCTCAAGAACCAAAGGTCCATGTCACAGAGTTTGTTAAACCCAAAAACAGAGCTAATGGTTTTAATGAGCCTACTTACTCAAAAGGGCCACTCCCTGAGAGTTTAAGGAAGCAACAGTACAATGATCAATATCCTGTTAGATCATTTGCTCAACCAAATGCTCCGAATGTTTTTGAAGAGTACCGTGCGTGCTTTAAATGTGGGGAACGAGGGCATTTACTTGCTCAGTGCCCATATGTAAGGCACAAGAGGCACGAGGTGGAAGTGAGGAATTCCATGAGAAAACCGATTGATCATTATGTGCCACCACATAGAAGAGTTGTTCCTCAACAACCACAACCGTTTTATAATCATAACAATTTTCAACAAATGAGGAACACTCGTCCAATGCACTATGATAGAAGGAATCGGATTGCTATGGAACACTCGTGGAGGAAGCCTGTGGTGAACACAACAGTTGATAGACAAAAGGTTCCACCAAAACCGATTGTCAAATCAAATGTTGGACCTAAGTCTGTTAAATCAGATAAGGTTACCAAGAGAGTTACTTTTGCTAACAATGTTCAGAAACCAACTGAGAATTCAAAGTCTCAGATTCGTATTTTGAAAAGGTCTGAACAATCTTGGACACCCAATGGCACTCCAGGAGCCTCAACTTCAAGGGTTAATGAGAGAAAGGAAACTGTTTTGAACAATCAGAAAAAGATTGATCAAAAAGTTGTTCAAAATGATTGTGAAAATGTTACTTTGAAACCTGATGTTCAAAGACCCAAGACTCAGGCTTGGGTCCCCCGAAAGAACTAACTGTTTTACTTGATGTGTGCAGGGAGCTTCAGCTGGCCCTATTAGCAGTCTTTGGATTGTTGATAGTGGAGCTTCAGGCCACATGACAGGGGATCTTGCGTTGCTATTCGATGTGAAGAACATCAATGGAGGGTATGTAGCATTTGCGGGAAATAAAGGTGGATATATCACAATGGAAGGAAGTGTGAGCAATGGGATAGTGAGTTTCGAGCGGATTTCGTATGTGAAGCAGATAGATTATAATCTGTTGAGTGTCAGTCAAATATGTGACAAGCAATTTACTGTGCATTTTGATGACAAATCATGCTATATTCTGAAACCGGGCTTTACAATTCCTAAAGAGTGGATAATGTTGAAAGCACCTCGCGTCAACAATCTATACATTCTTGATATGTCCAAGGCTATGACATCACAGGGGCAGATAACATGCTTTTTGTCCAAGGCGACAGAGAAAGAATCAATAATGTGGCACCGAAGAATGGGGCACATTCATCTGAAGAAAATGAATCAACTTGTGAGAAATGGACTTGTCGATGGAGTAAACGTGAAACATTTCCATCTGAATGACAAGTGTGTGAGCTGTAAAAAGGGGAAGCAACACAAACAGTCCCACAAAGTGAAAAAGGTTAACTCTGTTGAGATGCCACTTGAGCGACTGCACATGGATCTTTTCGGACCAGTCAAGCGCAAAAGTCATCTTGGAGAGCTTTATTGTTTAGTCGTCACTGACGATTACTCAAGATTTTCATGGGTGATGTGTTTGCAGAATAAAAGCGACACTTTTATCAATCTAAAAGTTCTGTTCACTCGACTGGAGAATCTCTACAATGTGAAGATTAAGAGAATTCGGAGTGACAATGGGACGGAGTTCAAAAATGCTAAGATGGATGAACTTTGTGAAAACAAAGGGATACATCATGAATATTCAGCTCCGTACACCCCTCAACAGAACGGTGTTGCTGAACGGAAGAATAGGACTCTAATTGAAGCGGCTAGAACAATGCTTGCTGATTCAAATCTTCCAGTAATGTTCTGGAATGAGGCGATTTATGCAGCAAATTACACATTAAATCGGGTTTTAACAGTGAAGAAGTTTGGTAAAACATCTTATGAGCTGTTACACCGAAGAAAGCCGAACTTAGAGTATCTAGAACCTTTTGGGGCGCCATGTACCATGTTGAATCCAAGCGAGAAGTTTAGTCCTAAAGCCGAGGAGGGTTACTTTGTTGGATATGCAACCCCGCTCAAATGGGTATACAACAAGCGAACTCGTCGTGTGGAAGACTGGGCTAACGTGGAAGTTCAACGATATACTCAAAATATTCAAGGCACGGGTCCTGATTGGATGTTTGATTACAAAGATTTCTTTGAATCATTCAATCTAGATAGCTTGGTTGAAGAAGCTGTTATTCGACTACTTTACGAGTGTGAAAATGCAACAACTTCACCGTTGGTGCGTCCGATCACTGTGAACCCCCTACCAGCTTCTAATGATACCAATGCTCCTATACAAGAGGAAGAAGTATTTCAAGAGGCTTCAACTTCATTAGACACTTCAGAATCTGAAGATGAACAATTTGAAGAAGCTATTCTTGATCAAGCTGAAGAACCAGAGGCACCGCCAGTGAACCCAACTCCAACTTCAGATGTGGCTTCATCATCAAATACGGGTCATGATCTGGATGCTGTAGAGAACTTGACTGTTCAGACGGGAGTGCAAGTACCTGATTATCCGGAATCTCGGATTCATCGTATTCACCCGCTGGAGCAAGTTATCGGTGATCCTGGAAGTAGTGTTATGACCAGAGGGCAGCTTAAAAGCGTTAATTCACCAGAGAGTTTTGGTGCTTTAGCTTTATATGCCAAAATTCAAAAATCTGGTAGTCAAAATGATTGGTCGTTTGCGTGTTATATGTCGCAGGTAGAGCTAAGGACATACAAGGACGCTTTGAAGGATGATGCCTGGGTGGAAGCTATGCAGGAGGAGTTATTACAATTCCAGAAATTGGGAGTTTGGACGCTCACGGATTTGCCGCCGGATAGGAAGAAGATTGGCACCAAATGGGTGTTTAAGTGTAAGAAGGATGATCGTGGGGTTATTGTTCGTAACAAAGCCAGATTGGTCGTGCAGGGTTTCCATCAAATCGAAGGGATTGATTATAACGAAATCTATGCACCAGTAGCACGAATCGAAGCTATTCGGATGTTCCTTGCGTTTGCTTCTTATAAGAAATTCAAAGTTTATCAAATGGACGTGAAAAGCGCATTTCTGTACGGGAAAGTCAAGGAAGAGGTGTATGTCGGGCAGCCACCAGGCTTTGAAGACCCAATCCACCGGGATAAGGTCTACGTGTTGAACAAAGCTTTATATGGCTTGCACCAGGCTCCGAGGCAGTGGTACGAGGAGCTAAGTACATACCTCATCAACAAAGGATTTAAGCGCGGCCTCGTCGATTGCACCCTCTTTACGAAGAAGACGGGAGATGACTTGCTTCTAGTGCAGATATACGTTGATGATATAATATTTGGTTCAACTAACGAGCTTTTATGCAGGGAGTTCGAAACTGTCATGCAGGAAAAGTTCGAAATGAGCGCAATGGGGGAGATGCAGTTTTTCCTAGGCTTGCAGGTGGACCAAAGACCCGACGGGATCTTCATTCACCAGACGAAATATGTCTCCGACATCTTGAGCCGGTTCCAGATGGAGGACTCAAAGCCGATGGATACCCCGATTCAACCCAATCACGGGATTGGAGTGGACGCTAAGGGGGAGCTGACGGATCCTTTTACATACAGAGCAATCATCGGATCTCTGATGTATTTGACGGCGTCTCGACCAGATATTATGTATGCAACGTGTCTCTGTGCACGTTATCAATCGAAGCCGAAACAAAGTCATCTGACGGCGGTCAAGCGTATCCTTCGATATCTGAAGGGTTGTCCCTCAAAAAGACTTTGGTACCCTAATGATGATAATTTTGATTTCATATCTTTTAGTGATGCAGATTGGGGCGGCTGTGACAAAGATAGCAAATCTACTACAGCTGGTTGCCAGTTTTTCGGGAGCAGGTTAATCACCTGGCAATGCAAGAAACAGACTTCCGTAGCACAATCTACCTGTGAAGCCGAGTACATTGCAGCCTCGAGTTGCTGTTCGCAAGTACTCTGGATTCAACAACAGATGGTGGATTACGGTTTGCAGTTTCTAAAAACTCCTATTTACTGTGACAACGAAGCCGCAATTGCTTTAACTAAAAATTCAGAAAATCATTCTAAAGCGAAACACATCCGGATCAAATATCATTTTATCCGTGATTGTTATGCTAAGGAATTGATCGATATGATCAAAATTCATACTGACTACCAACGTGCAGATCTGTTTACTAAAGCTTTTGACCGTTCACGCTTTGAATATCTTTTAAAAGTAAACAATATAAAGGAAAAACAGGACTAATCGGCACCTCGGTTTATCGCTTTTTAGTTTTTCGTTTTTATATTTTGCTAATTGGGAATTTCTCTTTGCTAATTGGGAATTTCTCTTTACTATCGTAATCCTCAAAGAAGTTGATGCTTTCGAGGGGATTGTTTAATCCTCAAAGAAGTTGATGTTTTCGAGTGGATTGTTTCTTTCAAATTTTTGTTTTTATTTTTTCAGAAAAATCAAAAATCTCAAAAAAATATGTTCTTTATTTTAGGGGGAGCCATTTTATCAGAAAAACCAAAAACATTATAAAATTCAAAAAGACCTAAAAATGAGAAAATCAAAAATGATTTCCTGGTAAAACAGAGGAAATGATAGTACATCAGTGGGAATCTGACACAGGCTAAAGAATTGTATAGTTAATGAGGCGTGTGTTGATTACGTGTGATATGCTGATAGGCTTCGTAGACTAAATATTGCGTGCATTAGTGATACAAACATAACGAACTACGCGTTCGTGGCTGAACACCTCATGGGCATATGGTCTTAGTACCGTAATTTCGTTTGACAGGATTGCCAAAATCTGAGGTTTCGGGTCGTTATGCTATGGTTATCCGGGATATTCTGATAAACTTTTGTCGTATTGATTTACGGACCTAGTTTTATCAGAATATTTGCTGAAAAGAGCTTAATTGCCAAAACCGGAAGTTACCGAATTGAGGAACTTTATGTTTTAATTGATCATAGATCATTATTACATCGTATTGATCATCTGATGCAAATCAGTGATTAATATCAGCCTCAACCTAGTGTATACGCACATGTTACTCTGCTGCATTCAATTGCTGACCTGTACACCTCTGTGCTATATACTTTGTAACTTTTACGGATAACTCTGGCATAATCACGCGTTACGACGAAGCTTTGTGCAATTACTTGATACGGGAGTATGTCGTGTGTGTGGGCACCACATCGTGTTAGTCTAATACACCTAACTCGTATCATTTTAAAGCATTGCGTAATTGTCTGCATGTGAGCTTACGTGGACCACAATATCAGCAATTGCCGTGTCACATACTGTTTCTAATGATAATATTAAACAAAAAGATGAACGCTGTGATCAGATTTCTCAGAAAACTGATATGATCCTCTGACCGGATTTCACAAAATGTTTACTGCTTTCATTTACTTTGATGCATTTTATTTTGTTGCATTTTACTTTTATTGTCAAAAAGATACAAAATCCAAAAAGATTTTAGGCGTGTTTTGATAAAATTTCAGAAAAATCCAAAATTTTTTGCATTTCTGCTTTATTTTTGATAACCGGGGATGCTTGATAGTCAATTTCTGAGATTTGACAACACCATCTGGGCTTTGTATCATTCTAAAAGTGAAAATTTGTGTTTTGGAAGCTTAACGGATTGAAAAATGTTGAACGGGATTCGAATTTGTAATTTGGCAAAATTTTTCAAGTTTTCCATTTTACATTCGCCCTTAAATGGGACGAATGTGGAAGCTTTTCTACCTTCGGGTTGTTTCTAACCGGGCGAATGTGGCTTTTAACCCAAAATCCACTTTCGGGTGAAATGGTTTTACCTTCGTGCCATTAACTTGGGGCGAAGGTGGAAAACTCTTACTTTCGTCCAGAAGAAACGGGCGAAGGTGGATCCTATATATAATCCATTTGCAGATTCGACCTTCACTTCAAAAATTTTTTTCAAAATTTCTTCATAACCAGACCTTGTTGCTTTTGAATCTCTTGCTTGTGCGTTTTGTTCCCTAGTGTATTCTGATCATTTTCATATACTTATTACAGGTAATGGAGCCGTAACAAATCAGGAATCCTTGATTCTTTACTCGCACTTAGGGTTTTAGGATTCTTATATTTCCAGTGATTGTTAATGTTCGATGTTGATCGAAATTCATTCCATATCAGTTTTAGGGGGAGAAGATTAAAGGAATTAGGTTTTAACATTGTTTCAGTAGTGATTGATTGATTAAATAAAGAAAAACCCTAATTCTTATTAAAAACTGATATAGAATGAAAATTAAGGACAATTGATAGTACACGAAGGGTAATCGGCCATGTTAGAATGAGTTTTAATCAAAATAAAGTGTTAAAAACAGGTTTGAAAAATTTTCAAATTTTGGGCAAGAACAATTCCACCTTCGGTCTGTCGTTTGGACGAAGGTGAAACCAAAATGGACGAAGGAGCTCAAAAACGGACGAATGTGATTTTCTACTTAGAATTATTCCACATTCGGCCTGATTGATGTACATTCGACCACAAAAGTTTACATTCGACCAGAATATTTGGGCGAATGTAGATTTTCAAATCCTAAAATTTTTAAGTTTTTGACGATTTCGTGTTTTGACGTTTATTTTGATTTTATATTTCAGATGGCTGAAGAACAAGAGAATATTGAGATTCCTGTTGAGACTGCAGTTCCTGATCCTGTCCCAGAACCTATTCAGGAAGGGGAATCATCAAGCGATAGTAAATGGCCGTTTGAGAAGAATCACAATTGTTGTGCGTATCTGGGAGATGTGGAGAAGAATGTGGAGTTCACAGACATTATCAAGTTTCTGAAGAGATGCAGAGTAGTTTATGCTTTGGCCACACCAACTATTATCTACAAGGATATAGTTGAGGATTTTTACAACAACGCCAAGTATGATTACTTTGACAATCAGACGATCATTAAGAGCAAGATTCAAGGAATGGAGATGTTTATTACTGAAGCAGATATCAGAGAAGCTCTCCAGATCAAGTTTGAAACCAGTGAAGATCCAAGAGAGTTATCATGGACTGAGCAGAAAGCCTGTTTCCTAAGGATGAAATACAAAGGACCGATTACTGATGGTTCTATGTACAAAGGGAAACTAGGAGTACAGTTTAAGTATTTTGCTCATGTTATTATACACGTGTTTGGATGTGTTAGTGGAGGATACGACGTGATGAGGAAGAGTTTGAGCTCGTTAATGGTTGCGTTGACTCTCAACAAACCATTTAACGTTGCTGGGATGATATTAGATCATATGTTAGAGATGTTGAAAGGTTTGAAGAAGAAATACTTCATGCTTTATCCGAGATTTCTGATGATGATCTTTGATCACAAATATCCACATCTGAAGAAGGATCCAACACAGATACTTGCTATGGATCATATGAATATTAGAACCTTGGCAAGAATGAAAGGTTATAAAGGTGTGCCTGATAATGAGAGACCACCTTACAGGAGGTTGTTTGGAGCCTTGGCTAGAGAGGATTACATGGATCCTGGAAAGAACACAGCAAGGCATCCTGATAGTGATAGTGACAATGATGATCCTTTAGTATACGCTGATGCAAGTACTAAAAGGAAAAGGCAAGTAGTCAATCCTGGAGCCAAAGGGAAGGGCAAAGGAAAGACTGAGCAAGGGAGTTCAAAACATCAAGCTGTGAGGAAGAAATCTACTGCAAAGAAGGGTACTAGTTTGGTAGATGAAGAGTCTGTTGATTCAGAAGAGACTGAGACTGAAGAACAGTGGGATTCGGATGCTGAAAATGTCCGGACTACCAAACAAAAGGCCACTTTGGTTGGTGAGTCTGAATCACTAAACAGATCGATTGAAGAAGCTAAGAAGAGCAAGCAGTCTGTTGGTGCTGAAGATGAAGGGTTAACTGTGAATTTGGACGAGTTGAACGAAGGTGAAACTGTAGTAGTTAACTTGCCCAAGCCCAAACACAAAACCATGGCCAAGAAGACCAGTACCAAGCAACTGAGAGAGAAAGAATTAAACCTACTTTTGAGAGGGAAGAGATTACCTGAAGCTGGTACGTCATCTAAACAATCTTCACCAGCCACTAAGAAACAAAAGACTGTGGAGGCAACGAAATTACCAGTGGATCAATTCAATATTGCACTGGATAATGTTCTTAACATGTTTACAAAGCCTCAGAAAGAAAAAGAAACTGAAATTGAACCATCAAAGTCAAAGTCCAAGTCAAAGAAAGTCACTGTGGATGACGAAGTGATGAAGCAAGTGAATAAAAAGATGGACGACATGATGAAGATGTTAGTGGCTCAGCAAGCTGAAATTGCCAAGTTCAAGCAAAATGAGGAGAAAATGCTTCAGATTGTAGTAGCTTCTAAGTCGAATCAGGATGAGATTGACGAGAAGGTGAAGAAGCTAGAAGCAAAGAATAAGAAGCTTGAAGGAAAGTGTCTAAGGAACAAGAACAGATACAAGGCGATTAAAGAAGATAATAAAGAATTGAAGGCTGAAAACAAACGCCTTAGTGAGCTGATTGATAACCTGTACAATGTTGCACCCAAGTTGAAAGAGGGTGAGGAGGATAAAGAGAAAGAAGTTGAACATGTTGACTTTGAACCATCTGAATCTGATAAAGAGGAAGATGAGGATGATGAGGATGAAGAATCGGATAAGAGTGATGATGGAGATGATAATAATGATGATGATGATGATGATGCTGAAGGTTCGGGAAGCCAAAAGGAGGATGAGAGTAGTAGTAGTGATGATAATGATGGAGGAGACGATACTTCGAAGTTTACATTCGAAAAGAGACCATCTTCAAAGAAGAAGAAAGACACAGGTGAGTCAAGTTCAAAGAAGAAGAGTGAGAATGTTGATGATGATGAGACTGTGTTTTGGAATGAGAAGGTGAGGTCCTTGTCTGACGATGCTAAACAAGTCTACAAGGACATGTTAGAAAGAAGGGAATGGACCATTGAGTTCACAGGTCGTTTTGCAGAAATATTCCAAACTGATGACATGCGATATGAATTGGAATATAACGATCCTAATTTGGAAGAAGGGGAAGTACCTGCATCTGTGGCAAAGGAGATTTTAGATGGACTTGCACAGAGGGTAGGGAAAACGTTTGAAGAGTTTATTGTTGATGAGTCGATTCCACATATTCCTGAAAAGGATATTGGAAGTCACTCTGATGACAAAGATACCCCTGAATTTGAAGAAGTTGAAATAGAGGATATCACACATGAGGAATATCCACAGTACTTCAGACAAACTGATAAAGACTTGGTGTTTCCTGATTTTACTGAGATTCCTAATACGTCTGCTAAAAGAAAGGCAAAGAAGAGAAGTGCAGAGTTTGTAGAGAAGGTATTTGGAACTGATATGCCTGAATCTTCAAATAAGACTGATGAATTAAAAGATTATTTGAAGAAGTTAAGATTGATGGATGAAAATCGACCGAAGCCTGAAGCTCAAGGAAACTTCTATAGGTTTCACAATGCTAAATTCAGAGGTAGAGCTCTCGGGTGGACATACTTAGGCAGGCTGAAGTGTCTAGCTGCTAAGTGGGAATCTGGAATCTTGTATTTTTACAGATTCATTGACTTGCTGACTCTACCGTATTGGGCGGTTAGAGATTTGTGCAGATTCCAAATGTCGGGTGCTTCAGTGAATAATTCACATGTCGGTTGGTGTGCAGACAAGCTGGTTTGGGAAAGTAGAACTAAGTGGAACAGATTCAAACCACAATATCCCCGGAGGAAAGTTCACAGGGATATTGATCCCAGAACCAAGTTGAAACGGGTTACCTTGATTTATAAGGAACCTGAAGTGATGAGAAAGATACCTTTGATGCCTATGCCTCAACACTTCAGTGCTGATTTCATTTTCTGGTATTATGATTGGAGGAAGGCAGAAGCGGTGATCGTGTTGAGAGATGGAAAGGACAAATACAAGCATGTTCATGTATTTGATCCTATGTGGTTGATCAATTGCACCTTCGAAGACATCATCATGCTCTTTTATAATCCGATTCATCATGAGCCGAACGATGCAGATCAAGCAAAGAAATACACACAAGTTGTTGGTGTTTGCTTTGCTTATGACATTAATGCTGGTAGTAATTTGGAGGGAAAACTTGGCAAGATGGTGAAGATGGCGAATGTGTCAAAGCCGGTAAAGAGGAGGTTAGAGCCTGAGATGACGAAAGAACAGAAGAGTTTGCTCAGAATCAAGTTGCTGAACAAAGCCATGGACGAAGACAGAAAACGATCTAATCAATAGTCGAGGGGGAGTTTGTAGATGCGTTTTGCGACTAATGATTAGATGGTTAACATGTGTTAGGAATGGTTGAAGGGGCGAAGGTAACTAGATGGGGCGAAGGAAGATTGATAGTGGGCGAAGGTAGAAGATACATGGACGAATCTGGAACTAGACTAACAAGAAGACACATTCGACCACTGAAAGTGGGCGAATGTGGAAATGACCCACGTTCGACCAGATGAAAGGGGCGAACATGCAGGTCCTATATATAGATTTTGTGTTTTTGTAAGTTTAAGCGAGTCAATTAGTGTGTGTGTTTTTGAGGTGTGTTCCAGAGAGGTCTGAGAGAGTTTATGTGTGTGATAGATTAACTGTAATTGAATTGTAATCAAGTATTTGAAAGAGTTAATCTATGAAAAGCTTTAAAATGACTTTGAATGTGTTTTGATTTGAGTTTACATCAGTTTGTTCTAAGCTAGGGTTTCCGCACCTGGTTTAGTAACTTGTATGATCATATAATCCTGTTTTCGTGTCGAATCTCGTCTCTACAAATCTCTATGTCATTGTCGCATCGTGAGTCCGATTACCGTCTGGTCATCTTCGTATCTTTTATCTGAGTCTGTTGATGATCAGATATCTTATGGCCTTCCCGTTCCTCCATTCGGGTGCCCAAAATGTAACATCGCATATTTCCCCAAATTTTAATATATATATATATATATATATGTGTGTGTGTGTGTTTTTTTTAAATATATGTTTTAAAAATCTTAAACTAATAATTATTCAATAAAACGTTGCGTTTTGACACTCTAATACGTTTTAAAAAAAAATATTTGTGACATATTTGGGCTTATATAACCATATTATATACTTGTGATAATATAATAATAGTAAATTAATTGACACTCTAATACGTTTTAAAAAAAAATATTTGTGACATATTTGGGCCGGGATTCGAACCCGCGCCCAAGCCGGTTCAACCTACACAGACATGTTAACCATCTGGGCTACAGCCAATGATGTGTTGAATAACCAAACAAAAGATACTTTAACCTTTCCTATTTTGTGCACAGTTGACTTAGAAAGTCAACCAGCGATCCAATGCTTTCCAAATCAATTCAATCCGCGTTTCTTGTTCGTCATTATGTATGGAATGTTTTGGCCGACATTCCAGCGTATTCCCCACGCCAATTAACGAATTAAAAACCTTCCAATTTCATATACAATATGCGTATACGTATTCAATACGGGTCAATCTTCCAAAATTTCGATTTCGTGAGAATTAGTATAAATTGAGGCCTCCTTTGACAGCTCTAAGCGCCGAAAATCATATCCCCATACTCAAAACATCCTAAAACACCTTCAATATAAATTTTAATTTGAAACTTTATTAATTTTAATATTTTTAGTCATTAATACTATATTTTTACAAATAAATATAAATATACTATTATTAAGAAAATAATTTTACAAAAATTATTTTCATATCTAAAACATTATAATACAACCATCTTTAATCAAATTTTACAAAAGGTCTTTTGTTTATTTATTTTTTTTCCTAATTTCTTTTATTTATTAAACTAGTAACAATATATCTAATTAACAACTAAACAATTGCCTATCCCCAAATTAGGAACCTTAAAATACCTCTAGACTAGAAAACTTAGACTTTCCCAACACTTATATTATTGCCTTAAACATAGGGTGATACTTGGATACTTAAGAGCCACGTTTATTCTATATCAAGAGAGTCAATCCTAGCACTAAGGTGAGTTTACATAGCCCCTTTTTCCATTTCACTATTTTGGGGTGAAACATGTTTAAACATTTTATACACTATCATACTCATTGTTACATTATTGAAACTTGTGATTCAATTACACTATCATATACTCATTCTATCATTTGACTGTAACAAAAAGACACAGTACAATCATTAACATTGATCAAGCCGCCTGTTTAGATTATAGCGCTATAGGTCTGACAAACCCATCCCCCCGCATAAATTCAGGGATGATCGATAACAGTTACACTTTTACTAACTTGCGAGTTAGGTCTCAGTCGACACAAGGTTTGATTGTACAAAAGACGCATTGTTACATGTCGGACTCATACTCTATCATTATACAACTGTGATTGTTGTACAAACTATTGTTATCTAATATATTCAAAAACCTATGTATTCTCACCAACTATTTATAGTTGACCCCCCCATTTTTTCCAACTTAACATGTTTCAGGTTGTAGGTTGCTTGAAGATTAGAGTTTATGCTTGAAGATGTGTAGCTAGTATTTTTCATTTTGATGTACAAATTCTTAGAACAATTATATGTAATTTATTTAAATCATTTAATGAAATTTATTATTTATCATGAGCTACTGAACAATCGTCAATACGTGACATCCCGATGTTTCCGCTATCGGTTGGGGTGTTACAGATTGGTATCAGAGCCATGGTTATAGGGAATTAGGTTATTAGAAAAATAATCTAGTCTATAACCATAGGATTTTAACCAGTACTTGCTCCTCTTACTTGCCACCCTACTGATTTCTATTCTCTATCTCCCTCCTACTTCTTATCCCTACTTTAGTCCCTACAAGAAGATTGTTCTTCAACATTGGGTCTACCCTTAGACTAATAGGACAAAACTCTCAGGCCCTAACCTGAACTGCCTTGAAGATCCCGTCGAAGTTCTAGATTTCAATAACGAACACGTGCAATCTGGAAGGGTGAACGCCTGTATTCTGAGTTTTCTGTCTAGGACTGGCATTGCGCATAAATCCCAATCAGACGAGGGACCCGGATGCCTACCTGGGAATTCTCGGGATGAGTGTTCACTTATAGGCTAAAGCATGTCTTCACTATGTTATTAATATCTAGAAGCTTCGATAAGTCAACATTTTCGTTTATTCGTTTTAATTAATGAATAAATGATTACACTCACTTTCCTTAAAACTAAGCTCTAAAATCTCAAAATTTTACAGCTTAAATCAATCCCATTTCATAATCATATATGGATTTCACAATCACACTTCATCTTACCATCTTAGCCACTTGTGTAAATATTTTCAACACCCTACCCAAATCATATTATTTCCTTTCTCAACATATTATATATATATATATATATATATTTAAACTATAACATCATAACTTGAGCATACCCTAGCACAACACTAAAAAGATTTCTTAATATTGTCACATTTTCATAAACTATGGAAAAAAAACATAATTTTTGTCAAAAGATGTCCATAAACTTAATTTATAAATTCAAATGTTTATTCATTAGCGTAACAAAGGATTTTCGATATAATGTCACTTTGATCTATAAAAACCTAATGTCGTGTTTAAAATCTTTGACTAACTGGGATAATCTGATCTAAGCTCACTTAATATGTACTATTTAACGACTTTTGCATTATACACAAACCCATTTTGAAAATAGAATATTTCCTTCTACAGGGACAAAACTTAGTCTCCAAATTCCTCATTTGACACGTACTTATTTTCAACATGTTCGAACTTTTACGATTTTTTTAGTGTCACCTCGATCGTGTTTTCCTATACACTCGATTTTAATATTTGATCCAAACCCCACAATTTACACTGCTACATAATCTCCTTACTATAAAATAAACTCCTCATCAACCATCTTCACATCCACTATCTCTCGTGACCTTGATTCTGCTTCGAGATTTTTTTTTCCACCATCCTCTCAAGAATTAGACTCATATCCTTCACCTTCTCAAACATGAACTAGTTACCCATGATAACCAAATTATTGAAACTTGACTGTGTGTTGCATCAAACTTAATCCTTATTATACATGAGGATTTGATTGTCTGGTTAGTCATGATACTTGGAAGCATGGAACATAAACTATTTGCTATAGGCACACCTAGAGTCATGAACCTTGTCTAGGGCAACTCTATTACAACTCGCATGCTATATACTTGATACTTGATTGCTTACATGTACATATTATCAATTTGCAATTTATGTGTGAAATAATTGTTACACTTAATCAAACAACTAATAGAGGATGAAGTACTTGCTCAACAGTTAGTAGAGTACCAAATAACCTACTCAACGATTGGTAGAGGTCATCATGCCTGCTCAACAGTCGGTAGAGGCCCTACAACCTGCTCAACGACTGGTAGAGGCTATCGCACCTGCTCAACAATCGGTAGAGGTTCTTACTCACTGACTGGTAGAAGTCTTTTTCCTGCTCAACAGTTGAACTTATTTTTGGATACATTGTATACGATTCAACCACAAAGTTAATTGTATTATTTTACATGTTTGCTAAGAGTCATAGAAGGACACAAAACCCTAAAGTAAGGTAAATTGTTGATTACGGTCCGGAACGTAATCATAAATTTACAGGTACGTTAAGGTAGTGTGAAATTCTATCAAGGTTTTTCGGTAGCTAATCAATTATAAACTCTAGCTACCTAGTAGTTCATGTAGTCTTTCTATAGTCAATCGACTCACGCATTTCTTTCAAAATTCCTAAAACTTAAGTTTAGTGTTTTGCTAAATTCTTATCCTCTTTGCTATTTCAGACGAACCTAATCCCACCTTTAAAACCCACACATATCAAACCTCTTATCCTAATTATTCGAAACAAATTATTCTATCACCTATAATTTCATGTCGTGCCTTAACCCAAACCACAACTGCCTTAATTTCTACCCAATCACCCTCAAACCTGTGTTTTTAATAACTTCGAGACGAAGTTTCCAATAGTGGGGGAGACTGTAACATCGCATATTTCTCCAAATTTTAATATATATATATATGTGTGTGTGTGTGTGTGTTTGTTTTTAAATATATGTTTTAAAAATCTTAAACTAATAATTATTCAATAAAACGTTGCGTTTTGACACTCTAATACGTTTTTAAAAAAACTATTTGTGACATATTTGGGCTTATATAACCATATTATATACTTATGATAATATAATAATAGTAAATTAATTGCCAAAAAAATATATGCTTGTGCCGGGATTCGAACCCGCGCCCAAGCCGGTTCAACCTACACAGACATGTTAACCATCTGGGCTACAGCCCATGATGTGTTGAATAACCAAACAAAAGATACTTTAACCTTTCCTATTTTGTGCACAGTTGACTTAGAAAGTCAACCAGCGATCCAATGCTTTCCAAATCAATTCAATCCGCGTTTCTTGTTCGTGATTATGTATGGAATGTTTTGGCCGACACTCCAGCGTATTCCCCACGCCAATTAACAAATTAAAAACCTTCCAATTTCATATACAATATGCGTATACGTATTCAATACGGGTCAATCTTACAAAATTACGATTTCGTGAGAATTAGTATAAATTGAGGCCTCCTTTTGACAGCTCTAAGCGCCGAAAATCATATCCCTATACTCAAAACATCCTAAAACACCTTCAAATCTGCGAAATTCGTCTCTGTTGACTTTTTCTTTTGACCCTTCGTTCGAAGCATTAATCGCGCTGTAAGTTTCAATTAATTGTTTGGTTTTGTTGTTCGGCGCTGTGCGAACAATAGCCCCAATGATTCAGGGGCTATTGGTTGTTAATTAACGTTATTAGATAGCTAGGGTTCATCTTGTTCAATTTGGGGATAATGTCTTTCTGCAGGCACCTTTTAAATATATTACGAAACAAAAACATTAACCACCTTATCCACAGATCAGTTGGTAATGCATGTCGCTTAAAACGTGAACCGGCTTTAGGCCTGGGTTCGACCCACGGCCACTACTTTTTATTTCTAAACCATTTATGGAAACAAACCAAGAAGCCTATATAATTAATTAGAACCAAAAACACTCGTTCTCAGGGTCTAGCCCAGTTGGTGGCTAGGCTTGTGATTAAGCCACGAACCGGTCACAGACCCGGGTTCGAGTCCTGGCACAAACCACTTTTTTTTAGTTATCCTTTATACTTATATTTTCTTTATTCTTTTAAAAATAGTTTTAAAAATACTAAAAGTGTTTTATAAAATCTATAAAAATTATTTTATGTTAATCTGATGATAAAGTTTATAATACAATTTTTAGATTTTCAAAAATCATTTATTTATTATATATTATAAATATTACAAGTTTATTCATTAATAATTTTAAAATTCTATAAAAATATACAAACAGATTTACAAAATTTCACGAAAATTATTCTAGACTTATAAACCGATGACCTTTATAAAACTAAATTTTATTTTTGAAAAATATTAATTAATTTATTTTTAATCAATTTAATCTATTTTAATCGTATTAAATTCATAATAAATTCATTTTTCAGTATTTTTATACCAAAATTTTATATAAATTATTTTTGTTCATTTAGAACAGAAATATAAATTCTAATTTGAAACTTTATTAATTTTAATATTTTTAGTCATTAATACTATATTTTGACAAATAAATATAAATATACTATTATTAAGAAAATAATTTTACAAAAATTATTTTCATATCTAAAACATTATAATACAACCATCTTTAATCAAATTTTACAAAAAGTCTTTTGTTTATTTATTTTTTTCCTAATTTCTTTTATTTATTAAACCAGTAACAATATATCTAATTAACAACTAAACAATTGCCTATCCCCAAATTAGGAACCCTAGAATACCTCTAGACTAGAAAACTTAGACTTTCCCAACACTTATATTATTGCCTTAAACATAGGGTGATACTTGGATACTTACGAGCCACGTTTATTCTATATCAAGAGAGTCAATCCTAGCACTAAGGTGAGTTTACATAGCCCGTTTTTCCATTTCACTATTTTGGGGTGAAACATGTTTAAACATTTTATACACTATCATTACTCATTGTTACATTATTGAAACTTGTGATTCAATTACACTATCATTTACTCATTCTATCATTTGACTGTAACAAAAAGACACAGTACAATCATTAACATTGATCAAGCCGCCTGTTTACGAATCTTTTCTTGTGTACGAATCTTTGACTGTAACAAAAAGACACAGTACCGATAGTTATGTCCTTTAAAATTCGAGTCTTTTCTTGTGTACGAATCTTTGTGTCATTGTCGTATCGTGAGTCCGATAACCGTCCAGTTAGCCTCGTATCCTTTATATGAGTCTGTAGCATGATCAAATATTTAATGGCCTTCACATTCCTCCATTCAGGTGCCCGAAACTTCAAATGTAACGATGGGTATGTCCTTTCGAGTCTTTTCTTATATACGAATCTCTATGTCATTATCGCATCATGAGTCCACTTACCGTCCGGTCTGCTTCGTATCCTTTATCTAAGTCCGTAGAAAGATCAGATATCATATGGCCTTTCCGTTAATCCATTCAGGAGCCCGAAAATCAAATGTACCGATAGTTACGTCCTTTAAGACTCGAGTCTATTCTTGTGTTCGAATCTCTATTTCATTATCGCATCGTGAGTCCGTTTACCGTCAAGTCCACTTCGTATCCTTTATCTGAGTCAGTTGCATGATGAGATATCTTATGTTCCTCCAGTTCCTCCATTCGGGTGCCGAAAACTTCAAATGTACCGATAGTTACGTCCTTTAAGACTCGAGACTCTTCTTGTGTACGAATCTTTATGTCATTATCGCATCGTGAGTCCGATTACCGTTTGGTCCACTTCATATCCTTTATCTGAGTCGGTTGCATGATGAGTAATCTTATGGCCTTCCCATTCCTCCATTCGGGTGCCCGAAAATTCAAATGTACTGATAGTTACGTACTTTATAACTCGAGTCTTTTCTTGTGTACGGATCTCTATGTCATTGTCGCATCATGAGTCCGATTACCATCCGGTCAGCTTAGTATCCTTTATCTAAGTCTATTGCATGATCAGATATCTTACGGCCTTCCTGTTCCTCCATTCGGCTGCCTGAAAATTCAAATGCACCGATGGTTATGTCCTTTAAAACTTGAGTCTTTTCTTGTGTACGAATCTCTATGTCATTGTCGCATCGTGAGTCTGATTACCGTCCAGTTAGCCTCGTATCCTTTATCTAAGTCTGTAGCATGATCAAATATTTAATGGCCTTCCTGTTCCTCCATTCGGGTGCCCGAAACTACAAATTACCGATTATTACGTCCTTTAAAACTCAAGTCTTTTGTTGTGTACGAATCTCTATGTCATTGTGGCATCGTGAGTCTGATTACCATCCAGTCCACTTCGTAACCTTTATCTAAGTCTGTTTCATGATTAGATATCTTATGGCCATCTCGTTCCTCCATTCGGTTGCCCGAAACTTCAAATGTACCGATAGTTACCTCCTTTAAAACGCGAGTCTTTTCTTGTGTACGAATCTCTATGTGATTGTCGCATCGTGAGTCTGATTACCGTCCGGTCAGCTTTGTATCCTTAATCTGAGTCTGTAAAATGATTAAATATCTTATGGTCTTCCCGTTCCTCCATCCGGATGCCCGAAACTTCAAAAGTACTAATAGTTACGACCTTTAAAACTCGAGTCTTTTCTTGTGTATGAATCTCTTTGTCTTTGTCACATCGTGAGTCTGATTACAATCCGGTCAACTTCGTATCTGTTATCTGAGTCTGTTGCATGATAAGACATCTTATGGCCTCCCCGCTCCTCCATTCGGGTGCCCGCAACTTCAAATGTATCGATAATTATGTCCTGTAAAACGCGAGTCTTTTCTTATGTACGAATCTCTATGTCATTGTTGCATCGTGAGTCGATTACCGCCCGGTCAGCTTTGTATCATTAATCTGAGTTTGTAGATTGATCAAATATCTTATGGCCTTCCCGTTCCTCCATTCGGGTGCCCGAAGCTTCAAATGTACCGATTGTTACTTCCTTTAAAACTCGAGTTTTTTCTTATGTACGAATCTCTATGTCATTGTCGCATTGTGAGTCTGATTACCGTCCTGTCAGATTCTTATCCTTTATCTGAGGTATGTTGCATGAACAGATATCTTATGGCCTTCCCGTTCATCCATTCGGGTGCCCGAAACTTCAAATGTACCGATAGTTATGTCGTTTAAAATTCGAGTCTTTTATTGTGTACGAATATCTATGTCATTGTCGCATCATGAGTCAGATTACTGTCCAGTTAGCTTCGTTTCCTTTATCTGAGTCTGTTGCATGATAAGATATCTTATGGCCTTCCCGTTCATCCATTCGGGTGCCCGAAACTTCAAATGTACCGATAGTTATGTCCTATAAAATTCGAGTCTTTTCTTGTGTAAAAATCTCCGTGTCATTGTCGTATCGTGAGTCTGATGCCCGTCTAGTTAGCCTCGTATCCTTTATATGAGTCTGTAGCATGATCAAATATTTAATGGCCTTCATATTCCTCCATTCAGGTGCCCGAAACATTAAACGTAACGATGGGTATGTCCTTTCGAGTCTTTTCTTGTATACGAATCTCTATGTCATTGTCGCATATGAGTCCGCTTACCGTCCGATCTGCTTCGTATCCTTTATCTGAGTACGTAGAAAGATCAGATATCTTATGGCCTTCCCGTTAATCCATTCGGGTGCCCGAAAATCAAATGTACCGATAGTTACGTCCTTTAAGACTCGAGTCTCATCTTGTGTACGAATCTCTATTTCATTATCACATCGTGAGTCCGTTTACCGTCAAGTCCACTTCGTATCCTTTATCTGAGTCGGTTGCATGATGAGGTATCTTATGGCCCTCCCTTTCCTCCATTCGGGTGCCCAAAACTTCAAATGTACCGATAGTTACGTCCTTTAAGACTCGAGACTCTTATTGTGTACGAATCTTTATGTCATTATCGCATCGTGAGTCCGATTACCGTCCAGTCCACTACATATCCTTTATCTGAGTCGGTTGCATGATGAGTCATCTTATGGCCTTCCCGTTCCTCCATTCGGGTGCCCGAAACTTCAAATGTACTGATAGTTACGTCCTTTTAACTCGAGTCTTTTCTTGTGTACGGATCTCTATGTCATTGTCGCATCATGAGTCCGATTACCATCCGGTCAACTTAGTATCCTATATTAGAATCTATTGCATGATCAGATATCTTACGGCCTTCCTGTTCCTCCATTCGGGTGCCCGAAAAGTCAAATGTACCGATGGTTATGTCCTTTTAAACTTGAGTCTTTTCTTGTGTACGAATCTCTATGTCATTGTCGCATCATGAGTCTGATTACCATCCAGTTAGCCTCGTATCCTTTATCTCAGTCTGTAGCATGATCAGATATTTAATGGCCTTCCCGTTCATACATTCGGGTGCCCGAAACTATAAGTGTACCGATTAATACGTCCGTTAAAACTGTTGGGCTATGTTATTAGAGGTTTGCGTTTGTCTTGGGCTTGATATTGTTCTTGTTCTAGTTAGTTTTCGGCCCAAGGGGCCCATGTAAAGTGACCGCCCTATGTAACTATAAATAGGGGGTTCCTTAGTTGTTTTGTGGTTGCTAGTCTTTTGTTATCTCATTCTATTGTACTCGGCTAGTGTGTGTACCAGACGTCTCTCTGAAGACGTGTGCACTTAATCAATATAATCATTCTACTTCAAGTTTCTTCTTTGTTCTTTACATATAATCATTGTTTCCGCCTTTGGTTGTGTGTTGTTTGATACCCGGTAGAGAAGATCTTGGACTTACAATTGGTATCAGAGCCTAAGAAGTCTTTCGAAGGCTCGGTTGCGGTATCAAAGAAAGACGATCAAAGAAGTTCGTGCGAGTTAAAAAGAAATGGATCAAATTATTAATCAGGCTAACTTAAATGGACTAAATGCTGACCAGCTACTCGTAGATGCACAAGTAGACAAAGCCATGGAATCCGTCATTGGCACCCATCAAAAAATCCCTGTTCTTCAACTCGGAATGTCTTATTCCGAGTGGAAATTCAGGTTCATTCAAGTCTTGAAAATTAAAGACTCAAAGGCTCTACGATCCATCCTGAATGGTCCCTGTGTGATCACATACGTGGTTAATGAAGCAACTGGGGCTACTGCCATCAAACCCAAAAGTCTGTACTCTGATGAGGATCACGAAAGGACTGACATTGACGAAAGGGCACTTGCTTATCTTCATCAAGGACTCTCACCTGAAGTGTCCATTGGAGTTTGTGACACTACTACTACTAAAGAACTTTGGGAAGCTCTTGAGAATCTGTATGAAGGCAACGAAGAAATGAAAGAGAGCAGAAGGGAAATGTTGAGTCAAAAATTCAATGCTTTCAATCATGTTCCTGGTGAAACTCTAGAAAGTCAGATTCAACGTTTTGTGGCACTTGTAAGTGAGATGAAGTCAAATGATATGGATAACTCAGTGATGAACAAGAAATTACTGAACACTCTACCACGAAGTTGGGACTCAAATGTGACACTAATCAAGATAACCAAAGATCTGGCTCGACTCACCCTGTCTGAAACCATCTCCTTGATCAAATCCTACGACCTTGATGACAGACAACGTTATCTGACTCAAACTGCTAGTTACAACAATGCAATCATTGCTACTCCTAGCAATGCTCTCATATCTCAGCAAGAACCTCAACGATCCTCGTTGTACTCCTATCCTGCTAGTGGATCTTCATATCCACCAATGTTTGCATCTAACTCATCCAAAAATTCAACACCACCACCCCAGTCAACAGTTGCTGCTGGATCTTCACCCTCTCCACTCACTTCCTCTACTGTAACTCAGTCAACTGTGAAAATCCCAAAGGATCTCGAAAACAACCTAAGCTTGTTTGCTGGATTTATGAATTGCTATAATGCCTTCTTGACAGGACAGCTCACTGCCAAAGATGTTGGAGCTTGTGACTTGAATGATGTTAATCAAGATGATATAGAGGAAATGGACTTAACTTGGCAAATAGCCATGGTAGTTCATCGGGCAAATAAATTTGTGAAGAAGACTGGGCGAAACGTGTGGGAATCCTTCTAAGAAACTTGGGTGGGATAAAACAAAGATGCGCTGCTATAACTGTGATGAACCTGGTCACTTTGCTCGTGAGTGCACCAAGCCCAAAAAGGAGATGGAAACTTCTGCTCCTGCAGCCGCTGCCTCTGCATCTGCTTCCAGCACTCAGCCAGCTACCACTCGTACTGACTCTACGTCCCCAAATTCCAACAAAGCCAAAGTTGCTCAATCAGGAGGTGGATGGGATTGGACGTCACAAATAGAGGACCTGAAGATTGCTGAAGACACTGTATACAAAGCACTCATGGCTCAGATGGATGATGACTACATTCCTTCAGTTGCTGAGGTACATTCTGAAACTCTAGCTGAATCTTGTTGCACTGAAAGGTGCAAAGTTAAAATTAAGGGGTTTACTAAACTCTCTCTGCATACATACAACTTGAATATGAAAAAATGGCCTTTTGGGACATTAAAAAGAAATTTCATTCTTATAAAGAAATGGTTGAAAAACAAAAACATGATATCAAGCGTTTGCATCAAGAGGTGAGTGATCACAAATGTCGATACTTAGACTTCAAACGACTGTCTGATACTTTGACCACTGAATTGATCGATTTAAAATCAAAATTTGAAAATGCTGATTTTAACTTTAAAAAATTCGACTGTTCTAGTGACAAAGTCAAAAAAATGATCAATACCCAGTTAAAGTACAGACCAAAAGAAGTGAGAAATAAAGTTCTGGGGTTTGTGGAAATTCCACCACCCTTTAATGAAAATTATTCCTCAATTCCCATGTCGGATGAAGAATTGTTGGCTCTGCTTGTTAAAGGATACGGTCCTCCAACAGTAGAGCCAACCAGTCGACCATTGAGGGATCAAGCTGAAATTTCCAAACCAGAATCGATCCCCATCAGAATCTCTAAGCCCACATACAGACAACAAGCTCCATCAAAAACTTTTGTCAAGTCTCAAGATGTCTCCAAGCAGACCGAGACGTTAAATTTTGAGAAAAATAAAGAAACTGACAGAGTTTTTGATGTAAAAAGGGATGAGGTTCCAGTTTCAAATAATACAACTGAATCAAATGTCTTAAAGGAAAATGATTTTGAAACTGAAACGACATCTGTTCAGACCCCTCAGTCAGACTCAAGTGTAACTTATGAGTTTGATTTCATGAAACAAATCCGGGAACTTTGTCTAAGGCAAAGAGCAAACAGCAACGACAATCCGACCAATTTGTCATCATACTCAGATGATTCGCCAGTGTCTGAACCTGACTTGTAACGCCCCGCTTTTCCCGAATAATATAATAATAATAATAATTTTATTTATTTATTTATTCTTAAAACGACTCGTTAATTCGTTAACAATAACATCTCTTCAACAGGAAATACATTCTTATTGCATTAATAAATTTAATTATCTAAATTCGCCAAATAACGCGTTGTAAGTAATAACATACTAGTAAACTGACACTTAACCTGGTAAATTTCTAAACGCGACAAAATATATATATATATATATATATATATATATATATATATATATATATATATATATATATAATAAATACGTAGTTCAAATACTCGTTTTAATTAGTTTTACATTTATATGTTACGTGAAATAACTATCTAGGGGTTAAACGAGTCCAGATCATAAACGAGACCCGAGTCGATAACTAGTTGGTTTTAAACAATAACTCTCCACCTAACCCACTTATCAAACCCTAACTATTTAAACAAACTAGCTTCTCCATTTTCCCTTCATCCCTTGCAACCTCTAAACCCTTCCTCATCTCCCTCAACATAAGCAGCGCCGCTGCCGCCAACCACCACCCAAGCCTCACAATCACAACCCATCCCCTCTAATTCCTGAACATCGCCTCCCCTACCTCGTCACTAAAACAACGTGGCGGCAGCAACAACAAGACTTCACATGAACCCGACACCATACCTTATTCGATGACGCCTCCTCGTGATTCCATCGAATACATCGTTTAAGAGCAGAATGGGTTCCATTGGTGACCAGCTAACAGTCGTTTGCTCCCCTTGACTGGCCGCGGTCGGACGGTACAGTGACTCGTCGGTACAAGTGGTGATAGGTGATGGTGCCGTTTGTTTTAGTCGTTCGTTGGTGTTGGTTTGTTAACAGTGCAGTGCCGATTGTCTTTCTCTTCTTCTTTCTTTGAGGTATAATTTCAAATTCATTTGTCATGGGTGGTGTATGTTTGGATTATGAGGTTGTGGTTTTCAAGAAATAAAAGTAACAGATCGATGGGTGATATGAATTCTTGTATCTACATATAAATAATATAAAAGTTTCAAGAGATTAATTTCAAATATTTATGCGGTTACAAATAAGCATGACACCTTCTATTACCTATATGCTAATATTATCAAATGCAGAAAATGTGTGAAACCTTGTCGGGTATTTAATTTGTTTTTTTATCAATTATTTTATTCATTTTATAAATGTAAACTAAACAAAAAAAATATATGTTCTATACTGCATATTATAGAATTGTGAAATGTAGTTACCAAAATATATATCCTACGTATAAAGGAATCAACTTAAACCCAATAAATTATTGTATTTATTTTGCAAAACCATAGATGGTTTTGTTTTATAAACAACTTTGGTAAATGAATAATATTAAACGAAAGGATTACAAAGAATTATTTAAATGGCCGTCGATCCTAACTTGAGATATTGGGGAATTAGAATTAATTGAATGTTGCAATAATATTTAGGAACCCGTAACTCAAGCTATAGGGACTGTAGCCGTTTTTCATTAGTTCCTTGCACGGTTATCCCTACCATTAAGGTGAGTATACTTGACCCATTTTTATGCTTTTAAACCACTTTTGGGTTGCAACATGTACCATTATTAAACTCACACCATGCACACAATCATTCTTATACAAACACTCAATCCGTATACATGCTTAATTGTTATGCTATATGTGCTATTCATGCTATATACTTATGCTTAACTGTCTAGCCACCCTTAACATGTATAGCGCTATAGGAGTAGCACACCGCCCTATTTGTGGGTCATTGTTAAGGCATACATACATACTCTTACGGTCTAACACTTCGGTGTTAGGGATGCAATTATATTATACATAACGGTCTAACACTTCGGTGTTAGGGATGCAATTATATTATACATAACGGTCTAACACTTCGGTGTTAGGGATGCAATTATATTATACATAACGGTCTAACACTTCGGTGTTAGGGATGCAATTATATTATACATAACGGTCTAACACTTCGGTGTTAGGGATGCAAACTAGTGGACACTTTGGCTTGACTTTTAGTTAATGCATGCTAGTATGATTCATAGTTTAGTATACATTAGCATGTGGATCTGAGTTTTATTCAATCTTTATACTACGTACGTATTCAAACTTGTATACTCGCCAACATAATTTGTGTTGACAGATACTTTATACATGTTGCAGGAAACGCTTGATAAGATGATACAAGAAATCTTACTTAGGATTCGGACTAGAAACAAACGACTCTAACTACCATTTATTTCATGATTATGCTTGTAGTATTTTTCTTTGAACAATTTGTACTTTGTTGAACCTTAGCAATGAATGAAATCTATTTAATCTATTGTCACAAGTTAGTGTTATGACGTCTTTGAACAATCTATCCCAAGTCTCGCCCCGATGTATTCCGCCATCGGTTGGGGTGTGACAGATTGGTATCAGAGCCATAACTATAGGGAATTAGGAAAATTGCCATGATTGACCTAGTCTATAGTTAGGAACCTTTATTTGACTACTTCTTTTACATGCTTGAAATACTTGATTTTCCTACTTGCTTCTTATCAATTTCATATCAATTTCTTAAACCTTAAAGATGCATACCTTTCCTAAGGCAAAGTCTACTCCAAAACAAAGGCTCGTATTTCACAAACGAAAGAATATCACCGAAATAGGAGTGATTCCTTTACTTTGGTGATAACTTTCAATCCTTCATTTTTCTAAAATTTTCGAAATTTCACCATCGAGATAGGAGTGATTTCCTTACCTTGATGGCAATTCCAGTCATCTCATTCTAGTGAAACCTTACCAAAGAGTTAGGATTAACTTCCTTTACTCTTTGGATAAGTACCAATCCACAATTCGAAGACGACATCATCGAGTTAGGAGTGATATCCACATCTTGATGACTAGTTTCATATTCCCTTATCTTGTAGAAGCTCTACTACCAAGTTAAGAGTGAATCCCTTTATCTTGGTAGCGCTTCATTCCTATACATTATCATAGCAACTTCGTCATCAAGCTAGGAGTGATTCCCTTTACCTTGATGATTAGTTCCATTCCTTGAATTTTTCAATCTCTACAAAATCTTAAACTTTCGATTGAGAATGGACATGTAGTAACTAGAATGGTGAATACCGTTAACCGAAATCTCGGCGAGAGTATTTCCACCTATTAGGCCAAAGCATGTTTCCAAACTCAACGGTAAATTCGAATCACTTTGGTTAAGCGTAGTTCCGTTTCGGAACAATCCAACCCTTGTAAATCTCTTTTACATTCTGCAATCAGCTTCAAGTCCATTTTATTAGATGCATTACTTAAACCTCTCTCACTTCTGCCTAATCCTAGTTTTGAATTTCTCAAAATTATCAGTAAACATCATTACTTTTGAAAGTATCTAATTTTTTTTTAACATCTTCAAGCATTTTAATAAAACTTTTTATAATAAATCCGGTTTCATATTAAAGCGTTTTATTATCAATTATTTTCGATTATGCACTTTACAAAGTTTTCTCCAACCTTATACATCAATTTGCAATCGATTCTATAAAAGTTATATTTTAAACAAACCGAAATTTTCACATTTATGACATTTTGTTCAAATAAAATATCAAATAAATATGTTCGAGTACTATAAGTTATTAATATTATAAATATTCCAAAATATTTATACATCAAAAACCTTTACTTTATGTATTTTTTCACTGATATTATCCTATTTCACATTTTATTCTTATCTATTTTACATTATACCAAATTAATTTTAAAATGAATTAATAATCCAATTATTATTCTATACCTTCTAACATTTAATAATGTCTAATTTACGAAAATACAACCAATTATTAGTTTACGTTATTATATTTATGTCATATTTGATTCAACCCATATGAATCCCTTCATAACATACTCAAAATTTTTAACAAATATTTACCTACACTTTAGAATTTCATTATCTTTCGTACTTCGTTTTACCTTTCTAAATCTTCCCTGCATTTTCTAAAAACAAACTGGTTCAAAACAGGCACACAATTATTTTCGTTATGCGTGATTTCGTAATGCAAAAAAAAAAAACTGCGAATATGAATTTTTCTTTCATGAACATGAAGTCCTTTACTTACCTATTTCATACCTAGTTTACAATTGAATTTTTTTTTTTCAACATATGAAACTTGACCTTCTCATATATAGGTTACAATAAGAATCATAAGCTCTTTCGCAAGCAAACATTTATAAATTATTAATTCTTATTTTTGTAAAACCAATCATTTTCATAAACTTGATTTCATGTCAACTAGTCTATACCTACATATCTACAAATTTGCAAGCTTAACGAGCTAAACTATTTACTAACAACATTTTCATTTTCCACAACCAAGATTTAAATTCCAACTATATTCCGTATACGTCATTCCCTACGAAATTTGATTATTTATCAACCAAAAACTTCATTTTTTCCAATATCAAAATTTCCTTATCATCCATCACTCACTTTCGATATGTGTCCTCCATTTCTACAATCACTGGCTTACATATTGTTAATATTCTTCAACACATTTTATACCTCTATCTCTTACAAAACATAGTTAGTCCTTAATTACTCTTGCCAAGGGACTAATTATTTCATTTTTCAATAAACTCAAACATTACTTTCCATCCTGATTGTTCATAAACCTTATCTTCGTATGGTATAATCACAGTTACCTCTACATGTACGTTTACACTTGCATCTTAACACTTTTGCTATTACAATTTCAATTTTAATACGTTTATCTACCCAACAACTAGTAGAGGTCCATATGTCCTCTCGACTGTTGGATACATTTCTAGATACACCTTCTTAGATACAATATACTTATAATACATTATTCGATATGTTTTGATACACATAAATCTTTCCATAAACTACGAAGCCTAATACTTGAAATTCGATGCATATTCTATGATACTTGCAAACTTGATCATACATGAAACTTGTTTATCCATGAAACCTAAGTCTTGATTTTGCGTATGACTAGATTTTCCCATGATATTGAAAATGAGTATCCTATAATACTTGTAATATTCTATAAACTTAATTTTTCACTTAATGCTTATAAATCATCAAAAAAAAAAACATTCTATCCACAAATCTGAACTCGCTTATACCTAAAACTCAAATCACCCTAGCACTCATGTTGAATCTCTTTTAAACTTGGAAAAGTAAATGATCCCTTGCTATTTCAACGGATGCATAAACATTACTCCGTGGATTACACTTACAACAATTATAGGAATACATCTCCAAGGGATGTAGCCTTCCAGGCAACCAGTTTTGGTTGTAGCCCATACCTAAATTCATACGTGCTTATATTCATATACATACTCTGTTTCGTTAATACTAGCGTGCCTACGTGCATACATCATCATTACCTAAGTCGTCGCTTACCACGTGTTCGTTTTACAAATATAATGATTGGATCGTAGAGTTTGGGCACATTTACATCTTATCCATCGTTTTATTTCGAGTTAGTGTCATAGAAAGACATAACACCCTGATGTAAGGTAAATTGACGATTGCGGTCCGGAACGTAATCATGAATTTACAGGTACGTTAAGGTGAAATGAAATTCTATTTAGGATTGTTGGTAGATACTCGGAACAAATTCGAAATACCAAAAAGGTGTGGTGAGTTAGTTACAGTACACCCTATATATAAACACTAATTGTGTGTTGAAGATGTGACTGAGGGTCGGACCAAGGACCAATTCTAGTCAACCTGAGCAAATCACAATAAGCCTTACCCTAAGTCTAAGCATAATCTTTCAAAATAATTAAAGCATTAATTAAACAATTCTCTATAAAGCTTGCAACTCATCTAAACTCGAAAACACGAACATCAACCCTCACATACATATACTTCCTGACGTTCGCAATAGTACCTAACAACCTTTTCTAAATAAATTTCGGGACGAAATTTCCTAAAGTAGGGGAGACTGTAACGCCCCGCTTTTCCCGAATAATATAATAATAATAATTTTATTTATTTATTTATTCTTAAAACAACTCGTTAATTCGTTAACAATAACATCTCTTCAACAGGAAATACATTCTTATTGCATTAATAAATTTAATTATCTAAATTCGCCAAATAACGCGTTGTAAGTAATAACATACTAGTAAACTGACACTTAACCTGGTAAATTTCTAAACGCGACAAAATATATATATATATATATATATATATATATATATATATATAATAAATACGTAGTTCAAATACTCGTTTTAATTAGTTTTACATTTATATGTTACGTGAAATAACTATCTAGGGGTTAAACGAGTCCAGATCATAAACGAGACCCGAGTCGATAACTAGTTGGTTTTTAAACAATAACTTTCCACCTAACCCACTTATCAAACCCTAACTATTTAAACAAACTAGCTTCTCCATTTTCCCTTCATCCCTTGCAACCTCTAAACCCTTCCTCATCTCCCTCAACATAAGCAGCGCCGCTGCCGCCAACCACCACCCAAGCCTCACAATCACAACCCATCCCCTCTAATTCCTGAACATCGCCTCCCCTACCTCGTCACTAAAACAACGTGGCGGCAGCAACAACAAGACTTCACATGAACCCGACACCATACCTTATTCGATGACGCCTCCTCGTGATTCCATCGAATACATCGTTTAAGAGCAGAATGGGTTCCATTGGTGACCAGCTAACAGTCGTTTGCTCCCCTTGACTGGCCGCGGTCGGACGGTACAGTGACTCGTCGGTACAAGTGGTGATAGGTGATGGTGCCGTTTGTTTTAGTCGTTCGTTGGTGTTGGTTTGTTAACAGTGCAGTGCCGATTGTCTTTCTCTTCTTCTTTCTTTGAGGTATAATTTCAAATTCATTTGTCATGGGTGGTGTATGTTTGGATTATGAGGTTGTGGTTTTCAAGAAATAAAAGTAACAGATCGATGGGTGATATGAATTCTTGTATCTACATATAAATAATATAAAAGTTTCAAGAGATTAATTTCAAATATTTATGCGGTTACAAATAAGCATGACACCTTCTATTACCTATATGCTAATATTATCAAATGCAGAAAATGTGTGAAACCTTGTCGGGTATTTAATTTGTTTTTTTATCAATTATTTTATTCATTTTATAAATGTAAACTAAACAAAAAAAATATATGTTCTATACTGCATATTATAGAATTGTGAAATGTAGTTACCAAAATATATATCCTACGTATAAAGGAATCAACTTAAACCCAATAAATTATTGTATTTATTTTGCAAAACCATAGATGGTTTTGTTTTATAAACAACTTTGGTAAATGAATAATATTAAACGAAAGGATTACAAAGAATTATTTAAATGGCCGTCGATCCTAACTTGAGATATTGGGGAATTAGAATTAATTGAATGTTGCAATAATATTTAGGAACCCGTAACTCAAGCTATAGGGACTGTAGCCGTTATTCATTAGTTCCTTGCACGGTTATCCCTACCATTAAGGTGAGTATACTTGACCCATTTTTATGCTTTTAAACCACTTTTGGGTTGCAACATGTACCATTATTAAACTCACACCATGCACACAATCATTCTTATACAAACACTCAATCCGTATACATGCTTAATTGTTATGCTATATGTGTTATTCATGCTATACTTATGCTTAACTGTCTAGCCACCCTTAACATGTATAGCGCTATAGGAGTAGCACACCGCCCTATTTGTGGGTCATTGTTAAGGCATACATACATACTCTTACGGTCTAACACTTTGGTGTTAGGGATGCAATTATATTATACATAACGGTCTAACACTTCGGTGTTAGGGATGCAATTATATTATACATAACGGTCTAACACATCGGTGTTAGGGATGCAATTATATTATACATAACGGTCTAACACTTCGGTGTTAGGGATGCAATTATATTATACATAACGGTCTAACACTTCGGTGTTAGGGATGCAATTATATTATACATAACGGTCTAACACTTCGGTGTTAGGGATGCAAACTAGTGGACACTTTGGCTTGACTTTTAGTTAATGCATGCTAGTATGATTCATAGTTTAGTATACATTAGCATGTGGATCTGAGTTTTATTCAATCTTTATACTACGTACGTATTCAAACTTGTATACTCGCCAACATAATTTGTGTTGACAGATACTTTATACATGTTGCAGGAAACGCTTGATAAGATGATACAAGAAATCTTACTTAGGATTCGGACTAGAAACAAACGACTCTAACTACCATTTATTTCATGATTATGCTTGTAGTATTTTTCTTTGAACAATTTGTACTTTGTTGAACCTTAGCAATGAATGAAATCTATTTAATCTATTGTCACAAGTTAGTGTTATGACGTCTTTGAACAATCTATCCCAAGTCTCGCCCCGATGTATTCCGCCATCGGTTGGGGTGTGACATGACTCTGACTCTAGTGCAGACTCAGCCTACACAAATGCTTCTAGCTATAAGTCATGTGACACAGTTGAATCATCTGAGGACATGTCCACTTTGAATAAATTTGTTTCTGTGTCTGTTCAAAATGCATTTGCTTCAGATGAAGAGAGTGTAAAATCAAACACTCTTGTAGTTGAAAACGTTTCTGACAAAACTTACTGTGATGCTTCTGATGCTGTGAATGTTACTAATTCGATTGATTCTTGTGTAGAAAGTTTAATTATTGAGGATTGGGTAGACGATGGGGATGAAGTCGATGACTCTGATTCACTTGCATTAAATAATAAAAATCAGAGAAACAATTTTTCAATTTCTGTTAAAGACAAAAATATTTGTGTGGGCTCGTTTGTTTTGAGCATAAACCCTTGTGACTTATCGTCTGACTCTTTGTTTGATCATTCAGATTCTGTTCTGAACCTGACTCTGACTCTAGTGCAGACTCAGCCTACACAAATGCTTCTAGCTATAAGTCATGTGACACAGTTGAATCATCTGAGGACATGTCCACTTTGAATAAATTTGTTTCTGTGTCTGTTCAAAATGCATTTGCTTCAGATGAAGAGAGTGTAAAATCAAACACTCTTGTAGTTGAAAACGTTTCTGACAAAACTTACTGTGATGCTTCTGATGCTGTGAATGTTACTAATTCGATTGATTCTTGTGTAGAAAGTTTAATTATTGAGGATTGGGTAGACGATGGGGATGAAGTCGATGACTCTGATTCACTTGCATTAAATAATAAAAATCAGAGAAACAATTTTTCAATTTCTGTTAAAGACAAAAATATTTGTGTGGGCTCGTTTGTTTTGAGCATAAACCCTTGTGACTTATCGTCTGACTCTTTGTTTGATCATTCAGATTCTGTTATTTTATCTAATTCGTGTGACAAATCAAAAAATCTTTTGGTTAAACAATCAAGTACAGGTAGGGCTGGGAAATATGTTCCACCGAAACATGTTTTGCCAAAATATGAAAAACAAAATTGTTCAAATCAAAGAAACAGGTATTCAAAACCAGCATCACACAGGTACAGCAATGTGAACAAATCCCTTGGATCTGAAGAATCTGCAAGATCTTAGGGGGATTCACATGTAAAGCGTCAGATATGCTACACATGTGGAATCCCAGGACACATTGCTCGAAATTGTAAATCAAATCTTGCAAGCTGGAAACATCAGAAGGCTCCAAACGGGAATCATCATCACTTTCAGCCAATGATGGTTGAGAAACCTAAGTCAGTGAAAGTTGACACCTCCAAGGTGAAGCCTTCTGATGGTGATTGGAATAGAAATAAGCAATTCAAATAGTCACGTAAAATACCTAAGCAACAAAAGAAAGCTTTCAAAAGATTATCAGATTTCAAAGACAAATTGGTTTTACAAAACAAGTTGCATTGGAAACCAAAATGTTCTACTCCAAATTCCTCCCCGTCAGTAGGATCTTCTTGTTCAGTTGATAATTTGTCTAGTCTTTGTGCTTCTGTCTCAACCGCTAACATGCATTGGATGAAAGTCCAGTACATAGATAGCAATGGTGTGCCCAAAACTACTATGGCTTGTGTGCCAACTAATAATTGATCATATGTCATGTGCAGGGACAACTATGGCGGACTATCATTCGTCTCTGGTACATTGATAGTGGTTGTTCAAGGCACATGACAGGAGACTTATCCCAACTTACAGATGTGGAATTTTTTAATGGTGGATTTGTTTCTTTTGCGGGTGGTGAAAAAGGTCAGATAACTCAAAGGGGAACGGTAAGAAATGGTGATCTTCAGTTTAACAAAGTTAACTATGCTCCTGAACTAAAGCATAGTTTACTAAGTGTTTCCCAAATCTGTGATAATGGTTACTCAACTCACTTTACCGATAAAAGTTGCTTCATATTGAAACCTGGAGTTGTGATTCCAGAAGAATGGGTATTACTAAAATCTGAACGTAGGGGAAATGCTTATGTCATCAACATGAACAAACCTCCTTCTGAGAACGTTACTTGTCTTTTCTCAAAAGTATCTCAAAACAATGCCATTCTATGGCATCGTCGTCTTGAACATGCTAATGCTAAAAACCTAAACAGGGTTGCTAAACTGGGGTTGGTAAGGGATTTGCCAATACGTGATTTTATAACCATCGAAAAATGTGTTGCATGTGTTAGAGGAAAACATCATCGTAAACCACATCATCCTAAGTTAGTAAACACTATTGATTCTCTCTTGCAACTGATTCACATGGATCTATTTGGTCCGGTGAATGTGCTCAGTATTTCTCGTAAAGCTTACTACTTAGTAATAACTGATGATTTCTCACGTTTTACTTGGGTTTTCTTTTTGGCTAACAAAAGTGAGACTACAGAAATAGTAAAACAGTTTTTCGTCTTAATGGAGAATCAGACCAACTTGAAGGTAAAGAGCATCCGGTGTGACAATGGCACTGAGTTCAAAAATGCAGAGTTAAACCATTTCTGTGCTCAGAAAGGGATAGCACGTCAATTCAGCTCAACAAGGACGCCACAGCAAAATGGAGTCGCCGAAAGAAGAAATCGCACTCTGATTGAAGCTGCTCGCACAATGTTGTGTGATTCACAGCTTCCTACCTTCTTTTGGGCAGAAGCTGTGAACACAGCCTGTTATGTGCAAAACCGAGTTCTCGTCAACAAAGCACGAATGAAAACACCCTACGAAATGTTGTTTGGCCACAAACCCTCCGTTAAGCATTTTCGTGCTTTTGGTTGTCCGTGCACATTGTTGCATTTGGATGCTACTCCAAAGTTTGATGCGAAAGCTGACGACTGCTATTTTGTTGGCTATGCTGGCAAAACTGCATATAGGGTTTACAACAAACAAACGAAGTTAATCGTAGAGTTCTTTGACGTGCGTTGGCTTGAGGAGAATGAGACGGATGCTAGAGTGGGTCCAGATTGGTTATTTGACTATGATACTCTCTTTCGATCTTTTAATATTTTTGATGATGTGTTTAGTGGTGTTTATACAGATGCTACAGGTACTTCCACATACGCCACTGTTTCCTCATCCTCTGTCAGTTATGATGCATCGAATGAGGGGGATGATGTACCTGCATCGTCATCATCACAACAACACTCAGTGTCTATCGAATCTCATGCTCCCACTGTGGATCCTGTGCAACTGGGAGAGGAAGAAGATCTATCTTCGGATACTTTGGTTCCTGCCTTTTATGATCCTATACCTCCAGAATGCACGGTAGAGCACAATGCTGACAACGAAGCTGATACTGACACCACGGAAGAAACCGCAGCCGGTAGCATCACGTCTTTGCCTGCAGATGTTTCAGTTCCAGACAGAGGCATTCCTACAAATATTCAACGAGATCATCGACTGGAAAACATCATTGGTTTAGTCGATGCAGGTGTCTTTACCAGGAGTCAAACTGGTGACATCAACAGATGCTTATACTCATGCTTTATTTCACAAATTGAGCCAAAGACTACTGCTATGGCTATGCGAGAACCAAGCTAGGTTGATGCAATGCAAGATGAACTGAATCAGTTTGAGAAGCTAAAAGTCTGGAAGTTAGTCAAGCTACCTACGGGAAAGCGACCTCTTGGCACAAGATGGGTTTATCGAAACAAACGAGATGACAGTGGGGTGATTGTAAGAAACAAAGCAAGATTAGTTGTACAGGGATTCAGACAGATTGAAGGTTTGGATTATGATGAAGTATATGCCCCGGTTGCAAGGTTGGAAGCTATTAGAATATTTCTTGCCTACGGCTCATATAAAGGTTTTACTGTCTATCAGATGGACGTTAAAACCGCTTTTCTATATGGCACTGTCAAAGAAGAAATCTATGTTGGTTAACCACCAGGTTTCACAAACCCAAAGTATCCAGAGCATGTGTACAAACTTGACAAAGCTTTGTATGGGTTACATCAGGCACCTCGTGCTTGGTATGCTACCCTGACTGAACATTTGCTGGCAAATGGCTACACTCGTGGCGTCATTGATCATAGTTTATTTGTCAAGACAATGAATGAAGATAGAATTCTTGTGCAAATTTATGTGGACGACATCATTTTTGGCTCCACTAATGATGCTCTGCGCAAAGAATTCGAAGAGGTGATGAAAAAGCAGTTTGAAATGAGTGCTCTTGGTGAAATGACCTTTTTCTTAGGGTTGCAAGTTCGTCAAAACTCTAAGGGCATTTTGATTCATCAAGGTAAATATGTAAATGACATTCATGCAAAATTCAGCTTCAATGATGTAAAGCCGGCCGACACCCTAATGTCTGAGAGACCAGGTCTCACTCAAGATCTGGAAGGAGAAGCCGTAGAAGAAACTCTCTATCGTTCAATGATCGGTTCGCTGATGTACCTGACTGCTAGCAGACCAGACATCATGTTCGCTGTGTGTCAGTGCGCACGTTATCAGGCTAATCCTAAAACTTCTCATTTACATGCTGTCAAGAGAATCTTTAGATACCTCAAAGGCAAACCTAGATTTGGTCTTTGGTATCCTAGGGATTCTCCGTTTGATTTACATGCTTTTTCTGACAGCGATTTCGGAGAATGTGATATTGACAGGAAATCTACATCTGCGGGATGTCAATTCTTAGGCGATCGGCTTATTGCATGGCAATGTAAGAAACAGCAGACAGTCTCCGTCTCCACAGCGGAAGTTGAATATGTGGCTGCCTCCGCATGCTGTTCTCAGGTTATCTGGATACAACACCAGCTGGTGGATTACGGTTTGGATTTCTCTCTTACTCCCATTTATTGTGAAATTATGCTGCTATCCAAATTGTGAAAAATCCAGTTCAATTTTCAAAAGTAAAACACATTGCCATAAAAGAACATTTCATCCGCGACTCGTTTAACCAAGGTTTAATTGTGCCCACGCACATTCATACTGACGACAATGTCGCAGATCTTTTTACAAAACCTGTTAATCGAGCTCGCTTTGAAGCTCTTTCTGAACTGCTCAAAATGGTCCATTTCGAGGACTGAACTGGTCGTTAAAAAAAGGGTCTTTTTGGTTTTTCTTAGTGTGTAAATTTGTTCTTTAAATTTCTATTTTAAAGCACAAATTTAGGGGGATGTGTCCTAAGAAAAGACATGAGAGATGAAATGAACTTTCACAAGTTGAATTAAGTCTGACTCACGTAAAACGTGCATCGAAACAGTTGGCTCTAGTGTGATATGTTAGTAGGCTTGGTTTCTGATGGCTGGAATGTTAATGATCTTGTGAAGCACTTAAAGATAAAGACAAGACCTCAGTAAGGAACATCACTTGGAATCAGGTACAAACTCTATTTGAATGCTTGTGTGATGTCCCGAAGCATAACACTGTGGTCTAGGTCTGAAACCTTTTTTGAAAAACTCGTATATCTCCTCTGTTTTGCGTAAGCAAAGACCTGGAGATGCTAGGCAACGAAAGCTTTTGCTGCATCCAGATATATGCTGACCTAGTTTTCGTTGTCGTGCTATAGATCATCTTTCACCTAAAAGAGACCTTAGTGTCCAAGGATGTCCTGGTTGCTCCTCTGCTGCATCCAGATATATGCTGACCTGGACACAGCCAGGACGTCATAAAAGAGACCCTCTAGATTGTTATATGATAAATAATATCACAGATTGTTATATGAGAATGCCTAAGGAAATAAGTTTAATGGGACAAATATACTGGCAATTGCTCAGACCAACTTGAGCAGATCAGAGTTGATAAGTGTAGTTCAGCCTGAAACACATTGATTTGATCTCGTGACAAAAATTATTTTGTTTTTATTATTTTTTGTAATTTTTATTTTTCATTGGGCTTAAAAATTTTGTAGCTAAATCTCTATTAGACCAGTTCACGATTTGACTTGGACCCGGTTACAAAAATGCACCTTTAATTTTAAAAGCTGAGGTTTGAGATCAGAGTTAGGCCCACCACACGTTTGGTGGGCCACACAAATCTTGGTTAAACACAAAAGGGGGGGGGGGGGTGTGATTTTCAAAATCAAAAATTCATCACAAAAATTATAACAGTCTCTCATTTTCTCTCTCACACACAATCATCACTAATTGAGTCTTTGCTTGATTCATAAAGACATTCACGAAGAACAAAAAGGTAAATCTATGTTTAAATGTCTTTTGTTACGATTATAGTGTTGGTTGAGTGATTTGCAGGTGCTATAACGTCATGTTGGCCAAAGAATGGGGGACGACGGTGAAAACGGTGGAGTCGGATTCGTCCAGGAGGTGGCGCGTGAACGTAACGCGCCTGGGAGTTCGAGTGGCGCGTGGTCTATACGCGCTAGGGATTTCATTCGGACACACTTGGGTCATTCGGACACAGGTGTCAAAGACATGATTACCCTCGGACACCCATGGGTTTTTACTAGAATGCCCCCGGACACACTTCACCTACTCGGACACTCATGAGATTTTACCAGAATGTCCCTGGACACACTCAACTCACTCGGACACTCATGGGCTTTTACCAAAATGCCCTAGGACACCCCTCTCTCATTTGAACACAAGTGTGAAAGACCAAACTGATCTAGGACATCCATGAGTTTTTACCAAATTTCCCTCGGACACTCCTAAGGCACTCGGACACCCTCAGTGTGCTCGGACACACTTATGAATTGGGCCACTGTGTACTGTGAAGCCCATGTGACTCTCAGAACTTGGGCCGCTGTGAACCCGAATGCATTTTTAATGTCAAAGGGGTCCATTGACTTATGTTTTGATAAATTTAACGTTTTGTTTACTTTCGTGTGTCTAATCCAACTCGTTTTGTGCAGAAATGGCTGCTCATGTACCAAAGTTTGAAAAGGATCACAACGTGGTGTGTTATCTTTCTGATCCTCCCAAGGAGCATATGCAGGAGTTCAAATCCTTGATTGTGGGTCTCAACACCTGTAGAGTCTCACATGCCTTGAGAGAAAATCCAGTTGTTCTTACGGACTGGATTACTGAATTTTGGGACAACTTGAGTGCAAGAAAGACAGACACTTCCATTCGCTCAAAAGTTCGAGGAACTGAGGTGGTGATTTCAGAACAAGATATTCGGAATTTGCTAATTTTTGGTGATTATCCCAATGATCCAGTCAGTTTCACAAAAGAACGAATCACTCCTGTGCTGAGAAGAATGGGATACGAAGGTGATCTTGCAGCATCTCCGTATGTAAAGAAATTAGTCCCAAGCTATTGGAGATTGTTGATTCATATATTTTTGGCAAGTTTGGGAGGAAACAAAAGTGGATTGGATCAAGTGAGCGTGAAATATATTTCTGGAGTAGTAGCCTTTATTGAGGGATGGAACTTCAACTACTCCAAGTGTGTGTTTGAAGACATGTTGACAAATGTGAAGACTCTGAACAAGAAGTATTTTTACAAGTTCCCAAGATTTGATCAGATGATATTGGAATCTAAGTATCCCAATCTGGAAAGGACGGCTGAAACATATGATAGGAAATGCATGGCTTCCCTGGTCTTTGGGTTGATCAGACACTGGTAAAATTTGGACAGTTTAGTGAAATTGTTGAAGAAGCGCCAGTTCCTGCATCTGTTCTAGTTGCTGAAGAACATGATGTACAGATTGTCGAGCCTTCACCTGCTAAACAACAGTCACCTCCTGAAAAGGTAGACCTGACTGGGATTGAAAGCGATGATGAGGAGATAGTTGAAGAAGATGTTCAAGCTGAGAAATCTGATGAAGAGTAGGTTGATGATTTTGAGTTTGATGATTTAAATGATGATGAGATTGATGCTGTTATTACTGAAAGCGCGTTTACTCCTGAAGTTGAAAGAGAAGTGAATCGAGAAGAAAGGGTTGCTGAAATACCTACAACTACTGAAGCTGGAGTTACTATTCCTCTAGTAAATGTTCTTGCTGGAATACTTGATGCTATACGTGAAGCTGTACAAAGGAATTCGCCATCCAATGTTATAGCTGAGACAGAGGTTAATGTTGAAGATCAAGGTGCTGATCTGAGACCAAGAAAGAGAAGCAAAAGAGATCCTAGGATGACCATTACTACTGATGTTTCAGTTTCTGTTACTGAATCTGTTTCTACTGTTGCTGATGCTGTCATGTCTGATGTTGGTACTTTAACTGATAGTCCTGTTGGTGCTATTAGTTCCACTACTGTGCCTATAGTTGCAACAGAAGCTTTTTCTCAATTCTTGAGCAAGGCACCAATCACAGGGAAGGTGAGTGAGGGAGCTGGATCTTCTGGTGTTTCTGGTTCAAGTAAAGTCTTGTTTGATGAAGAAGCATTTTAGAAAGCTCAAATGGCTTCCCTAGCTGATAAAGAACAAGGAAAACAAGTAGACGTTGAATTCTTGACGACGGAAGAGAGAGAGGCGAATCAAGAACGGGTTGACAGTGATGAAGATGTTTTTGCTGAAGTAGATGTTCATCAATTGCAAGCTAAAGTGCTAAAGTTAGAGACTGAAAACGTTTGGCTCACTGCTCAGGTACAGAGTTTAATGGAGACGGTCACAGAGAAGGATCAAAAGATTACTGAGTTGGAGTCTGGTTTGGGAGATGTTTCAGCTAGACTACTTAATTTGACTCAGAAACTGGAGAATAAGTTTGGGATGGAGTTTTCAGAAACAACTTCATTTGTAGAGAAAGTGATGACACCAGCAGAACGTGAACAGGCCCATAAGGAACATGGGGAATAGATGACGAAGTATCTTAATGATCAAATTCCTCGTGTTTGAGACCGTCGTCCTGGAAGCACTTATGTTCTCAAGAATATGGTTGAGCCATCTATTGATCCCATGGAGGAGCATCCTGAAAGATATGTGACAATCACCAGTGATCGATATGATACGTATGGAAACCGAACATGCATAGAGTGTTGGAGATATAATGATGACAAAGGCGTGTTTGTTGTTCACAGAGGAAATGGAGCGGTTGAGTATTATGCTTCTACTTCTGCCTTCAATTCCTGGACCAAGATTGATTTGACAGAACTTGCAAGAGCTCCTTTCATAAATCAGACAAGAAATCCAAGAAACAAGATTGGTGTCACATTTCATAAGAAGATTCAGGAGCAAGCAAAGGTAAACATCAAAGACATGAAGACTGCAAGCTCAATGTTGGTAAGTATAAGGGTGTGTTGGATGCTGATGGAAAACCCTTCAAGATAGTCCAGTGGCTACCTACTGATAAGATAAAGACCATTCCTTTGAGCAGACCAATGGATAGGGGGTGCCTGCAGGATATGAAGTTCTGGGTTTATGATCCAACTTCTGGATCAGCAGTGATTGTTTGTGATAGTGATGAGTTTAGAGTGTTTGATGCTAAAGATCTGATAACTTTGCACTCTGATGACATTGAAGTTTTGGCGAGACATCAAATTCAGTGTGATCCCAAGTATAAGTATGTGCTAAATCATTCACTAGCGCAGTAGCTCAGATAAATAACCTGGGGTTAGCATCTGATAAAAGAGGTAGAGTGGAGACAAAATTGTTTGGTCCATATGTTGGAAAATCATCAGAAGAATGGAAGAGTGTATTGGAGAAAACAAAGAAGAGTTCAAAGAAGAGCAGCAAGAAGCAGCAGTGAACGTCTCAAGCAAACACAAACCTAGGGGGATATTGTTGGGCCATGTTATTAGAGGTTTGCGTTTGTCTTGGGCTTGATATTGTTCTTGTTCTAGTTAGTTTTCGGCCCAAGGGGCCCATGTAAAGTGACCGCCCTATGTAACTATAAATAGGGGGTTCCTTAGTTGTTTTGGGCTTGCTAGTCTTTTGTTATCTCATTCTATTGTACTCGGCTAGTGTGTGTACCAGACGTCTCTCTGAAGACGTGTGCACTTAATCAATATAATCATTCTACTTCAAGTTTCTTCTTTGTTCTTTACATACAATCATTGTTTCCGCCTTTGGTTGTGTGTTGTTTGATACCCGGTAGAGAACATCTTGGACTTACAAAAACTCAAGTCTTTTGTTGTGTACGAATCTCTATGTCATTGTCGCATGGCGAGTCTGATTACCATCCGATCTGCTTCATAACCTTTATCTAAGTCTGTTTCATGATTAGATATCTTATGGCTGTCTCGTTCCTCCATTCGGGTGCCCGAAACTTCAAATGTACCGATAGTTAGCTCCTTTAAAACGCGAGTCTTTTCTTGTGTATGAATCTCTATGTCATTGTCGCATCGTGAGTCCGATTACCGTCGGGTCAGCTTTGTATCCTTAATCTGAGTCTGTAAAATGATCAAATATCTTATGGCCTTCCCGTTCCTCCATTCGTGTGCCTGAAAATTCAAAAGTACTGATAGTTACGTCCTTTAAAACTCGAGTCTTTTCTTGTGTACGAGTCTGTTTGGCTTTGTCACATCGTGAGTCTGATTACCATCCGGTCAACTTCGTATCTGTTATCTGAGTCTGTTGCATGATAAGACATCTTATGGCCTTCCCGCTCCCCCATTCGGGTGCCGGCAACTTCAAATGTATCGATAATTATGTCCTTTAAAACGCGAGTCTTTTCTTATGTACGAATTTCTATGTCATTGTTGCATCGTGAGTCCGATTACCGTCCGGTCAGCTTTGTATCCTTAATCTGAGTTCGTAGATTGATCAAATATCTTAGGGCCTTCCCGTTCCTCCATTCGGGTGCCCGAAGCTTCAAATGAACCGATAGTTACGTCCTTTAAAACTCGAGTTTTTTCATGTGTACGAATCTCTATGTCATTGTCGCATCGTGAGTCTAATTACCATCCGGTCAGATTCTTATCCTTTATCTGAGGTCTGTTGCATGAACAGATATCTTATGGCCTTCCCGTTCATCCATTCGGGTGCCTGAAACTTCAAATGTACCGATAGTTATGTCGTTTAAATTCGAGTCTTTTATTATGTACGGATCTCTATGTCATTGTCGCATCTTGAGTCAGATTATTGTCCAGTTAGCCTCGTATCCTTTATTTGAGTTTGTTTCATGATCATATCTTATGGCTTTCCTGTTCCTTCAATCGGGTGCCCCAAAATTCAAATGTACAGATAGTTACGTCCTTTAAAACTCGAGTATTTTCTTGTGTACGAATCTCTATGCCATTGTCGCATCGTGAGTCTGATTACCGCCCGGTCAGCTTCGTATCCTTTATCTGAGTCTGTTGCATGATAAGATATCTTATGGCCTTCCTGTTCATCCATTCGGGTGCCCGAAACTTCAAATGTACCGATAGTTATGTCCTTTAAAATCTGAGTCTTTTCTTGTGTACGAATATCTGTATCATTGTCGTATCGTGAGTCCGATGCCCGCCCAGTTAGCCTCGTATCCTTTATATGAGTCTGTAGCATGATCAAATATTTAATGGCCTTCACATTCCTCCATTCAGGTGCCCGAAACTTTAAATGTAACGATGGGTATGTCCTTTCGAGTCTTTTCTTGTATACGAATCTCTATGTCATTGTCGCATCATGAGTCCGCTTGCCGTCCGGTCAGCTTCGAATCCTTTATCTAAGTCCGTAGAAAGATCAGATATCTTATGGCCTTCCCGTTAATCTATTCGGGTGCCCGAAAATCAAATGTACCGATAGTTACGTCCTTTAAGACTCGAGTCTCTTCTTGTGTACGAATCTCGATTTCATTATCACATCGTGAGTCCGATTACCATCTGGTCCACTACATATCCTTTATCTGAGTCGGTTACATGATGAGTGATCTTATGGCCTTCCCGTTCCTCCATTCGGGTTCCCAAACCTTCAAATGTACTGATAGTTACGTCCTTTTTAACTCGAGTTTTTTCTTGTGTACGGATCTGTATGTCATTGTCGCATCATGAGTCCGATTACCATCCGGTCAGGTTAGTATCCTTTATCTGAGTCTATTGCATGATCAGATATCTTACGGCCTTCCTGTTCCTCCATTCGGGTGCCCGAAAAGTCAAATGTACCGATGGTTATGTCCTTTAAAACTTGAGTCTTTTCTTGTGTACGAATCTCTATGTCATTGTCGCATCGTGTGTCTGATTACCATCCAGTTAGCCTTATATCCTTTATCTGTGTCTGTAGCATGATTAGATATTTAATGGCCTTCCCGTTCCTCCATTCGGGTGCCCGAACCTACAAGTGTTCCGATTATTACGTCCTTTAAAACTCAAGTCTTTTGTTGTGTACAAATCTCTATGTCATTGTCGCATCGCGAGTCTGATTACCATTCGGTCCATTTCGTAACCTTTATCTAAGTCTGGTTCATGATTAGATATCTTATGGCCGTCTCGTTCCTCCATTCGGGTGCCCGAAACTTCAAATGTACTGATAGTTACCTCCTATAAAACGCGAGTCTTTTCTTGTGTACGAATCTCTATGTCATTGTCGCATCGTGAGTCTGATTACCGTCCGGTCAACTTCGTATCCTTAATCTGAGTCTATAAAATGATCAAATATCTTATGGCCTTCCCGTTCCTCCATTCGGGTGCCCGAAACTTCAAAAGTACCGATAGTTACGTCCTATAAAACTCGAGTCTTTTCTTGTGTACGAATCTCTTTGGCTTTGTCACATCGTGAGTCTGATTACCATCCGGTCAACTTCATATCCGTTATCTAAGTTTGTTGCATGATAAGACATCTTATGGCCTTCCCGATCCTCCAATCGGGTGCCCGCAACTTTAAAACGCGAGTCTTTTCTTATGTACGAATCTCCATGTCATTGTTGCATCATGAGTCCGATCACCGTCCGCTCAGCTTTGTATCCTTAATCTGAGTTCGTAGATTGATCAAATATCTTATGGCCTTCCCGTTCTTCCATTCGGGTGCCCGAATCTTCAAATGTACCCATAGTTAAGTCCTTTAAAACTCGAGTCTTTTCTTGTGTATGAATCGTGAGTTCGATTACTGTCTGTTCCACTTCGTATCCTTTATCTGAATTGGTTTCATGATGAGATATCTTATGGCCTTCCCGTTCCTCCATTCGGGGGCACAAAACTTCAAATATACCGATAGTTATGTCAATTAAAACTTCAGGCTTTTCTTGTGTACGAATCTCTAAGTCATTGTCACATCGTTAGTCCAATTACCATCCGGTCAGCTTCGTATCCTTTATCTGAGTCTGTTGCATGATGAGATATCTTATGGCCTTCCTGTTCCTCCATTCGGGTGCCCGAAACTTCAAATGTACCGATAGTTATGTCCTTTGAAACTCGAGTCTTTTCTTGTGTACGAATCTCTATGTCATTGTTTCATCGTTAGTCCGATTACCGTCCAGTTAGCCTCGTATCCTTTATCTGAGTCTGTAGCATGATCAGATATTTAATGGCCTTCCCGTTCGTCCATTCGGGCTCCCGAAACTACAAATGTACCGATTGTTACGTCCTTTAAAACTTGAGTCGTTTTTTGTGTACAAATCCCTAAGTCATTGTCGCAGCATGAGTCCGATTACCATACGTTCTACTTCGTATCCTTTATCTGAGACTATCGCATGATCAGATATCTTATGGCCTTCCTGTTCCTCCATTCGGGTGCCCAAAACTTCAGATGTACCAATAGTTACATTCTTTAAAACTTGAGTCTTTTCTTGTGTACGAATCCCTATGTCATTTTCGCATCGTGAGTCCATTTACCATCCGGTCCGCTTCGTATCTTTTATATGAGTCTGTAGCATGATCAGATATCTTATGGCCTTCCCGTTCCTCCATTCGGGCGCCTAAAACTTATAATGTACCAATAGTTATGTCCTTTGAAACTTCAGCCTTTTCTTGTGTACGAATCTCTATGTTATTGTCGCATCATGAGCCTGATTACCGTCCGGTCCACATCGTGTCCTTTCTCTGAGTCTGTTGCATGATCAGATATCTTACGGCCTTCCCGATCCTCCATTCGGGTGCCCGAAACTTCAAATGTACCGATAGTTATATCCTTTGAAACACGATAATGGCCTTCCCGTTCGTCCATTCGGGCGCCCGAAACAACAAATTTACCGATTGTTACGTCCATTAAAAGTTAAGTCGTTTTTTATGTACGAATCTTAATGTCATTGATGCATCGTGAGTTCGATTACCGTCCGGTCCGCTTCGTATCGTTTATCTGAGTCTGTAGCATTATCATATATCTTACGGCCTCCCCGTTCCTCCATTTGGGTGCCCAAAACTTTAAATGTACCGATAGTTACATCCTTTAAAACTTAAGCCTTTTCTTATGTACGAATCTCTATGTCATTGTCTCATAGTGAGTCTAATTACCATCCGGTTAGCTTCGTATCCTTTATCTGAGTCTGTAGCATGATCAGATATCTTATGGCCTTCCATTTCATCCACTCGGGTGCCCGAAACTTAAAATGTACCGATAGGTACGTCCTTTAAAACTCGAGTCTTTTCTTGTGTATAAATCTCTATCTCATTGTTGCATCGTGCGTCCAATTCACGATCAGATATCTTATAGCCTTCCCGTTCCTCCATTCGGGTGCCAGAAACTTCAAATGTACCGATAGTTACATCCTTTAAAACTCGAGTCTTTTCTTGTGGACGAATCTCTATTTCATTGTCGCTTCGTGAGTTCGATTACCATCCAGTTGGCCTCGTATCCTTTATCTGAGTCTATAGCATGATCAGATATTTAATGGCCTTCCCGTTCCTCCATTCAAGTCCCCAAACTACAAATGTACCGATTGTTACGTCCTTTAAAACTCAAGTCTTTTGTTGTGTACGAATCTCTATGTCATTGTCGCATCGCGAGCCTGATTACCATCCGGTCTGCTTCATAACCTTTATCTGAGACAGTTGCATGATGAGATATCTTATGGCCTTCCCGTTCCTCCATTCGGGGGCTCGAAAATTCAAATGTACCGATAGTTATGTCCTTTAAAACTTCAGGCTTTTCTTGTGCACAAATCTCTATGTCATTGTCAAATTGTTAGTCCGATTACCATCTGGTCAGCTTCGTATCCTTTATCTGAGTCTGTTGCATGATCAGATATCTTATGGCCTTCCCGTTCCTCCATTCGGGAGCCCGAAACTTCAAATGTACCGATAGTTATGTCCTTTGAAACTCGAGTCTTTTCTTGTGTACGAATCTCCATGTCATTGTCGCATCGTTAGTCTGATTACGGACCAGTTAGCCTCGTATTCTTTATCTGAGTCTGTAGCATGATCAGATATTTAATGGCCTTCCCGTTCGTCCATTCGGGCGCTCGAAACTATACGTCCTTTAAAACTTGAGTCGTTTTTTGTGTACGAATCTCTATGTCATTGTTGCAGCGTGAGTCCGATTACCATCTGGTCTGCTTCGTATCCTTTATCTGAGAATATAGCTTGATCAGATATCTTATGGCCTTCCTGTTCCTCCATTCGGGAGCCCAAAACTTCAAATGTACTGATAGTTACGTCCCTTAAAACTTGAGTCTTTTCTTGTGTACGAATCTCTATGTCATTGTCGCATAGTGAGTCCAATTATTGTCCGGTCCGCTTCGTATGCTTTATTTGAGTCTGTAGCATGATCAGATATCTTATGGCCTTCCCGTTCCTCCATTCGGGTGCCTAAAACTTCCAATGTACCGATAGTTACGTCCTTTAAAACTCGAGTCTTTTCTTGTGTACGAATCTCTATCTCATTGTCACGTCATAAGTCTGATTTCCGTCCGGTCAGCTACGTATCCTTTATCTGAGTCTATTGCTTGATTAGATATCTTATGGCCTTCCCGTTCATCCATTCGGTTGCCCGAAACTTATAATGTACCGATAGTTATGTCCATTGAAACTTCAGCCTTTTCTTCTGTACGAATCTCTATGTCATTGTCGCATCATGAGCCCGATTACCGTCCGGTCCACACCGTATCCTTTATTTGAGTCTATTGCATGATCAGGATATATTATGGCATTTCCGGGCCTCCATTCGGGTGCCTGAAACTTCAAATATCCGGTTAGTTATATCCTTTGAAACTCGATGATAGCCTTCCCATTCGTCCATTCGGGCGCCCGAAACTACAAATATACCGATTGTTACGTCCATTAAAAGTTGAGTGGTTTTTTGTGTACGAATCTTTATGTCATTCGGGTGCCCAAAACTCTATATGTACCGATAGTTATGTCCCTTAAAACTTGAATCTTTTCTGTGTACGAATCTCTATGTCATTGTCGCATCGTGAGTCCAATTATTATCCGGTCCGCTTCGTATCCTTTCAGGAGCCCGAAACTTATGGCCTTCCTGTTCCTCCATTCAGGAGCCCGAAACTTCAAATGTACTGTAAGACCCTAACCCGTAATCACGCGATCAACGCCTAATCATACGGGTTTGGACCTTACTTAAACCACTCCCGATTAAAACTTTGAAATTTATTATAACTCAACCCATTAAGATCAAATACATGTTTGATTCCCACAAATTTTTACATTTTAATAGTTAAAACATACTCTAAGATGTTGCGTTTTAACGGGAGTTCCTTAAAATCTAATGCGGAAGATTGATGAGTGATCGGGTGTGTTCGGCTCTTATCGCGACTTGATCCTTGCTCCGGGACTTCCTTCACTTGTTTACCTAGCACCACTACACAAAGAATGGTTAGTGGGTTGTCAATGATACATTTAAACTAGTACGGTAGTCGTTACACGTTGAAACGGAACGAACCAGGCCAAACGGCCTTTTTATCAGGAGAACAAACTGTTGCACCTTTTGCGCAGCAGCTGTTCAGATCGCTTTTACCCCTACTAAAGCCCAAAATCCGACTTAGACTTTCAAATAAAAATGGTTCTACGCTCCGAGAGCTTTCTAGGCATATAAAGAACACCTTCTAACGATTTTTCTATGATTTTATATGCAATTTTAAAAATCGTGCCGTCATGCTGTTCTCTGTGAGTGGCCGCGCGGTCTCTGTGAGCGGCCGCTCACAGCTTCTGATGTTATTTTGGTGATTTTTAAGCATGGGAATCATGTCGCAACCGCATTTGATGATTCCCGAAGCCTAAGTATTGACTTGCCGACTAAATAAACCTTTGTTTGACTGAGATTATAGTCCGGTTCATGATGTTATGACCCGGTTCAAAGTTTTAAGTGTTTATGTTGATTTTTACCCATATCGACCCGTTAAGGCCTTGAATCAAACAAGGCACTTTTTGACCATACCAAATGCCTACCGTTTAAGTTGTCAAGTCATTAGACACTAGATTAACCAAAGCGTTTTTCCGATTTGTCTCATTATGATTTAGTTTCTTAGATTCAACCTTTAGAAATCTTTTAAATTCCCAAAATGCCCTTCATGGTCAAATCGTTCAATTTAGCCATTCGTGACGAAACTTCTTGTTCCAATTCCAATGTTTTTGACTCATTGACTTGTTTAAAACCTCCAAGTCCTCCCGGACTTAGATTTTCATCCTTTCTCAAGTTTTCACTTGTTTAGTAGATTCTAAGCGCATTAGCGCGCATTAGACATAGTTATGGAAATAACTTACTTGATTTGCACCCACACTTCATGTGGATAGTTTTAGTAGTACCCATGTTGCTTCTCCCGAAGGTGTTTTATTAGCTACGGACTTACCGGGTGCCCGTGTCCCATATTCATACCTTGTGCTCATCCTCCATGATTCTTAACATCAAGCATGCATACGCGAGTGCGTTTACCTGCGTGATTTCTAGATAGACACATTAACTTCTCGGAACTCAAATGATAATATCATACCATTTGATCCGTAAACCTCAAGAAGCTTAATGCTTGGAAAACAAGCATCAAGTGTTGGACTTAAATGATGACGAATTTACCATATGGCCCGTTTAGACCCATAGTTCATGATACTATGTTACCCAAGTTTTTATTATGGTTCAAGTGACACTAACTTGACCCATTTAACACCATTCTTAACGGCTTCATTCAAATGCTTTCATTTCGATTAAAACATCATTTTTTCACATATCTTTATTTATTGACCCGTTTGATGGATTTCACCATTTGGTCATAACACATTGTCTTGATTAAGGTCATAAACCACGTTTTGTATTGAGTGCACATAAGGTGACCCATTAATAGCTTCTACCCCTTGGGGTTTATCTTTATCACGCATTCAAGATTTAAGACTAATATCTACCACAATTAAGCTATGTTATAGTACATTGGTGTAAGTAAAACTTTCTTGATTTGCATCCATTCATGTTTCCATGGCATCCGCCTTGCATCCGTTTGACCCGTTTGCTCCCTCTTTGTTGTACCTAACTTGAGGATGAGTCAAACTCGTTTATTAGAATACACAACATGGAATTATTTCACTATCCACATGTCATGTATTCATTATCAATTATAGCTAAATCCATAGATATTTCCTTACATAGAATGTGTAATCAACTTGGCTTATTACAAACCAACATTACATACAATTGATGGCTCTTACATGATTCTAACTTCATAGTTTCACTAGTGTTCACCAATTTGGCATTTAATCAAACACTTGGTGTGCACCCACCAATTTGTTTAGTTTCAAAAGTTCAAGATATAGCCAAAGCATCACCATTTGTCTAATCATCATCATAACACATTATTTAGACCATTTTGCCTAAATTTCTTACTATAACAACTTCACAATATTCCCAAGACCACTAGATGTATATGGGTTCAACATAGAGGTTTACCCCAATTTTCACAAGTTAACATATTCACATGAACATAGCAAACACAAATGTAAAATGCTATTTACACCATATTTAGATATGTTTGGAGCTCCCTAAAGTTAGAGAAACCACCATCAACATACATTATCACGTTTTTGTAAAACCCTAAATTTTCACCATGATCAAGAATGAATATAACATCAATTTCTACCAAATAAAAAATACCTCGATGTTTGTTAAGCCTTAGATGACTCGTTTCTTGCTAATGCACCAAAAAAACTCTTAATTTGGCTTGGATTTGAGCAAGGGCTTGATGTTGAGGGTTTGGAGGTGAAAGAGAATACCTTCTCCTGATTATAATTGACACACACACACTTATGTGTGTGTGTTCTTCCCTTTTCAACATGATGCACCTACAAGTTTCCCATTTTGGCAACTATGGTCCCTCCAAAAATCCCCAATTGTCATTTCTTATGAAACTAGTTATTCAAGCTAGTTTTTTTCTCATATTATTAGCTTGTTAGTAAGATGAATAACACTAACTAGAATATTTCTATATTAGAACATAACCTGTGTTCTTTCTTTGTTCTGATCTCGTTTTAATAATTTTGCTAATTACGCCTAATGGCATAATTAGACGAACAAATGGTTTTGGGGTGTTACATGTACCGATAGTTATATCCTTTGAAACTCGAGTCTTTTCTTGTGTACGAATCTCCATGTCATTGTCGCATCGTTAGTCCGATTACCGTCCAGTTAGCCTCATATCCTTTATCTGAGTCTGTAGCATGATCAGATATTTAATGGCCTTCCCGTTCGTCCATACGGGCGATCGAAACTATACGTCCTTTAAAACTTGAGTCGTTTTTGTGTACGAATCTCTATGTCATTGTTGCAGCGTGAGTCCGATTACCATCTGGTCTGCTTCGTATCCTTTATCTGAGTCTATAGCAGGATCAGATATCTTGTGGCCTTCCATTTCCTCCATTTTGGTGCCCGAAACTTAAAATGTACTGATAATTACGTCCTTTAAAATTCGAGTCTTTTCTTGTGTACGAATCTCTATATCATTGTTGCATCGTGAGTCCAATTACCAGCCGGTCTGCTTCGTATCCTTTATCTGAGTATGTAGCACGATCAGATATCTTATCGCCTTCTTGTTCCTCCATTCGGGTGCCTAAAACTTCAAATGTACCGACAGTTACGTCCTTTAAAACTCGAGTCTTTTCTTGTGTATGAATCTCTATTTCATTGTCGCATCATGAGTCTTATACCATCCAGTTAGCCTCGTATCCTTTATCTGAATCTGTTGCATGATCAGATAAATTATGGCCTTCTCGTTCCCCCATTCGGGTGCCCGAAACATCAAATGTACCGATAGTTACGTTCTTTAAAACTCAAGTGTTTTCTTGTGTACGAATCTCTTTGTCTTTGTCGCATGGTAAGTCAGATTACCATCCAGTCAAATTCGTATCCGTTATTTGAGTCTGTTGCATGATCAGATATTTTATGGCCTTCCCGCTCCTCCATCGGGTGCCAGAAACTTCAAATGTACCGATACTTACGTCCTTTAAATCTTGAGTCGTTTTTTGTGCACGAATATCTATGTCATTGTCGCATCGTGAGTCCGATTCCCGTCCACTACGCTTGGTATCCTTTATCTCAGTCTGTAGCATTATAAGATATCTTATGGCCTTCCCGTTCCTCCATTCGGGTGCCCGAAACTTAAAATGTACTGATAGTTATGTCCTTTAAAACTCATGTCTTTTATTGTGTACGAATCCCTATGTCACTGTCGCATCGTTAGTCCGATTACCGTCTAGTTAGACTCGTATCCTTTATCTTAGTCTATTGCATGATCAGATATCTTATGGCCTTCCCGTTCCTCCAATTGGGGGCCTGAAACTTCAAATGTAACGATAGTTAAGTCCTTTAAAACTTGAATCTTTTCTTGTTTACGAATCTCTATGTCATTATCGCATCGTGAGTCCGATCCATTTCGTGTCCTTTATCTGAGTCGGTTGCATGATGAGATATCTTATGGCCTTCCCGTTCTTTCATTCGGGTGCCCGAAACTTCAAATTTACAGATAGTTACGTACTTTAAAACTCGAGTCTTTTCTTGTGTACGAATCACAATGTTACTGTCGCATCGTAAATCCGATTACCATCCGATCAGCTTCGTATCCTTTATCTGAATCTGTTGCATGTTCAGATATCTTATGGCCTTCCCGTTCCTCCATTCGGGTGCCCGAAAGTTCAAATGGACCGATTGTTATGTCCTTTAAAACCCGAGTCTTTTCTTGTGTACAAATCTCTATGTCATTATCGCATCGTGAGTCCTGCCGTCCGGTCCACTTCGTATCCTTTATCTGAGTCGGTTGCATAATGAGAAATCTTATGGCCCTCCCGTTTCTCCATTCGGGTGCCCGAAACTTCAAATGTACCGATAGTTTTGTCCTTTAAAACTTCAGCCTTTTCTTGTGTATGAATCTCTATGTCATTGTCGCATCATGGGTCCGATTTCCATCCGGTCAGCTCCGTATCGTTTATCTGAGTCTGTTGTATGATCAGATATCTTATGGCCTTCCCGCACCTCCATTCGGGTGCCTGAAACATCAAATGTACCGATAGTTACGTCCATTAAAACGCGAGTCCTTTCTTGTGTACAAATCTCAATGTCGTTGTCGCATCGTGAGTCCGATTAACGTCCGGTCAGCTTCGTATCCTTTATCTTAGTCCGTAGAGGGATCATATATCTTATGGTCTTCCCGTTCCTCCACTCGGGTGCCCAAAACTTCAAATGTAACGATAGTCACGTCCTTTAAAACTCGAGTCTTTTCTTGTGTACGAATCTCTATGTCATTATCGCATCGTGAGTCCGATTGCCATCCGGTCCACTTCGTGTCCTTTATCTGAGTCGGTTCCATGATGAGATATCGTATGGCCTTCCCTTTCCTCCATTCGGGTGCCCAAAACATCAAATGTACCGATAGTTATGTCCTTTAAAACTTCAGCCTTTTCTTGTGTACGAATCTCTATGTCATTGTCGCATCGTGGGTCCGATTACCATCCAGCCAGCTTCATATCCTTTATCTGAGTTTGTTGTATGATCAGATATCTTATGGCCTTCCCCCTCCTCCATTCGGGTGCCCGAAACTTCAAATGTACCGATAGTTACATCAACGCGAGTCGTTTCTTGTGTACAAATATGTATGTCATTGTCGCATCGTGAGTCCGATTACCTTCCGGTCAGCTTTGTATCCTTTATCTGAGTCCGTAGAGTGATCAGATATCTTATGGTCTTCCTGTTCCTCAATTCGGGTGCCCAAAACTTCAAATGTACCGATAGTCACGTCCTTTAAAACTCGAGTCTCATGTTGTGTACGAATCTCTATGTCATTATCGCATCGTGAGTCCAATTACCGTCCGGTCCACTTTTTATCCTTTATCTGAGTCGGTTGCATGATGAGATATCTTATGGACTTCCAGTTCCTCCATTTGGGTGACCAAAACTTCTAATGTACCGATAGTTACGTCTTTTAAGACTCGAGTCTCTTCTTGTGTATGAATCTTTATGTCATTATCGCATCGTGAGTCCGATTACCATCCTGTCCACTTAATATCCTTTATCTGAGTCGGTTACTTGATGAAACATCTTATGGCCTTCCGTTCCTCCATTCGGGTGCCCGAAACATCAAATGTACTGATACTTACTTCCTTTATAACTCTAGTCTTTTCTTGTGTATGAATCTCTATGTCATTGTCGCATCATGAGTCCGATTACCATCTGGTCAACTTCGTATCCTTTATCTGAGTCTGTTGCATGATGAGATATCTTACGGCCTTCCCGTTCCTCCATTCGGGTGCCCCAAACTTCAAATGTTCTGATGGTTATGTCCTTTAAAACCCGAGCCTTTTCTTGTGTACGAATCTCTATGTCATTGTCGCATCATGAGTCCGATTACCATCCGGTTAGCCTCGTATCCTTTATTTGAGTCTGTAGCATGATAGAATATTTAATGGCCTTCCAGTTCCTCCATTCGGGTGCCCGAAACTTCAAATGTACCGATATTTACGTCCTTTAAAACATGAGTCTTTTCTTGTGTACGAATCTCTATGTCATTATCGCATCGTGAGTCCGATTACCCTCACGTCCACTTCGTGTCCTTTATCTGCGTCAGTTCCGTGATGAGATATCTTATGGCCTTCCCTTTCTTCCATTCGGGTGCCCGAAACTTCAAACGTACCGATAGTTATGTCATTTAAAACTTCAGCCTTTTCTTGTGTACGAATCTCTATGCATTGTCACATCGTGGGTCCGATTACCATCCAGCCAGCTTCATATCGTTTATCTGAGTCTATTGTATGATCAGATATCTTATGGCCTTCCCGCTCCTCCATTCGGGTGCCCCAAACCTCAAATATACCGATAGTTCCGTCCATTAAAACGCGAGTCCTTTCTTGTGTACAAATATCTATGTCAATGTCGCATCGTGAGTTTGATTACCGTCCGGTCAGCTTCATATCCTTTATCTGAGTCCGTATAGTGATCAGATATCTTATGGTCTTCCCGTTCTGTGACATCCGTCACCTTCCATTTTATCTTTTGTCCAACTTTAGTCCATCTCTGTTCATAAATTTACATCTACTCGAATCATTGTCGTGTTTGAGAAAATTCTTTTCTTTTATAATAATAATAATAATATTTCATATTTTAGTAAATGGTAAATATATATATATATACATACCTTGTAATTTCGTAAAGTCGCCAATTATCGATGTTTTAACATGTTTTAAAAATATATCGTGACACATTTGGACCCCTAGTACCATACTATAAGTATATATTATTCATAAATTAATGAGATAAGTATAAAAAAAAGGATGCCTGGGCCGGGGTTCGAACCCGTGCCCAAGGCCGAGTCAACCTTTAAACACAAACACTCCACCAACTGAGCTACACTACTCATCTGTTCCATTCCCACACATTTTATTTAAATGGATTACTTAAACCATAACAGTTGACTTGGAAAGTCAACTGAGACGATTAACATCCAATTAACCATCCAATCCGCGTAATTAGTTTATGGAATGTTTCCACCGACACCATCTGCTTGTTCCCTACGAAATTAATCATTAAAAACATTCCAATATTAAATTAAAACGCGTTTATAGTTAATATGGGTCAAATCTTCCTAAATTACGAATTCGTGTTGATTAATATAAACTGAACCCTCATACTCAACCTCTGTACGCCGATATACTTTTCCCCACCTTCAATTTCTGTTAAAAATCATCCCTTCAAGCTTATTGGTTCGCGTTTGACTTTTCTGTTTGACCGACGAGTGAAAACGATTAAGGCATTGTAAGTTTCAATTTTTTTTGTAGGTTTTGTTCATCGGCCATCTGCAAACAATAACCCTACGTTTAATCGGGTTATTGTTTGTTAGATTTGATTATTGATTAAACTAGGGTTCATGTTATACGATTTGGGGATAAAGACTTCTGCAGGTCATCAGTTAAATTTAAAACAGAATAGAATTTATCACCAACTGACCTTTGGATCAGTTGGTAATTCCATACTTGTTAAACATCGAGTCTGTGGTAGACGTGGGATCGAATCCCGTCTCCACATCCATTTTTCTAAGCATTTTAGACTTAATCCTTGAAACCTTTATAATTAACTGAAATCAAATAATCATGTTCTCAGGGTCCAGACCAGATGGTCGGGCTTGTGACTCTAAACACGAACCGGCCAGAGGCCCGGGTTCGAACCCCACCAACAGCAACCTTTATTTTTTTTAACCCTTTTCTTTTATATTTTTGTCATTAACTTTTAAAAATGGTTTTAAAATACTAAATCTACTTTATAAATTCTATAAAAATTTTCTTATGATATTCTGATAATAAAGTTTATCATACCATTTTTAGTTTTTCAAAAATCTTTTATTTATTATATATAAAAAATATTACAAGTTTATTCTAATATAATTATAAAAATCTATAAAAATATCAAAACGACTTTATAAAATTCCACAAAAATTATCCTAAACTTATAAAACAGTAAACAAACCAGAAATGATTTTTATTTCTGAAAAATCACTTATTTAATATTTTTAATCGATTTTTGGTCATTTTAATCATATTAAATTCATAATAAATTCATTTTTCAGCATTTTTGTACCAAAATTTCACGGAAATTATTTTTAATAATTTGGAACAGTAAGATGAATTCATAATCTGAAATTTACGAATTTTAATATTTTTAATTATTAATACCGCGTTTTGACAAATAAATTATTATGTATTATATGTTCTTTAATTAAGAAAATAATTTTATAAAAATTATTTTCACACTTAAAACTTTATATCGTGACCATCTTCAATTTAAAATTTACAAAAAGACTTTTGTTTATTTAGTTACCAAATTTCTTCTATTTATTAACCATTTTATTTATTAATCAAACGAATACTTATCCCCAATTCGTAACCCTAGAAAATACTTATAGACTAGATAGACTTAGACTTATTTGTTACATTATACATAGGGTGATACTTGGCAACTTTGGATTACACTATTCAATTTCACAAGACTTACCACCTTGCTAAGGTGAGTATTACTTATCCCCTTTTTCGTTTTTACACTTTTGGGGTGATTCATGCACAAGTATACAAAACTTGCACATTCAGTTACACATACATTTTATTCATTTACAATTCATATACGTGTCTTGTTTATCTTTGTGCTTATGTTTGAACATGAACGTAGCTTGCATACAAAATCATACAACTAGACATAACTTATGTTATGGTGCTCTTTACATACAGACGTAACTTATGTTACGGTGCTCATTTAGACATAACTTATGTTATGGTGCTCATTTAGACTCACACGTGTCGAGGTGCTCATTATCAATTACATTGTACAATTTACATTTGATCTTTGTCTTGTTTGGTTACTTGCGTGTTTACATAATGCCTTGGTGATACTAGACACATGAATTGTACTAATTTTCAAACTTATACTATATGTACAAAACTAAGTAGTACTCACCAACATCATATGTTGACAAAATTATTTTCGTGCATGTTTCAGGATAAGCTGCTTGACGCTTCACATAGGACTTTGGACCTAGATTAAATGAATCAATTATCTTTATTTTTGTTGCCTTGTATTTAATTTCACATGTTGTAAAACAATATTCAATAATCAAATATTTACATTTTAGTACCATGAGCTTTTGAACAATCGTCACTACGTGGCACCTCGATGATTCCGCCATCGGTTGGGGTGTTACAGATTGGTATCAGAGCCATGGTTATAGGGAACTAGGTTATTAGATAAAATGGCCTAGACTATAACCGAACTTCAACTTTCATGCGTAATATTTCCTAAATTACCTTACCCTCATTTCCCTCTACTTTCCTTCCTCTATCTTTTCCTTCTTCTCCATTTCTCCTCATCTTTCATCATGGTGCATAAAAATGGAGTCCTACAAGGGGTTGAAAGTCTACATCATCATGGGACGGAAGCAGTACCTTTCATGAAGACACTCTTAGGCATGATGCCTACTCTTATTTTGTTCCTTCAAAGTTGTTGAGCTTTAATGAGTGTGATAGAACACGTGCAATCTGGAAGGGTGGATGCCTGTACACTGGGTTTTCTGGCATAGGCAAGCATAGCGCATAAATCCAATAACGGACCTGTTATGCTTACCTGGGGATTCCTGGAGTGAGTGTCCACTTATAGGCTAAAGCATGTCTTCTTTGATCACCATTGGGTTCAATTTCTTTGAAAAGTCAACGTTCTTGTTGGGCTTTACAGCTGGACAAGGGCACTCCAAGCATTTTATGCAAGCTTTTCAATAACACTCTCTTGTTTCATAAACAATATTTCGTATTTCATGATTTTCATATACTGATTACAAGTTCATACTTTCATAATCATCTGTACGGTTATACATTTACATTTTCTAACCTCATGATTATTCATTGACTACCTCATAGATGTCTGCTCGCCGCATGCTCCGTGATGCCAGCCAACGCACTGTTCGTGCTTCTGGACAACGTTCTGACCGTCGCCTCGCATCTTTAGTCGCTGAGGAAATTGCTGCAGTGATCCCAAATCTTGTCAGTGAGTTAACCCAGAATAGCAACAGTGCCAACACAGGGGGTGCGACTCAATTTCGGTGCACTTTCAAACACTTTAACTCCTGCAACCCCACAAAATTCACTGGTGAGGAGGGTGCTACTGGCCTCCTCCAATGGTTTGAAAGCATGGAGAACACCTTTGTAAACAGCGAGTGTCCTGATGAACTCCGTGTTCGCTATGCTACTAGTGTCCTTCAAAAGGGGGCATTAACTTGGTGGAATGGCGAAAAGCGCAATCGGGGCGCTGATGTTGCCTTATCATTATCTTGGGCTGAAGTTAAGGAACTTATGATCGCTAAATTCTGCCCTAGGAACGAAATCAGGAAATTGGAGGATGAGTTTCATGGGCTCAAACAAGACAGTGGTGAGAATCTTGCGTATAATACTCGATATCATGAACTTAGCATATTGGTTCCACACATGGTTACCCCGATCTCTCGAGCAATCGAGAAATATATCGAGGGATTACCTGACCTGATTCAAGATGTAGTCACTGGAAGTAAGCCCGCTACGGTAGAAGAAGCAATTCAACTCGCAGCCACATTAATAGATAAGCACGTAAAGAAAGGAAACTTGGTTAGAAAGGGCACCAAGACGTCTGCTGAGAAAACCACCCATGTTGTTGAATCATCTAAGACCGTTTTAGCAAAGGCCGCCACTACTGCTTCGAACTCTAAGAAACGAATGGGCGATAATCAGAACCATGCTGTTGTGGATCCTATGACTCAACCCCCTATCAAGAAAGCCTACACGGGAATCCATCCTCAATGCAACACTTGTAAGTATCATCACCCTGCAAATCTCCCATGTCGTCAATGCACTAGATGTGGAAGGTTTGGACACTTTGTCACTACTTGTCGTGTAACGGTAGGAACACAGGTTAATCATCGAACAGCTGCCCAGGAACCGCTACCGATTACTAACGGTCGGGCATGTTATCATTGTGGAGACCCTAACCACATGCGACCTCAATGCCCTGAATTGAATAATGTAAACCTGGTGGCACATGGACGAGCTTTCAATATCAATATCAACGAAGCAAACGGGCAGGATGACGTTAATCCCACTGGTTAAGCCATGGATGGGATCTTCCTAAGACTCGAGAATCCAATGCTTGTGTTTTCATTTTCTTGATCCTATTATCATTTTGTACCCAATTTTGTCGCACTCATTAGCATATAACATCTAGAGTTTTCCTTGCATACTATTGTGTATGAACACAGATTTGGGGATTTATCATATTGGTTACGTTTATTTCAATCATACAAGACTCTACCTTACATTTATTTGAAACATTTGAACTTGATACTTGATCTTACAGAGTTTTTCTAAGAAAACATCATTGCTTGTTATATGGAACTTGATTTTCAATTTATTTGACTATCCACTGAACATTTAATTATTCATGATACTCGTAAACTATTTCTATAGGTCATTAAGACAACACTTACACTTAATGGTAGTCGTAACTACAAACTTGCTCACATGTGTGTATTATCAATTTGCATGAAAGACAACTACTACATTATCCACTCAACTCAGACAAACATTTCATTTAAAGGGCTCCTCGGACGAGTGGTAGCCCATACTTAGATATTGTTATGCTTACAAGTCGTTGCAAACCAATACAAATGACCTCGTTATTACATAGCCTCATTTCATTGATAAACGTGTTGTTGTGTCATCTTCTTGTGAAACTTATTTGCTTTAATGTGTGTTAGATTAGGATCATAGAAGGACATAAAACCCTAATGTAAGGTAAATTGATGATTCCGGTCCGGAACGTAATCATGAATTTACAGGTACGTTAGGGTAGTGTGAAATTCTATTAGAGTTTTTGGTAGGCGTCCAGTACGTTTTCAAGGTATCAAAGGTGTGGTGGGTTAGCTGTGGTACACCCTATATATAAACACTAATGATGCATTGAAAGTGAGACTGGGAGTCGAACCAGGAACAAACTCTGTTTACTTGGTAGTTCAATTAGTCGTTCTATAGTCAATCAACTCATACATTCTAGGATTCCTAAAACTTGAAGTTTAGTGTTTTACCAGATCCCTATTCTCCTTACTATTTGAGACGAACCTAATCCAAAATCCTTAACTCACACCTATCAAACCTCTTATCCAAATCATTCGAAATTTCCAAACCACAGTTATCTAAATTTTTACCCAAACATCCTTAGCCCTATGTTTCTAATAACTTCGGGTCGAAGTTTCTAAAAGTAGGGGATGCTGTGACATCCGTCACCTTCCATTTTATCTTTTGTCCAACTTTAGTCCATCTCTTTTCATAAATTTACATCTACTCGAATCATTGTCGTGTTTGAGAAAATTCTTTTCTTTTATAATAATAATAATAATAATATTTCATATTTTAGTAAATGGTAAATATATATATATATATACATACCTTGTAATTTCGTAAAGTCGCCAATTATCGATGTTTTAACATGTTTTAAAAATATATCGTGACACATTTGGACCCCTAGTACCATACTATAAGTATATATTATTCATAAATTAATGAGATAAGTATAAAAAAAAGGATGCCTGGGCCGGGGTTCGAACCCGTGCCCAAGGCCGAGTCAACCTTTAAACACAAACACTCCACCAACTGAGCTACACCACTCATCTGTTCCATTCCCACACATTTTATTTAAATGGATTACTTAAACCATAACAGTTGACTTGGAAAGTCAACTGAGACGATTAACATCCAATTAACCATCCAATCCGCGTAATTAGTTTATGGAATGTTTCCACCGACACCATCTGCTTGTTCCCTACGAAATTAATCATTAAAAACATTCCAATATTAAATTAAAACGCGTTTATAGTTAATATGGGTCAAATCTTCCTAAATTACGAATTCGTGTTGATTAATATAAACTGAACCCTCATACTCAACCTCTGTACGCCGATATACTTTTCCCCACCTTCAATTTCTGTTAAAAATCATCCCTTCAAGCTTATTGGTTCGCGTTTGACTTTTCTGTTTGACCGACGAGTGAAAACGATTAAGGCATTGTAAGTTTCAATTTTTTTTGTAGGTTTTGTTCATCGGCCATCTGCAAACAATAACCCTACGTTTAATCGGGTTATTGTTTGTTAGATTTGATTATTGATTAAACTAGGGTTCATGTTATACGATTTGGGGATAAAGACTTCTGCAGGTCATCAGTTAAATTTAAAACAGAATAGAATTTATCACCAACTGACCTTTGGATCAGTTGGTAATTCCATACTTGTTAAACATCGAGTCTGTGGTAGACGTGGGATCGAATCCCGTCTCCACATCCATTTTTCTAAGCATTTTAGACTTAATCCTTGAAACCTTTATAATTAACTGAAATCAAATAATCATGTTCTCAGGGTCCAGACCAGATGGTCGGGCTTGTGACTCTAAACACGAACCGGCCAGAGGCCCGGGTTCGAACCCCACCAACAGCAACCTTTATTTTTTTTACCCCTTTTCTTTTATATTTTTGTCATTAACTTTTAAAAATGGTTTTAAAATACTAAATCTACTTTATAAATTCTATAAAAATTTTCTTATGATATTCTGATAATAAAGTTTATCATACAATTTTTAGTTTTTCAAAAATCTTTTATTTATTATATATAAAAAATATTACAAGTTTATTCTAATATAATTATAAAAATCTATAAAAATATCAAAACGACTTTATAAAATTCCACAAAAATTATCCTAAACTTATAAAACAGTAAACAAACCAGAAATGATTTTTATTTCTGAAAAATCACTTATTTAATATTTTTAATCGATTTTTGGTCATTTTAATCATATTAAATTCATAATAAATTCATTTTCAGCATTTTTGTACCAAAATTTCACGGAAATTATTTTTAATAATTTGGAACAGTAAGATGAATTCATAATCTGAAATTTACGAATTTTAATATTTTTAATTATTAATACCGCGTTTTGACAAATAAATTATTATGTATTATATGTTCTTTAATTAAGAAAATAATTTTATAAAAATTATTTTCACACTTAAAACTTTATATCGTGACCATCTTCAATTTAAAATTTACAAAAAGACTTTTGTTTATTTAGTTACCAAATTTCTTCTATTTATTAACCATTTTATTTATTAATCAAACGAATACTTATCCCCAATTCGTAACCCTAGAAAATACTTATAGACTAGATAGACTTAGACTTATTTGTTACATTATACATAGGGTGATACTTGGCAACTTTGGATTACACTATTCAATTTCACAAGACTTACCACCTTGCTAAGGTGAGTATTACTTATCCCCTTTTTCGTTTTTACACTTTTGGGGTGATTCATGCACAAGTATACAAAACTTGCACATTCAGTTACACATACATTTTATTCATTTACAATTCATATACGTGTCTTGTTTATCTTTGTGCTTATGTTTGAACATGAACGTAGCTTGCATACAAAATCATACAACTAGACATAACTTATGTTATGGTGCTCTTTACATACAGACGTAACTTATGTTACGGTGCTCATTTAGACATAACTTATGTTATGGTGCTCATTTAGACTCACACGTGTCGAGGTGCTCATTATCAATTACATTGTACAATTTACATTTGATCTTTGTCTTGTTTGGTTACTTGCGTGTTTACATAATGCCTTGGTGATACTAGACACATGAATTGTACTAATTTTCAAAGTTATACTATATGTACAAAACTAAGTAGTACTCACCAACATCATATGTTGACAAAATTATTTTCGTGCATGTTTCAGGATAAGCTGCTTGACGCTTCACATAGGACTTTGGACCTAGATTAAATGAATCAATTATCTTTATTTTTGTTGCCTTGTATTTAATTTCACATGTTGTAAAACAATATTCAATAATCAAATATTTACATTTTAGTACCATGAGCTTTTGAACAATCGTCACTACGTGGCACCTCGATGATTCCGCCATTGGTTGGGGTGTTACACGTTCCTCCATTCGGGTGCCCAAAACATCAAATGTACTTATAGTCACGTCCTTTAAAACTCTAGTCTTTTCTTGTGTACGAATCTCTATGTCATTATCGCAACGTGTGTCCGATTACCCTCCGTGATGAGTTATCTTATGGCCTTCCCTTTCCGCCATTCGAGTGCCCGAAACTTCATATGTACCGATAGTTATGTCCTTTAAAACATCAGCCTTTTCTTATGTATGAATCTCAATGCATTGTTGCATCGTGGGTCCGATTACCATCCGGCCAGCTTCGTATCCTTTATCTGAGTCTGTTTTATGATCAGATATCTTATGGCCTTCCTGCTCCTCCATTCGGGTGCCCGAAACTTCAAATGTACCGATAGTTCCGTCCATTAAAACGCGATTCTTTTCTTGTGTACAAATATCTATGTCAATGTCGCATCGTGAGTCCGATTACCATCCGGTCAGCTTTGTATCCTTTATCTGAGTCCGTAGAGTGATCGGATATCTTATGTTTTTCCCGTTCCTCAATTCGGGTGCCCAAAACTTCAAATGTACCGATAGTCACGTCCTTTAAAACTCGAGTCTTTTCTTGTGTACGAATCTCTATGTCATTGTCGCATCGTGCGTCCTATTACCATCCTGTCAGCTTCGTATCCTTTATTTGAGTCTGTTACATGATCAGATATCTTACAGCCTTCCCGTTCCTCCATTCGGGTGCCCAAAAGTTCAAATGTTCTGATGGTTATGTCCTTTAAAACTCGAGCCTATTCTTGTGTACGAATCTCTATGTCATTGTCGCATCATGAGTCCGATTACCATTCGGTTAGCCTCGTATCCTTTATCTGAGTCTGTAGCATGATAGAATATTTAATGGCCTTCCCGTTCTTCCATTCGGGTGCTTGAAACTTCAAATGTACCGATAGTTACGTCCTTTAAAACTTGAGTTTTTTCTTGTGTACGAATCTCTATGTCATTATCGCATCGTGAGTCCGATTACCGTCCGGTCCACTTCATGTCCTTTATCTAAATTGGTTCCATGATGAGATATCTTATGGCCTTCCCATTACTCCATTCGGGTGCCCGAAACTTCAAATGTACCGATAGTTATGTCCTTTAAAACTTCAGCCTTTTCATGTGTATGAATCTCTATGTCATTGTCGCATCGTGGGTCCGATTACCATCCGGCCAGCTTCGTTTCCTTTATCTGAGTCTGTAGTATGATTAGATATCATATGGCCTTCCCGCTCCTCCATTCGGGTGCCCGAAACTTCAAATATACCGATAGTTACGTCCATTAAAACGCAAGTCCTTTCTTGTGTACAAATATCTATGTCATTGTCGCATCGTGAGTCCGATTACCGTCCGGTCATCTTCGTATTCTTTATCTGAGTCCGTAGAGTGATCAGATATCTTATGGTCTTCCCGTTCTTCTATTTAGGTGCCCAAAACTTCAAATGTACCGATAGTCACGTCCTTTAAAACTCGAGTCTTTTCTTGTGTACGAATCTCTATGTCATTATCGCATCGTGAGTTCAATTACCATTCGGTCCACTTCGTATCCTTTATCTGAGTCGGTTGCATGATGAGATATCTTATGGCCTTCCAGTTCCTCCATTCGGGTGCCCGAAACTTCAAATATTCCGATAGTTACGTCCTTTAAGACTCGAGTCTCTTCTTGTGTACGAGTCTTTATGTCATTATCGCATCGTGAGTCCGATTACCGTCCTGTCCACTTCATATCCTTTATCTGAGTCGGTTGCATGATGAGACATCTTGTAGCCTTCCGTTCCTCCATTCGGGTGCCCGAAACATCAAATGTACTGATAGTTACGTCCTTTATAACTCAAGTCTTTTCTTGTGTACGAATCTCTGTGTCATTGTCGCATCCCGAGTCTGATTACCATCCGGTATGCTTCGTAACGCTTATCGGAGTCTGTTACATGATCAGATATCTTTTGGCCTTCTCCTTCCTCCATTCGGGTGCCCGAAACTTCAAAAGTACCGATAGTTACGTCCTTTAAAACACGAGTCTTTTCTCGTGTATGAATCTCTTTGCCTTTGTCGCATCCTGAGTCTGATTACCATCCGGTCAACTTCGTATCCGTTATCTGAGTCTGTTGAATGATCAGATATCTTATGGCCTTCTCCTTCCTCCATTCGGGTGCCCGAAACTTCAAAAGTACCGATAGTTAAGTCCTTTAAAACTCAAGTTTTTTCTCGTGTATGAATCTCTTTGTCTTTGTCGCATCCTGAGTCTGATTACCATCCGGTCAACTTCGTAACGTTATCTGAGTCTGTTGAATGATCAGATATCTTATGGCCTTCTCCTTCCTCCATTCGTGTGCCCGAAACTTCAAAAGTACCAATAGTTATGTCCTTTAAAACTCGAGTCTTTTCTTGTGTACAAATCTCTTTGTCTTTGTCGCATCGTGAGTCTGATTACCATCTGGTCAACATCATATCCGTTATCTGAGTCTGTTGAATGATCAGATATCTTATGGCCCTCCCGCTCCTCCATTCGGGTGCCCGAAACTTCAAAAGTACTGATAATTACGTCCTTTAAAACTCGAGTCTCTTCTTGTGTACGAATCTCTATGTCATTATCGTATCGTGAGTCCGATTACCGTCCGGTCCACTTCGTGTCCTTTATCTGAGTCTGTTCCGTGATGAGATATCTTATGTCCTTCCCTTTCCTCCATTCGGGTGCCAGAAACTTCATATGTACCGATAGTTATGTCCTTTAAAACTTCAGCCTTTTCTTGTGTACGAATCTCTATGCACTGTCGCATCGTGGGTCCGATTACCATCCGGCCAGCTTCGTATCCTTTATCTGAGTCTGTTGTATGATCAGATATCTTATGGCCTTCCCGCTCCTCAATTCGGGTGCCCGAAACTTCAAATGTACCGATAGTTCCGTCCATTAAAACGCGAGTCCTTTCTTGTGTACAAATATCTATGTCAATGTCGCATCGTGAGTCTGATTATCGTCCGGTCAGCTTCGTATCCTTTATATGAGTCCGTAGAGTGATCAGATATCTTATGGTCTTCCCGTTCCTCCCTTAGGGTGCCCAAACCTTAAATTGTACCTATAGTCACGTCCTTTAAAACTCGTGTCTTTTCTTGTTTACGAATCTCTATGTCATTATCGCATCGTGAGTCCAATTACCGTCCGGTCCACTTCGTATCCTTTATCTGAGTTGGTTGCATGATGAGATATCTTATGGCCTTCCAGTTACTCCCTTCGGGTGCCCGAAACTTCAAATGTTCCGATAGTTACGTCCTTTAAGACTCGAGTCTCTTCTTGTGTACGAGTCTTTATGTCATTATCGCATCGTGAGTCCAATTACCGTCCGGTCCACTTTGTATCCTTTATCTGAGTCGGTTGCATGATGAGATATCTTATGGCCTTCCAGTTCCTCCATTCGGGTGCCCGAAGCTTCAAATTTTCCGATAGTTACGTCCTTTAAGACTCGAGTCTCTTCTTGTGTACGAGTCTTTATGTCATTATCGCATCGTGAGTCCGATTACCGTCCTGTCCACTTCATTTTCTTTATCTGAGTCGGTTGCATGATGAGACATCTTATGGCCTTCCGTTCCTCCATTCGGGTGCCCGAAACTTCAAATGTACTGATAGTTACGTCCTTTATAACTCGAGTCTTTTCTTGTGTACGAATCTCTATGTCATTATCGAATCGTGAGTCCAATTACCGTCCGGTCCACTTCGTATATTTTATCTGAGTCGGTTGCATGATGAGATATCTTAAGGCCTTCCAGTTCCTCCATTCGGGTGCCCGAAACTTCAAATGTTCCGATAGTTACGTCCTATAAGACTCGAGTCTCTTCTTGTGTACGAGTCTTTATGTCATTATCGTATCGTGAGTCCGATTACCGTCCTGTCCACTTCATTTTCTTTATCTGAGTCGGTTGCATGATGAGACATCTTATGGCCTTCCGTTCCTCCATTCGGGTGCCCGAAACTTCAAATGTACTGACAGTTACGTCCTTTATAACTCGAGTCTTTTCTTGTGTACGAATCTCTATGTCATTGCCGCATCGTGAGTCCGATTACCATCCGGTCAGCTTCGTATCCTTTATCTGAGTCTGTTTCATGATCAGATATCTTACAGCCTTCCCGTTCCTCCTTTCGGGTCCCCGAAAATTAAAATGTTCTGATGGTTATGTCCTTTAAAACTCGAGCCTTTTCTTTTGTACGAATCTCTATGTCATTGTCGCATCATGAGACTGATTACCATCCGGTTAGCCTCGTATCCTTTATTTGAGTCTGTAGCATGATAGAATATTTAATGGCCTTCCCGTTCCTCCATTCGGGTGCCCAAAACTTCAAATGTACCGATATTTACGTCCTTTAAAACATGAGTCTTTTCTTGTGTACGAATCTCTATGTCCTTATCGCATCGTGATGAGTCCGATTACCGTCCGGTCCACTTCGTGTCCTTTATCTGCGTCGGTTCCGTGATGAGATATCTTATGGCCTTCCTTTTCCTCCATTCGGGTGCCCGAAACTTCAAATGTACCGATATTTACGTCCTTTAAAACAAGAGTCTTTTCTTGTGTACGAATCTCTATGTCCTTATCGCATCGTGATGAGTCCGATTACCGTCCGGTCCACTTCGTGTCCTTTATCTGCGTCGGTTCCGTGATGAGATATCTAATGGCCTTCCTTTTCCTCCATTCGGGTGCCCGAAACTTCAAATGTACCGATACTTATGTCCTGTAAAACTTCAGCCATTTCATGTGTATGAATCTCTATGTCATTGCCGCATCGTAGGTCCGATTACCATCCGGCCAGCTTCGTTTCCTTTATCTGAGTCTGTTGTATGATCAGATATCTTATGGCCTTCCCACTCCTCCGTTCGGGTGCCCGAAACTTCAAATGTACCGATAGTTCCGTCGATTAAAACGCGAGTCCTTTCTTGTGTAAAAATATCTATGTCAATGTCGCATCGTGACTCCGATTACCGTCTGGTCGGCTTCGTAACCTTTATCTGAGTCCGTATAGTGATCAGATATCTTATGGTCTTCCCGTTCCTCCATTCGGGTGCCCAAAACATCAAATGTACCGATAGTCACGTCCTTTAAAACTCGAGTCTTTTCTTGTGTACGAATCTCTATGTCATTATCGCATCAAAATGCAATAGCTAAATGATGATGAGCCATATCAGTCGTGAATCTGATTACCGTCCGGTCCACTTCGTGTCCTTTATCTGAGTCTGTTCCGTGATGAGATATCTTAAGGCCTTCCTTTTCCTCCATTCGGGTGCCCGAAACTTCATATGTACCGATAGTTATGTCCTTTAAAACTTCAGCCTTTTCTTGTGTACGAATCTCTATGCATTGTCGCATCGTGGGTCCGATTACCATCCGGCCAGCTTCATATCCTTTATCTGAGTTTGTTGTATGATCAGATATCTTATGGCCTTCCTGCTCCTCCATTCGGGTGCCCGAAACTTCAAATGTACCGATAGTTCCGTCCATTAACACGCGAGTCCTTTAAAACTTGAGCCTTTTCTTGTGTACGAATCTCTATGTCATTATCGAATCGTGAGTCCAATTACCGTCCGGTCCACTTCGTATCCTTTATCTGAGTCGGTTGCATGATGAGATATCTTAAGGCCTTCCAGTTCCTCCATTCGGGTGCCCGAAACTTCAAATGTTCCGATAGTTACGTCCTTTAAGACTCGAGTCTCTTCTTGTGTACGAGTCTTTACGTCATTATTGCATCGTGAGTCCGATTACCGTCCTGTCCACTTCATTTTCTTTATCTGAGTCGGTTGCATGATTAGACATCTTATGGCCTTCCGTTCTTCCATTCGGGTGCCCGAAACTTCAAATGTACTGATAGTTACGTCCTTTATAATTCGAGTCTTTTCTTGTGTACGAATCTCTATGTCATTGTCGCATCGTGAGTCCGATTAACATCCGGTCAGCTTCGTATCCTTGATCTGATTCTGTTGCATGATCAGATATCTTACAGCCTTCCCGTTCCTCCTTTCGGGTGCCCGAAAATTAAAATGTTCTGATGGTTATGTCCTTTAAAACTCGAGCCTTTTCTTGTGTACGAATCTCTATGTCATTGTCGCATCATGAGTCTGATTACCATCCGGTTAGCCTCGTATCCTTTATTTGAGTCTGTAGCATGATAGAATATCTAATGGCCTTTCCGTTCCTCCATTCGGGTGCCCGAAACTTCAAATGTACCGATATTTACGTCCTTTAAAACATGAGTCTTTTCTTGTGTACGAATCTCTATGTCATTATCGCATCGTGAGTCCGATTACCGTCCGGTCCACTTCGTGTCCTTTATCTGCGTCGGTTCCATGATGAGATATCTTATGGCCTTCCCTTTCCTCCATTCGGGTGCCCGAAACTTCAAATGTACCGATAGTTATGTCGTTTAAATCTTCAGCCTTTTCTTGTGTACGAATCTCCATGCATTGTCACATCGTGGGTCCGATTACCATCCGGCCAGCTTCGTATCCTTTATCCGAGTCTGTTGTATGATCGGATATCTTATGGCCTTCCCGCTCCTCCATTCGGGTGCCCGAAACTTCAAATGTACTGATAGTTCCGTCCATTAAAACGCGAATCTCTTCTTGTGTACGAGTCTTTATGTCATTATCGCATCGTGAGTCCGATTACCGTCCTGTCCACTTCATTTTCTTTATCTGAGTCGGTTGCATGATGAGACATCTTATGGCCTTCCGTTCCTCCATTCGGGTGCCCGAAACTTCAAATGTACTGATAGTTACGTCCTTTATAACTAGAGTCTTTTCTTATGTACGAATCTCTATGTCATTGTCGCATCGTGAGTCCGATTACCATCCGGTCAGCTTCGTATCCTTTATCTGAGTCTGTTGCATGATCAGATATCTTACAGCCTTCCAGTTCCTCCTTTCGGGTGCCCGAAAATTAAAATGTTCTGATGGTTATGTCCTTTACAACTCGAGCCTTTTCTTGTGTACGAATCTCTATGTCGTTGTCGCATCATGAGTCCGATTACCATCCGGTTAGCCTCGTATCCTTTATCTGAGTCTGTAGCATGATAGAATATTTAATGGCCTTCCCGTTCCTCCATTCGGGTTCCCGAAACTTCAAATGTACCGATATTTACGTCCTTTAAAACATGAGCCTTTTCTTGTGTACGAATCTCTATGAATTGTCACATCGTGGGTCCGATTACCGTCCGGCCAGCTTCGTATCCTTTATCTGAGTCTGTTGTATGATCAGATATCTTATGGCCTTCCCGGTCCTCCATTTGGGTGCCCGAAACTTCAAATGTACCGATAGTTCCGTCCATTAAAACGCGAATCTCTTCTTGTGTACGAGTCTTTATGTCATTATCGCATCGTGAGTCCGATTACCGTCCTGTCCACTTCATTTTCTTTATCTGAGTCGGTTGCATGATGAGACATCTTATGGCCTTCCGTTCCTCCATTCGGGTGCCCGAAACTTCAAATGTACTGATAGTTACGTCCATTAAAACGCGAGTCCTTTCTTGTGTACAAATATCTATGTCATTGTCGCATCGTGAGTCCGATTACCGTCCGGTCAGCTTCAAATCCTTTATCTGAGTCGGTTGCATGATGAGAGATCTTATGGCCTTCCCGTTCCTCCATTCGGGTGCCCGAAACTTAAAATGTACCGATAGTAGCGTCTTTTCTTGTGTACGAATCTCTATGTCATTGTCGCATTGTGTGTCCGATTTCCATCCGGTCAGCTTCGTATCCTTTATCTGAGTTTGTTTCATGATCAGATATCTTACAGCCTTCCCGTTCCTCCATTCGGGTGCCCGAAAACTCAAATGTACTGATGGTTATGTCCTTTAAAACTCGAGCCTTTTCTTGTGTACGAATATCTATGTCATGGTCGCATCGTGAGTCCAATTACCATCCAGTTAGCCTCGTATCCTTTATCTGTGTCTGTAGCATGATAGAATATTTAGTGGCCTTCCCGTTCCTCCATTCGGGTGCCCGAAACTATAAATGTACCGATTGTTACGTCCCTTAAAACTCAAGTCTTTAGTTGTCTACGAATCTCTATGTCATTGTCACATCGCGAGTCTGATTACCATCCGGTCCGCTTTGTAACCTTTATCTGAGTCAGTTGCATGATCAAATATCTTACGGCCTTCTCCTTCCTCCATTCGGGTGCCCGAAACTTCAAAAGTATCGATAGTTACGTCCTTTAAAACTCGAGTCTTTCCTTGTGTACGAATCTCTTTCTCTTTGTCGCATCGTGAGTCTGATTACCATCCGGTCAACTTCGTATCCGTTATCTTAGTCTGTTGAATGATCAGATATCTTTTGGCCTTCTCCTTCCTCCCTTCGGGTGCCCGAAACTTCAAAAGTACCGATAGTTACGTCCTTTAAAACTCGAGCCTTTTCTTGTGTACGAATATCATTGTCTTTGTCGCATCGTGAGTCTGATTACCATCCGGTCAACTTCGTATCCGTTATCTGAGTCTACTGAATGATCAGATATCTTATGGCCCTCCTGCTCATCCATTCGGGTGCCTGAAACTTCAAAAATACCGATAGTTACGTCCTATAAAACTCGAGTCTTTTCTTGTGTACGAATCTCTTTGTCTTTGACGCATCGTGAGTCTGATTACCATCCAGTCAACTTCGTATCCGTTATCTGAGTCCGTAGAACGATCAAATATATTATGGCCTTCCCGTTCCTCCATTCGGGTGCCCGAAACTTCAAATGTACCGATAGTTACGTCCTTTAAAACTCGAGCCTTTTCTTGTGTACGAATCTCTATGTAATTATCGCATCGTAGGTTTGTTTATCGTCCGGTCCACTTCATATCCTTTATCTAAGTTGGTTGCATGATGAGTTATCTTATGGCCTTCCCGTTGCTCCATTCGGGGACCCGAAACTTCAAATGTACCGATAGTTTTGTCCTTTAAAACTTTAGGCTTTTCTTGTGTATGAATCTCTATGTCATTGTCGAATCGTTAGTCCGATTACCATCCAGTCAGCTTCGTATCCTTTATCTGAGTCTGTTGCATTATCAAATATCTTATGGCCTTGTCGTTCCTCCATTCGGGTGCCAAAAACTTCAAATGTACCGATAAATACGTCCTTTAAAACTCGAGGCTTTTCTTGTGTACGAATCTCTATTTCATTGTCGCATCGTGAATCTGATTACCGTCTGGTCAGCTACGTATCCTTTATCTGAGACTATTGCATGATCAGATACCTTATGGCCTTCCCGTTCGTCCATTCGGCTGCCCGAAATTTCATATGTACCGATAGTTATGTCCTTTAAAACTTCAGCCTTTTCTTGTGTACGAATCTCTATGCATTGTCGCATCGTGAGTCCGCTTACCGTCCGGTCACCTATGTATCCTTTATCTGAGTCCGTAGAATGATCAAATATCTTATGGTCTTCCCGTTCCTCCATTCGGGTGCCCGAAACTTCAAATGTATCGATAGTTACGTCCTTTAAAACTCGAGTCTTTTCTTGTGTACGAATCTCTATGTCATTATTGTATCGTGAGTCCTATTATCGCCCGGTGCACTTCATGTCCTTTATCTGAGTCGGTTGCATGATGAGATATCTTAGGGGCTTCCTGTTCCACCATTTGTGTGGCCGAAACTTAAAATTTACCGATAGTTACGTCCTTTAAAACTCGTGTCCTTTCTTGTGAACGAATATCTATGTCATTGTCGCATAATGAGTCCGATAACCGTCCGGTCAGCTTCGTATCCTATATCTGAATCTGTTGCATGATCAGATATATTATGGTCTTCCCGTTCCTCCATTCGGGTGCCCGAAAGTTCAAATGTACCGATAGTAATGTCCTTTAACGAACGAGCCTTTTCTTGTGTACTAATCTCTATGTCATTTTCGCATCGTGAGTCCGATTAACGTCCGGTCCACTTCGTATCCTTTATCTGAGTCTGTTGCATGATCAGATATCTTATGGCCTTCCCGTTCCTCTATTCAGGTGCCCGAAACTTCAAATGTACCAATAGTTATGTCCTTTGAAACTCGATTATGGCCTTCCCGTTCGTCCATTTGAGCGCCCGAAACTACAGATGTTATGATTCTTACGTGCATTAAAACTTGAGTCGTTTTTTGTGTACGAATCTCTATGTCATTGTTGCATTGTGAGTCCGATTACTGTCTAGTACGGTTGGTATCCTTTATCTGAGTCTGTAGCATTATCAGATATCTTATGGCCTTCTCGTTCCTCCATTCGGGTGTCCAAAACTTCAAATATACCGATAGTTACGTCCTTTAAAACTCGAGTCTTTCCTTGTGTACGAATCTCTATGTCATTATCGCATTGTGAGTCCGGTTACCATCTGGTCCACTTCATGTCCTTTATCTAGGTTCCATGATCAGATATCTTATGGCCTTCCCATTCCTCCATTCGGGTGCCCGAAACTTAAAATGTACCGATAGTTATTTCCTTTAAAACTCGTGTCTTTTCTTGTGAATGAATCTGTATGTCATTGTCGCATCGTGAGTCTGATTACCGTCCGGTCCACTTTGTATCCTTTATCTGAGTCGATTGCATGATCAGATATCTCATGGCCTTCCCATTCCTCCATTCGGGTGCCCGAAACTTAAAATGTACTAATAGTTATGTCTATGTCATTGTCGCATCGTGAGTCCGATTACCGTCCGGTCAACTTCCTATCCTTTATCTTTGTCCGTAGAATGATTAGATATCTTATGGTCTTCCCATTCCTCCATTCGGGTGCCCGAAACTTCACATATACAGATAGTTACGTACATTAAAACTCGAGTCTTTTCTGGTGTACGAATCACTATGTTATTGTCGCATCATGAGTCCAATTACCATCCGATCAGATTCATATCCTTTATCTGAATCTTATGCATGATCAGATATCTTATGGCCTTCCCGTTCCTCCATTCGGGTGCCCGAAAGTTCAAATGTACCGATAGTTATGTCCTTTAAAAGCCGAGTCTTTTCTTGTGTATAAATCTCTATGTCATTGTTGCATCGTGAGTCCGATTACCATCCGGTCAGCTTAATATCCTTTATCTGAGTTGGTTGCATGAAGAGATATCTTATGGCCTTCCTGTTTCTCTATTCTGGTGCCCGAAACTTCAAATTTACCGATAGTTACGTACTTTAAAACTCGAGCCTTTTCTTGTGTACGAATATCTTTGTCTTTGTCGCATCGTGAGTCTGATTACCATCCGGTCAACTTCGTATCCGTTATCTGAGTCTACTGAATGATCAGATATCTTATGGCCCTCCCGCTCATCCATTCGGGTGCCCGAAACTTCAAAAGTACCGATAGTTACGTCCTATAAAACTCGAGTCTTTTCTTGTGTACAAGTCTCTATGTCATTGTCGCATCGTGAGTCCAAATACCTTCCGGTCCGTTACATATCCTTTATCTAAGTCAGTAGCATGATCAGATATCTTATGGCCTTCTCGTTCCTCCATTCGGGTGCCCGAAACATCAAATGTACCAATAGTTACGTCCTTCAAAACTTGAGTCTTTTCTTTTATACGAATCTCTATGTCATTGTCGCACCGTGATTCCGATTACCGTCTGGTAAGCTTCGTATCCTTTATCTGAGTCTATAGCATGATCAGATATCTTTCCCTTTCATCCTTTCGGGTGCCCGAAACAACAAATGTACCGATAGTTACGTCCTTTAAAACTTGAGTCTTTTCTTGTGTACAAATCTCTATATCATTATCGCATCGTGAGTCCGATTACCGTCCGATCTGCTTCATATCCTTTATCTGAGTTTTTTGCATGATCAGATATCTTACGGCCTTCCCCTTCCTCCATTCAGGTGCCCGAAAATTCAAATGTACCGATAGTTACGTCCTTTAAAACTCGAGTCTTTTCTTGTGAACGAATCTCTATTTAATTGTCGCATGATGAGTCTGGTTACCATCCGGTCGGCTTCGTATCCTTTATCTGAGTCTGTTGCATTATAAGATATCTTATGGCCTTCCCGTTCATCCATTCGGGTGACCGAAACTTCAAACGTACTGATATTTATGTCCTTTAAACCTCAAGTTTTTTCTTATGTACGAATCTCTATGTCATATTCGCATCGTGAGTCCGATTACCATCTAGTTGGCCTCGTATCCTTTATCTGAGTCTGTAGGATGATCAGATATTTAATGGCCTTCCCGTTCCTCCATTCGGGTGTCCGAAACTACAAATGTACAGATTGTTATGTCCTCTGAAAATCAAGTCTTTTGTTGTGTACGAATCTCTATGTCATTATCGCATCGTGGGTCTGATTATCATCCAGTCTACTTCATAACCTTTCTCTGAGTCTGTTGCGTGATCAAATATCTTATGGCCTTCTCGTTCATCCATTCGGGTGCCCGAAACTTCAAATGTACCAATAGTTATGTCCTTTAAAACTCGAGTCTTTTCTTGTGTACGAATCTTATGTCATTGTGTCATCGTGAGTATGATTAATATCTAGTCAACTTCGTATCCATTATCTGAGTTTGTTGCATGAGGTGATATCTTATGGCCTTCTCGCTCCTCCATTCGTGTGCCCGAAACTTCAAATGTAGCAATAGTTACGTCCTTTAAAACTCGAGTCTTTTCTTGTTTACGAATCTCTATGTCATTGTCGCATCGTTAGTCCGACTACCGTCCGGTCAACTTCATATCCTTTATCTGAGTCCGTAGAATGATCAGATATTTTATGGCCTTCCCGTTCCTCCATTCGGGTGCGCGAAACTTCAAATGTACCGATAGTTACGTCCTTTAAAACACGAGTCTTTTCTTGTGTAAGAATCTCTATGTCATTATCGCATCGTGAGTCCAATTACCGTCCGGTTAGCCTTGTATCCTTTATCTGAGTCTGTAGCATGATAAGATATTTAATGGCCTTCCCGTTCGTCCATTCAGGCGGCCGAAACTACAAATGTACCGATACTTACGTCCTTTAAAACTTGAGTCTTTTCTTGTGTATGAATCTTTATGTCATTGTCACATCGTGAGTCCGATTACCTTCCGGTCTGTATCACATCCTTTATCTGAGTCTGTTGCATGATCAGGTATCTTACGGCACTCCCGTTCCATATTCGGGTGCCCGAAAATTCAAATGTACCGATAGTTACGCCCTTTAAAACTCGAGCCTTTTGTTGTGTACGAATCTCTATGTCATTGTCGCATCGTGAGTCTGATTACCATCCGGTCAGCTTTGTATCCTTTATCTGAGTCTGTTGCATGGTCATATATCTTATCGCATTCCCGTTCCGCCATTCGGGTGCCCGAAACTTCAAATGTACCGATAGTTACGTCCTTTAAAACTCAAGTCTTTTCTTGTGTACGAATCTCTATTTCATTGTCCCATCGTGAGCCAGATTACCATCTAGTTAGCCTCCTATCCTTTATATGAGTCTGTAGCATGATCAGATATTTAAAGGCCTTCCCTTTCCTCCATTAGTGTGCCCGAAACTACAAATGTACCGATTGTTACACCCTTTAAAACTCGAGTCTTTTGTTGTGTACGAATCTCTATGTCATTGTCGCATCATGAGTCTGATTACCATCTAGTCAGGTTCGTATCCTTTATCTGAGTCTGTTGCATGGTCATATATCTTATGGCCTTCCCGTTCCTCCATTCGGGTGCCCGAAACTTCAAATGTACCGATAGTTACGTCCTTTAAAACTCGAGTCTTTTATTGTGTACGAATCTCTATGTCATTGTCGCATCGTGAGTCTGATTACCATCTGGGCAGCTTCGTATCTTTTATCTGAGTCTGTTGCATGGTCATATATCTTATGGCCTTCCCGTTTCCATTCGGGTGCCCGAAAATTCAAATTTACCGATAGTTACGTCCATTAAAATAAGAGTCTTTTCTTGTGTACGAATCTCTATGTCATTGTCGCATCGTGGGTCCGATTTTCGTCTGGTCAGCTTCGTAGCCTTTATCTATGTCTGTAGAATTATCAGATATCTTATGTCCTTCCCGTTCCTCCATTCGGGTTCCCGAAACTTCAAATTAACCGATAGTTACATCTTTTAAAACTCGAGTCTTTTCCAGTGTACGAATCTCTATGTCATTGTCACCTCGTGAGTCCGGTTACCATTTGGCCAACTTCGAATCCTTTATCTGTGTCTGTTGCATGATCAGATATCTTATTTCCTTCCCGTTCCTCCGTTCGGGTGCCCGAAACTTCAAACGTACGATAGTTATGTCCTTTGAAACTCGAGTCTTTTCTTGTGTACGATTCTCTATATCATTGTCGCATCGTTAGTCTGATTACCGTCAAGTTAGCCTCGTATCCTTTATCTGAGTCTGTAGCTTGATTTAATATTTAATGGCCTTCCCGTTTGTCCATTCGGGCGCCCAAAACTACAAATGTACCGATAGTTACGTACTTTAAAACTTGAGTCTTTTCTTGTGTATGAATCTCTGTGTCACTATCGCATCGTGAGTCCGATTACCTTCCGGTGTGCATCATATCCTTTATCTGAGTCTGTTGCATGATCAAGTATCTTATGGCCTTGCCGTTCCACATTCGGGTGCCCGAAAATTCAAATGTACCGATAGTTACGCCCTTTAAAACTCGAGGCTTTTGTTGTGTACGAATATCTATGTCATTGTTGCATCGTGAGTCTGATTACCATCTGGTTAGCTTCGTATCCTTTATCTAAGTCTGTTTCATGGTCATATCTCTTAGGGCCTTCCCGTTCCTCCATTCGGGTGCCCGAAACTTCAAATGTACCAATAGTTATGTACTTTAAAACTCGAGTCTTTTCTTGTGTACGGATCTTATATCATTGTCGCATCGTGAGTATGATTAATATCCAGTCAACTTCGTATCCATTATCTGAGTCTGTTGCATGAGCAGATATCTTATGGTCTTCCCGCTCCTCCATTCGTCGGCCCGAAACATCAAATGTAGCGATAGTTACATCCTTTAAAACGCGAGTCTTTTCTTGTGTACGAATCTCTATGTCATTGTCGCATCATGAGTTCGACTACCGTCCGGTCAAATTCGTATCCTTTATCTGAGTCCATAGAATGATCAGATATTTTATGGCCTTCCCGTTCATCCATTCGGGTGCCCGAAACTTCAACTGTACCGATAGTTACGTCCTTTAAAACTTGAGTCTTTTCTTGTGTACGAATTTATATGTCATTATCGTATCGTGAGTCCGATTACCGTCCGGTTAGCCTCATATCCTTTATCTGAGTCTGTAGCATGATCATCTATTTAATGGCCTTCCCGTTCGTCCATTCGGGCGGCCGAAACTACAAATGTACCGATAGTTACGTCCTTTAAAACTTGAATCTTTTCTTGTGTATGAATCTCTATGTCATTGTCGCATCGTGAGTCCGATTACCTACCGGTCTGCATCATATTCTTTATCTGAGCCTGTTGCATGATCAGTTATCTTACGGCCATCCCGTTCCATATTCGGGTGCCCGAAAATTCAAATGTACCGATAGTTACGCCATTTAAAACTCGAGTCTTTTGTTGTGTACGAATCTCTATTTCATTGTCGCATTATGAGTCTAGTTACCGTCCGGTCGGCTTCATATCCTTTATCTGAGTCTGTTGCATGATAAGATATCTTATGGCCTTCCCGTTCATCCATTCGGGTGACCGAAACTTCAAACGTACTGATATTTATGTCCTCTAAACCTCAAGTTTTTTCTTATGTACGAATCTCTATGTCATATTCGCATCGTGAGTCCGATTACCATCTTGTTGGCCTCGTATCCTTTATCCGAGTCTGTAGGATGATCAGATATTTAATAGCCTTCCCGTTCCTCCATTCGGGTGTCCGAAACTACAAATGTACAGATTGTTACGTCCTCTGAAAATCAAGTCTTTTGTTGTGTACGAATCTCTATGTCATTATCGCATCGTGGGTCTGATTATCGTCCAGTCTACTTCATAACCTTTCTCTGAGTCTGTTGCGTGATCAAATATCTTATGGCCTTCTCGTTCATCCATTCGGGTGCCCGAAACTTCAAATGTACCAATAGTTATGTCCTTTAAAACTCGAGTCTTTTCTTGTGTACGAATCTTATGTCATTGTGTCATCGTGAGTATGATTAATATCTAGTCAACTTCGTATCCATTATCTGAGTTTGTTGCATGAGCAGATATCTTATGGCCTTCTCGCTCCTCCATTCGTGTGCCCGAAACTTCAAATGTAGCAATAGTTACATCCTTTAAAACTCTAGTCTTTTCTTGTTTACGAATCCCTATGTCATTGTCGCATCGTTAGTCCGACTACCGTCCGGTCAACTTCATATCCTTTATCTGAGTCCGTAGAATGATCAGATATTTTATGGCCTTCCCGTTCCTCCATTCAGGTGCGCGAAACTTCAAATGTACCGATAGTTACGTCCTTTAAAACACGAGTCTTTTCTTGTGTAAGAACTCTATGTCATTATCGCATCGTGAGTCCGATTACCGTCCGGTTAGCCTCGTATCCTTTATCTGAGTCTGTAGCATGATAAGATATTTAATGGCCTTCCCGTTCATCCATTCAGGCGGCCGAAACTACAAATGTACCGATAATTACGTCCTTTAAAACTTGAGTCTTTTCTTGTGTATGAATCTCTATGTCATTGTCACATCGTGAGTCCGATTACCTTCCGGTCTGTATCATATCCTTTATCTGAGTCTGTTGCATGATCAGGTATCTTACGCCACTCCCGTTCCATATTCGGGTGCCCGAAAATTCAAATGTACCGATAGTTACACCCTTTAAAACTCGAGCCTTTTGTTGTGTACGAATCTCTATGTCATTGTCGCATCATGAGTCTGATTACCATCTGGTTAGCTTTGTATCCTTTATCTGAGTCTGTTGCATGGTCATATATCTTATCGCATTCCCGTTCCGCCATTCGGGTGCCCGAAACTTCAAATGTACCGATAGTTACGTCCTTTAAAACTCAAGTTTTTTCTTGTGTACGAATCTCTATTTCATTATCCCATCATGAGTCAGATTACCATCTAGTTAGCCTCCTATCCTTTATATGAGTCTGTAGCATGATCAGATATTTAAAGGCCTTCCCTTTCCTCCATTCGTGTTCACGAAACTACAAATGTACCGATTGTTACACCCTTTAAAACTCGAGTCTTTTGTTGTGTACGAATCTCTATGTCATTGTCGCATCATGAGTCTGATTACCATCTGGTCAGCTTCGTATCCTTTATCTGAGTCTGTTGCATGGTCATATATCTTATGGCCTTCCCGTTTCCATTCGGGTGCCCGAAAATTCAAATGTACCGATAGTTACGTACATTAAAATAAAAGTCTTTTCTTGTGTACGAATCTCAATGTCATTGTCGCATCGTGGGTCCGATTTTCGTCCGGTCAGCTTCGTATCCTTTATCTATGTCTGTAGAATGATCAGATATCTTATGCCCTTCCTGTTCCTCCATTCGGGTTCCCGAAACTTCAAATTAACCGATAGTTACATCCTTTAAAACTCGAGTCTTTTCCTGTGTACGAATCTCTATGTCATTGTCACCTCGTGAGTCCGGTTACCATTTGGCCAACTTTGAATCCTTTATCTGTGTCTGTTGCATGATCAGATATCTTATTTCCTTCCCGTTCCTCCGTTCGGGTGCCCGAAACATCAAACGTACCGATAGTTATGTCCTTTGAAACTCGAGTCTTTTCTTTTGTACGATTCTCTATATCATTGTCGCATCGTTAGTCTGATTACCGTCAAGTTAGCCTCGTATCCTTTATCTGAGTCTGTAGCTTGATTTAATATTTAATGGCCTTCCCGTTTGTCCATTCGGGCGCCCAAAACTACAAATGTACCGATAGTTACGTACTTTAAAACTTGAGTCTTTCTTGTGTATGAATCTCTATGTCACTATCGCATCGTGAGTCCGATTACCTTCCAGTGTGCATCATATCCTTTATCTGAGTCTGTTGCATGATCAAGTATCTTACGGCCTTGCCGTTCCACATTCGGGTGCCCGAAAATTCAAATGTACCGATAGTTACGCCCTTTAAAACTCGAGGCTTTTGTTGTGTACGAATATCTATGTCATTGTTGCGTCGTGAGTCTGATTACCATCTGGTTAGCTTCGTATCCTTTATCTGAGTCTGTTTCATGGTCATATCTCTTAGGGCCTTCCCGTTCCTCCATTCGGGTGCCCGAAACTTCAAATGTACCAATAGTTATGTACATTAAAAGTCGAGTCTTTTCTTGTGTACGGATCTTATGTCATTGTCGCATCGTGAGTATGATTAATATCCAGTCAACTCGTATCCATTATCTGAGTCTGTTGCATGAGCAGATATCTTATGGTCTTCCCGCTTCTCCATTCGTCGGCCTGAAACATCAAATGTAGCGATAGTTACATCCTTTAAAACGCGAGTCTTTTCTTGTGTACGAATCTCTATGTCATTGTCGCATCATGAGTTCGACTACCGTCCGGTCAAATTCGTATCCTTTATCTGAGTCCATAGAATGATCAGATATTTTATGGCCTTCCCGTTCGTCCATTCGGGTGCCCGAAACTTCAAATGTACCGATAGTTACGTCCTTTAAAACTTGAATCTTTTCTTGTGTATGAATCTCTATGTCATTGTCGCATCGTGAGTCCGATTACCTACCGGTCTGCATCATATTCTTTATCTGAGACTGTTGCATGATCAGTTTTCTTACGGCCTTCCCGTTCCATATTCGGGTGCCCGAAAATTCAAATGTACCGATAGTTACGCCATTTAAAACTCGAGTCTTTTGTTGTGTACGAATCTCTATGTCATTGTCGCATCGTGAGTCTGATTACCATCCGGTCAACTTTGTATCCTTTATCTGAGTCGGTTGCAAGGTCATATATCTTATGGCCTTCCCGTTCCTCCATTCGGGTAAGCAAAACTTAAAATGTACCGATAGTTACGTCCTTTTAAAGTTAAGTCTTTTCTTGTGTATGAATCTGTAACATCCCGAAATTCGCCAGATATTTATTTAGACGAAACTACTACCCAAATTTATCTAAATGGGTATAAAGTGCGAGATGTTATATAATGGGTCGATAAACAACCTTGGCTTTACGCATTGGTTTAAAAGTAATAAAAGGACCCAAAACCACATTATTTAAAGACGGTTGTCGTACTGTGTAAGCGAGTTATTCATAAATGGAAGTAGAGGGAGGCATTATGTAAATTGTGGATACATATAAAATAAATGATGAACCGACAAATCTGCTTCCTTTCTTAATTCCTAATTGTTTGACTCCTAAATTATAGAAATTTCTTTTTATATTTCCCTTGACCCCTCTCTATAAATGGTGTCTTTCTGTAACCAGCATATAGATACACTCATTCTCTCAATACCAATATATCATACCATAATAAGAAGAGTTAATAATAAACTCTACGACAAGACCTAGGGCTCGGCGTCAGAGAATGAGGCTCTCGACGGTGATGGTGTAGGTTGATGAGGATGACGGCAGTGGCTGGGTGGACCGTTATGGCGACGGGGTTCGGTGTCGCTTATGTTGTTTAAGGTCTCGGTCGAGATGGTGATGCGAAGTCATGATGATGCCCGGTGCTAGTAGTGTTCTTGAATGAAGGTGGTGGTGTGACGGGGCTGTGGTGGTTTGGTTCATTTGTAGTCCCGGTTGTGATGGTGGTGTACGGCGGCGATGGTTACGGTTTAGAAATGATGGTGGTGGTTGTCGGTAGATGGCACTAGTGTTTGGTGGCCGGAACCTGGTTACGGTTTGGCCACGGTGGTGGCTTTGGAAACGGGAACGGTGGGGTTGATGGTGATCGTATTATGAAGGGAACAGGACCGTGGAGCTATGCATGTAAGCTGTTACATGGGAGAGCTTGTCGGCTCGGTTCCGTTTTGCATGACGAACCATATGATATCAAGATATTGTCTTGATTGCAAGGGTGAGCATCTCCTTATTAATAATCAATCAATATATAGTGCCATATATGATCAATTAAGTGTGTCATGGAATCTTATAATTTGGAAAGTGTTGTGAAGGGATTGATACTGTTAATGGTAACGGCATAGTGAAGTAGATGTCAAATAGTTTCACAATATTTATATGTGGTGAAGTATGATGGTGATGATCTTGTAGTGGGATTCATACATGCAAGGGAGTTGTGAAAATGAGATAAGTTTGGGAATAACCATGATGAAGATACATGGTAATAGCTGGCTCGATGACATACTACTGCTTTTGGATGATGTTGAAGCTCGTGCATGGTTATCTTGATTAACCATCAAGTCTTTGTTTGCTTGCGCGTTACTAGGATCATCTAGTTTCTTTGAAGCAAATGTAATGCTAAGGTGAGTTCTTGTGCCCACTCTTTTAATTATCATTTTTTTAAAGATTTTGGGCTGACGTGCGTAAACCAGTATGATTATTTTTTTTATGAAGTCACAAAATATTTTGATGAAGTTATAAATATTTTTGTGTACGAACGAAATCTATATTAACTCATACATATTATTTTAACATGTGAAACGTAAGTGGGTGGAATGCGCCTAATGTGTTATTATATGGTTCGAGTTATATGTCTTATTAAAAGTGGGATAGGCCTACTCTGATTTATGGTATAGTTTTTATGTACGAACGAAATCCATATTACTCTAATATTTATTTTCTGAGCTTAAAACGCGAGTAGGTTTTTATGTTTTTATACCTACATGTTTGAAGGCAACCAGAATAAAATAATTGGGTAGTTGTATATGTTTATACGCATATAAAAAATGAATGTACCGATATATAGGTGTATATATATAGGTTTGAGTTATATGTGTTTCCATATATATATATATATATAAACTATGTTTGGCAACTACATAACCTTATAAATTGGGCTATGACAGAAGTGGGATATGCTTGCTCTGATCTCTAGTCTTGGTTTTGAGTCATGGTTGTTACATAGTTTATTTCTTTTGTGTTATTAGAGATGGGATATGGCTGCTCTAATATTATAACCTGAGTTATGACAGGATGTGGGATGTGCCTGCTCTGATCTGTAGTTTTGGTTTGAGTCTAGCAAGCGGAATGTGCTTAGATAGACTTGATTGTACTTTGTGTTTATAGGCGGTATGTGCTTATAATATTTGTTAATTGAAGTTTTGAGTTAAATAGGCAGATTTCGCCTATCCTAGACTTTGATTTTTGTTTTGCTTGAGGAAAAACAAATTAGCGGATTGCGCTTATTGTTAACTCTGAGGTTGAGGTATTTTGTTAATTCTTATTTTGACAAGATACTTGTTTATATAAATTTATAAAACTTGAACTCACTTAGCGTAGCTGACTTTTGCATACACGTTAGATTGATTTCAGGCTAAAAAGGGAGGTGGATGGATGACTGCTTGGTGATGCAAGAAGCTACCCGGCAATTGAAGGCATTTCTAGTGGAAGACGATTTTTGTATACTCATGATAAATTTTAGATTTGAGTTACAATTGAGAAAGCATATTCATATGTTTTGTAAATTTTAATTTAATTGATTTTCCGCTGCGTACACATTGATTCAAACATACTCTTTCGAAAGAAAATTTAACCATGTTTTTCCATGTTTAAGAATATTAACCCAACTGTTTGACACCAGATTTGCGGGTGTTACAGAATCTCTATTTCATTGTCATATCATGAATCAGATTACTGTCTAGTTAGCCTCATATCCTTTATCTGAGTCTGTAGCATGATCTGATATTTAATGGCCTTCCCGTTCCTCCATTCGTGTGCCTGAAACTACAAATGTACCGATTGTTACGTCCTTTAAAACTCGAGTCTTTTATTCTGTACGAATCTCTATGTCATTGTCGCATCGGGAGTCTGATTACCATCTGGTCAGCTTCGTATCCTTTATCTGAGTCTGTTGCATGGTCATATATCTTATGGCCTTCCCGTTCCTCCATTCGGGTGCCCGAAACGTCAAATGTACCGATAGTTACGTCCTTTAAAACTCGAGTGTTTTCTTGTGTTCAAATCTCTATGTCTTTGTCGCATCGTGAGTCCGCTTACCATCCAGTTAGCCTCGTATCCGTTATCTGAGTCTGTAGGATGATCAGATATTTAATGGCCTTCACTTTCATCCATTCGTCCACTTCGTATCCTTTATCTAAGTCGGTTGCATGATGAGATATCTTATGGCTTTCCCTTTGCTCCATTCGGGTGCCTGAAACTTAAAATGTACCGATAGTTACGTCCTTTAAAACTCGAGTCTTTTCTTGTGTACGAATCTCTATATCATTGTCGCATCGTGAGTCCAATTACCATCCGGTCAGCTTCTTATCCTTTATCTGAGTCTGTAGCATGATCAGATATCTTATGGCCTTCCCGTTCCTCAATTCGGGTGCCCAAAACTTTAAATGCACCGATATTTACGTCCTTTAAAACTTGAGTCTTTTCTTGTGTACGAATCTCTATGTCATTGTCGCATCGTGAGTCCAATTACCATCCGATCAGCTTCATATCCTTTATCTGAGTTCGTAGAATGATCAGATACCTCATGGCCTTCCTGTTCATCCATTCGGGAGCCCGAAAATTCAAATGTACCGATAGTTACGTCCTTTAAAACTCGAGTCGTTTTTTGTGTACGAATCTCTATGTCATTGTCGCATCGTGAGTCCAATTACCATCCGGTCCGCTTCTTAACCTTTATCTGAATCTGTTGCATGATCAGATATCTTATGGCCTTCCCGTTCCTCAATTCGGGTGCCCAAAACATTAAATGCACCTATAGTTACGTCCTTTAAAACCTGAGTCTTTTCTTGTGTACGAATCTCGATGTCATTGTCTCGTCGTGAGTCCGTTTATCATCCGATCAGCTACATATCCTTTATCTGAGTTCGTAGAATGATCAGATACCTCATGGCCTTCCCGTTCATCCATTCGGGTGCCCGAAACTTTAAATGTACCGATAGTTATGTCCTTTAAAATTCGAGCCTTTTCTTGTGTACGAATCTCTATGTCATTGTCGCATCGTGACTCCGATCACCGTCCAGTTAGCCTCGTATCCTTTATCTGAGTCTGTAGCATTATCGAATATTTAATGGCCTTCCCATTTCTCAATTCAGGTACCCGAAACTATAAATGTACCGATTGTTAAGTCCTCTGAAAATCAAGTCTTTTGTTGTGTACGAATCTCTATGTCATTATCGCATCGTGGGTCTAATTACCGTCCAGTCTACTTCATAACCTTTCTCTGAGTCTGTTGCATGATTAGATATCTTATGGCTTTCCCGTTCATCCATTCGGGTGCCCAAAACTTCAAATGTACCGATAGTTAGGTCCTTTAAAACTCGAGTCTTTTCTTGTGTACAAATCTCTATGTCATTGTTGCATCGTGAGTCCGCTTACCATCCAGTTAGCCTCGTATCTGTTATCAGAGTCCGTAGGATGATCAGATATTTAATGGCCATCATGTTCATACATTCGGTCCACTTCGTATCCTTTATCTGAGTCGGTTGCATGATGAGATATATTATGGCCTTCCCGTTCCTCCATTCGGGTGCCCGAAACATAAAATGTACCGATAGTTACGTCCTTTAAAACTCGAGTCTTTTCTTGTGTACGAATCTCTATGTCATTGTCGCATCGTGTGTCCGATTACCATCCGGTCAGCTTTGTATCCTTTATCTGAGTCAGTTGCATGATCAGATATCTTATGGCCTTCCCGTTCCTCCACTCGGGTGCCCGAAACTTCAAATGTACCGATAGTTATGTCCATTAAAACACGAGTCTTTTCTTGTGTACAAATCTCTATGTCAATTTCGCATCGTGAGTCCGATTACCATCCAATTAGCCTTGTATCCTTTATCTAAGTCTGTTGCATGATCGGATACTTAATAGCCTTCCCGTTCGTTCATTCGGGCGCCCGAAACTACTAATGTACCAATTCTTACGTCCTTTAAAACTCGAGTCATTTTTTGTGTACAAATCTCTATGTCATTGTCGCATCGTGAGTCCAAATACCTTCCTGTCCATTTCATATCCTTTATCTAAGTCAGTAGCATGATCAGATATCTTATGGCCTTCCCGTTCCTCCATTCGGGTGCCCGAAACATCAAATGTACCAATAGTTACGTCCTTCAAAACTTGAGTCTTTTCTTTTGTACGAATCTCTATGTCATTGTCGCACCGTGATTCCGATTACCGTCTGGTAAGCTTCTTATCCTTTATATGAGTCTATAGCATGATCAGATATCTTTCCCTTTCATCCATTCGGGTGCCCGAAACTACAAATGTACCGATAGTTACGTCCTTTAAAACTTGAGTCTTTTCTTGTGTACAAATCTCTATATCATTATCGCATCGTCAGTCCGATTACCGTCCGATCTGCTTCATATCCTTTATCTGAGTCTTTTGCATGATCATATATCTTACGGCCTTCCCCTTCCTCCATTCAGGTGCCCGAAAATTCAAATGTACCGATAGTTACGTCCTTTAAAACTCAAGTCTTTTCTTGTGAACGAATCTCTATTTCATTGTCGCATCATGAGTCTGGTTACCGGCCGGTCGGCTTCGTATCCTTTATCTGAGTCTGTTGCATGATAAGATATCTTATGGCCTTCCCGTTCATCCATTCGGGTGACCGAAAATTCAAATGTACCGATAGTTATGTCCTTTAAAATTCGAGCCTTTTCTTGTGTACGAATCTCTATGTCATTGTCGCATCGTGACTCCGATCACCGTCCAGTTAGCCTCGTATCCTTTATCTGAGTCTGTAGCATTATCGAATATTTAATGGCCTTCCCATTCCTCAATTCAGGTACCCGAAACTATAAATGTACCGATTGTTAAGTCCTCTGAAAATCAAGTCTTTTGTTGTGTACGAATCTCTATGTCATTATCGCATCGTGGGTCTGATTACCGTCCAGTCTACTTCATAACCTTTCTCTGAGTCTGTTGCATGATTAGATATCTTATGGCCTTCCCGTTCATCCATTCGGGTGCCCAAAACTTCAAATGTACCGATAGTTTGGTCCTTTAAAACTTGAGTCTTTTCTTGTGTACAAATCTCTATGTCATTGTTGCATCGTGAGTCCGCTTACCATCCAGTTAGCCTCGTATCTGTTATCAGAGTCCGTAGGATGATCAGATATTTAATGGCCTTCATGTTCATACATTTGGTCCACTTCGTATCCTTTATCTGAGTCGGTTGCATGATGAGATATATTATGGCCTTCCCGTTCCTCCATTCGGGTGCCCGAAACATAAAATGTACCGATAGTTACGTCCTTTAAAACTCGAGTCTTTTCTTGTGTACGAATCTCTATGTCATTGTCGCATCGTGTGTCCGATTACCATCCGGTCAGCTTCGTATCCTTTATCTGAGTCAGTTGCATGATCAGATATCTTATGGCCTTCCCGTTCCTCCACTCGGGTGCCCGAAACTTCAAATGTATCGATAGTTATGTCCATTAAAACCCGAGTCTTTTCTTGTGTACAAATCTCTATGACAATTTTGCATCGTGAGTCCGATTACCATCCAGTTAGCCTTGTATCCTTTATCTGAGTCTGTTGCATGATCGGATACTTAATAGCCTTCCCGTTCGTTCATTCGGGTGCCCGAAACTACTAATGTACCAATTCTTACGTCCTTTAAAACTCGAGTCGTTTTTTGTGTACAAATCTCTATGTCATTGTCGCATCATGAGTCCAAATACCTTCCGGTCCGTTTCATATCCTTTATCTAAGTCAGTAGCATGATCAGATATCTTATGGCCTTCCCGTTCCTCCATTCGGGTGCCCGAAACATCAAATGTACCAATAGTTACGTCCTTCAAAACTTGAGTCTTTTCTTTTGTACGAATCTCTATGTCATTGTCGCACCGTGATTCCGATTACCGTCTGGTAAGCTTCGTATCCTTTATCTGAGTCTATAGCATGATCAGATATCTTTCCCTTTCATCCATTCGGGTGCCCGAAACTACAAATGTACCGATAGTTACGTCCTTTAAAACTTGAGTCTTTTCTTGTGTACAAATCTCTATATCATTATCGCATCGTGAGTCCGATTACCATCCGATCTGCTTCATATCCTTTATCTGAGTCTTTTGCATGATCAGATATCTTACGGCCTTCCCCTTCTCCATTCAGGTGCCCGAAAATTCAAATGTACCGATAGTTACGTCCTTTAAAACTCGAGTCTTTTCTTGTGAACGAATCTCAATTTCATTGTCGCATCATGAGTCTGGTTACCGTCAGGTCGGCTTCGTATCCTTTATCTGAGTCTGTTGCATGATAATATATCTTATGGCCTTCCCGTTCATCCATTCGGGTGACCGAAACTTCAAACGTACTGATATTTATGTCCTTTAAAACTCAAGTTTTTTCTTATGTACGAATCTCTATTTCATATTCGCATCGTGAGTCCGATTACCATCTAGTTGGCCTCGTATCCTTTATCTGAGTCTGTAGGATGATCAGATATTTAATGGCCTTCCCGTTCCTCCATTCGGGTGTCCGAAAATACAAATGTACAGATTGTTACGTCCTCTGAAAATCAAGTCGTTTGTTGTGTACGAATCTCTCTGTCATTATCGCATCGTGGGTCTGATTATCGTCCAGTCTACTTCATAACCTTTCTCTGAGTCTGTTGCGTGATCAAATATCTTATGGCCTTCTCGTTCATCCATTCGGGTGCCCGAAACTTCAAATGTACCAATAGTTATGTCCTTTAAAACTCGAGTCTTTTCTTGTGTACGAATCTTATGTCATTGTGTCATCGTGAGTATGATTAATATCTAGTCAACTTCGTATCCATTATCTGAGTTTGTTGCATGAGCAGATATCTTATGGCCTTCTCGCTCCTCCATTCGTGTGCCCGAAACTTCAAATGTAGCAATAGTTACGTCCTTTAAAACTCGAGTCTTTTCTTGTTTACGAATCCCTATGTCATTGTCGCATCGTGAGTCCGACTACCATCCGGTCAACTTCATATCCTTTATCTGAGTCCGTAGAATGATCAGATATTTTATGGCCTTCCTGTTCCTCCATTCGGGTGCGCGAAACTTCAAATGTACCGATAGTTACGTCCTATAAAACACGAGTCTTTTCTTGTGTAAGAATCTCTATGTCATTTTCGCATCGTGAGTCCGATTACCATCCGGTTAGCCTCGTATCCTTTATCTGAGTCTGTAGCATGATAAGATATTTAATGGCCTTCCCGTTCGTCCATTCAGGCGGCCGAAACTACAAATGTACCGATACTTACGTCCTTTAAAACTTGAGTCTTTTCTTGTGTATGAATCTCTATGTCATTGTCACATCGTGAGTCCGATTACCTTCCGGTCTATATCATATCCTTTATCTGAGTTTGTTGCATGATCAGGTATCTTACGGCCCTCCCGTTCCATATTCGGGTGCCCGAAAATTCAAATGTACCGATAGTTACGCCCTTTAAAACTCGAGCCTTTTGTTGTGTACGAATCTCTATGTCATTGTCGCATCGTGAGTCTGATTACCATCCGGTCAGCTTTGTATCCTTTATCTGAGTCTGTTGCATGGTCATATATCTTATCGCATTCCCGTTCCGCCATTCGGGTGCCCGAAACTTCAAATGTACCGATAGTTACGTCCTTTAAAACTCAAGTCTTTTCTTGTGTACGAATCTCTATTTCATTGTCGCATCATGAGTTAGATTACCGTCTAGTTAGACTCCTATCCTTTATATGAGTCTGTAGCATGATCAGATATTTAAAGTCCTTCCCTTTCCTCCATTCGTGTGCCCGAAACTACAAATGTACCGATTGTTACACCCTTTAAAACTCGAGTCTTTTGTTGTGTACGAATCTCTATGTCATTGTCGCATCATGAGTCTGATTACCATCTAGTCATCTTCGTATCCTTTTTTTTGGTAAAAGGAGGCGGTACTCCTGGTAAATTTTATTAATAATAAAAAATATATACACCTAAGAGATTGGCATCCCGGGACATACCCCAAGGACCAAAATCCAATCTCAAAGCCCGTGGTCTAACAAAGGGACTATCCAAACGTCCCGACCACAGGCTCCACTATACAATCAAAACGTCAAAAACAAACCACATAGCTAATAGACCAAGGCCACACCCGGCTTTGGTCAAAATCCAAACCACTAATAAAATACAAACTGCTAAAACACACTACAAATACTAGACTGTAAATAAAATCCTTAAGCAAAAAACATCCAGTCCAGCAGCAATCTTCAAATCTTCTAGTCTCTAAACACCTCTTATCCTTCCAAGTGCCAATCTTCATATCCACATATTGCATAAGACACCATCTGTTAAAGCCCAAAGACCCCAACCTTCTGCTAACCCATTTGTCCTGCACCCACCATAATAAGCAACAACATATCAGTACAATACCTGGATCAAAAGGAAAGACCAGCTTATCCTTCTGACCCAGCCAAGATTTCCACCAACCCACCATACAATCCAACCCATCTACACTCGACACAACCTTCCAGCTGCAAACAGTAGCAATCCTTCTAACCATCCCTTCCCACCCTCCCATATCCATGCATAAACCATCAATCATCAACATAATCATTATCAATCCTCACCCTAAAATCCCAAACAGCAGCAGCCAATTTAACTTGGGCAGAATCCCTGAATTTCAAACCCATAAGCCTAAGCCTAACAGCTTCAACAATCTGATTATACAGAACAGCAAAAGGCCTATTACCCTTCTTAAAAACTCTGCTATTTCTCTCCTGCCAGATGAAGTAAACAGCAGTAGAAACCACCAGCCTTCTAATAATACTCCAAACAGACTTATTATTGCTCATCTGTTCCAGGAATCCAACTAAGTTCTCCCATGAGTCAGGAGCAGCTTCCAACTTAGCATAAACCTTCAGCTTTCTCCAAATGCTACCTGAATAGTCACACTCGAAGAACAAGTGAGAATGGCTATCAGGACATCTTTTACAGAAAACACATTTAAGATCCTCTTTTTTACTCCATAGCATTAATCTGTCTTGAGTGGGGAGTCTTTGCTTGAATGCAAGCCATAGTGAAAAAGCATATCTAGGTATGCATTGGCTAAACCAAATGAGCCCACTCCATTTAACCTTGGGCCCCTTTCTACATATATTATCATACACAGCCCTAGAAGAGAAAGGAATTATTTTCCCCTCCCTATCCTTCCACATAAAATGATCATTGCCATTGTTGCTTAAATTTGGCATATCTTCTATAAACAACCAAGGATACTTACTCTTCCATTCTTCAGACACATTCCACCTCCCATTAGCCATAACATCAGCCAACTTACAGTCCCAGCCCCACCCAGATCTCTTGATATCCCTTCTATCAATCATATCAATTAAAGGACCCTTAGCATGCCAATTATCATACCAAACATTAATAGATTTCCCATTCCCAATTTTAACAACATAATTCTCCTTAACAAACTTCCTGCATTCCAGAATTTTCTTCCAAAACCAAGAATCAGAATTAGTTTCTTCCACAGCCCAGATGTTCCTCCCATGAAGTTTATAATGATAAACCCAATTAACCCAAACAGAATCTCTTTTAGTCAAAATACTCCAAATGTGTTTAGACATTAAAGCAACATTTCTATCTTTTAAAGAACATATACCTAACCCACCTTGTTCTTTAGACAAACAAACATCCTTCCAGCAAATTTTGGCAGCCCCAGGTCTATAATCCCCACTACTCCAGAGAAAATTCCTTATAAGCCTGTCCACATCTTCATTTATACTACTTGGTAAAATAAATAAGGAGGCCCAGTAGACATTTATTGATGACAAAATAGAATGAACAAGCTGGAGTCTACCAGCATAAGAGAGGAACTTATTCTTCCAATCACTGATCCTTTTTTTAACTTTCTCAATCAAATCTCTACAATCTTTCAAATAAAGCCTTTTGGAACTCAAAGGAACACCCAAATATTTGACAGGGAATACCCCAACTTTAAAAGGCATAACCTGCAATATTTGATCCTTAACATCAGCCTCCACATTGCCTAAAAAGATCGAACTTTTATTCTGATTAGGAAACAGCCCTGAACATGAGCTGAATTCATCCAGGGCTCTTTTAAAGACTTCCATGGATTCAACATTAGCTGAGCAGAATAAGAAAAGATCGTCTGCAAAGCATAGGTGAGTTAACTTAATAGCTTCGCATTTCCAATGGTAGACAAAATCAGCAGCTCTACTAATCTGTCTGCCAATCATCAAGTTTAAAACTTCCATAACCAAGGTAAACAAATATGGTGAAATAGGATCACCCTGCCTTAGCCCCTTTTCTCCTCTGAAAAAACCATGAAGTTCTCCATTAAAATTAATGGAATAAGAGACAGATGTCATACAAACCATAATCCACTGAATAAAGTTTTCATGAAATTCAAAGTGAGTAAGACAGCACTGAACAAACTTGTGATCAACCGAATCATATGCTTTTTGTAGATCAATTTTCATAGCAACCCTTGGCACCCCTCTAACCCATTCATACCCTTTAATCAACTCTTGGGCCATCAGAATATTATCACTAATGATTCTACCAGGAATAAATGCACTTTGGGAGTTACTAACCACAAAAGCAAGACTGTCTTTAAATCTGTTACAAATGACCTTACTAATGCACTTGTAAATAACATTACAACATGCTATTGGCCTAAATTCACTCACCAATTTAGGATTCTTGGTCTTTGGTATAAGAGAAATAGTAGTAGCATTGACCTCCTTCAACAACTGACCATTATCAAAGAAATCCTGGACAGCCGCACAAATAGATTCACCAATAACATCCCAAGAAGCTTTAAAAAATCTAGCAGAGAAGCCATCTGGGCCAGGGGCCTTATTATCTTCAATTTGAAACAAAGCTTCTTTAATCTCCTCCTTAGAAACCTTCCTAACCATGAATTCAGCCACCCCCTCAGGTATTCTGTTTTGGAATAAAGATTCAGGATCCTGAATATTATTAACCAACCCTTTCTTCCCCAATAAATCAGAGAAGAACTTAACAAAAGCACCTCCAACTTCCTTCCCATTAAACAAATTCCCTTCAAGATCTTCTATCTGCAGAACTTTATTGAAAGACTGCCTTTGCTTAACAGATTGAAAAAAATACTTAGAATTACTATCCCCAACCCTTAGCCAATGCTCTTTAGACTTCTGTTTTAAGAAAGCCTCTTCCTCAATCAGAACCTCATTATACAGTTTAACATAGACAGCTTCTTCCTCTCTCAACTCCTCATTGAAAGGATCATCACTAATCTCTTTCTGAATCTTTTCTAATTCTTTCTTAATGGTTTCAACTTTACCATGCATATTACCATTGCTGAAATGCAACTTCCTTAAAGGTTTCTTTAACTTTTTCAACTTACAGCAAATCTGATACATATTATAACCCAACACATCTGTATCCCACACCTCTTTAACCAAAGGAATAAACTCCTTTCTACCAGCCAAAAAATTCCAAAACTTAAAAGATTTGTAGCCATTACTCACCAAGGATTGCCAAAACAACACAGCAGGGGAATGATCAGAAGATAGAAAAGGCAAAAATTTCACCCCAGCATCCGGAAATAACTTCAAGAACATCTGGTTACCCAAAACTCTATCCAACTTCTCCATAATCCCATCAGAACTCCCAGGTTTCTGATTCCATGTAAAATTGAAACCAGTCCAAGGAATATCAATAGCTTGTAATTCATCCACACATCCTTTAAATTCCAGCATACCATAGTTGACATTTTTAGACATAATATTCTTCTCTGAATAATCCAGAATAGCATTAAAATCACCCATTATCGACCAAGGATTATTATTAATAAGACCAGAGAACTTAATAAGATTATCCCAAAGAGACCTCCTGACACGAACTTTAGTAGAGCCATAAACAAAAGAACAAAAAAATCTCTGAGATTCATTAGTAGGACAAATCAAACAGTGGATAACCTGATCATTCATACCCAGGACCATAACATCAGCACAGTTGGGATCCCAACCCACCAAGATTCTGACCCAATCATGACAAAAACTACCATTCGAGACCCATACCCAATTCTTCATAATATTACTGCCCACATCCATAATATTATCAATATTAACTCGTGTTTCAACAAGACCACACACACTAATTTTATTTTCAGCAATAACATTCCTAACTTGTTTTTGCTTAATCTCTTTAGACACCCCTCTAATGTTCCATACCATAATACCATTCTTCATTGAGAACTAAATTGAGATTCAGAATTCCCCAGACCTGAAGAACTCATACATTTATCATTAACCACCTCATCACATTTCATGAAGACAGCTGTCTCATCAGCAACAGACTCGACCTCAGTAGACTCCAACAATTTCTCAAACATCAATTTATCCCACTGCTCAAAAAACAGTTTAACTTGCCCAATATTCCATTTCCTCATCACTTCATTAGTTGGACAAGATTTATTAAGAATATAGTGAGCAACCTCACTGAATTGATCATCGTTCATCTTGAAGTAACCAGATTTTATATTAACATTAGATTGAATATTAGACACATTCACATCAGCTGTTGAAGGACCAGGATCAGAAAACTTACTATGCTTCCCACCATCCTTAGCAGCAACATCAGAAGAAGAAGAACTCTGAACATTACCCCTTGAACCAAGAGAACAATCCCCTAGAATAACATTCTTAACAGGAGACACACCACTACCTGACCCCTTAGAATTCCCAGCTTTAACATTCACCCCTCCATTCTTTTTACTACCAATATTCTGCCCAGCATTCTCCTCAGCAATAGACTTCCCCTTAATACTACTATCATCTTGAGTCTCCACATTCAATTCCTTTCTTAAAACAGCAAAAGTGTTATTCAAATCAATCGTATTACCCTTCTGCCCCTGCAACTCAGCTTTGTTAACCCACCTTTGATTCTTCTTAACTTGAGAAGAACTATTCTGCCCACTGGTCTTCATAGAACTTTCCTGCCCCTTAACATTAGTCTGACTTCTATTACCCCTGTTACCATACCCACCCCCAAATCTATTATCATTATTATTCCCAATCCTTACTCCCCCAACATTTCTAGTATTAGCATTTCCCCCAAAATTCCTCCTGTTATAATCATCCCCAACTCTATTTCTAATAACTTTGTTATTTCTACCCACTGTTACAAATTCATCTTCTTTTATCCCTGAAACAGGATAATTTTCCTCCTCAGCCTTTCTCAGATCCCTTAGCAGATTCTGGGCCTTAACAGCTAATTCACCTTACACACAGAACATTTCTTCACCTTCACTTGATATTCAACCCTGACATCTTTAATAAAAGCAGGTTTATCCTCATCAGGAGGATAATAAGCCTTCACATAATCAGGTAAAACCTTTTCAGCCTTCACCTCCACTAAGACTCTAGCAAAACCAGCCCTACCCTCCTTTTTACCACATCTTTCCTCAGTGACTCTATCTAACATAATAGGATTTCCCACACAACTCATCATACTACAGATGCTCTCTCTGTTCCACAACTCCATAGGCATATTGGGAATGGTTACCCAAATAGGGATAGAGTTTGGTTCAGTCATCTCTAAATTTATACCCACTTCCCATTTTCTCAAACATAAAGGAATATCATTTAATAACCAAGGCCCCTTATCAATACAATCATACAATCCCCTTTCAGTTTTAAACTTAAAAAAGAAGATTCCACTACCATTAGCAGAGATGTCAGCCAGCCCAAAACTCTTCCACATTTTGAATAAATTAAATCTAACCATACCAATGGGCAAAGTACTTCCCACAAAATAACCATACAAGTACGAACTATAAGCAGCTTTGGCTTCAGAAATTTTGTCTGGACTAATAACAGCAACCAAGTCACCATTGTCCAGCACTTTAGAAGGATAGAAAGCCATTTTAGTAGTCAACACCCCATTAGAGGACTCCTTAGCCACATCAGCAAAAGACACATTACTTTTAATATTAGCACCAGGCTTATCACCATCTTTAGAAGCAGTGAAAACCACATTACTTTTAATAGGAAGAGACTGCAGAATAGACTTCACAGGGGGCTTCAAACTTTGAAGAAAAGGAAGATCCACATTAGAAAGACAATAAGAACTCATTTCAGCAGACTTCTCTTGGATGAGTTTCTTCATAGAAGGAGACTTTAGAATACCTCGAACAGGCAGTTTCAAATTCCTCTCCTTAGCATCACCTTTACCCCTCAAATTCTCAATACGAACTCTATTACCAGCCATATCATCAACTTCCTTCATAATAATCCCTCCACCAGATCCAGGACAGAACTCAATTTTGTGATTAGAAACAGACAACCTAAGTCTCATATCATTAGCATCCTGCATTACATCCCTATTACTCTTCTTACCCACAACAAACTTAACTAGACCAGAACCACTCATTCTATTCTCAATACCCCGAGCTAGCTCCTGAGCAGAAACAATATCAGGAAGAACTTCATCTTTACAGCTAACCTCATCATCCAAATTCAGCTTAACATATCTATCCTCATCCCACATAGCCTTCCTAGCCTTAACCTTCACACCCTCATTCTTCACAGATCTTTTCTTTCTCTTATCCATCATCACAAAGTTATCACACATACCAGCCTCAAACACATTAATAGAGGAACTAAGTTGCATGAACTTAACAAGATTACCCTCATCCTTCATAACCACATCTCCTTCCCCAACCCTATTCAGATCCCCTTTACTACCACAGTTCTTGTAAAGAAAATTAGCAATAGTTTCCAAAATCAGACCATAATGACCCTTAAGATTTTTAGAAAAATCATACTCAACATCCCCAATTTCATTACAGATAAACTCATTAACAGCTTTAGTATTACCAGAACTAGCTACTTTTAGAATATCCAAACGCTCATTCAACAGTCTATGTTTCCAACTAACCCCAAATATCACCTTAAGAAAACCAGTAACATCAGCATTCAAAACTATAGAATCAGTCTTACCAGCAGAAACACGATTAAGAACAACTTGAGCTTCAACCGGAACCGGTAGCACCACATCTAGGGATGTAAACGAGCCGAGCCGAGCCCGATCCTGACTGGGCTCGGCTCGGGCTCGTTAAGGTTTTGTGAAGCTCGAGCTCGAGCTCGGCTCGGTTCAAGCCTACAATCTTGAGCTCGAGCTCGGCTCGCTAGAAAAATCCAAAGCTCGAGCTCGGCTCGGCTCGGCTCGAGGTGATTTGAGAATCTCAAACGAGCTCAAAAGCTCGGCTCGAGCTCGCAAAAGCTCGGCTATAACTTAGGCTCGCGAGCCCAAACGTTAAGGCTATAACTTAGGCTCGGCTGTAACTTAGGCTCGGGCTCGGGTTCGGGCTCTAGCTCGTTAAGGCTCGATTAGGCTCGCGAGCCCAATCGAGCTTTGTATCTAGGGCTCGAGCTCGGGCTCGATAACTAAACGAGCCCTATTTTAGGCTCGGGCTCGGGCTCGTTAAGGCTCGGCTCGTTCGAGCTTTTTACCGAGCCAATCCCGAGCCGATCTCGAGCCGCTACGTGTCATTTACACCCCTAACCACATCCTCTGGTATATCAGGCGGAACAACCCTAGACGGATCCAACGGAGGAGGCTCCATAACACCAAAGTACTGTGAAGATTCCAATTAGAAGGATAATCGGAACAGTACAAGAGAAGAAAAAACGAGAAACGAAGAAGAAGAAAACCGGAAACAAAGAAAACCCCAAGAATCGCCAAAATCGCCTAAGAGAGAAACCCTACTACTTCGTATCCTTTATCTGAGTTTGTTGCATGGTCATATATCTTATGGCCTTCCCGTTTCTCCATTCGATTGCCCTAAACTTCAAATGTACCGATAGTTACGTCCTTTAAAACTCGAGTCTTTTATTGTTTACGAATCTTTATGTCATTGTCGCATCGTGAGTCTGATTACCATCTGGTCAGCTTCGTATCCTTTATCTGAGTTTGTTGCATGGTCATATATCTTATGGCCTTCCCGTTCCTCCATTCGGGTGCCCGAAAATTCAAATGTACCGATAGTTACGTCCATTAAAATAAGAGTCTTTTCTTGTGTACGAATCTCTATGTCATTGTCGCATCGTGAGTCTGATTTTCGTCCGGTTAGCTTCGTATCCTTTATCTATGTCCGTAGAATGATCAGATATCTTATGCCCTTCCCGTTCCTCCCTTCGGGTTCCCGAAACTTCAAATTAAAACTCGAGTCTTTTCCTGTGTACCAATCTCTATGTCATTGTCACATCGTGAGTCCAGTTACCATTTGGCCAACTTCGAATCCTTTATCTATTTTTGTTGCAGGATCATATATCTTATTTCCTTCTCGTTCCTCCGTTCGGGGGCCCAAAACTTCAAATGTACCGAGAGTTATGTCCTTTGAAACTCTAGTCTTTTCTTGTGTACGATTCTCTATATCATTGTCGCATCGTTAGTCTGATTACCGTCAAGTTAGCCTTGTATCCTTTATCTGAGTCTGTAGCTTGATTTAATATTTAATGGCCTTCCCGTTTGTCCATTTGGGCGCCCAAAACTACAAATGTACCGATAGTTACGTACTTTAAAACTTGAGTCTTTTCTTGTGTATGAATCTCTATGTCACTATCGCATCGTGAGTCCAATTACCTTCCGGTCTGCATCATATCCTTTATCTGAGTCTGTTGCATGATCAAGTATCTTACGGCCTTGCCGTTCCACATTCGGGTGCCCGAAAATTCAAATGTACCGATAGTTACGCCCTTTAAAAGTCGAAGGTTTTGTTCTGTACGAATATCTATGTCATTGTTGCATTGTGAGTCTGATTACCATCTGGCCAGCTTCGTATCCTTTATCTGAGTCTGCTTCATGGTCATATCTCTTATGGCCTTCCCGTTCCTCCATTCGGGTGCCCGAAACTTCAAATGTACCAATAGTTATGTACTTTAAAACTCGAGTCTTTTCTTGTGTACGGATCTTATGTCATTGTCGCATAATGAGTATGATTAATATCCAGTCAACTTCGTATCCATTATCTGAGTTTATTGCATGAGCAGATATCTTATGGAATTCCCGCTCCTCCATTCGTCGGCCCGAAACATCAAATGTAGCGATAGTTACATCCTTTAAAACGCGAGTCTTTTCTTGTGTACGAATCTCTATGTCATTGTCGCATCATGAGTTCGACTACCGTCAGGTCAAATTCGTATCCTTTATCTTAGTCCATAAAATGATCAGATATTTTATGGCCTTCCCGTTCGTCCATTCGGGTGCCCGAAACTTCAACTGTACCGATAGTTACGTCCTTTAAAACTTGAGTCTTTTCTTGTGTACGAATCTCTATGTCATTATCGTATCGTGAGTCCAATTACCGTCCGGTTAGCCTCGTATCCTTTATCTGAGTCTGTAGCATGATCAGATATTTAATGGCCTTCCCGTTCGTCCATTCGGTCCACTTCGTATCCTTTATTTGAGTCGGTTGCATGATGAGATATCTTATGGCTTTCCCTTTGCTCCATTCGGGTGCCTGAAACTTAAAATGTACCGATAGTTACGTCCTTTAAAACTCGAGTCTTTTCTTGTGTACGAATCTCTATATCATTGTCGCATCTTTAGTCCGATTACCATCCGGTCAGCTTCTTATCCTTTATCTGAGTCTGTAGCATGATCAGATATCTTATGGCCTTCCCATTCCTCAATTTGGGTGCCCAAAACTTTAAATGCAATGATAGTTACGTCCTTTAAAACTTGAGTCTTTTCTTGTGTACGAATCTCTATGTCATTGTCGCATCGTGAGTCCAATTACCATCCGGTCAGCTTCTTATCCTTTATCTGAGTCTATAGCATGATCAGATATTTTATGGCCTTCCCGTTCCTCTGTTCGGGTGCCTGAAACTTAAAGTGTACCGATAGTTACGTCCTTTAAAACTCGAGTCTTTTCTTGTGTACGAATCTCTATATCATTGTCGCATCGTGAGTCCAATTACCATCCGGTCAGCTTCTTATCCTTTATCTGAGTCTGTAGCATGATCAGATATCTTATGGCCTTCCCATTCCTCAATTCGGGTGCCCAAAACTTTAAATGCAATGATAGTTACGTCCTTTAAAACTTGAGGCTTTTCTTGTGTACGAATCTCTATGTCATTGTCGCATCGTGAGTCCAATTACCATCCGGTCAGCTTCTTATCCTTTATCTGAGTCTATAGCATGATCAGATATTTTATGGCCTTCCCGTACCTCTGTTCGGGTGCCTGAAACTTAAAGTGTACCGATAGTTACGTCCTTTAAAACTCGAGTCTTTTCTTGTGTACGAATCTCTATATCATTGTCGCATCGTGAGTCCAATTAGCATCCGGTCAGCTTCTTATCCTTTATCTGAGTCTGTAGCATGATCAGATATCTTATGGCCTTCCCATTCCTCAATTCGGGTGCCCAAAACTTTAAATGCAATGATAGTTACGTCCTTTAAAACTTGAGTCTTTTCTTGTGTACGAATCTCTATGTCATTGTCGCATCGTGAGTCCAATTACCATCCGGTCAGCTTCTTATCCTTTATCTGAGTCTATAGCATGATCAGATATTTTATGGCCATCCCGTTCCTCTGTTCGGGTGCCTGAAACTTAAAGTGTACCGATAGTTACGTCTTTTAAAACTCTAGCCTTTTCTTGTGTACGAATGTCTATGTCATTGTCGCATCGTGAGTCCGATTACCATCCGGTCAGCTTCGTATCCTTTATCTAAGTATGTTGTGTGATTAGATATCTTATGACCTTCCCGCTCTTCCATTCGGGTGCCTGAAACTTCAAATGTACCGATAGTTACGTCCATTAAAACGCGAGTCTTTTCTTGTGTACGAATCTCTATGTCTTTGTCGCATCGTTAGTCTGATTACCATCCAGTTATCCTCGTATCCTTTATCTGAGTCTGAAGCTTGATTAGATATTTAATGGCCTTCCTGTTCGTCCATTCGGGCGCCCGAAACTACAAATGTATTGATTGTTACGTCCTTTAAAACCCGAGTCGTTTTTTGTGTATGAATCTCTATGTCATTGTCGCATCGTGGGTCCGATTACCGTCCGGTTAGCCTCGTATCCTTTATCTGAGTCTGTAGCATGATCAGATATTTAATGGCCTTCCCGTTCGTCCATTCGGTCCACTTCGTATCCTTTATTTGAGTCGGTTGCATGATGAGATATCTTATGGCTTTCCCTTTGCTCCATTCAGGTGCCTGAAACTTAAAATGTACCGATAGTTACGTCCTTTAAAACTCGAGTCTTTTCTTGTGTACGAATCTCTATATCATTGTCGCATCGTGAGGCCAATTACCATCCGGTCAGCTTCTTATCCTTTATCTGAGTCTATAGCATGATCAGATATTTTATGGCCTTCCCGTTCCTTTGTTCGGGTGCCTGAAACTTAAAGTGTACCGATAGTTACGTCCTTTAAAACTCTAGCCTTTTCTTGTGTATGAATGTCTATGTCATTGTCGCATCGTGAGTCCGATTACCATCCGGTCAGCTTCGTATCCTTTATCTAAGTATGTTGTGTGATTAGATATCTTATGACCTTCCCGCTCTTCCATTCGTGTGCCTGAAACTTCAAATGTACCGATAGTTACGTCCGTTAAAACGCGAGTCTTTTCTTGTGTACGAATCTCTATGTCATTGTCGCATCGTTAGTCTGATTACCATCCAGTTATCCTCGTATCCTTTATCTGAGTCTGAAGCTTGATTAGATATTTAATGGCCTTCCTGTTCGTCCATGCGGGCGCCCGAAACTACAAATGTATTGATTGTTACGTCCTTTAAAACCCGAGTCGTTTTTTGTGTATGAATCTCTATGTCATTGTCGCATCGTGGGTCCGATTCCCGTTCACTCCACTTGGAATCCTTTATCCGAGTCTGTAGCATGATCAGATATCTTATGGCCTTCCCGTTCGTCCATTCGGGTTCCCAAAACATCAAATGTAACGATAGTTACGTCCTTTAAAACTCGAGTCTTTTCTTGTGTACGAATCTCTATGTCATTGTCGCATCGTGAGTCCGATTACCGTTCGGTTAGCCTCGTATCCTTTATCTGAGTCTGTAGCATGATAAGATATTTAATGGCCTTCCCGTTCGTCCATTCAGGCGGCCGTAACTACAAATGTACCGATACTTACGTCCTTTAAACCTTGAGTGTTTTCTTGTGTATGAATCTCTATGTTATTGTCACATCGTGAGTCCGATTACCTTCCGGTCTGTATCATATCCTTTATCTGAGTCTGTTGCATGATCAGGTATCTTACGGCCCTCCCGTTCCATATTCGGGTGCCCGAAAATTCAAATGTACCGATAGTTACGCCCTTTAAAACTCGAGCCTTTTGTTGTGTTCGAATCTCTATGTCAATGTCGCATCGTGAGTCTGATTACCATCCGGTCAGCTTTGTATCCTTTATCTGAGTGTGTTGCATGGTCATATATCTTATCGCATTCCCGTTCCGCCATTCGGGTGCCCGAAACTTCAAATGTACTGATAGTTACGTCCTTTAAAACTCAAGTCTTTTCTCGTGTACGAATCTCTATGTCATTGTCGCATCGTTATTCTGATTACCATCCAGTTAGCCTCCTATCCTTTATCTGAGACTGTAGCTTGATTTGATATTTAATGGTCTTCCCGTTCATACATTCGGGCGCCTGAAACTACAAATGTACCGATGGTTACGTCCTTTAAAACATGAGTCTTTTCTTATGTATGATCTCTATGTAATGCCGTGAGTCCGATTACCTTCCGATCTGCATCATATCCTTTATTACTGTTGCATGATCAGGTATCTTACGGCCTTCCCGTTCCACATTTGAGTGCCCAAAAATTCAAATGTACCGATAGTTAGGCCGTTAAAAACTGGAGTCTTTTGTTATGTACGAATATCTATGTCATTGTCGCATCCTGAGTCTGATTACCATTCGGTCAGCTTCGTATCCTTTATCTGAGTCTATTGCATGGTCATATATCTTATGGAGTTCCCGTTCCTCCATTCGGGTGCTCGAAACTTCAAATGTACCAATAGTTACGTCCTTTAAAACTCGAGTCTTTTCTTGTGTACGAATCTTATGTCATTGTCGCATCGTGAGTATGATTACCATCCAGTCAACTTCTTATCCATTATCTAAGTCTGTTACATGAGCAGATATCTTATGGTCTTCCCGCTCCTCCATTCGTGTGCCCGAAACTTCAAATGTAGCGATAGTTACGTCCGTTAAAACGCGAGTCTTTCCTTGTGTACGAATCTCTATGTCATTGTCGAATCGTGGGTCCAACTACCGTACGGTCAACTTCGTATCCTTTACCTGAGTCCGTAGAATGATCAGATATTTTATGGCCTTCCCGTTCCTCCATTCGGGTGCCCGAAACTTCAAAGGTACCGATAGTTACGTCCTTTAAAACTCAAGTCTTTTCTTGTGTACGAATCTCTATGTTATTATCGCATCGTGAGTCCGATTACCGTCCGGTTAGCCTCGTATGCTTTATCTGAGTCTGTAGCATGCTTAGATATTTAATGGCCTTCCCGCTTCTCCATTCGTGTGCCCGAAACTTCAAATGTAGCGATAGTTACGTCCTTAAAACGCGAGTCTTTTCTTGTGTACGAATCTCTATGTCATTATCGAATCGTGAGTCCGACTACCGTCCGGTCAACTTTGTATCCTTTATCTGAGTCCGTAGAATGATCAGATATTTTATAGCCTTCCCATTTCTCCATCGGGTGCCCGAAACTTCAAAGGTACCGATAGTTACGTCCTTTAAAACTCGTGTCTTTTCTTGTGTACGAATCTCTATGTCATTGTCGCATCGTGAGCCCGATTACCATCCGGTCAGCTTCGTATCCTTTATCTGAGTCTGTTGTATGATCAGATATCTTATGACCTTCCTGCTCTTCCATTCGGGTGCCTGAAACTTCAAATGTACCGATAGTTACGTCCATTAAAACGTGAGTCTTTTCTTGTGTACGAATCTCTATGTCATTGTCGAATCATGAGTCTGATTACCGTCCGGTCAGCTTCATATCCTTTATCTGTGCCCGTAGAATGATCAGATATCTTATGCCCTTGTCGTTCCTAAATTCGGGTTCCCGAAACTTCAAATGTACCGATAGTTACGTCCTTTAAAACTCGAGTCTTTTCTTGTGTACGAATCTCTATGTCATTGTCGCATCATGAGTCCGATTACCATCCGATCTGCTTCGTAACCTTTATCTGAGTCTGTTGCATGATCAGATATCTTATTGTCTTCCCGTTCCTCCATTCGGGAGCCCGAAACTTCAAATGTACAGATAGTTATGTCCTTTGAAACTCGAGACTTTTCTTGTGTATGAATCTCTATGTCATTGTCGCATCGTTAGTCTGATTACCGTCCAGTTAGCCTCGTATCCTTTATCTAAGTCTGTAGCTTGATCAGATATTTAATGGCCTTCATGTTCGTCCATTCGGGCGCCCGAAACTACAAATGTACCGTTTGTTACGTCCTTTAAAACTAGAGTCTTTTCTTGTGTACGAATCTCTATGTCATTGTCGCATCGTGAGTCCGATTACCATCCGATCTACTTCGTATCCTTTATCTGAGTCTGTTGTATGATCAGATATCTTATTGCCTTCCCGTTTCTCAATTCGGGTGCCCGATACTTCAAATGTACCGATAGTTATGTGCTTTGAAACTCGAGTCTTTTCTTATGTACGAATCTCTATGTCATTGTCGCATCGTTAGTCTGATTACCTTCCAGTTTGCCTCGAATCCTTTATCTAAGTCTGTAGCTTGATTAGATATTTAATGGCCTTCCTGTTTGTCCATTCGGGTGCCCGAAACTACAAACGTACCGAGTGTTACATCCTTTAAAACTCTAGTCGTTTTTGTGTACGAATCTCTATGTCATTGTCGCATCGTGGGTCCGATTCCTGTTCACTCCACTTGGTATCCTTTATATGAGTCTTTAGCATGATCAGAAATCTTATGGCCTTCCCGTTCCTCCATTCGGGTTCCCGAAACTTCAAATGTAACGATAGTTACATCTTTACAACTCGAGTCTTTTCTTGTGTACGACTCTCTATGTCATTGTCGAATCGTGAGTCCGACTACCGTCCGGTCAACTTCGTATCCTTTATCTGAGTCTGTAGAATGATCAGATATCTTATGGCCTTCCTGTTCCTACATTCGAGTGCCCGAAACTTAAAATGTACCGATAGTTACGTACTTTAAAACTCGAGTCTTTTCTTGTGTACGAATCTCTATGTCATTGTCGCATCGTGAGTCCGATTACCATCCGGTTAGCTTTGTATCCTTTATCTGAGTCTGTTGTATGATCAGATATCTTATAGCCATCTCGCTCTTCCATTCGGGTGCCTGAAACTACAAACGTACCGATTGTTACATCCTTTAAAACTCTAGTCTTTTTTGTGTACGAATCTCTATGTCATTGTCGCATCATGGGTCCGATTCCTGTTCACTCCACTTGGTATCCTTTATCTGAGTCTGTAGCATGATCAGAAATCTTATGGCCTTCCCGTTCCTCCATTCGGGTTCCCGAAACTTCAAATGTAACGATAGTTACATCTTTACAACTCGAGTCTTTTCTTGTGTACGAATCTCTATGTCATTGTCGAATCGTGAGTCCGACTACCATCCGGTCAACTTCGTATCCTTTATCTGAGTCCGTAGAATAATCAGATATCTTATGGCCTTCCTGTTCCTACATTCGAGTGCCCGAAACTTAAAATGTACCGATAGTTACGTACTTTAAAACTCGAGTCTTTCCTCGTGTACGAATCTCTATGTCATTGTCGCATCGTGAGTCCGATTACCATCCGGTCAGCTTCATATCCTTTATCTGAGTTTGTTGCATGATCAAATATCTTATTGCCTTCCCGTTCCTCCTTTCGGGTGCCCGAAACTTCAAGTGTACCGATAGTTATGTCCTTTGAAACTCGAGTCTTTTCTTGTGTAGGAATCTCTATGTCATTGTCGCATCGTTATTTTGATTACCATCCAGTTAGCCTCCTATCCTTTATCTGAGACTGTAGCTTGATTTGATATTTAATGGTCTTCCCGTTCATACATTCGGGCGCCTGAAACTACAAATGTACCGATGGTTATGTCCTTTAAAACTTGAGTCTTTTCTTATGTATGATCTCTATGTCATTGTCCGTGAGTCCGATTACCTTCCGATCTGCATCATATCCTTTATTAAAGTCTGTTGCATGATCAGGTATCTTACGGCCTTCCTGTTCCACATTCGAGTGCCCAAAAATTCAAATGTACCGATAGTTAGGCCGTTAAAAACTGGAGTCTTTTGTTATGTACGAATATCTATGTCATTGTCGCATCCTGAGTCTGATTACCATTCGGTCAGTTTTGTATCCTTTATCTGAGTCTATTGCATGGTCATATATCTTATGGAGTTCCCGTTCCTCCATTCGGGTGCTCGAAACTTCAAATGTACCAATAGTTACGTCCTTTAAAACTCGAGTCTTTGCTTGTGTACGAATCTTATGTCATTGTCGCATCGTGAGTATGATTACCATCCAGTCAACTTCTTATCCATTATCTAAGTCTGTTACATGAGCAGATATCTTATGGTCTTCCCGCTCCTCCATTCGTGTGCCCGAAACTTCAAATGTAGCGATAGTTACGTCCGTTAAAACGCGAGTCTTTTCTTGTGTACGAATCTCTATGTCATTGTCGAATCGTGAGTCCAACTACCGTTCGGTCAACTTCGTATCCTTTATCTGAGTCCGTAGAATGATCAGATATTTTATGGCCTTCCCGTTCCTCCATTCGGTTGCCCGAAACTTCAAAGGTACCGATAGTTACGTCCTTTAAAACTCAAGTCTTTTCTCGTGTTCGAATCTCTATGTCATTATCGCATCGTGAGTCCGATTACCGTCCGGTTAGCCTCGTATCCTTTATCTAAGTCTGTAGCATCCTCAGATATTTAATGGCCTTCCCGCTTCTCCATTCGTGTGCCCGAAACTTCAAATGTAGCGATAGTTACGTCCTTAAAACGCGAGTCTTTTCTTGTGTACGAATCTCTAAGTCATTATCGAATCGTGAGTCCGACTACCGTCCGGTCAACTTTGTATCCTTTATCTGAGTCCGTAGAATGATCAGATAATTTATGGCCTTCCCATTTCTCCATCGGGTGCCCGAAACTTCAAAGGTACCGATAGTTACGTCCTTTAAAACTCGAGTCTTTTCTTGTGTACGAATCTCTATGTCATTGTCGCATCGTGAGCCCGATTACCATCCGGTCAGCTTCGTATCCTTTATCTGAGTCTGTTGTATGATCAGATATCTTATGACCTTCCTGCTCTTCCATTCGGGTGCCTGAAACTTCAAATGTACCGATAGTTACGTCCATTAAAACGTGAGTCTTTTCTTGTGTACGAATCTCTATGTCATTGTCGAATCATGAGTCTGATTACCGTCCGGTCAGCTTCATATCCTTTATCTGTGCCCGTAGAATGATCAGATATCTTATGCCCTTGTCGTTCCTAAATTCGGGTTCCCGAAACTTCAAATGTACCGATAGTTACGTCCTTTAAAACTCGAGTCTTTTCTTGTGTACGAATCTCTATGTCATTGTCGCATCATGAGTCCGATTACCATCCGATCTGCTTCGTAACCTTTATCTGAGTCTGTTGCATGATCAGATATCTTATTGTCTTCCCGTTCCTCCATTCGGGAGCCCGAAACTTCAAATGTACCGATAGTTATGTCCTTTGAAACTCGAGTCTTTTCTTGTGTATGAATCTCTATGTCATTGTCGCATCGTTAGTCTGATTACCGTCCAGTTAGCCTCGTATCCTTTATCTAAGTCTGTAGCTTGATCAGATATTTAATGGCCTTCATGTTCGTCCATTCGGGCGCCCGAAACTACAAATGTACCGTTTGTTACGTCCTTTAAAACTAGAGTCTTTTCTTGTGTACGAATCTCTATGTCATTGTCGCATCGTGAGTCCGATTACCATCCGATCTACTTCGTATCCTTTATCTGAGTCTGTTGTATGATCAGATATCTTATTGCCTTCCCGTTTCTCAATTCGGGTGCCCGATACTTCAAATGTACCGATAGTTATGTGCTTTGAAACTCGAGTCTTTTCTTATGTACGAATCTCTATGTCATTGTCGCATCGTTAGTCTGATTACCTTCCAGTTTGCCTCGAATCCTTTATCTAAGTCTGTAGCTTGATTAGATATTTAATGGCCTTCCTGTTTGTCCATTCGGGTGCCCGAAACTACAAACGTACCGAGTGTTACATCCTTTAAAACTCTAGTCGTTTTTGTGTACGAATCTCTATGTCATTGTCGCATCGTGGGTCCGATTCCTGTTCACTCCACTTGGTATCCTTTATCTGAGTCTTTAGCATGATCAGAAATCTTATGGCCTTCCCGTTCCTCCATTCGGGTTCCCGAAACTTCAAATGTAACGATAGTTACATCTTTACAACTCGAGTCTTTTCTTGTGTACGAATCTCTATGTCATTGTCGAATCGTGAGTCCGACTACCGTCCGGTCAACTTCGTATCCTTTATCTGAGTCTGTAGAATGATCAGATATCTTATGGCCTTCCTGTTCCTACATTCGAGTGCCCGAAACTTAAAATGTACCGATAGTTACGTACTTTAAAACTCGAGTCTTTTCTTGTGTACGAATCTCTATGTCATTGTCGCATCGTGAGTCCGATTACCATCCGGTTAGCTTTGTATCCTTTATCTGAGTCTGTTGTATGATCAGATATCTTATAGCCATCTCGCTCTTCCATTCGGGTGCCTGAAACTACAAACGTACCGATTGTTACATCCTTTAAAACTCTAGTCTTTTTTGTGTACGAATCTCTATGTCATTGTCGCATCATGGGTCCGATTCCTGTTCACTCCACTTGGTATCCTTTATCTGAGTCTGTAGCATGATCAGAAATCTAATGGCCTTCCCGTTCCTCCATTCGGGTTCCCGAAACTTCAAATGTAACGATAGTTACATCTTTACAACTCGAGTCTTTTCTTGTGTACGAATCTCTATGTCATTGTCGAATCGTGAGTCCGACTACCATCCGGTCAACTTCGTATCCTTTATCTGAGTCCGTAGAATAATCAGATATCTTATGGCCTTCCTGTTCCTACATTCGAGTGCCCGAAACTTAAAATGTACCGATAGTTACGTACTTTAAAACTCGAGTCTTTCCTCGTGTACGAATCTCTATGTCATTGTCGCATCGTGAGTCCGATTACCATCCGGTCAGCTTCATATCCTTTATCTGAGTTTGTTGCATGATCAGATATCTTATTGCCTTCCCATTCCTCCTTTCGGGTGCCCGAAACTTCAAGTGTACCGATAGTTATGTCCTTTGAAACTCGAGTCTTTTCTTGTGTAGGAATCTCTATGTCATTGTCGCATCGTTATTTTGATTACCATCCAGTTAGCCTCCTATCCTTTATCTGAGACTGTAGCTTGATTTGATATTTAATGGTCTTCCCGTTCATACATTCGGGCGCCTGAAACTACAAATGTACCGATGGTTATGTCCTTTAAAACTTGAGTCTTTTCTTATGTATGATCTCTATGTCATTGTCCGTGAGTCCGATTACCTTCCGATCTGCATCATATCCTTTATTAAAGTCTGTTGCATGATCAGGTATCTTACGGCCTTCCTGTTCCACATTCGAGTGCCCAAAAATTCAAATGTACCGATAGTTAGGCCGTTAAAAACTGGAGTCTTTTGTTATGTACGAATATCTATGTCATTGTCGCATCCTGAGTCTGATTACCATTCGGTCAGTTTTGTATCCTTTATCTGAGTCTATTGCATGGTCATATATCTTATGGAGTTCCCGTTCCTCCATTCGGGTGCTCGAAACTTCAAATGTACCAATAGTTACGTCCTTTAAAACTCGAGTCTTTGCTTGTGTACGAATCTTATGTCATTGTTGCATCGTGAGTATGATTACCATCCAGTCAACTTCTTATCCATTATCTAAGTCTGTTACATGAGCAGATATCTTATGGTCTTCCCGCTCCTCCATTCGTGTGCCCGAAACTTCAAATGTAGCGATAGTTACGTCCGTTAAAACGCGAGTCTTTTCTTGTGTACGAATCTCTATGTCATTGTCGAATCGTGAGTCCAACTACCGTTCGGTCAACTTCGTATCCTTTATCTGAGTCCGTAGAATGATCAGATATTTTATGGCCTTCCCGTTCCTCCATTCGGTTGCCCGAAACTTCAAAGGTACCGATAGTTACGTCCTTTAAAACTCAAGTCTTTTCTCGTGTTCGAATCTCTATGTCATTATCGCATCGTGAGTCCGATTACCGTCCGGTTAGCCTCGTATCCTTTATCTAAGTCTGTAGCATCCTCAGATATTTAATGGCCTTCCCGCTTCTCCATTCGTGTGCCCGAAACTTCAAATGTAGCGATAGTTACGTCCTTAAAACGCGAGTCTTTTCTTGTGTACGAATCTCTAAGTCATTATCGAATCGTGAGTCCGACTACCGTCCGGTCAACTTTGTATCCTTTATCTGAGTCCGTAGAATGATCAGATAATTTATGGCCTTCCCATTTCTCCATCGGGTGCCCGAAACTTCAAAGGTACCGATAGTTACGTCCTTTAAAACTCGAGTCTTTTCTTGTGTACGAATCTCTATGTCATTGTCGCATCGTGAGCCCGATTACCATCCGGACAGCTTCGTATCCTTTATCTGAGTCTGTTGTATGATCAGATATCTTATGGCCTTCCTGCTCTTCCATTCGGGTGCCTGAAACTTCAAATGTACCGATAGTTACGTCCATTAAAACGCGAGTCTATTCTTGTGTACGAATCTCTATGTCATTGTCGCATCATGAGTCTGATTACCGTCCGGTCAGCTTCATATCCTTTATCTGTGCCCGTAGAATGATCAGATATCTTATGCCTTTGCCGTTCCTAAATTCGGGTTCCCGAAACTTCAAATGTACCGATAGTTACGTCCTTTAAAACTCGAGTCTTTTCTTGTGTACGAATCTCTATGTCATTGTCGCATCATGAGTCCGATTACCATCCGATCTGCTTCGTAACCTTTATCTGAGTATGTTGCGTGATCAGATATCTTATTGTCTTCCCGTTCCTCCATTCGGGAGCCCGAAACTTCAAATGTACCGATAGTTATGTCCTTTGAAACTCGAGACTTTTCTTGTGTACGAATCTCTATGTCATTGTCGCATCGTTAGTCTGATTACCGTCCAGTTAGCCTCGTATCCTTTATCTAAGTCTGTAGCTTGATCAGATATTTAATGGCCTTCATGTTCGTCCATTCGGGCGCCCGAAACTACAAATGTACCGTTTGTTACGTCCTTTAAAACTAGAGTCTTTTCTTGTGTACGAATCTCTATGTCATTGTCGCATCGTGAGTCTGATTACCATCCGATCTACTTCATATCCTTTATCTGAGTCTGTTGTATGATCAGATATCTTATTGCCTTCCCGTTTCTCAATTCGGGTGCCCGATACTTCAAATGTACCGATAGTTTTGTGCTTTGAAACTCGAGTCTTTTCTTGTGTACGAATCTCTATGTCATTGTCGCATCGTTAGTCTTATTACCTTCCAGTTTGCCTCGTATCCTTTATCTAAGTCTGTAGCTTGATCAGATATTTAATGGCCTTCCTGTTCGTCCATTCGGGTGCCTGAAACTACAAACGTACCGATTGTTACATCCTTTAAAACTCGAGTCGTTTTTTTGTAAGAATCTCTATGTCATTGTCGCATCGTGGGTCCGATTCCTGTTCACTCCACTTGGTATCCTTTATCTGAGTCTGTAGCATGATCAGAAATCCTATGGCCTTCCCGTTCCTCCATTCGGGTTCCCGAAACTTCAAATGTAACAATAGTTACATCTTTACAACTCGAGTCTTTTCTTGTGTACGAATCTCTATGTCATTGTCGAATCGTGAGTCCGACTACCGTCCGGTCAACTTCGTATCCTTTATCTGAGTCCGTAGAATGATCAGATATTATGTGGCCTTCCCGTTCCTCCATTCGGTTGCCGGATACTTCAAATGTAGCGATAGTTACGTACTTTAAAACTCGAGTCTTTTCTTGTGTACGAATCTCTATGTCATTGTCGCATCGTGAGTCCGATTACCGTCCGGTTAGCCTCGTATCCTTTATCTGAGTCTGTAGGATGCTCAGATATTTAATGGCCTTCTCGCTTCTCCATTCGTGTGCCCGAAACTTCAAATGTAGCGATAGTTACGTCTTTAAAACGCGAGTCTTTTCTTGTGTACGAATCTCTATGTCATTATCGAATCGTGTGTCCGACTACCGTCCGGTCAACTTTGTATCCTTTTTCTGAGTCCGTAGAATGATCAGATATTTTATGGCCTTCCCATTTCTCCATCGGGTGCCCGAAACTTCAAAGGTACCGATAGTTACGTCCTTTAAAACTCGAGTCTTTTCTTGTGTACGAATCTCTATGTCATTGTCGCATCGTGAGCCCGATTACCATCCGGTCAGCATCGTATCCTTTATCTGAGTCTGTTGTATGATCAGATATCTTATGGCCTTCCTGCTCTTCCATTCGGGTTCCTGAAAGTTCAAATGTACCGATAGTTACGTCCATTAAAACGCGAGTCTTTTCTTGTGTACGAATCTCTATGTCATTGTCGCATCATGAGTCTGATTACCGTCCGGTCAGCTTCATATCCTTTATCTGTGTCCGTAGAATGATCAGATATCTTATGCCCTTCCCGTTCCTAAATTCGGGTTCCCGAAACTTCAAATGTACCGATAGTTACGTCCTTTAAAACTCGAGTCTTTTCATGTGTACGAATCTCTATGTCATTGTCGCATCATGAGTCTGATTACCATCCGATCTGCTTCGCATCCTTTATCTGAGTCTGTTGCATGATCAGATATCTTATTGTCTTCTCGTTCCTCCATTCGGGAGCCTGAAACTTCAAATGTACCGATAGTTATGTCCTTTGAAACTCGAGTCTTTTCTTGTGTACGAATCTCTATGTCATTGTCGCATCGTTAGTCTGACTATCGTCTAGTTAGCCTCGTATCCTTTATCTGAGTCTGTAGCTTGATCAGAAATTTAATGGCCTTCATGTTCGTCCATTCGGGCGCCCGAAACTACAAATGTACCGATTGTTACGTCCTTTAAAACTCGGGTCTTTTCTTGTGTACGAATCTTTATGTCATTGTCGCATCGTGAGTCCGATTACCATCCGATCTACTTCGTATCCTTTATCTGAGTCTGTTGTATGATCAGATATCTTATTGCCTTCCCGTTTCTCAATTCGGGAGCCCGATACTTCAAATGTACCGATAGTTATGTGCTTTGAAACTCGAGACTTTTCTTGTGTACGAATCTCTATGTCATTGTCGCAACGTTAGTCTGATTACCTTCCAGTTGGCCTCGTATCCTTTATCTAAGTCTGTAGCTGGATCAGATATTTAATGCCCTTCCTGTTCGTCCATTCGGGTGCCCGAAACTACAAACGTACCGATTGTTACATCCTTTAAAACTCTAGTCGTTTTTGTGTACGAATCTCTATGTCATTGTCGCATCGTGGGTCCGATTCCTGTTCACTCCACTTGGTATCCTTTATCTGAGTCTGTAGCATGATCAGAAATCTTATGGCCTTCCCGTTCCTCCATTCGGGTTCCCGAAACTTCAAATGTAACGATAGTTACATCTTTACAACTCGAGTCTTTTCTTGTGTACGAATCTCTATGTCATTGTCGAATCGTGAGTCCGACTACCGTCCGGTTAACTTCGTATCCTTTATCTGAGTCCGTAGAATGATCAGATATCTTATGGCCTTCCTGTTCCTACATTCGAGTGCCCGAAACTTAAAATGTACCGATAGTTACGTACTTTAAAACTTGAGTCTTTTCTTGTGTACGAATCTCTATGTCATTGTCGCATCGTGAGTCCGATTACCATCCGGTCAGCTTCGTATCCTTTATCTGAGTCTGTTGTATGATCAGATATCTTATAGCCTTCTCGCTCTTCCATTCGGGTGCCTGAAACTTCAAATGTCCCGATAGTTACGTCCATTAAAACGCGAGTCTTTTCGTGTGTACGAATCTCTATGTCATTGTCGCGTCATGAGTCCGATTACCATCCGGTCAGCTTTGTATCCTTTTTCTGTGTCCGTAGAATGATCAGATATCTTATGCCCTTCCCGTTCCACCATTCGGGTTCCCGAAACTTCAAATGTACCGATAGTAACGTCCTTTAAAACTCGAGTCTTTTCTTGTGTAGGAATTTGCATGTCATTGTCGCATCGTGAGTCCGAATACCATCCGATCTGCTTCGTATCTTTTATCTGAGTCTGTTGCATGATCAGATATCTTATTGCCTTCCCGTTCCTCCATTCGGGTGCCCGATACTTCAAATGTACCGATAGTTATGTCCTTTGAAACTCGAGTCTTTTCTTGTGTACGAATCTCTATGTCACTTTCGCATCGTTAGTCTGATTACCATCCAGTTAGCCTCGTATCCTTTATCTGATTCTGTAACTTGTTCAGATACTTAATGGCCTTCCTGTTCGTACATTCGGGCGCCCGAAGTTACAAATGTACCGATTGTTACGTCCTTTAAAACTCGAGTTGTTTTTTTGTGTACTAATCTCTATGTCATTGTCGCATCGTGGGTCCGATTCCAGTTTACTCCACTTGGTATCCTTTATCTGAGTCCGTAGCATGATCAGATATCTTATGGCCTTCCCATTCCTCCATTCGGGTTCCCGAAACTTCAAATGTAACGATAGTTACGTCCTCTAAAACCCGAGTCTTTTCTTGTGTACGAATCTCTATATCATTGTCGCATCGTGAGTCCGATTACCATCTGGTCAGCTTCGTATCCTTTATCTGAGTCTGTTGCATGGTCATATATCTTATGGCCTTCCCGTTCCTCCATTCGGGTGCCCGAAACGTCAAATGTACCGATAGTTACGTCCTTTAAAACTGGAGTCTTTTCTCTCCTTCAAATCTCTATGTCTTTGTCGCATCGTGAGTCCGCTTACCAAACAGTTAGCCTCGTATCTGTTATCTGAGTCTGTAGGATGATCAGATATTTAATGGCCTTCACTTTCATCCATTCGGTCCACTTCGTATCCTTTATCTGAGTCGTTTGCATGATGAGATATCTTATGGCTTTTCCTTTGCTCCATTCGGGTGCCTGAAACTTAAAATGTACCGTTAGTTACGTCCTTTAAAACTCGAGTCTTTTCTTGTGTAGGAATCTCTATATCATTGTCGCATCGTGAGTCCAATTACCATCCAGTCAGCTTCTTATCCTTTATCTGAGTCTGTAGCATGATCAGATATCTTATGGCCTTCCCGTTCCTCAATTCGGGTGCACAAAACTTTAAATGCACCGACAGTTACGTCCTTTAAAACTTGGGTCTTTTCTTGTGTACGAATCTCTATGTCATTGTCGCATCGTGAGTCCAATTACCATCCGGTCAGCTTCTTATCCTTTATCTGAGTCTGTAGCATGATCAGATATCTTATGGCCTTCCTGTTCCTCCGTTCGGGTGCCCGAAACTTAAAATGTATTGATAGTTACGTCCTTTAAAACTCGAGCCTTTTCTTGTGTACGAATGTCTATGTCATTGTCGCATCGTGAGTCCGATTACCATCCGGTCAGCTTCGTATCCTTTATCTAAGTATGTTATGTGATTAGATATCTTATGGCCTTCCCGCTCTTCCATTCGGGTGCCTGAAACTTCAAATGTACCGATAGTTACGCCATTAAAACGCGAGTCTTTTCTTGTGTACGAATCTCTATGTAATTGTCGCATCGTTAGTCTGAATACCATCCAGTTATCCTCGTATCCTTTATCTGAGTCTGAAGCTTGATTAGATATTTAGTGGCCTTCCTGTTCGTCCATTCGGGCGCCCGAAACTACAAATGTATCGATTGTTACGTCCTTTAAAACTCGAGTTGTTTTTTTGTACGAATCTCTATGTCATTGTCGCATCGTGAGTCTGATTTTCGTCCGGTCAGCTTCGTACCCTATATCTGTGTCCGTAGAATAATCAGATATCTTATGCCCTTCCCGTTCCTCCATACGGGTTCCCGAAACTTCAAATTAACCGATAGTTACATCCTTTAAAACTCGAGTCTTTTCCTGTGTACGAGTCTCGATGTCATTGTCACATCGTGAGTCCAGTTACCATTTGGTCAACTTCGTATCCTTTATCTGTGTCTGTTGCATGATCAGATATCTTATTTCCTTCCCGTTCCTCCGTTCGGGTGCCCGAAACTTCAAACGTACCGATAGTTATGTCCTTTGAAACTCGAGTCTTTTCTTGTGTACGATTCTCTATATCACATCGCATCGTTAGTCTGATTACCGTCCAGTTAGCCTCGTATCCTTTATCTGAGTCTGTAGCTTGATTTAATATTTAATGGCCTTCCCGTTTGTCCATTCGGGCGCCAAAAACTACAAATGTACCGATAGTTACGTCCTTTAAAACTTTAGTCTTTTCTTGTGTATGAATCTCTATGTCACTATCGCATCGTGAGTCCGATTACCTTCCGGTCTGCATCATATCCTTTATTTGAGTCCGTTGCATGATCAAGTATCTTACGGCGTTGCCGTTCCACATTCGGGTGCCCGAAAATTCAAATGTACCGATAGTTACGCCCTTTAAAACTCGAGGCTTTTGTTGTGTATGAATATCTATGTCATTGTTGCATCGTGAGTCTGATTACCATCTGGTCAGCTTCGTATCCTTTATCTGAGTCTGTTTCATGGTCATATCTCTTATGGCCTTCCTGTTCCTCCATTCGGGTGCCCGAAACTTCAAATGTACCAATAGTTACGTACTTTAAAACTCGACTCTTTTCTTGTGTACGGATCTTATGTCATTGTCGCATCGTGAGTATGATTAGTATCCAGTCAACTTCGAATCCATTATCAGAATCTGTTGCATGAGCAGATATCTTATGGTCTTCCCGCTCCTCCATTCGTCGGCCCGAAACTTCAAATGTAGCGATAGTTACGTCCTTTAAAACATGAGTCTTTTCTTGTGTACGAATCTCTATGTCATTATCGCATCGTGAGTTCGACTACCGTCCGGTCAAATTCGTATCCTTTATCTGAGTCCATAGAATGATCAGATATTTTATGGCCTTCCCGTTGGTCCATTCGGGTGCCCGAAACTTCAACTGTACCGATAGTTACGTCCTTTAAAACTTGAGTCTTTTCTTGTGTACGAATCTCTATGTCATTATCGTATCTTGAGTCCGATTATCGTCCTGTTAGCCTCGTATACTCTATCTGATTCTGTAGCATGATTAGATATTTAATGGCCTTCCCATTCGTCCATTCGGGCGGCCGAAACTACAAATTTACCAATAGTTACGTCCTTTAAAACTTGAATCTTTTCTTGTGTATGAATTTGTATGTCATTGTCGCATCGTGAGTCTGATTACCTACCAGTCTGTATCATATCCTTTATCTGAGCCTGTTGCATGATCAGTTATCTTACGGACTTTCCGTTCCATATTCAGGTGCCCGAAAATTCAAATGTACCGATAGTTACGCCATTTAAAACTCGAGTCTTTTGTTGTACGAATCTCTATGTCATTGTCGCATCGTGAGTCTGATTACCATCCGGTCTACTTTGTATCCTTTATCTGAGTCAGTTGCAATGTCATATATCTTATGGCCTTCCCGTTCCTCCATTCGGGTAAGCAAAACTTCAAATGTACTGATAGTTACGTCCTTTAAAACTCAAGTCTTTTCTTGTGTATCAATCTCTCTTTAATTGTCGCATCATGAGTCAGATTACTGTCTAGTTAGCCTCATATCCTTTATCTGAGTCTGTAGCATGATCTGATATTTAATGGCCTTCCCGTTCCTCCATTCGTGTGCCCGAAACTACAAATGTACCGATTGTTACGTCCTTTAAAACTCGAGTCTTTTATTCTGTACGAATCTCTATGTCATTGTCGCATCGTGAGTCTGATTACCATCTGGTCAGCTTCGTATGCTTTATCTGAGTCTGTTGCATGGTCATATATCTTATGGCCTTCCCGTTCCTCCATTCGGGTGCCCGAAACGTCAAATGTACCGATAGTTACGTCCTTTAAAACTGGAGTCTTTTCTCTTGTTCAAATCTCTATGTCTTTGTCGCATCGTGAGTCCGCTTACCATCCAGTTAGCCTCGTATCCGTTATCTGAGTCTGTAGGATGATCAGATATTTAATGGCCTTCACTTTCATCCATTCGGTCCACTTCGTATCCTTTATCTGAGTCGGTTGCATGATGAGATATCTTATGGCTTTTCCTTTGCTCCATTCGGGTGCCTGAAACTTAAAATGTACCGATAGTTACGTCCTTTAAAACTCGAGTCTTTTCTTGTGTACGAATCTCAATATCATTGTCGCATCGTGAGTCCAATTACCATCCGGTCAGCTTCTTATCCTTTATCTGAGTCTGTAGCATGATCAGATATCTTATGGCCTTCCCGTTCCTCAATTCGGGTGCCCAAAACTTTAAATGCACCGATAGTTACGTCCTTAAAAACTTGAGTCTTTTCTTGTGTACGAATCTCTATGTCATTGTCGCATCGTGAATCCAATTACCATCCGGTCAGCTTCTTATCCTTTATCTGAGTCTGTAGCATGATCAGATATCTTATGGCATTCCTGTTCCTCCGTTCGGGTGCCCGAAACTTAAAATGTACTGATAGTTATGTCCTTTAAAACTCGAGCCTTTTCTTGTGTACGAATATCTATGTCATTGTCGCATCGTGAGTCCGATTACCATCCGGTCAGCTTCGTATCCTTTATCTAAGTATGTTATGTGATTAGATATCTTATGGCCTTCCCGCTCTTCCATTCGGGTGCCTGAAACTTCAAATGTACCGATAGTTACGCCATTAAAACGCGAGTCTTTTCTTGTGTACGAATCTCTATGTCATTGTCGCATCGTTAGTCTGAATACCATCCAGTTATCCTCGTATCCTTTATCTGAGTCTGAAGCTTGATTAGATATTTAGTGGCCTTCCTGTTCGTCCATTCGGGCGCCCGAAACTACAAATGCATCGATTGTTACGTCCTTTAAAACTCGAGTCGTTTTTTTGTACGAATCTCTATGTCATTGTCGCATCGTGAGTCTGATTTTCGTCCGGTCAGCTTCGTACCCTTTATCTGTGTCCGTAGAATAATCAGATATCTTATGCCCTTCCCGTTCCTCCATACGGGTTCCCGAAACTTCAAATTAACCGATAGTTACATCCTTTAAAACTCGAGTCTTTTCCTGTGTACGAGTCTCGATGTCATTGTCACATCGTGAGTCCAGTTACCATTTGGTCAACTTCGTATCCTTTATCTGTGTCTGTTGCATGATCAGATATCTTATTTCCTTCCCGTTCCTCCGTTCGGGTGCCCGAAACTTCAAACGTACCGATAGTTATGTCCTTTGAAACTCGAGTCTTTTCTTGTGTACGATTCTCTATATCACGTCGCATCGTTAGTCTGATTACCGTCCAGTTAGCCTCGTATCCTTTATCTGAGTCTGTAGCTTGATTTAATATTTAATGGCCTTCCCGTTTGTCCATTCGGGCGCCAAAAACTACAAATGTACCGATAGTTACGTCCTTTAAAACTTTAGTCTTTTCTTGTGTATGAATCTCTATGTCACTATCGCATCGTGAGTCCGATTACCTTCCGGTCTGCATCATATCCTTTATTTGAGTCCGTTGCATGATCAAGTATCTTACGGCGTTGCCGTTCCACATTCGGGTGCCCGAAAATTCAAATGTACCGATAGTTACGCCCTTTAAAACTCGAGGCTTTTGTTGTGTATGAATATCTATGTCATTGTTGCATCGTGAGTCTGATTACCATCTGGTCAGCTTCGTATCCTTTATCTGAGTCTGTTTCATGGTCATATCTCTTATGGCCTTCCTGTTCCTCCATTCGGGTGCCCGAAACTTCAAATGTACCAATAGTTACGTACTTTAAAACTCGACTCTTTTCTTGTGTACGGATCTTATGTCATTGTCGCATCGTGAGTATGATTAATATCCAGTCAACTTCGAATCCATTATCAGAATCTGTTGCATGAGTAGATATCTTATGGTCTTCCCGCTCCTCCATTCGTCGGCCCGAAACTTCAAATGTAGCGATAGTTACGTCCTTTAAAACATGAGTCTTTTCTTGTGTACGAATCTCTATGTCATTGTCGCATCGTGAGTTCGACTACCGTCCGGTCAAATTCGTATCCTTTATCTGAGTCCATAGAATGATCAGATATTTTATGGCCTTCCCGTTGGTCCATTCGGGTGCCCGAAACTTCAACTGTACCGATAGTTACGTCCTTTAAAACTTGAGTCTTTTCTTGTGTACGAATCTCTATGTCATTATCGTATCTTGAGTCCGATTATCGTCCTGTTAGCCTCGTATACTCTATCTGATTCTGTAGCTTGATTAGATATTTAATGGCCTTCCCATTCGTCCATTCGGGCGGCCGAAACTACAAATTTACCGATAGTTACGTCCTTTAAAACTTGAATCTTTTCTTGTGTATGAATTTGTATGTCATTGTCGCATCGTGAGTCTGATTACCTACCAGTCTGTATCATATCCTTTATCTGAGCCTTTTGCATGATCAGTTATCTTACGGCCTTTCCGTTCCATATTCAGGTGCCCGAAAATTCAAATGTACCGATAGTTACGCCATTTAAAACTCGAGTCTTTTGTTGTACGAATCTCTATGTCATTGTCGCATCGTGAGTCTGATTACCATCCAATCTACTTTGTATCCTTTATCTGAGTCGGTTGCAAGGTCATATATCTTATGGCCTTCCCGTTCCTCCATTCGGGTAAGCAAAACTTCAAATGTACTGATAGTTACGTCCTTTAAAACTCAAGTCTTTTCTTGTGTATCAATCTCTCTTTCATTGTCGCATCATGAGTCAGATTACTGTCTAGTTAGCCTCATATCCTTTATCTGAGTCTGTAGCATGATCTGATATTTAATGGCCTTCCCGTTCCTCCATTCGTGTGCCCGAAACTACAAATGTACCGATTGTTACGTCCTTTAAAACTCGAGTCTTTTATTCTGTACGAATCTCTATGTCATTGTCGCATCGTGAGTCTGATTACCATCTGGTCAGCTTCGTATGCTTTATCTGAGTCTGTTGCATGGTCATATATCTTATGGCCTTCCCGTTCCTCCATTCGGGTGCCCGAAACGTCAAATGTACCGATAGTTACGTCCTTTAAAACTGGAGTCTTTTCTCTTGTTCAAATCTCTATGTCTTTGTCGCATCGTGAGTCCGCTTACCATCCAGTTAGCCTCGTATCCGTTATCTGAGTTTGTAGGATGATCAGATATTTAATTGCCTTCACTTTCATCCATTCAGTCCACTTCTTATCCTTTATCTGAGTCGGTTGCATGATGAGATATCTTATGGCTTTTCCTTTGCTCCATTCGGGTGCCTGAAACTTAAAATGTACCGATAGTTACGTCCTTTAAAACTCGAGTCTTTTCTTGTGTACGAATCTCAATATCATTGTCGCATCGTGAGTCCAATTACCATCCGGTCAGCTTCTTATCCTTTATCTGAGTCCGTAGCATGATCAGATATCTTATGGCCTTCCCGTTCCTCAATTCGGGTGCCCAAAACTTTAAATGCACCGATAGTTACGTCCTTAAAAACTTGAGTCTTTTCTTGTGTACAAATCTCTATGTCATTGTCGCATCGTGAGTCCAATTACCATCCGGTCAGCTTCTTATCCTTTATCTGAGTCTGTAGCATGATCAGATATCTTATGGCCTTCCTGTTCCTCCGTTTGGGTGCCCGAAACTTAAAATGTACTGATAGTTACGTCCTTTAAAACTCGAGCCTTTTCTTGTGTACGAATATCTATGTCATTGTCGCATCGTGAGTCCGATTACCATCCGGTCAGCTTCGTATCCTTTATCTAAGTATGTTATGTGATTAGATATCTTATGGCCTTCCCGCTCTTCCATTCTGGTGCCTGAAACTTCAAATGTACCGATAGTTACGCCATTAAAATGCGAGTCTTTTCTTGTTTACGAATCTCTATGTCATTGTCGCATCGTTAGTCTGATTACCATCCAGTTATCCTCGTATCCTTTATCTGAGTCTGAAGCTTGATTAGATATTTAATGGCCTTCCTGTTCGTCCATTCGGGCGCCCGAAACTACAAATGTATCGATTGTTACGTCCTTTAAAACTCGAGTCGTTTTTTGTGTACAAATCTCTATGTCATTGTCGCATCGTGGGTCCGATTCCCGTTCACTCCACTTGGTATCCTTTATCTGAGTCTGTAGCATGATCAGATATCTTATGGCCTTCCCGTTCCTCTATTCGGGTTCCCAAAACATCAAATGTAACGATAGTTACGTCCTTTAAAACTCAAGTCTTTTCTTGTGTATGAATCTCTATTTCATTGTCGCATCATGAGTCAGATTACTATCTAGTTAGCCTCATATCCTTTATCTGAGTCTGTAGCATGATCTGATATTTAATGGCCTTCCCGTTCCTCCATTCGTGTGCCGGAAAACTACAAATGTACCGATTGTTACGTCCTTTAAATCTCGAGTCTTTTATTCTGTACGAATCTCTATGTCATTGTCGCATCGTGAGTCTGATTACCATCTGGTTAGCTTCGTATCCTTTATCTGAGTCTGTTGCATGGTCATATATCTTATGGCCTTCCCGTTCCTCCATTCGGGTGCCCGAAACGTCAAATGTACCGATTGTTACGTCCTTTAAAACTCGAGTCTTTTCTTGTGTTCAAATCTCTATGTCTTTGTCGCATCGTGAGTCCACTTACCATCCAGTTAGCCTCGTATCCGTTATCTGAGTCTGTAGGATGATCAGATATTTAATGGCCTTCACTTTCATCCATTCGGTCCACTTCGTATCCTTTATCTGAGTCGGTTGCATGATGAGATATCTTATGGCTTTCCCTTTGCTCCATTCAGGTGCCTGAAACTTAAAATGTACCGATAGTTACGTCCTTTAAAACTCGAGTCTTTTCTTGTGTACGAATCTCTATATCATTGTCGCATCGTGAGTCCAATTACCATCCGGTCAGCTTCTTATCCTTTATCTGAGTTTGTAGCATGATCAGATATCTTATGGCCTTCCCGTTCCTCAATTCGGGTGCTCAAAACTTTAAATGCACCGATAGTTACGTCCTTTAAAACATGAGTCTTTTCTTGTGTACGAATCTCTATGTCATTGTCGCATCGTGAGTCCAATTACCATCCGGTCAGCTTCTTATCCTTTATCTGAGTCTGTAGCATGATCAGATATCTTATGGCCTTCCTGTTCCTCCGTTCGGGTGCCCGAAACTTAAAATGTACCGATAGTTACGTCCTTTAAAACTCGAGCCTTTTCTTGTGTACGAATGCCTATGTCATTGTCGCATCGTGATTCCGATTACCATCCGGTCTGCTTCGTATCCTTTATCTAAGTATGTTGTGTGATTAGATATCTTATGGCCTTCCCGCTCTTTCATTCGGGTGCCTGAAACTTCAAATGTACCAATAGTTACGTCCATTAAAACGCGAGTCTTTTCTTGTGTACGAATCTCTATGTCATTGTCGCATCGTTAGTCTGATTACCATCCAGTTATCCTCGTATCCTTTATCTGATTCTGAAGCTTGATTAGATATTTAATGGCCTTCCTGTTCGTCCATTCGGGCGCCCGAAACTACAAATATATCGATTGTTACGTCCTTTAAAACTCGAGTCGTTTTTTGTGTACGAATCTCTATGTCATTGTCGCATCGTGGGTCCGATTCCCGTTCACTCCACTTGGTATCCTTTATCTGATTCTGTAGCATGATCAGATATCTTATGGCCTTCCCGTTCCTCCATTCGGGGTCCCAAAACATCAAATGTAACGATAGTTACGTCTTTTAAAACTCGAGTCTTTTCTTGTGTACGAATCTCTATGTCATTGTCGCATCGTGAGTCCGATTACCATCCGGTCAGCTTCATATCCTTTATCTGAGTCTGTTGCATGATCAGATATCTCATTGCCTTCCCGTTCCTCCTTTCGGGTGCCCGGAACTTCAAATGTACCGATAGTTAAGTCCTTTGAAACTCGAGTCTTTTCTTGTGTACGAATCTCTATGTCATTGTCGCATCGTTATTCTGATTACCGTCCAGTTAGCCTCCTATCCTTTATCTGAGACTGTAGCTTGATTTGATATTTAATGGTCTTCCCGTTCATCCATTCGGGCGGCTGAAACTACAAATGTACCGATGGTTACGTCCTTTAAAACTTGAGTCTTTTCTTATGTATGAATCTCTATCTCATTGTCGCATCGTGAGTCCGATTACATTCCGATCTGCATCATATCCTTTATCAAAGTCTGTTGCATGATCAGGTATCTTACGGCCTTCCCGTTCCACATTCGAGTGCCCGAAAATTCAAATGTACCGATAGTTACGCCGTTAAAAACTGGAGTCTTTCGTTGTGTACGAATATCTATGTCATTGTCGCATCCTGAGTCTGATTACCATTCGGTCAGCTTCGTATCCTTTATCTGAGTCTATTGCATGGTCATATATCTTATGGAGTTCCCGTTCCTCCATTCGGGTGCCCGAAACTTCAAATGTACCAATAGTTACGTACTTTAAAACTCGAGTCTTTTCTTGTGTACAAATCTCTATGTCATTGTCGAATCGTGAGTCCAACTACCGTCCGGTCAACTTCGTATCCTTTATCTGAGTCCGTAGAATGATCAGATATTTTATGGCCTTCCCGTTTGTAGACCCTAACCCGTAATCACGCGATCAACGCCCAAATCATACGGGTTTTGACCTTACTTAAACCACTCCCGATTAAAACCTTGAAATTTGTTATAAGTTAACCCATTAAGATCAAATACATGTTTGATTCACTCAATTTTTTACATTTTAATAGTTAAAACATATTTTAAGATGTTGCGTTTTAACGGGAGTTCCTTAGATTGTAGTGCGGAAGCTTGAATGAGTGATCAGGTGTATTCGGCTCTTATCGCGACTTGATCCTTGCTCCGGGACTTCCATCACATGTTTACCTAGAACCATTACACAAATAATGGTTAGTGAGTGGTCAAATGAAACATTTAAACTAGTACGATAGTCGTTACACGTCGAAATGGAACGAACCAGGCCAAACGGCTCTTTATCAGGAGAACAAACTGCTGCAACTTATGCGCAGAAGCTGTTCGGATCGCTTTTACCCCTTCTAAAACCCAATATCCGACTTCAACTCTCCAATGAGAATTGTTCTACGCTCCGAGAGCTTTCCAGGCATATAAAGAACACCTCCTAACGATTTTTCTACGATTTTATATGGAATTTTAAAGATCGTGCTGACATGCAGGTCTCTGTGCGCGGCCGGTCGGTCTAAGTGCGCGGCCGCGCACAGCTTCTGATAATTTTTTGGTGATTTTTAAGCATGGGAATCATGTCTCAACCGCATTTCATGATTCCCGAAGCCTAAGTATTGACTTCCCGAGTAAATAAACCTTTGTTTGACTGAAATTATACTCCGGTTCATGATGCTATGACCCGGTTCAAAGTTTTAAGTGTTTATGTTGATTTTTACCCATATCGACCCGTTAAGACCTTGAATCAAACAAGGCACTTTCTGACCATACCAAATGCCTACCGATTAAGTTGTCAAGTCATTATACACATGATCAACAAAAGCGTTTATCCGATTTGTCTCATTATGATTTAGTTTCTTAGATTCAACCTTTAGAAATCTTTTGAATTCCCAAAATGCCCTTCATGGTCAAATATTTCAATTTAGCCATTCGTGGCGAAACTTCTTGTTCCAATTCCATTGTTTTTGACTCATTGACTTGTTTAAAAACCTCTGTCCTTCCGGACTTAGATTTTCATCCTTTCTCAAGTTTTCACTTGTTTAGTAGATTCTAAGCGCATTAGCGCGCATTAGACATAGTTGTGGAAATAACTTACTTGATTTGCACCCACACTTCATGTGGGTACTTTATCACCTATGTTGCTTCAACCGAAGGCGTTTATTTGACTACGGACTTACCGGGTGGCCTTGACCCATATCCATACCTTGTGTTTATCCTTCATGATTCTTAACATCAAGAATGCACGCACAATTGCATTTACCTGTATGCTTTCTAAATAGACAACATTAATTTCTCGGAACTCAAATGTCCATAACTTGCCATTTGACCCGTTTAACTTTATGAATCTTAATGCTTGGAATACAAGCATCAAGTGTTGGACTCACATAGTGAGGACATCACCATTTGCTCCGTTTAGACTCATAGTTCATAATGCTATGTTACCCAAGTTTTTATCTATGGTTCAAGTGACACAAACTTGACCCATTTAACTTCATGCTTAACGACTCCATTCAATTGATTTAATTTGGATTAAAACATCATTTCTCAAATATCTTTATTAGTTGACCCGTTTGATGGATTTCTCCATTTGGTCATAACTCATTATCTCGATTAAGGTCATAAACCACATTTTGTATTGAGTGCACATAAGGCAACCCACTTAATAGATTCTACCCCTTGGGGTTTATCTTTATCTCACACTCAGGATTTAAAACTAATGTTTATAACAATTTAAGCTATGTTATAGTATATTGGTGTAAGTAAAACTTACTTGTATTCACTCCGATTTACTTGCACTTTAGGCTCATATCCGCTTGACCTGTTTTGTTCTTTGATCCATTCCATCCAAGCTTGCACCTAGCTTGACAAGATCAACCTTCACTATACTCATAAGATTAGTTAAGTTAGTCATCATATCCAATAACTAACACATCTCATGAGTTTATTCACACCATTATTTCGTTTTCCCAATTATCATTTGGCTAAACTTTTCATGTATGATGTGTTTCATATTTTAAACATGTGTTTCACGTTTTATATACGGGTAATTCCATGATTACCCAAATCAAGTTATCACCTCCATTTGCAAACAAGACTATTGAGGCATTTCATCAAACACTTGGTGTGCACCCACCACATTCACTTGATTTTCATGAGTTTTAAGTTAGCCAAAGCATACCCATTTAGCTAAACATCACCATATCATGTTATTTAGACTTTTTAGCCTAAATTCCTCATTAAGAAAGATCCTAAGAGTTAACTAAATCATTAAACATAGAGGGTTTCAACTTAGAGGTGAAACCCCAAATTTCACATATTATCATAACCATATGACTAGAATCAAACATACATGTAGAATGTGATTCGTAAGCAATTTAGATATGATTGAGGCTCCCTAAAGCTAGAGAAACCTCTAACAACTAATAATCTCACGTTTTGTAACCAATCAAGATTTTCACCCACTTCATGCTTGAATAAAATCATCAAATTAAGGCAAATAAAAGTTACCTTTGCGTTTATCAAACTTGGGTGATTCGTTTTAGGGCCTATGCAAGAAGAACTCCTTTGATTTTGGCCTTGATTAGGCTTGTTCTTGTTGATTAGGGTTATAGGCAAAGGAGACCTTGTTCTCCTGATCATTTTCGTGACACACACACCAAGTGTGTGTGTGTGTGTGTTTATTTTAATTTCATAATGATAAAACCGACTTTATCATTTAGGCAACTACGGTCCCTCAAGTTTAGTCACGGTTCATTTTGCTATATAAAAAAAACTAACTCATAAGCTAGTTTCAAACACCATGCATTCATTTATAAACATAATATTATTAACTAGGTTATTTCCACATTAGAATATAACCCATATTCTATTCTCTAAGTCTCGTGTTAATATTTTTCTAATCACGCCTAATGGCGTAGTTAGGCGAACGAATGGTTTTGGGGTGTTACAAATCTACCCCCCTTAAAGAGGTTTCCTCCTCGAAACCTTTCTTGTGTTGTTGCTTTGGTCACACTAAAGAACCTTAGTGTCTCTAATCAATTTTGAGCACCGCTCAATCCCTTGACATTCTATAATCTAACGAGTAGTACTATATACTTATTGTTTGTATCCCTTTACTCGGCTTTCTAACTTTTATTATATGGAAGCCTTAACTTTCATAACATGACTTGAGTCATTCTATTATTTCGGTTAACTAGGGGCAATATCTACATATTTACCCCCCTACCCGACATTTTAGCTACTTATGTTCTTCATAGGTCTTTCTTAGATCCGTAGACTATCCCCGTCTACCATTATCCCGAATGATGTAATGGTTTAAGGGGCCATTCTATCATGCACCTTAGGGCATCTACTGTAATACTTGGCTGTAGCATGCGTATGCATACATGTTTGTGCGTCCATTTGTAACAAGTAATTTGTCTTGGTTTCCAAGACTAACCCGGCTTTTAGCTTAGCCGTTTTCTAGCTTCTTGGATTCATCCCCGAATCCATCCCTCGTTTCTTTTTGGTTTGCTTGAATGTTATAAACAAACATTGCTTTACACTAACATTTTCCTTTCTTTGGCTAATCCTTATTTTAAGAATTTGCCATTTATTTGGTTTACCCAAGTTCCCGTTTTGCTAACTCGATTGGTGGTTATTGCCCCAACCGACCCGTTTAAAGACTTTTGAGTTTTAGATTTCAAATCGTTTATATATTTAGAACGCTTAGTTTCTAAAAGTCCTCTTTCTGATTACCGATCTCAATATAAATCGAGGTCGGTTTTCTTTTCATAAACCTGGTGTTGATTCGTCATTACAACGTATTATATCGACTAATCTCTTATTATCACTGTTTGCATCCGATTGTAATAACTATACACTCCAACTGTTATTATAATTTGCATTAAATTGTACCAACGACACAATCTAATGTTATTGCAGTTTACACTTTTTCATCCTTAACCCGAGGGTTGAATGATTTACTGATTTGTCACGGCTCAAGACCGCTATTTTAGGTCATTAATCCCAAGATTCACGACTTACCCGAATGTGATTATGACTCAACCCTTGATTAAGGTTCAAGTCCCTCTTTACGAATTTAACATTCTATAAAAGTCCGAGGTTAATTATGACTTAACCTTGATTAAGGTCCAAGTCTGTTTTCAAGCTAAATCTATTTATGACTCAACCTTGATTAAGGTTCAAGTTTATTTGCGAACTGAATCTATTTATGACTAAACCTTGATTAAGGTTCAAATAAATCTTTGTATTAACCCAGGATAACTCGTATCGTATATTGCCCGTTTTGCTAGCCCAGCGTATAAGCTGGTGCCTCGCTCAAGGTCTTGCATGGTTCGCATCCCTGTCGTGTTAGACAGTGGACTACGTCCAAACGCTCCAGTTTGTTGTCCTCTTTGCTAGCCCAGCGTATTCTAGCTGGTGCCTCACTCATGGTCTTGCATGGATCGCATCCCTGCCGTGTTAGACAGTGGACTACGTCCAAAATCCCCCAGCACCTCACATTTACTAAGCCTTTGTTACATAGGTTGTATATGTATTAATCATAAGAAACCCATGGTATCATATGTTTAACACTTACCTGGCCAGGGTAAGTAATTCGCATATGGTACACACGGATTTATTATAATTAAGGTATCACACCCTATGCAAGCAAATTTTCAGCTCATGCTTGTGCCCCCTATTTTATTTGGTAAAACCTTTTTATTGATAATTATTGGATATTTGGTTTTACCTTTATTCATATTAAACCAACGATGTGTTTTCGTTTCATAAAACTTTATGTGATCATATTCATTGATGTGACCACTACACGACTCTGGTATTCCTTACGTGTTATACATTAAACAAGATGATTATCCTCATTCCTGGTTTCCGTGTTTAGATTTGCCTTTGTGTATTGGTTCTTCACTATTGTGAATAATGCACATTTCCAACTTAGTTTCACTTCGGAATTTGTACTCTGAATGTGAATTCCCGTCCAGTTTTCCTATGTCTTATGTTGTTGTATGCAACTATAATTCATCGAGTGAAAGTTGCACACTAATAAGCATGACATGGTTTCGAGCGTGTACCTGATTGATACTTGCTCCTCTGTTCCCTTTCGTTACCGATCCATTAGCTCGAGTAGTTACTTGACTTGGTCCTTAGTGAGCATCCTATCGGCCGTGCTCCCAAACCCCCCCCCCCCCCACTTCGTTGGGTGAATCATTCGATCCCATTTTGATCGAATTAAGATGTTCTTATACCTGTCACATTTACAATTCCAATTGATTAGTAACACGACATGTCGGTATTAGTATGCATCATTACATTACAGAAATATTGCTAGAATTCTTGTTACGCAAGAATTTCATTGCCCGGATAAATATTTGGATGGGCTTCATGCCACCCAACCATTTCCTTACCAAGATGTCGTGATAGCATGTATCTACACGATATCACTATTGATCATATATAACAATCCTCGATCAAACTGGATTGTTATTGTAAATATCATTTAACGGATTCCTCGATCAAGCCTCGAACCGAACACCCTTCAACACTTGAGCGTACAGTTTGAGTCCAAGTATCCTTCTCGACACTTGGATCCCTCAAACCAGTGGCTCTGATACCACTTGTAAGACCCTAACCCGTAATCACGCGATCAACGTCCAAATCATACGGGTTTTGACCTTACTTAAACCACTCCCGATTAAAACCTTGAAATTTGTTATAAGTTAACCCATTAAGATCAAATACATGTTTGATTCACACAATTTTTTTACATTTTAATAGTTAAAACATATTTTATGATGTTGCGTTTTAACGGGAGTTCCTTAGATTCTAGTGCGGAAGCTTGAATGAGTGATCAGGTGTGTTCGGCTCTTATCGCGACTTGATCCTTGCTCCGGGACTTCCATCACATGTTTACCTAGAACCATTACACAAAGAATGGTTAGTGAGTGGACAAATGAAACATTTAAACTAGTACGATAGTCGTTACACGTCGAAATGGAACGAACCAGGCCAAACGGCCCTTTATCAGGAGAACAAACTGATGCAACTTATGCGCAGCAGCTGTTCAGATCGCTTTTACCCCTTCTAAAACCCAAAATCCGACTTCAACTCTCAAATGAGAATTGTTCTACGCTCTGAGAGCTTTCCAGGCATATAAAGAACACCTCCTAACGATTTTTCTACGATTTTATATGGAATTTTAAAGATTGTGCTAACATGCAGGTCTCTGTGCGCGACCGGTCGGTCTAAGTGCGCGGCCGCGCACAGCTTCTGATCATTTTTTTGGTGATTTTTAAGCATGGGAATCATGTCGTAACCGCATTTGATGATTCCCGAAGCCTAAGTATTGACTTGCCGACTAAATAAACCTTTGTTTGACTGAAATTATAGTCCGATTCATGATGCTATGACCCGGTTCAAAGTTTTAAGTGTTTATGTTGATTTTTACCCATATCGACCCGTTAAGACCTTGAATCAAACAAGGCACTTTCTGACCATACCAAATGCCTACCGATTAAGTTGTCAAGCCATTATACACGTGATCAACAAAACCGTTTATCCGATTTGTCTCATTATGATTTAGTTTCTTAGATTCAACCTTTAGAAATCTTTTGAATTCCCAAAATGCCCTTCATGGTCAAATATTTCAATTTAGCCATTCGTGGCGAAACTTCTTGTTGCAATTCCAATGTTTTTGACTCATTGACTTGTTTAAAAACCTCTAAGTCCTTCCGGACATAGATTTTCATCCTTTCTCAAGTTTTCACTTGTTTAGTAGATTCTAAGCGCATTAGCGCGCATTAGACATAGTTGTGGAAATAACTTACTTGATTTGCACCCACACTTCATGTGGGTACTTTATCACCTATGTTGCTTCGCCCGAAGGCGTTTATTTGACTACGGACTTACCGGGTGGCCTTGACCCATATCCATACCTTGTTTTTATCCTCCATGATTCTTAACATCAAGAATGCACGCGCAATTGCATTTACCTGTATGCTTTCTAAATAGACAACATTAATTTCTCGGAACTCAAATGGCAATAACTTGCCATTTGACCCGTTTAACTTTATGAATCTTAATGCTTGGAATACAAGCATCAAGTGTTGGACTCAAATGGTGAGGACATCACCATTTGACCCGTTTAGACTCATAGTTCATAATGCTATGTTACCCAAGTTTTTATCTATGGTTCAAGTGACACAAACTTGACCCATTTAACTTCATGCTTAACGACTCCATTCAATTGATTTAGTTTGGATTTAAACATCATTTCTCACATATCTTTATTAGTTGACCCGTTTGATGGATTTCTCCTTTTGGTCATAACTCATTATCTCGATTAAGGTCATAAACCACATTTTGTATTGAGTGCACATAAGGCAACCCACTTAATAGATTCTACCCCTTGGGGTTTATCTTTATCTCACACTCAAGATTTAAAACTAATGTTTATAACAATTTAAGCTATGTTATAGTATATTGGTGTAAGTAAAACTTACTTGTATTCATTCCCATTTACTTGCACTTTAGGCTCATATCCGCTTGACCCGTTTTGTTCTTTGATCCATTCCATCCAAGCTTGCACCTAGCTTGACAAGATCAACCTTCACTATACTCATAAGATTAGTTAAGTTAGTCATCATATCCAATAACTAACACATCTCATGAGTTTATTCACACCATTATTTCGTTTCCCCAATTATCATTTGGCTAAATTTTTCATGTATGATGTGATTCATATTTTAAACATGTGTTTCACGTTTTATATACGGGTAATTCCATGATTACCCAACTCAAGTTATCACCTCCATTTGCAAACAAGACTATTGAGGCATTTCATCAAACACTTGGTGTGCACCCACCACATTCACTTGATTTTCATGAGTTTTAAGTTAGCCAAAGCATACCCATTTAGCTAAACATCACATATCATGTTATTTAGACTTTTTAGCCTAAATTCCTCATTAAGAAAGATCCTAAGAGTTAACTAAATCATTAAACATAGAGGGTTTCAACCTCGAGGTGAAACCCCAATTTTCACATATTATCATAACCATATGACTAGAATCAAACATACATGTAGAATGTGATTCGTAAGCAATTTAGATATGATTGAGGCTCCCTAAAGCTAGAGAAACCTCTAACGACTAATAATCTCACGTTTGGTAACCAATCAAGATTTTCACCCACTTCATTCTTGAATAAAATCATCTAATTAAGGCAAATAAAAGTTACCTTTGCGTTTATCAAACTTGGGTGATTCGTTTTAGGGCTCATGCAAGAAGAACCCCTTTGATTTTGGCCTTGATTAGGCTTGTTCTTGTGGATTAGGGTTGTAGGCAAAGGAGACCTTGTTCTCCTGATCATTTTCGTGACACACACACCAAGTGTGTGTGTTTGTGTTTTTCTTTTAATTTCATAATGATAAAACCGACTTTATCATTTAGGCAACTACGGTCCCTCAAGTTTAGTCACGGTTCATTTTGCTATATAAAAAAAACTAACTCATAAGCTAGTTTCAAACACCTTGCATTCATTTATAAACATAATATTATTAACTAGGTTATTTCCACATTAGAATATAACCCATATTCTATTCTCTAAGTCTCGTATTAATATTTTGCTAATCACGCCTAATGGCGTAGTTAGGCGAATGAATGGTTTTGGGGTGTTACACCGTTCCTCCATTCGGGTGCACGAAACTTCAAAGGTACCGATAGTTACGTCCTTTAAAACTCAAGTCTTTTCTAGTGTACGAATCTTTATGTCATTATCGCATCGTGAGTCCGATTACCATCCGATCTGCTTCGTATCCTTTTTCTGAGTCTGTTGCATGATCAGATATCTTATTGTCTTCCCGTTCCTCCATTCGGGAGCACGAAACTTCAAATGTACCAATAGTTATGTCCTTTGAAACTCGAGTCCTTTCTTGTGTACGAATCTCTATGTCATTGTCGCATCGTTAGTCTGATTACCGTCCAGTTAGCCTCGTATCCTTTATCTGAGTCTGTAGCTTGATCAGATATTTAGTGGCCTTCATGTTCGTCCATTCGGGCGCCCGAAACTGCAAATGTACCGATTGTTACGTCCTTTAAAACTCGAGTCTTTTCTTGTGTATGAATCTCTATGTCATTGTCGCATCGTGAGTCCGATTACCATCCGATCTACTTCGTATCCTTTATCTGAGTCTGTTGTGTGATCAGATATCTTATTGCCTTCCCGTTTCTCAATTCGGGTGCCCGGTACTTCAAATGTACCGATAGTTATGTGCTTTGAAACTCGAGTCTTTTCTTGTGTACAAATCTCTATGTCATTGTCGCATCGTTAGTCTGATTACCTTCAGTTGGCCTTGTATCCTTTATCTAAGTCTGTAGCTTGACCAGATATTTAATGGCCTTCTTGTTCGTCCATTCGGGTGCCCGAAACTACAAATGTACCGATTGTTACATCCTTTAAAACTCGAGTCGTTTTTGTGTACGAATCTCTATGTCAATGTCGCATCGTGGGTCCGATTCCTGTTCACTCCACTTGGTATCCTTTATCTGAGTCTGTAGCATGATCAAAAATCTTATGGCCTTCCCGTTCCTCCATTCGGGTTCCCAAAACTTCAAATGTAACGATAGTTACGTCCTTTAAAACTCGAGTATTTTCTTGTGTACGAATCTCTATGTCATTGTCGCATCGTGAGTCCAATTACCATCCGGTCAGCTACGTATCCTTAATCTGAGTCTGTAGCATGATCAGATATCTTATGGCCTTCCTGTTCCTACATTCGAGTGCCCGAATTTTAAAATGTACCGATAGTTACGTACATTAAAACTCGAGTCTTTTCTTGTGTTCGAATCACTATGTCATTGTCGCATCGTGAGTCCGATTACCATCCGGTCAGCTTCGTATCCTTTATCTAAGTCTGTTGTATGATCAGATATCTTATAGCCTTCCCGCTCTTCAATTCGGGTGCCTGAAACTTCAAATGTCCCGATAGTTACGTCCATTAAAACGCGAGTCTTTTCTTGTGTACGAATCTCTATGTCATTGTCGCATCATGAGTCTGATTACCGTCCGGTAAGCTTCGTATCCTTTATCTGTGTCTGTAGAATGATCAGATATCTTATGCCCTTCCAGTTCCTCCATTCGGGTTCCCGAAACTTCAAATGTACCGATAGTTACGTCCTTTAAAACTCGAGTCTTTTCTTGTGTACGAATCGCTATGTCATTGTTGCATCATGAGTCCAATTACCATCCGATCTGCTTTGTATCCTTTATCTGAGTCTGTTGCATGATCAGATATCTTATTGTCTTCCCGTTCCTCCATTCGGGAGCACGAAACTTCAAATGTACCAATAGTTATGTCCTTTGAAACTCGAGTCCTTTCTTGTGTACGAATCTCTATGTCATTGTCGCATCGTTAGTCTGATTACCATCCAGTTAGCCTCGTATCCTTTATCTGAGTCTGTAGCTTGATCAGATATTTAGCGGCCTTCATGTTCGTCCATTCGGGCGCCCGAAACTACAAATGTACCGATTGTTACGTCCTTTAAAACTCGAGTCTTTTCTTGTGTACGAATCTCTATGTCATTGTCGCATCGTAAGTCCGATTACCATCCGATCTACTTCGTATCCTTTATCTGAGTCTGTTGTGTGATTAGATATCTTATTGCCTTCCCGTTTCTCAATTCGGGTGCCCGGTACTTCAAATGTATTGATAGTTATGTGCTTTGAAACTCGAGTCTTTTCTTGTGTACAAATCTCTATGTCATTGTCGCATCGTTAGTCTGATTACCTTCCAGTTGGTCTTGTATCCTTTATCTAAGTCTGTAGCTTGACCAGATATTTAATGGCCTTCCTGTTCGTCCATTCGGGTGCCCGAAACTACAAATGTACCGATTGTTACATCCTTTAAAACTCGAGTCGTTTTTGTGTACGAATCTCTATGTCAATGTCGCATCGCGGGTCCGATTCCTGTTCACTCCACTTGGTATCCTTTATCTGAGTCTGTAGCATGATTAAAAATCTTATGGCCTTCCCGTTCCTCCATTCGGGTTCCCAAAACTACAAATGTAACGATAGTTACGTCCTTTAAAACTCGAGTATTTTCATGTGTACGAATCTCTATGTCATTGTCGCATCGTGAGTCCAATTACCATCCGGTCAGCTACGTATCCTTAATCTGAGTCTGTAGCATGATCAAATATCTTATGGCCTTCCTATTCCTACATTCGAGTGCCCGAATTTTAAAATGTACCGATAGTTACGTACTTTAAAACTCGAGTCTTTTCTTGTGTTCGAATCACTATGTCATTGTCGCATCGTGAGTCCGATTACCATCCGGTCAGCTTCGTATCCTTTATCTAAGTCTGTTGTATGATCAGATATCTTATAGCCTTCCCGTTCTTCAATTCGGGTGCCTGAAACTTCAAATGTCCCGATAGTTACGTCCATTAAAACGTGAGTCTTTTCATGTGTATGAATCTCTATGTCATTGTCGCATCATGAGTCCGATTACCATCCTGTCAGCTTCGTATCCTTTATCTGTGTCCGTAGAATGATCAGATATCTTATGCCCTTCCCGTTCCACCATTCGGGTTCCCGAAACTTCAAATGTACCGATAGTTACGTCCTTTAAAACTCGAGTCTTTTCTTGTGTACGAATTTGTATGTCATTGTCGCATCGTGGGTCCGAATACCATCCGATCTGCTTCGTATCTTTTATCTGAGTCTGTTGCATGATCAGATATCTTATTGCCTTCCCGTTCCTCCATTCGGGTGCCCGATACTTCAAATGTACCGAGTCTTTTCTTGTGACAATGACATAGTTATGTTCTTTGAAACTCGAGTCTTTTCTTGTGTACGAATCTCTATGTCATTGTCACATCGTTAGTCTGATTACCGTCCGATTCCCATCCACTCCACTTGGTATCCTTTATCTGAGTTTGTAGTATGATCAAATAGCTTATGGCCTTCCCGTTCCTCCATTCGGGTGCCTGAAACTTCAAAGGCACCGTTAGTTACGTCCTTTAAAACACGTGTCTTTTCTTCTGTACGAATCTATATGTCATTGTCGCATCATGAGTTTGATTACCATCCAGTCAGCTTCGTATCCTATATCTGAGTCTATTGCATGATCAGATATCTTATGGCCTTCCCGCTCCTCCATTCGGGTTCCCGAAAATTCAAATGTATAGATAGTTACGTTCTTTAAAACGCGAGTCTATTCTTGTGTACAAATCTCTAAGTCATTGTCGCATCGTGAGTCCAATTATCATCCTGTCAGCTTCGTATCCTTTATCTGAGTCCGTAGAATGATCAGATATCTTATGGCCTTCCCGTTCCTCCATTTGGGTGCCCGAAACTTCAAATGTACCGATTGTTACGTCCTTTAAAACTCAAGTCTTTTCTAGTGTATGAATCTTTATGTCATTATCGCATCGTGAGTCCGATTACCGTCCGGTTAGCCTCGTATCCTTTATCTGAGTCTGTAGCATGATCAGATATTTAATGGCCTTCCCGCTTCTCCATTCGGTTGCCCGAAACTTCAAATGTAGCGATAGTTACGTCTTTAAAACGTGAGTCTTTTCTTGTGTACGAATCTCTATGTCATTATCGAATCGTGAGTCCGACTACCGTCCGGTCAACTTTGTATCCTTTATCTGAGTCCGTAGATTGATCAGATATTTTAAGGCCTTCCCATTTCTCCATCGGGTGCCCGAAACTTCAAAGGTACCGATAGTTACCTCCTTTAAAACTCGAGTCTTTTCTTGTGTACGAATCTCTATGTCATTGTCGCATCGTGAGCCCGATTACCATCCGGTCAGCTTCGTATCCTTTATCTGAGTTTGTTGTATGATCAGATATCTTATGGCCTTCCTGCTCTTCCATTCGAGTGCCTAAAACTTCAAATGTACCGATAGTTACATCCATTAAAACGCGAGTCTTTTCTTGTGTACGAATCTCTATGTCATTGTCGCATCATGAGTCTGATTACCGTCCGGTAAGCTTCGTATCCTTTATCTGTGTCTGTAGAATGATCAGATATCTTATGCCCTTCTAGTTCCTCCATTCGGGTTCCCGAAACTTCAAATGTACCGATAGTTACGTCCTTTAAAACTTGAGTCTTTTCTTGTGTACGAATCTCTATGTCATTGTTGCATCATGAGTCCAATTACCATCCGATCTGCTTCGTATCCTTTTTCTGAGTCTGTTGCATGATCAGATATCTTATTGTCTTCCCGTTCCTCCATTCGGGAGCACGAAACTTCAAATGTACCAATAGTTATGTCCTTTGAAACTCGAGTCCTTTCTTGTGTACGAATCTCTATGTCATTGTCGCATCGTTAGTCTGATTACCGTCCAGTTAGCCTCGTATCCTTTATCTGAGTCTGTAGCTTGATCAGATATTTAGTGGCCTTCATGTTCGTCCATTCGGGCGCCCGAAACTGCAAATGTACCGATTGTTACGTCCTTTAAAACTCGAGTCTTTTCTTGTGTACGAATCTCTATGTCATTGTCGCATCGTTGGTCCGATTTTTGTTCACTCCACTTGGTATCCTTTATCTGAGTCTGTAGCATGATCAGGTAACCTATGGTCTTCCCATTCCTCCATTCGGGTTCCCGAAACTTCAAATGTTACGATAGTTACGTCCTCTAAAACTCGAGTCTTTTCTTGTGTACGAATCTCTATGTCATTGTCGCATCGTGAGTCCATTAACATCCGGTCAGCTTCATATCCTTTATCTGAGTCTGTTGCATGAACAGATATCTTATTGCCTTCCCGTTCCTCCATTCGGGTGCCCGGAACTTCAAATGTACAGATTGTTACGTCCTCTGAAAATCAAGTCTTTTGTTGTGTACGAATCTCTATGTCATTATCGCATCGTGAGTATGATTATCATCCAGTGTACTTCATAACCTTTCTCTGAGTCTGTTGCATGATCAGATATCTTATTGTCTTCCCGTTCCTCCATTCGGGAGCCCGAGACTTCAAATGTCCCGATAGTTACGTCCTTTAAAACTTGAGTCTTTTCTTGTGTACGAATCTCTATGTCATTGTCGCATCGTGTGTCCGATTACCATCCGGTCAGCTTCGTATCCTTTATCTGAGTCAGTTGCATGATCAGATATCTTATGGCCTTCCCGTTCCTCCACTCGGGTGCCCGAAACTTCAAATGTACCGATAGTTATGTCCTTTGAAACTTGTGTCTTTTCTTGTGTACGAATCTCTATGTCATTGTCGCATCGTTAGTCTGATTACCGTCAAGTTAGCCTCGTATCCTTTATCTGATTATGTAGCTTTATCAGATACTTAATGGCCTTCATGTTCGTCCATTTGGGCGCCCGAAACTACAAATGTACCGATTGTTACGTCCTTTAAAAGTCGAGTCGTTTTTTGTGTACGAATCTCTATGTCATTGTCGCATCGTGGGTCCGATTACCATCCGGTCAGCTTCATATCCTTTATCTGAGTCTGTTGCATGACCAGATATCTTATTGCCTTCCCGTTCCTCCATTCGGGTGCCCGGAACTTTAATTATACCGATAGTTATGTTCTTTGAAACTCGAGTCTTTTCTTGTGTACGAATCTCTATGTCATTGTCACTGCGTTAGTCTGATTACCGTCCAGTTAGCCTCGTATCCTTTATCTGATTCTGTAGCTTGATCAGATACTTAATGGCCTTCATGTTCGTCCATTCGGGCGCCCGAAACTATAAATGTACCGATTGTTACGTCCTTTAAAATTCGAGTCGTGTTTTGTGTACGAATCTCTATGTCATTGTCGCATCGTGGATCCGATTCTGGTTCACTCCATTTGGTATCCTTTATCTGAGTCTGTAGCATGATCAGATATCTTATGGCCTTCCCATTCCTCCATTCGGGTTCCCGAAACTTCAAATGTAACGATTGTTAGGATTTGAGTTTGATTGTTTTGATAGTTTAGATGAATAACGAAATAAATGAAGTGAAGTATAAATGGAAAGTGCAGCGGAATGATAAACTGTATATCAAAACAAGAGAATAAATGTTTTTAATCGAAAGCTTTCATTAATTGAAAGATTACAATTATACAAGTACTCCCCCTCAGCCTGATCACTCAGTGAATGTTTGCCTAAGAGAATGATTTGAGTGACAAATAGAACAGTACAATCACAGCTGACGTCACCTAAGACATCGACCTCTAACAAAATAACAACATAAAACATCTGCTAACTAACAACTACTGTTACATTCAAAACACTGCTAACATAAACTACTGTAAAGGAAAACTCTGATGGTCTTGTATCATCTGTTGGCTCCAAAGTGCTGTTGATTCAACAGACCTTTAGTCTTCAGTACTTTGATCAGCAGTTGTTTCTTCATCAGATCTTTAGTTATCAGTTGTTTGTTCAGCAGACCTTTGCAGCAGCAGTTGTCTTCATCAGTTGTTTGGTGTAGCAGTTGTTAGGGTCAACAGTCTTTTGGGAGAAGTATCTTGAAACTACTGATTATTCAAAGGATCAATTAGATAGAATCTTTTGGCTTTCTAATCATCTGTTCTTCTCCAGGTCAGCAGACCCAACAATCTCCCCCTAGAACAGATGATGCCAAAACTAAGCTTTATTCTTGATCTTTATTTCTCATCAGACTTTCTCTAATTTGACCTTTGAGTTGTAACTCAAAACTCAATGAGAAGAGGTCTTCAGCATCTCTTTCTAGCTCAAGATTCAGCAGTGTTTGGAGATCTTCTGCACACAGGCCATGAGCATCATCCATGCTGAGTTTTTGAATCTTTCCATCTGATTTGAGCAAAGTCAATTCATGGGTGTCTTTGTTAGACTTCCATTTTAGAATTTTAGAATCAGTGGATTGGCTAAGATGCATCTTTATTTTGGATGAGTTTGGTGAAGGAGGTCTTCCAATGATTTCTCTGAGTCTTTCAGAGGTGGGATCAGAGAAGTAGCGGATTTGGTTGAAGAGTCCCTCTTTTACAAAAGTATCAGCAAACCTTTTCTGATCTTCTTCTGACATCTCCTTCTGCTTTTTGAATTGTCTTCTTGCAGCAATGGATAAATCAGAAGTGTACAGTAAGCTGTCTAAGGTAAAAGCCTGTTGAGGTCTCTTTAACATAGGCTCATCAGCATAAACAGGTTTTCTTGTACAAAAGACGCATTGTTACATGTCGGACTCATATTCTTACATTACTCATTATTATACTTCAACTATGATTGCTATACAACATATTGTTTTCAACTATATGCAAAACCTATGTACTCTCACCAACTATTTATTGTTGACCCCCCCCCCATCTTTCTAACTTAACATGTTTCAGGTTTATTTACTATTGGAAGTTGTACAAGTCTTGGAACACATAGAAGCTTTGGACCTAGTTTATATTAATCAACTTTTGTAATCTTTACTTGTAAGATGAATTCTAAATTGTTTAATATTATTCAACTTTCATTTAGTACCATGAGCTATTGAACAATCATCAATACGTGACATCCTGAACTTTCCGCCATCCGTTTGGGTGTTACAGATTGGTATCAGAGCCATGGTTATAGGGAATTAGGTTATTAGAAAAATAATCTAGTCTATAACCTTAGGATTTTAACCAGTAATTGCTTCTCTTGCTTGCAATTCTACTTGTTTCTATTCTCTATCTCCATCATACCTCTTATCCTTACATAACCCCTACAAGATGATTACTCTCCATCACTGGATTTACCCTTAGATTAATAGGACAAAATCCTCAAGTATAGCGTGAACCACCTTTAAAATCTCGTCGAAGCTCTATATTTTAATAACGAACACGTGCAATCTGGAAGGGTGAACGCCTGTATTCTGAGTTCTCTGTCTAGGACTGGCATTGCGCATAAATCCCAATCAGACGAGGGACCCGGATGCCTACCTGGGAATTCTTGGGATGAGTGTTCACTTATAGGCTAAAGCATGGCTTCATTATGTTATTAAAATCTGGAAACTTTGATAAGTCAACGTTTTCGTTTATTTGTTAGGATTGACAAATAAATGATTACACTCCTCATGTTTCCCTTGTTGAAAATGCTCCACTCTCATTAAAACCTAAGCTTTAAATCCCAAGATTTTATAGTTTAAATCGATCCCATTTCATAATTAAATATGAGTTTCACAATCACACATCATCTTACCATCTTAGCCACATGTTTGATTATTTTAAACACCCCACCCAAATCATATTATTGCCTTTTTCCAACATGTTACATATTTTTAAACTGAAACCTCATAACCTGAGTATACCCCGGCACAAAAACTAAGGATTTCTAAATTTTGTTGACTTTTCATTACCTAGAAATTTTACAAAATACATATTTTTGTCAAAAGATGTCCTCGAACTTAAATTCAATTGTTTTATTATTGACGTAACAAACGATTTTCTATATAATGCTTTAATCTAATAAAAATCACTTAATAGAACTTTGATCTTCAAAACCTAATGTCGTGTTTAAAATCTCCAACTAACTGAAATATTTTAATCACAGCTCACTTAGTTTGTACTATTTAACAACTTTTGCCTCATGTACAAAACCAATTTTGAAAATAAAATCTTTCCAATCCATAGGAACAATATTTAGTCTCTAAATTATCCATCGACACTCACTCATTTTCAACTTGTTCAAATGTTTACAATATTTGGCATATACCACAATCATGTTTTCTCATACACTTGATTCTAACCTCACGATTTACACTACTACAAAATCTCCTCAATTGTGCCACTTTGAGAACCTATAAAATAAACCATCTATTAACTACCTTCACGATCACCATCTTTTATAACCTTAATGATACTTTAAGTTTCCTCATCATCCTCTCATGAACTAAATTCATATTCTTTACCTTCTTGAACATAAACTTGATCCATATGACAACCAAACTATTGAAAACTTGATTGTTCGTTGCATCAAATTTGATTCTTAGTTACACATGAGGATTTGATTATCTACCTGAACATTTGATTATTTATGATACTTGAAAGCATGGAATATAAACTATTCGCTATAAACACACCTAGAGTCATTAACCGTGTATAGGGCAACTCTATTACAACTGACATGCTATACTTGATACTTAATGCATTTATAAACTTGCTTACATGTATGTATTATCAATTTGCAACTTACGTGTTAAACCAAAAATGATTGTTACACTTAATCAAACACTGGTAGAGGATGAAGTACTTGCTCAACAATTAGTAGAGTACCAAATAACCTACTCAACGATTGGTAGAGGTCATCATGCTTGCTCAACAGTCGGTAGAGGTCCTAACAACCTGCTCAACGACTGGTAGAGGCCATCGCACCTGCTCAACAATCGGTAGAGGTTCCTACTCACTGACTGGTAGAGGTCTTTTTCCTGCTCAACAGTTGGACCCTTTTTTTTTGATAGATTGTATAAGATTAAATCACAAGGTCATTTTGCATTAATTGTTTTTCATGTGTGTTTAGAGTCATAGAAGGACACAAAGCCTTAATGTAAGGTAAGTTAGTGATTACGGTCCGGAACGTAATCATGAATTTACAGGTACGTTAAGGTAGTGTGAAATTCTAATAAGGTTTTGGTAGTTCATTTGGTTCTCCTATAGTCAATCAACTCACGCATTTCTTTAAGAATTCCTAAAATTTAAGTTTAGAGTTTTTGCTAGATTCTTATTCTCCTTGCTATTTCAGACGAACCTAATCCAATCCTTAAAACTCACATATATGAAATCTCTTATCCAGATTATTCAAAACAGATTATTCTATTACCTATAAATTCATGTCGTTGCCCTAATTCCTACCCAATCACCCTCAATCCTACGTTTTTAATAACTTCGGGTCGAAGTTTCTAAAAGCATGGGACACTGTAACATCGCATATTTTTCCTAAATTTTTTTAATTAATAAATGTGTTTGTTTTAAACAATGTACGTTTTAAACACCTTATACAAATAATTATTTAATAAAACCCGTTGAATCTCGACGTTTTAGTGTGTTTTAAAATTTTTCGTAACATATTTTTTTTACTAGTATAATCATTATATATATATATATATATATATATATATATATATATATATATATATATATATAGAGAGAGAGAGAGAGAGAGAGAAATTTAGTTTATGTACAAAATGCTTCAAAAAAAATAGTGTTGGTGCCAGGACTCGAACCCGAGTCCAACGGATTAACACAAACACAACAAACCGACTGAGCCGTAACTCTTTTGGTGACTTTTATCCAAACCATACAAACATAAATGCTTCCATATCCATACAGTTGACCTTAGGAAGTCAACTGCGATTCTATACCATCCAAAAACAACATCAATCCACGTTCTTGATTGCAATTCATCTATGGAATGAGTTGGACAGATCATTCGCGTCTCATACACGCAAAATTTCATTCAAAACATTCCCTAATTATTGATAATTACGCGTTTGTATATTAAGTATGAGTCAAGTTTCCAATTCATGCAATCCATTCGTATTAGTATAAATTGAACCCCTCATTACGAGCTAAACTCGCCAAAAACAGAACCCTCACTCTCAATTTCTTCTAAAAACACCTCTTAATCTGCAATCATTCGCATTTTTGACTTTTCGGTTGACTCGTCCTTCTCGTTCGATACCATTCTGTAAGTAACAATAAATCATTTGTTCTTGTTCATCGTTATCGTCTAACCAATAACCCCATAATTTCTGTGGTTATTGGTTACCAATTGATACGATTAGAATTCTAGCGTTTTTATGTTCTTATTTGGGGAAGATGATACAACTACGTTTCTGTATAAAAGATTTGAAAACAAGATTATAACACCAACTGATCTGTAGATCAGATGGTGATGAAACCTATTGTTAATTGTTTGCCGGTCGTGTGTCTGGGTTCGAATCCAAGCATAGGCAATCTTTTTAATTCTTATAATTATAATCTATTTTGGGAAACATATAGATTTAAAAGAAACCAAGAATTCTCGTTCTCAGGGTCCAGACCAGATGGTTTGGACTTGTGATTATAAAACATGGGACCGGCCAGGGACTCGGGTTCGAGTCCTGGCACGTGCAACATAATTTTTTAGACTTTTCCTTTTATATTTGTTTACTTTTTATTCTCTAAAATAGTTTTAAAATACCAAAAGAGGTTTATAAATTCTATAAAAATTATTTTATGTTATTCTAATGCTAAAGTTTGTCATACATTTTTTAGTTTTTCAAAAATCATTTATTTTAATATATATAAAATATATTACAAGTTTATTCATTTATAGGTTGAAAATTCTATAAAAATATCTAATCGATTTTATAAAATTCCACAAAAATTATTTTAAATTTATAAATAAATAAATGTTCCAGAAATAAATTTTAATTTCAGAAAAACGTTTATTTAGTATTTTTAAATAACTTTTTCTATTTTAAATCATCAATAATTCATAATAAAATCCAATTTTCACTATTTTTACATCAAAATTTTACATAAATTATTTTTGTTCATTTAGAATAGAAATATAAATTTTAATTTGAAACTTTATGAATTTTAATATTTTAGACAATAATACTATATTTTGACAAATAAATATTAATACACTATATATTCAATAATTATGAAAATAATTTTATAAAAACTATTTTAACATTTATAATATTGTAATACAACCACCTTAATCAAGATTTTACGAAAAGTTCTTTTAATTATTTATTTTCCTAAATTTCTTTATTTCTTTATTTTTTAACAATTTATGTAAATCAACGATTGATCAATTATCTATCCCCAAATTAGGAACCCTAGAATACCTTTAGACTAGAAAACTTAGACTTATTGCCTTGAACTTAGGGTAATACTTGGCAACGTTTGGACCACATTTATTCTATTACAAGGAATTGATGCTTTGCTAGGGTGAGTTTACATAGCCCATTTTTCTGTTTTACATTTTGGGGTGAAACATGTTTAAAAATTTTATATACTATCATTTACTCATTCTTACATCATTGAAACTTGTGATTCAATTACACTATCATTTACTCATTCTATCATTTGACTATAACAAAAAGACACAGTACAATCATTAACATTGATCAAGCCGCCTGTTTAGATTATAGCGCTATAGGTCTGACAAACCCATCCCCCCGCATAAATTCAGGGATGATCGATAACAGTTACACTTTTACTAACTTGCGAGTTAGGTCTCAGTCGACACAAGGTTTGATTGTACAAAAGACGCATTGTTACATGTCAGACTCATATTCTTACATTACTCATTATTATACTTCAACTATGATTGCTATTCAACATATTGTTTTCAACTATATGGAAAACCTATGTACTCTCACCAACTATTTATAGTTGACCCCCCCATCTTTCCAACTTAACATGTTTTAGGTTTATTTACTATTGGAAGTTGTCCAAGTCTTGGAATACATAGAAGCTTTGGACCTAGTTTATATTAATCAACTTTTGTAATCTTTACTTGTAAGATGAATTGTAAATTATTTAATATTATTCAACTATCATTTAGTACCATGAGCTATTGAACAATCATCAATACGTGACATCCTGATGTTTCCGCCATCGGTTGGGGTGTTTCAATTCGGGTGCCCGAAACATCAAATGTACCGATAGTTACATCCTATAAAACTTGAGTCTTTTCTTGTGTACGAGTCTTTATGTCATTGTCGGTTCGTGAGTCCGATTACCGTCCGGTCAGCTTCGTATCCCTTATCTGAGTCTGTAGCATGATCAGATATCTAATGGCCTTCCCATTCCTCCATTCGGGTGCTCAAAACTTCAAATGTACTGATAGTTACGTCCTGTAAAACATGAGTCTTTTTTTGTCTTCGAATCTCTAATTCATTATCGCATAATGAGCCGATTACCATCCGGTCCGCTTCGTATCATTTATCTGAGTCTGTTGCATGATCAGATATCTTATGGCCGTCTCGTTCCCCATTCGGGTGCCCGAAACTTCAAATGTACCGATAGTGACGTCCTTTAAAACTAGAGTCTTTTCTTGTGTAGGAATCTCTATGTCATTGTCGCAACGTTAGTCTGATTACCGTCCAAATAGCCTCGTATCCTTTATCTAAGTCTGTAGCTTGATCAAATATTTAATAGCCTTTCTGTTCTTCCAATCGGGCGCTCGAAATTACAAATGTACCGACTGTTACGTCCTTTAAAACTTGAGTCGTTTTTTGTGTACGAATCTCTTTGTCATTGTCGCATTGTGAGTCCGATTCTCGTCTACTCCGCTTGGTATCCTTTATCTGAGTCTGTAGCATGATCAGATATCTTATGGCCTTCCCGTTCCTCCATTTGAGTTCCCGAAACTTCAAATGTACCGATAGTTACGTCCTTTAAAACTCGAGTCTTTTCTTGTGTACGAATCTCTATGTCATTGTTGCATCGTGAGTCCGATTACCATCCGGTCAGCTTCGTATCCTTTACCTGAGTCTATTGCATGATCAGATATCTTATTGCCTTCCCGTTCCTCCATTCGAGTGCCTGAAACTTCAAATGTACTGATAGTTATGTCCATTAATACTCGAGCCTTTTCTTGTGTACGAATCTCTATGTCATTGATGCATCTTGAGTCTGATTACCATCAGGTCAGCCTCGTATCCTTTATCTGAGTCTGTTGGATGATCAGATATCTTATGGCCTTCCTGTTCCTCCATTCGGGTGCCCGAAACGTCAAATGTATCGATAATTACGTCCATTAAAACTCGAGTCTTTTCTTGTGTATGAATCTCTATGTCATTGTCGCACCGTTAGTCTGATTACCGCCCAAATAGCCTCGTATCCTTTATCTGAGTCTGTAGCTTGATCAGATATTTAATGGCCTTCCGGTTCGTCCAATCAGGTGATCGAAACTACAAATGTACGGATTGTTACGTCCTTTAAAACTTGAGTCGTTTTTTGTGTACGAATCTCTTTGTCATTGTCGCATCATGAGTCCGATTACCATCCGGTCAGCTTTGTATCCTTTATCTGTGTCTGTTGCATGATCAGATATCTTATTGCCTCCCCGTTCCTCCATTCGGGTGCCCGAAACTTCAAATGTACCGATAGTTACGTCCTTTAAAACTCGAGTCTTTTCTTGTATACGAATCTCTATGTCATTGTCGCAAACGTTAGTCTGATTACCATCCAGATAGCCTCGTATTCTTTATCTAAGTCTGTAGCTTGATCAGATATTTAATGGCCTTCACGTTCATCCAATCAGGGGCCCGAAACTACAAATGTACCGACTGTTACGTCCTTTAAAACTTGAGTCGTTTTTTGTGTACGAATCTCTATGTCATTGTCGCATCGTGAGTCTGATTCTCGTCCACTCCGCTTGGTATCCTTTATCTGAGTGTCTAGCATGATCAGATATCTTATGGCCTTCCCGTTCCTCCATTGGGGTTCCCGAAACTTCAAATGTACTGATAGTTACGTCTTTTAAAACTCGAGTCTTTTCTTATGTACGAATCTCTATGTCATTGTCGCATCGAGAGTCCGATTACCATCCGGTCAGCTTTGTATCCTTTATCTGAGTATGTTGCATGATCAGATATCTTATTGCCTTCCCGTTCCTCCATTCGGGTGCCCGAAACTTTGAATGTATCGATAGTTATGACCTTTGAAACTCGAATCTTTTCTTGTGTATGAATCTCTATTTCATTGTCGCATCGTTAGTCTGATTACTATCCAGTTAGCCTCGTATCCTTTATCTGATTCTGTAGCTTAATCGGGTATTTAACAACCTTCCCGTTCATCCATTCGGGCGCCCGAAACTACAAATGTACCGATTGGTATGTCCTTTAAAACTCGAATCGTTTTTTGTGTACGAATCTCTATGTCATTGTCGCATCATGAGTCCAATTCCCGTCCACTCCACTTTGTATCCTTTATCTGAGTCTGTAGCATGATCAGATATCTTATGGCCTTCCCGTTCCTCCATTCGGGTGCCGGAAACTTCAAATGTGCCGATAGTTACGTCCTATAAAGCTTGAGTCTTTTCTTGTGTACGAATCTCTATGTCATTATCTGTTCGTGAGTCTGATTACCATCCGGTCCACTTCGTATCCTTTATCTGAGTCGGTAGCATGATCAGATATCTTATGGCCTTTCCATTCCTCCATTCGGGTGCCCAAAACTTCAAATGTACCGATAGTTACGTCCATTAAAACTCGAGTCTTTTCTTGTGTACTAATATCTATGTCATTATCGCATAATGAGCCAGTTTCCGTTCGGTCCGCTTCATATCATTTAACTGAGTCTGTTGCATGATCAGATATCTTATGGCCTTCCCGTTCTCCATTCAGGTTCCCGAAACTTCAAATGTACCGATAGTTACGCCCTATAAAACTTGAGTCTTTTCTTGTGTACGAATCTCTATGTCATTGTCGGTTCGTGAGTTCGATTACCATCCAGTCCGCTTCGTATCCTTTATCTGACTCTATAGCACGATCATATATCTTATGTCCTTTCCATTCCTCCATTCGGGTGCCCAAAACTTCAAATGTACCGATAGTTACGTCCATTAAAACTCGAGACTTTTCTTGTGTACGAATCTCTATGTCATTATCGCATAATGAGCCGATTAACATCCGGTCCGCTTCGTATCATTTATCTGAGTCTGTTGCATGATCATATATCTTATGGCCTTCCCGTTCTCCATTCGGGTGCCCAAAACTTCAAATGTACCGATAGTTACGTTCTTTAAAACACGAGACTTTTCTTCTGTACGAATCTCTATGTCATTGTCGCATCGTGAGTTTGATTACCATTCAGTCAGCTTAGTATCCTTTATCTGAGTCTGTTGCATAATCGGATATCTTATGCCCTTCCTGTTCCTCCATTCGGGTGCCCAAAACTTTAAATGTACCGATAGTTACGTCCTTTAAAACACGAATCTTTTCTTTTGTACAAATATCTATGTCATTGTCGCATCATGAGTTTGATTACCATCCGGTCAGCTTCGTCTCCTATATCTGAGTCTGTTGCATGATCAGATATCTTATGGCCTTCCTGTTCCTCGATTCGAGTGCCTGAAACTTCAAATGTACCGATAGTTACGTCCTTTAAAACTCGAGTCTTTTCTTGTGTACGAATCTCTATGTCATTGTCGTATCGTGAGTCCAATTACCATCCGGTCAGCTTCGTATCCTTTATCTAAGTCTGTTGCATAATCAGATATCTTATGTCCTTCCCGTTCATCCATTCGGGTGCCCGAAACTTCAAATGTACCGATAGTTACATCCTTTAAAACACGAGTCTTTTCTTCTGTATGAATCTCTATGTCATAGTCGCATCGTGAGTTTGATCACCATCCGGTCTGCTTCGTATCCTATATCTGAGTCAGTTGCATGATAAGATATCTTATGGCCTTCCCGTTCCTCCATTCGGGTGCCCGAAACTTCAAATGTACCGATAGTTACGTCCATTAAAACTCTAGTCTTTTCTTGTGTATGAATCTCTATGTCATTGTCGCATCGTTAGTCTGATTACCGTCCAGATAGCCTCGTATTCTTTATCTGAGTCTGTAGCTTGATCAGATATTTAATGGCCTTGCCGTTTGTCCAATCGGGCGCCCGAATCTACAAATGTAACGATTGTTACGTCCTTTAAAACTTGAGTCGTTTTTTGTGTACGAATCTCTATGTCATTGTCGCATCGTGAGTCCGATTCCCGTCCACTCCGCTTGATATCCTTTATCTGATTCTGTAGCATGATTAGATATCTGATGGCCTTCCCGTTCCTCCATTCGGGTGCCCGAAACTTCAAATGTACCGATAGTTACGTCCTATAAAACTTGAGTCTTTTCTTGTGTACGAATCTCTATGTCGTTGTCGATCCGTGAGTCCAATTACCGTCTGGTCTGCTTCGTATCCTTTATCTGAGTCTGTAGCATGATAAAATATCTTATGGCCTTCCCATTCCTCCATTCGGGTGCCTGAAACTTCAAATGTACCGATAGTTACGTCCTTTAAAACTCGAGTCTTTTTTTGTCTACGAATCTCTAAGTCATTGTCGCATCGTGAGTCCGATTACTGTCCAGTTAGCCTCGTATCCTTTATCTGAGTCTGTAGCATGATTGGATATTTAATGGCCTTCCCGTTCCTCGATTCAGGTGCCCCAAACTACAAATGTACCGATTGTTAAGTCCTTTAAACTCGACGCTTTTGTTATGCACAAATCTCAATGTCATTGTCGCATCGTGATTCCGATTACCATCCGGTCAGCTTCGTATCCTTTATCTGAGTCTGTTGCATAATCAGATATCTTGTGGCCTTTCCGTTCCTCCATTCGGGTGCCCAAAACTTCAAATGTACTGATAGTTACGTCCTTTAAAACACGAGTCTTTTCTACTGTACGAATCTCTATGTCATTGTCGTATCGTGAGTCTGATTACCATCCGGTCAGCTTCGTATCCTATATCTAAGTCTGTTGCATGATCAGATATCTTATTGCCTTCCTGCTCCTCCATTCGGGTCCCCGAAACTTCAAATGTATAGATAGTTTTTTCTTTGGAAAAGGGGAAAACCCCGGCAAACATTTATTGATAAGAAAAGTACAAGACAAAGACTAACCAAGACCCAGGACATAGACCCAAGATCTTAAGTTAGCCCAAAAAGAAACAAACAGAAGTAAAAAATAAAACAAAATATCCGGGTCAATCTAAACAAAAAAACCTAAGCCCAACCATTATATTAAAAGCCTAACATAGGCTGACAACATAAATCAGAAATAAACAAACATAACTTGAAGCCTAAATGCCATCCCACAATCTCCATCCCAGCATGTCCCTTAACGCATCTTTATCCAACTTCGGCCAATGTCTGATCGCTGAGTTTCCAGCTTGGCATCCATAAACCCATAGCCTATAATCCTCCTTATCTGTTTCCAACAACTAATAATCAAGCCGATTAATATACTATCCCAGATACATATACAAAGCCCAGTATTCCAGATCCAAACCCCATAGCTCATCACCCATTTAATAATCCTGCCCATCACAATCCAATCTTTTAAACCATAAGCCCTATGCTCCATAAGCCCATACCTCCATTTACTAGTATACCCCATTAGCAGCCCAATCCATATATTATATGCAATCCAATCCATAGCCACCATCTCTTTTGCACTATGACTATGCCAGTATCCCCATCCCATTTTCTGGATCTATTTCCGAGCCCAAACATACAGAACACCCACATCAATAACCAATCTCCTAACATCCCATCAACATATAGAGTCAGATATAAACTATACATTCTCCAACTAATACTCAACCACCATCCCATATACCTTAACTCCCTTAACCATAAATCAATAAACCTATCCAACAAATGACAATATGGGACCTTCCATAACCACCACACCATGTCAGGGAAGAGCATTTGAAACAGGCTTTCAAATGCTATCATAATACAAAAATCCACTATAAAAGCTAATAAAAAATGCGGAAATCCAACATCAGCTTTCATAGGAAGATCTCCTATAATGCCCCATATATACCATAAAATGTCAGTAGGAACTTTGACCTTATTACAAAGTAACAAAGTCAAAGGCAGCATATCCTAAGTCAAAGCTGCAACTAAATGGTACAAAGCATGCCTGTAATCTTTAACAACCTCCATCAATATAATGGCTTTACTAGACATTTTTATACCATTAATTTCCCACCACATTCTAGTCAGCATATAATAGAAGCCATAAAAAACAAACCAAAGCCACTTCTGAGAATGCAGCCTCAGCAGACCACATATCCATCCATACCAGCTTAAAAACCATACAACTTTAGCAGCCCTAATATTCCTCTTCTGAAAACTGCATCAACTTTGATCAAAGCAAACCAACCACAAATCAGGGCTCATATATAATCCCACATACCTATAAATCCATAAAAACCAGAGTAAACAAGCATTTAATGCTACCCATATTTTGCTGACATTATCATCCCCTCCTTCATCATTACTGGAACAATTAGCCTCTATCTTCATTAAAACAACCATTTTTGCCCCTGCATCCACATCCTCTCCTTCCATAATTATCAACCTTTTTAAGTATTCAATACCATCCCTTAAAGGCTTTATTCCAAATCTATACCTTTTACCATACATTGAGATTTCACAACAACCCAACCCATAATGACCAGCCCCAGACATGTCCCAAGTGGGACTGACACACAAAACTCAAGACACCAAAAGTAAGAAAAAAGGCTTAGAAAAAAATACCAAAGTAATGTATTGGGTTTCCATGTTGCTGTCCAGATCTAAAAATAAAAAATAAAACAAGAGAATAGATGTCCTATTAACAGCAACATGATCCATCCTTATATCTCCCAGGTGAACACACTCCCAGTGTTTAAACAATCCTAAGATCCCCTTCCAATACGCGGAACTGAACCATCGTGTCAATAATGGACCAAATCCTCTAATCAGTGACAACACCCCAGTATATTTCAGAAATACACCCACCATGACCCAGAGACAAGACAGTACATAGAAAGTGAATAAGAAAAGAAACCAGAATACTACCCAACGTATTTTAAGTCTCCTTATATCTCCTTGTTCCCATAAAATCCCACCCTCCTTGAGCAAGTGCTCAAACTTAAACTCACACAGGTTCAAAACCCCAAAAAACACATACATAATAAAACGGTTCCTATACCACTACCAAGAGCTAGAAAATGCAAAAATTTCTGGGGTGGGGAATAATGTCCTAAGGCCAGTGGTATAGTGCCTCCTTATCACTCCAGGTTGAATGCAAACCTTCTGCATATAATTCCCTAAAATCTAGCAGGCTGAGGTGTAAGCAAACCATATAGTAAAAAAGATACTAATATGGCTACAATGTCCTAAATGCCTATGGTTTAAACTCACGAATAACCACACAGATGTATGAAAGACACACCTTCTCAAAATTACAGGGAAATAACTACTTCTAAGGTTAACTACCCCAAGCCATATCCAGTCCCTTATACCTCCTTGTTTCCTAATAGAACCCCCATCCCAACTCCAAATGGAGTAAATATACTCAAGACACAAAACCAAGAAAAGGTTTAGAAACAAGACACTGAACTGGGGTTCAAGGCCATATTTGGTGCTAAAAAAGAACAAACCCACAAGAAATAAAAAGATCCTATTAACATGACCTTGATCCAACATTATAACTCCCAGTTTTGGTCTTATCCAATGACAATCATATCCTACACCCAATCTGGATAAAGAGATACAGAACTCAGAAAGAGGACTCAACCAAGAGATCACTGAACCAGTATTAAAGACAACATAAACACAAAACACCATACACCACTCAACACACACAGAGGTATTAACAGGAAGCCTCAAAGGCCAGATTTCTACCCTAAGCTGAAAAGAACACCATATAACTCCCAAATGCCCAAAAAGCCCCCCACCCCAAAAAGAGAGTAGTGACCAAGACATTCCAAAACAAACCTCTTATAACAATATATTTACCCTGCCATCCCACCCGTATTAACCTATTACCCACCCTTTTACCTATCCTGAAATTAATCCATATATAACTAGTTAAGCAACACAGCTTAACAAGACCCAACCCAAACATAACCCCAAATAAACTAATAAAACCAACCCAAACCTTCCAAACCCCCATCCTACTAGTAGCTTTATGATAAACCAAACCTGTCATGGATTAACTTGTTTGGAGAGATCCTTCCATACCACTTTAAAGCTCCACTTCCTGTTCAAAAGAATGTTGCCTGGAGGAGCATAAATCTTGAGCCCTAATAACTTCAATCTCACAGTTTCCTGAATGACTTTACAAAGACTGTGACACCCCGCATTTTCAGGTTAATACTTTTACTGAACTCTAGTTAACTTACATGATATACTCTAGTTAACTTACATGTCGTATGTCTTTAGATACTTAACTAGGGTTAGTTAAGTAGGCCTAACATAGGTTAGATGATATTAACATATGCGTTAAATAGGAAAATCATTGTTGAACACACACACACGAGTCCTGTATCTTGAACGTTGGTGAATTATATGGCATACATAATAATAATATGTGCAATTGAATCATGATGAACGTGAAGTGCCTGCTTATGTGAATTATGTGTTTATATGAATTATCACTTGACTAAAGGTTAATACGTAAACCATGCAAATTACGTGCACTTGATGATTAATATCTCATGAAATAATAAAAACAAAAGTTTTTATGCAATTTAGAGTGATTAATATCATCGGGCCCGGTATTGGACTAGAACATGATTAACGAGTCAGGTTAATGGACTAGAAGGGCCCTAATACCCAATTACTTGGGCAACAAGCTAAACCTCCTTATAATTATAGATCAAAAAAAAAACCCTAACCCCCATCCCTCTTTGCGCCGTGAGGTACCCCCACCCCCCCTCTCTCACTTTTCAACAAACATCAATCTTAATCACCTCTTCAAGCTTGTTTGGGTGTAATCTCAAGGCCTTGAGGACTCTTGCATTGAAAGGTATAATCTTTACATGTTTTTAATAATTAGTAGTGCTTAAAAAGTTTTAAAAATCATGGATCATGCATGTATATATAATCGCATATATGTATAAGTAGGAGTTCTCGAATGTTCATGATGATTTGTTGATAATGATTGTTGTTAGTAATCATAATTAGGGTTTTTGTATGATAATATATGTGTTTGATCATGATAATATGGATTATGCATGTATTAGAGATTTTTATGCATAATTAGGGTTTATGAATAACTTGGGATGCAAGTTTCAGTTTCTGGCAGATTCGTTATGATGTATTGTAGGGTCTATGTTGCGATGTTAAATTGATTATTTTGATGATTTCTTTGCATGATTGTGATGTACATAGTCTTAGCTTTTCATAATGGGCAAAACCATCAGATTTGAACATCGTTTGAGTCGTTTTTGGAATTTTATTTGATTAGAGGTTATATCAGAATTTCGGATTTGTAAATTGAGTCAACTTTAAATGGTCATAACTTGAGATTTACAAGGAATTAAGTTACGAAACTTTTACAGTAGGTCAGCATTGGAAAAACTAGACTTTTTCAAGTGGATTCATCCCGTTTGGATGAATGCACAATTTTTGGGAATTTTTCTACTAAACTGACCTGTTGTGGAAATTTTTTGGACATAGCTGTGTTGTACGAATTTTCATAATTTTTGTGTTTGGTTTTAAGACAAAACAAAAATATGGGTTTGCAAACGAATTCCCATGAATACTCAGTAAATATTTGAGACTTTAATTCATTCGTTAAGTATTTTAAATAATTCATTTTTCACAGCGCACAATCTTTCCTAAAAACGCAGATTGTGTACGGGATCTTTATGTGACTATTTGGAGTCGTATATGGTATGTATTAGACATGTACTTGTGTGGAAACTTGTATGAGATGTATTTGATGTATTAAACTTATAATAATCACTATGATCACCAACGGGATACGTAGGACATACTTGTGCATGTAGAGTCACTAGGTGTCACTACACGGTTTTGAACTTTTGAAAGTTTCGAATAAACGATTTATATGGTGTATTGGTTATGCACATGTACTCACATAGTGACACATATAATAGGGAGTCGGTAGCGAGTCTCTATTACTTTGGAGTTTGGATATTTTTGCTTGCAACCTAAGGTGAGTTTCACTACTTTTTCTCAAAAGCATGTGTCTCGGGTTGAGACAACTTACTTAACGTTTCTAGTCCGGTTTGGGACTACTTTTACACATCCCGGGTTTTGGGGTGCATGGTTCACGGGGTGAATCTACTTTTACTAATTCATGTTTATGTCCTTGATGAACTAAACCAATCCTACCATTTAAGTCCTTCAAAATACCGAATCAATTGCCGGATGGGCAAGCGGGTTACTAGTTGATAGCGCTATTAGGTTTAACAAACCTCACATCGTGCTGGGAGCATGGGTGTGAACTAATAACTTAAAACATATGTCATTGTTGATGGGCAATGACGCAAGGCACTATACTCCCTGTTGTGGGAACTCGTTCATTAGTAGTTCGGTATTCGCCGGTGTTAGTTATCATGAGTGGGTTAGCTACCCCTGGCATGTGAATTAGCTGTTTACTTGTGGCCGGAGAGGCCGACGTTCTTACTGGTTGTTATGTGGTCTGGGAGACCGACGCTTTTACTTGGTTACGTGGTTTGGGAAACCTACGCTTTTACTTACTCGCCTATTTTACTTAGTGAACTCACCAACATTGTTTGTTGACCCACCATTTACATGCTTTTGCAGGTAGTTAGCTTCCGGTGTCACGATTAGGAAGCACTGCACGTTTCATTACATTGGGTCTTGGGCATACACCTAATTTACATATCATGCTTTTACCTTTATTTTTATATGGCATTAATTTTGGGCGCGTTGTTTTGCGCATGGTTTCTAAAAGATTTAAAATTGGTTTACGCTTCCGCAGCTTGACTAAACTTGATTTTGAAAACGAACTAAATGGTTTGGGCATTTAGAGTTCGTTCATATGACTTATGGCTATGGGATCCTGGTATGTCATGCGCCTCGCGGTAAAACCCCGCAGTTGAAATTTGAGGGTGTGACAAAGACCCTCCACACTCCTGGTTTGCTTTTGAAATATTCTAAGGTTCCTTTCTTGCCAAATAAAATAAACCATAACTGCAAGCACTAACCTCTGAATAATACTCTTAGCTGATATTCCCAAAGAATTAGCAGATAAAGAGTCCACACATTCAAACATATTATGAGAGAATCGTTCTAGGCCAAATATCTTCTTTAACCTCTCCCACACAGAATGAGGATAAACACAATCAAAGAATAAATGCCCATGACTATCTTTCTCATTACCACAAAAAACACATTTCAGATCAACCTGGCAATCCTAGTTAGAGAGCCTATCTTGAGTCATTAGCCTTCATTGAACAGCAAGCCAGAGAATAAACGAATGTCTAGGAGTAGCTTGACTGAACCAAACAATCTTAGCCCAAGAAGCATCAGGCTTAATAGGGCTGAGATCTTTAAAAACTGTACTAGTAGCAAAAGATTCAAGAGTCTCCCTCTTAGTTTTCCAGAAAATGATGTCCTTCTTCCCAATTTTAATAACAAGAGGAGACAGGGTGAATAAACAAGGAAATTTCCTCCTCCATTCTTCTGGCCACATCCAACCACCAGCCCCCACAACTTCAGAAACATTAGAAGAAACAAAAAAGCCAGCACTATGTATATCTCTGGGAGAAATAAACAATGCAAGAGGGCTTAGAGGACACCAGTTGTCATACCAGACAGAAGTAGAATTCCCATCCCCAATACTTTTAATACAATGTGGCCAAACTCCAGCCCTGCTATCAAGCAGACTCTTCCAGCTCCAGCAAGAACCCCCACTTTTCCTAAAACCCCAGAAGCTAATACCTTTCAGCTATACACCCTTATCCAACTGGTCCAAATGGTGTCTTTTCCAGAAATAATGCTCCAAATATGTCTAGACAAAAGAGCCTTATTCTTGATTCTTAAAGATTTTATCCCAATCCCCCTTGATGTTTAGGAAAGCAAACATTCTCCCAAGAGACTCTAACCTTACCTTTAATAGCATCAGTTTGGCTCCACAAAAACCTGTTCATTAGTCTCTCAATATCATCAACAACAGTTGAAGGAAGTAAAAACACAGAAGCCAGTAGACTTGCATAGAGGCTAAAACAGATTTCAGCAACTAGAGTCTACCAACAAAGGATAGAGACTGATTCTTCCAACCATCTAACTTTTTCCTAACCTTATCCACTAAAACAGAGCAATCCTTAGTGTAAAGTCTTTTTGATAACAAAGGAACACCCAAGTACCTGACAGGTAATGTACCAATTCTGAAAGGAAGCAACTTGCTAATTCTTCTTTTAGTTCCCTCATTGACATTACTCAAATACATGGTACTTTTGCTCAGATTAGGTATCAAACCAGAAACACCACTAAATTCCTCTAAAACAGCCTTAACCACTCTAACAGATGCCACATCAACATGGGCAAACACAAGCAAGTCATCAGCAAAACAAACATGAGTAAGATTGAGTGTCTCATAGCACCAATGATATTAAAAATTGCCACTCTCCCTAATTCTTCTGTCAAACATCAGCTTAAGGACCTGCATGACAATGGTAAACAGATATGGAGACATAGGGTCTCCCTGCCTCAAACCCCTTAACCCCTTAAAATAACCAAAAACCTTCCTATTCAGATTGTTTGTGTAGGCAGCAGACCTAATACAAGTCATTATCCAAGCCACCATACAAGGGTGAAACCCAAAGCTTTGTAAACAGGTTTCCAAAAAGTCATGATTAACTGTATCATATGCTTTTTGAAGATCAATCTTTAAAGCTATTCTTGGCACCATAATCTTAGTATGATAATTTCTTAACAGTTCCTGGGTTAAGAAAATGTTATCACTAATCTGTCTACCAGGAATAAAGGCACTTGGACACTCATCAACAATACCATCTAAAGCCCCCTTAATTCTTTCACAAATAATCTTAGAAATGCACTTATAAAGAACATTACAACAAGCAATAGGACGATAATCAGCAACATTCCTAGGATTATTACACTTAGGAACAAGTGAAATAATAGTGGCATTGACCTCATTCAGCAACTTACCATTATGAAAAAACTCTTTAATAGCAGCACAAACCTCTTTCCCTACAATAGCCCAAGAGGACTTAAAGAATTTTGAAGAGAATCCATCTAGCCCAGGGGTTTTATCAATGTCAATATCAAATATAGCCCTCTTAACCTCCTCATCAGAGATCCCTATAACCATAAAATCAGCAACATGAACAAGGATTTTAGTATGAAATAAAGAAGAAGCATCTCTGACAGCTTCCAATATCAACTCTCTGTCTCATAAAGCTTTCAAAGTGTTTAACAAAAGCCTCTCCCACCAAATTCCCTTCAAAATAGTTTCCATCTTTGTCAATAACAGAATTAACCCTATTTCTACTATGCCTACCCTTAACTGCCTTATGAAAATAAGCAGTATTATGATCACCAGTGTAGATGCGTTTTTGCGACTAATGATTAGATATTAACATGTGTTAAGGGGCGAAGGAAGAACAGATTGGGCAAAGGTGATTGAAATGTGGGCGAAGGTAGCTTGTAGATGGACGAATCTGGAATAGGATGACACAGAAGACACATTCGACCATACAATATGGGCGAATGTGGAAAAGGCTACATTCGACCAATGAGAAGGGGCGAATGTGCAGCCATTATAAATAGATTTTGGGTTTTTGTAATGTTAAGTGAGTCATTTAGAGTGTGTGTTTTTGGTGTGTGTTCCAGAGAGGTCTGAGAGTGATAGTTTGTGTGTTAGATTAACTGTAATCAATCTGTAATCAAGTTTATCAAAAAGTTAATCTATGAAAAGCTTTTAAAATGACTTTGATTGTGTTTTGATTGAGTTTATATCAGTTTGTTCTAAGCTAGGGTTTCCGCACCTGGTTTAGCAACTTGTATGATCATATAATCCTGTTTTCGTGTCGATTTCTCCCTCTACAAAGTGGTATCAGAGCGTAGAGGATCATACAACAACAAATTGATAAACTCAGAGCTGATTTGGACATTATTTTCATCAATTCACATCTGTTTTCTTATAAAAATGGTTTTTGAGTGTTTTTGAAAGAATTAGAGGTGATTTTGTGGTTAAAATTCAAAATTCCAAGTATTAAAGTTGTTCCAAATCATCTCCGAAGCATAACCTGATCAAGATCAATCAAATTCACAAACTTTTGAAAATCAAAGATCAAAATAACCGTTTTTCAAAGTGTAACCGTTTTTCAAAAGTGAATTATGGGCGAACCTGGAGTGAGTGGACGAATGTGTGAGTTTTAGGTCGAAGGTGAGAAGATTTCTGGGCGAACCTAGAGATTTCTGGGCGAACGTAGAGTTTTTCAGTTTAAAATTTTACATTCGGGCATCAATTTTTACTTTCGGGAGATCGGGGGTACGAATGTGAAACTGAAACGGTCGAACCTAGAATAATTTGGACGAACGTAGTAAGAGTTAGTATATTTTTACTTTCTGGTGTGATTTTACCTTCGTGAGTGAACTGTTTGGGCGAACCTGAACCAAAAGGGACGAACCTGAACACATTTTGGGCGAACCTAGGATAGTTTTTGGAAAATTTTTCTAAGTGTTGAATTTCTCGAAGTTCGTGATCATGTGGCGTTATCAGACTACTCCTACACCAGCAACTGCACAACCACAACAGCAGGTGATGGACCCATGGACAGTGGCAGCACAGAAGACGAGCACACAGTCTTCGCAGCCGGTTAACTACATGACTCAAAGTGCACCTCCAGCACCACAATCTGACTACTGGGGAGTAGCAGCAGCGGTGGTAAACACTCAAACTACAAATGCTATTTCCACACTGATTAATGATTTGTCTTCAGGTAGCGGGACTCGGCCACCGAAGCTTATGGAGATTCAAGAATACAATCAGTGGCAGAAAAAGTTCAAGATACACTTGGAAGGCATGGGAGTGGAAGGTGCTGAAGCATGGAACATAATTGCTAAAGGTTACACACCACCAGTTCTGGAGAACACAGGTGAACCAGTGCCATTGGAGAGCATGGCTGAGGATGAGAAAAAGAAGTTTGCTGTGGAAAAGAAGGCGTTTTCCCAACTGACACAGGCAATCACAAATGATCTGTTGCATCAATTTGGGACTTGCACAACTTCTAAGGCATTGTGGGATATGCTTAAAAGGAAGCATGATGGAAATGAGAAGACTCGAAGTTTGAGGACGGAAGAACTTGTTAAGGAGTTTGAGAATTTTTCTTATGTTGGAAATGAAACTTTGAAAGAACTAACTCCTAGATATAATCATTTAATATCTGAATTGTCTAGCTATGGTATACAGATTCCTATGGCAAAGCAGGTTGACAAATTTGCAGAAGCTTTACCACCAAACTGGGATCAGCATGTGGATGTTCTGAAGGAGAAGGATGCTTATCAATATTGGTCTCTTCAGGAGTTCATTGAGAAGCTAGAGAACAAAGAATTGGAAGAGAAGAGGAAGGCTAGGAGAGCACAGATTCCTCAGAATCCAAACTTATACTTTGGAGGATCTTCAGTTCCAGCAAGTACAAGCTCAGGAGGGCTAGTTACACCACATGTTGCATGTATATCCAATGCTGTAGAATCATCCATCATTAACTACCATCAACAAACTTCATCTTTATCACAACCACAACCCCAAGTTCCATATCAATATTCATACATTCCACCATTCTCCCCAAAGCAACAAGCAGCTTTTTACACTGCTAGTCAATCTCAACCACAACCAATGAATCAACCTAACCAACAAACAGTGGTTTTGGAGACATCTAACCTTGGTAATGTGACTGTTGAAGTTGCTCAGCAACACATTGCATTAGTCTCTGCAATGGTTTCTTCCTACAATGGATTAGTTGCTAGTCAAATTGGTAATAACAACTTGACCAATGAAGACTACGCACAGATTGATAAGGAGGAAATGGAACTCATTGATATTCAATGGGCCTTTGCAAGCATAATGCGAAGAGCAACGGAGTTTATTGAAAAGACAGGTAGAACAGACTTGGGAACTTCTCCTAACACAACCTACGGGTTCAATAAGGAGAAAGTGACTTGTTTTAACTGTGGAGGTAAAGGTCACTTTAAAAGAGAATGCACCCAACCACCAAAACAAGGCAACAGAAATCCATTCAATGCTACCTATCAGAACCGTCAACAACAAAACCAAAACCAAGTTTCTTCCCAAAACAACAACAACAACTACCAAAATCGTCAAAACAATTTTAATAACAACCAAAATAGACAACCAAACACACCAAACCAGACACAAAACCAAACACCAAACAATACTAACCGAACAGTCATACCAATCACCACACCAAATGAACAACAGAATACCAATCAAGCATTGGTTACTCAACAAGATGAGAGGTTTGACTGGTCGAGTATTCAGATAGGTGTTGAGGAAATCACTACTGGAGGAAATGTGGCTTGTGTTGCATATCAGGTTGATATTGAAGACTCAGTGACGGTGGAGGAGAAGGTTGAAACTGAGGTTGATAGTGATGAGTCTGAGGCTGAGATGGATGGGGATTTTGAACCTGTTAAGGTTAATTCTGAGGTTAATGTTGAGGTTGAGAATGAAGAGACAAATTCGGGAATTGTGATTGATACTGTTTCTGACATTCCTGAGGAGTGTGAATCGGTTTATTCTGATTCAGACAGTGAATCGGATACAGAAGCAAGTGTTAATTCTCTTGATGAAGATATCGATCAGTTGCTTGCAGAAGCAGATTTTCTGATGACAAGGAAGTCGTGCATTGCAGATGATGCTTTCACAAAGATTGATTATTCCAGATTCTTTGCAGGAAAGGAAGCTCATTTCGCATTGATGGCCATGACTGACCCACCAAAACCTGTAAGTTCTGCATGTAGTACTGATAATACAAGTGAAAAATACTGTGGTACATGTGATAGATTGACTGAGGAGGTTAAACAACTCCGTGTTCAACGTGATAGTGCTATCATGAACAGTCAATCTACTCGCAAAGAGTTGAATGCTTTTAACAAAGTATTAGATGGCTACAAAAAGGACATTTCCGACTTGAAAAACACTTTGTCTTTAAAACAATTGGCAATTAACAACTATATCAATGAAATTGAAAACACCAAGTTGGAAATGGCCGCCATCAAATGCTTTGCTGAAAAAGTAAACAAAAAGTTGGAAAGTTATAAGCATATTGCTTATGTGGTAGACCATATCATTGATGATAAAACAACCAATTATCGGTCTGTACCATCTCCGGTTCTCTTTGAAAACCATAATTGTCACCAAGTGACACCGGAGAGTTCGGTTAAATCTGATTCAGCATCGGAAAATGAATCTAATACTTCAAGTATTGGTGATCCAAATTTCGATGTTAGACCGATTTTGGGAATCAATGATGAGGGTGTTACTGCTGAAAGTGTTGACTCAGACTCAGAGAGTGATGATACTGGTTGTAACCAAACTGTTAATGCATGTGAAATTCCAAAAGAAAATCACATCATTACAAATGAACCAGTTTCATCATCTCAAATTGTTCCAATGAGAAGTGTTCATCATGTGAATAAGTCTGAGAAGAATGTTGTGAAGAAAGATCTTAATGTGGTTAAGAAAGATCTTAAAAAGAATGATAAAAACGAACAATGTGACAAACCTGTCAAGGTATTTTATCGGATGGAAGGATCCGATAAGATCATCTCTGACGAGGACTTTCCAATAAAAAATGCCAACTATGCTAAAATTGAAAAGATTTGGCAAGAAAGTACCATTTGGTTCCCAAAACATGAGAGAACAAATGAAATTCCACCAGCTTTGTTAAAGAAGTTGTATTTGGATGTTCCTCAAGAACCAAAGGTTCATGTCACAGAGTTTGTTAAACCCAAAAACAGAGCTAATGGTTTCAATGAGCCTACTTACTCAAAAGGGCCACTCCCTGAGAGTTTAAGGAAGCAACAGTACAATGATCAATATCCTGTTAGATCATTTGCTCAACCAAATGCTCCGAATGTTTTTGAAGAGTACCGTGCGTGCTTTAAGTGTGGGGAACGTGGGCATTTACTTGCTCAGTGCCCATATGTAAGGCACAAGAGGCACGAGGTTGAAGTGAGGAATTTTATGCGTAAACCGATTGATCATTATGTGCCACCACATAGGAGAGTTGTTCCTCAACAACCACAACCGTTTTATAATCAAAACAACTTTCAAATGAGGAACACTCGTCCAATGCACTATGATAGAAGAAATCGGATTGCGATGGAAAACTCGTGGAGGAAGCCTGTGGTGAACTCAACAGTTGATAGGCAAAAGGTTCCACCAAAACCAATTGTCAAATCAAATGTTGGACCTAAGTCTGTTAAATCAGATAAGGTTACCAAGAAAGTTACTTTTGCTAACAATGTTCAGAAACCGACTGAGAACCCAAAGTCTCAGATTCGTATCCTGAAAAGGACTGAACAATCTTGGACAACCAATGGTACTCCAGGAGCCTCAACTTCAAAAGTTAATGAGAAAAAGGAAACTGTTTTGAACAATCAGAAAAAGATTGATCAAAAAGTTGTTAAAAATGTTTGTGATAATGTTACTGTGAAACTTGATGTTGAAAGGCCCAAGACTCAGGCTTGGGTCCCCCGAAAGAACTAACTGATTTACATTTTGTGTGCAGGGAGCTTCAGCTGGCCCTATTAGCAGTCTTTGGATTGTTGATAGTGGAGCTTCAGGCCACATGACAGGGGATCTTGCGTTGCTGTTCGACGTGAAGAACATCAATGGAGGGTATGTAGCGTTTGCAGGAAACAAAGGTGGATATATCACAATGGAAGGAAGTGTGAGCAATGGTATAGTGAGTTTCGAGCGGATTTCGTATGTGAAGCAGATAGACTATAATCTGTTGAGTGTCAGTCAAATATGTGACAAGAAATTTACTGTGCATTTTGATGACAAATCCTGCTATATTCTGAAACCGGGCTTTTCAATTCCTAAAGAGTGGATAATGTTGAAGGCACCTCGTGTCAACAATCTATACATTCTTGATATGTCCAAGGCGATGACATCACAAGGGCAGATAACATGCTTTTTGTCCAAGGCGACTGAGAAAGAATCGATAATGTGGCACCGAAGAATGAGGCACATTCATCTGAAGAAAATGAATCAACTTGTAAGAAATGGACTTGTCGATGGAGTAAACGTGAAACATTTCCATCTGAATGACAAGTGTGTGAGTTGTAAAAAGGGGAAGCAACACAAACAGTCCCACAAAGTGAAAAAGGTGAACTCTGTTGAGATGCCACTAGAGCGATTGCACATGGATCTTTTCGGACCGGTCAAGCGCAAAAGTCATCTTGGAGAGCTTTATTGTTTAGTCGTCACTGACGATTACTCAAGATTTTCATGGGTGATGTGTTTGCAGAATAAAAGCGACACTTTCGTTAATCTAAAAGTTCTGTTCACTCGATTGGAGAATCTCTACAATGTGAAGATAAAGAGAATTCGGAGTGACAATGGGACGGAGTTCAAAAATGCCAAGATGGATGAACTTTGTGAAAACAAAGGAATACATCATGAATATTCGGCTCCGTACACTCCTCAACAGAACGGTGTTGCTGAACGAAAGAATAGGACTCTAATTGAAGCGGCTAGAACAATGCTTGCTGACTCAAATCTTCCAGTAATGTTCTGGAACGAGGCGATATATGCAGCAAATTACACATTAAATCGGGTTCTAACAGTGAAGAAGTTTGGAAAAACATCTTATGAGCTGTTACACCGAAGAAAGCCGAACTTAGAGTATCTAGAACCTTTTGGGGCGCCTTGCACCATGTTGAATCCAAGCGAAAAGTTTAGTCCTAAAGCCGAAGAGGGTTACTTTGTTGGATATGCAACCCCGCTCAAACGGGTATACAACAAGCGAACTCGTCGTGTGGAAGACTGGGCTAACGTGGATGTTCAACGATATACTCAAAATATTCAAGGCACGGGTCCTGATTGGATGTTTGATTACAAAGATTTCTTTGAATCATTCAATCTAGATAGCTTGGTTGAAGAAGCTGTTATTCGATTACTTTACGAGTGTGAAAATGCAACAACTTCACCGTTGGTGCGTCCGATCACCGTGAACCCCCTACCAGCTTCTAATGATACCAATGCTCCTATACAAGAAGAAGAAATATTTCAAGAGGCTTCAACTTCATTAGACACTTCAGAATCTGAAGATGAACAATTTGAAGAAGCTATTCTTGATCAAGCTGAAGAACAGGAGGCACCGCCAGTGAACCCAACTCCAACTTCTGATGTGGCTTCATCATCAAATACGGGTCATGATCTGGATGCTGTAGAGAACTTGACTGTTCAGACGGGAGTGCAAGTACCTGATTATCCGGAATCTCGGATTCATCGTATTCACCCGCTGGAGCAAGTTATCGGTGATCCTGGAAGTAGTGTTATGACCAGAGGGCAGCTTAAAAGTGTTAATTCGCCAGAGAGTTTTGGTGCTTTAGCTTTATATGCCAAAATTCAACAATCTGGTAGTCAAAATGATTGGTCGTTTGCGTGTTATGTGTCGCAGGTAGAGCCAAGGACATACAAGGATGCTTTGAAGGATGATGCCTGGGTGGAAGCTATGCAGGAGGAGTTATTACAATTCCAGAAATTGGGAGTTTGGACGCTCACGGATTTGCCGCCAGATAGGAAGAAGATCGGCACCAAATGGGTGTTTAAGTGTAAGAAGGATGATCGTGGGGTAATTGTTCGTAACAAAGCCAGATTGGTCGTGCAGGGATTCCATCAAATCGAAGGGATTGATTATAATGAAATCTATGCACCGGTAGCACGAATCGAAGCTATTCGGATGTTCCTCGCGTTTGCTTCTTATAAGAAATTCAAAGTTTATCAGATGGACGTGAAAAGCGCATTTCTGTACGGTAAAGTCAAGGAAGAGGTGTATGTAGGGCAGCCACCAGGCTTTGAGGACCCAATCCACCGGGATAAGGTCTATGTGTTGAACAAAGCTCTTTATGGCTTGCACCAGGCTCCGAGGCAGTGGTACGAGGAGCTAAGTACATACCTCATCACCAAAGGATTTAAGCGCGGCCTCGTCGATTGCACCCTCTTTACGAAAAAGACGGGAGATGACTTGCTTCTAGTACAGATATACGTTGATGATATAATATTTGGTTCAACTAACGAGCTTTTATGCAGGGAGTTCGAAACTGTCATGCAGGAAAAGTTTGAAATGAGCGCAATGGGGGAGATGCAGTTTTTCTTAGGCTTGCAGGTGGACCAAAGACCCGACGGGATCTTCATTCACCAGACAAACTATGTCTCCGACATCTTGAGCCGGTTCCAGATGGAGGACTCAAAGCCAATGGATACCCCGATTCAACCCAATCAAGGGATTGGAGTGGACGCTAAGGGGGAGCTGACGGATCCTTTTACATACAGAGCAATCATCGGATCTCTGATGTATTTGACGGCGTCTCGACCAGATATTATGTACGCAACGTGTCTCTGTGCCCGTTATCAATCGAAGCCGAAACAAAGTCATCTGACGGCGGTCAAGCGTATCCTTCGATATCTGAAGGGTTGTCCCTCAAAAGGACTTTGGTACCCTAATGATGATAATTTTGATTTCATATCTTTTAGTGATGCAGATTGGGGCGGCTGTGACAAAGATAGCAAATCTACTACAGCTGGTTGCCAGTTTTTCGGGAGCAGGTTAATCACCTGGCAATGCAAGAAACAGACTTCCGTAGCACAATCTACCTGTGAAGCCGAGTACATTGCAGCCTCGAGTTGCTGTTCACAAGTACTCTGGATTCAACAACAAATGGTGGATTACGGTTTGCAGTTTCTAAAAACTCCTATTTACTGTGACAACGAAGCTGCAATTGCATTAACTAAAAATTCGGAAAATCATTCTAAAGCGAAACACATCCGGATCAAATATCATTTTATCCGTGATTGTTACGCTAAGGAATTGATCGATATGATCAAAATACATACTGACTACCAACGTGCAGATCTGTTTACTAAAGCTTTTGACCGTTCACGCTTTGAATATCTTTTAAAAGTAAACAATATAAAGGAAAAACAGGACTAATCGACACCTCGGTTTATCGCTTTTTAGTTTTTAGTTTTTACATTTTGCTAATTGGGAATTTCTCTTTGCTAATTGGGAATTTCTCTTTACTATCATAATCCTCAAAGAAGTTGATGCTTTCGACGGGATTGTTTAATCCTCAAAGAAGTTGATGCTTTCGAGTGGATTGTTTTCTTTCAATTTTTTTTTTTTTTTTGTTTTTCATAAAATCAAAAATACCAAAAATATGTTCTGTATTTTAGGGGGAGCCATTTTATCAGAAAAACCAAAAACATTATAAAATTCAAAAAGACCTAAAAATTAGAAAATCAAAAATGATTTCCTGGTAAAACAGAGGAAATGATAGTACATCAGTGGGAATCTGACACAGGCTAAAGAATTGTATAGTTTATGAGGCGTGTGTTGCCTACGTGTGATATGCTGATAGGCTTCGTAGACTAAATATTGCGTGCATTAGTGATACAAACATAACGAACTACGCGTTCGTGGCTGAACACCTCATGGGCATATGGTCTTAGTACCGTAATTTCGTTTGATAGGATTGCCAAAATCTGAGGTTTCGGGTCGTTATGTTATGGTTATCCGGGATATTCTGATAAACTTTTGTCGTATTGATTTACGGACCTAGTTTTATCAGAATATTTGCTAAAAGAGCTTAATTGCCAAAACCGGAAGTTACCGAATTGAGGAACTTTATGTTTTAATTGATCATAGATCATTATTACATCGTATTGATCATCTGATGAAAATCAGTGATTAATATCAGCCTCAACCTAGTGTATACGCACATGTTACTCTGCTGCATTCATTTGCTGACCTGTACACCTCTGTGCTATATACTTTGTAACTTTTACGGATAACTCTGGCATAATCACGCGTTACGACGAAGCTTTGTGCAATTACTTGATACGGGAGTATGTCGTGTGTGTGGGCACCACTTCGTGTTAGTCTAATACACCTAACTCGTATCATTTTAAAGCATTGCGTAATTGTCTGCATGTGAGCTTACGTGGACCACAATATCAGCAATTGTCGTATCACATACTGTTTCTAATGATAATATTAAACAAATAGATCAACGCTGTGATCAGATTTCTCAGAAAACTGATATGATCCTCTGACCGGATTTCACAAAATGTTTACTGCTTTCATTTACTTTGATGCATTTTATTTTGTTGCAATTTTACTTTTATTGTCAAAAAAGATACAAAATCCAAAAGGATTTTAGGTGTGTTTTGATAAAATTTCAGAAAAATCCAAAATTTTTGCATTTCTGCTTTATTTTTGATAACCGGGGATGCTTGATAGTCAATTTCTGAGATTTGACAACACCATCTGGGCTTTGTATCATTCTAAAAGTGAAAATTTGTGTTTTGGAAGCCTAACGGATTGAAAAATGTTGAACGGGATTCGAATTTGTAATTTGCCAAAATTTTTCAAAATTTCCATTTTACCTTCGCCCTTAATTTGGGACGAATGTGGAATTTTTGTTCACCTTCGGGTTGCTTCTAACGGGCGAATGTGGCTTTTAATCCAAAATCCACTTTCGGGTAAAACCATTTTACTTTCGTGCCTTTCATTAGGGGCGAAGGTGGAAATTTGATACATTCGACCGATTGGAACGGGCGAAGGTGGAGTCTTTATATATGCCTCTTGTACATTCGACCCTCACTTCAAATTTTTTCAAAATTTCTTCAATAACAGACCATTGTTGATTTTGTTTTCCCTGATTGTGTGTTTTGATCCCTAGTATTCACTGATCATTTTCATATCACTTTTACAGGTAAAAGACAAGGATTGAACCCGGAATCATTGAGTTTTTATTCGCACTTAGGGTTTAGGGTTTATGCAGATTTACTGTTTGTTAATACGTATTTTTGATATACATTCATCCCACATCAGTTTTAGGGGGAGAATGTATTAGGAATTAGGATATTAACAAGGTTTAATCACTGATTGATCAATAAAATGATAAGAACCCTAATTTCTTGTTGAAAACTGATGTAAAATGAATTTGAGAGAAAATTGATGTTAGACGAAGCTTAATCGGCCATGTTAGGGTAGATTCTAATCAAAATCAAGGCCTGAAAACATGATTTGAAAATTTTTAAATTTTGGGTTTAACCAGGTTCCACCTTCGGTTCATCGAAGTGGACGAAGGTGAATCAGGACGGACGAAGGTAAACCAAAACGGGCGAATGTATCTTTTTGTTCAAAATCTTTGTACATTCGACCAAGAATTTTACACCTTCGGCCATAATAACTTACATTCGACCATATTGTTTGGGCGAATGTGAAATTTCAAAAAAAACCTAAATTTTGAATTTTTGACGATTTCGTGTTTTGACGTTTTATTTTGATTTTATCTTTCAGATGGCTGAAGAACAAGCAAACATTGAGATTCCTGTGGAGACTGTAGTTACTGATCCAGTTCCAGAGACTGTGCAAGAAGGAGAATCATCAAGTGGTACTAAATGGCCATTTGAGAAGACTCATAACTGTTGCGCGTATCTTGGAGATGTGGAGAAGAATGTGGAGTTCACTGAGATTATCAAGTTTCTGAAAAGATGCAGAGTGGTTTATGCTTTGGCCACACCAACTATTATCTACAAGGATATAGTTGAGGATTTCTACAACAATGCCAAGTATGATTACTTTGATAATCAGACTATAATCAGAAGCAAGATTCAGGGTATGGAGATGTTTATTACTGAAGCAGATATCAGGGAAGCTCTCCAGATCCAGTTTGAAACAAGTGAGGATCCGAGGGAATTGTCATGGACTGAGCAGAAAGCTTGTTTCCTGAGGATGAAATACAAAGGACCGATCACTGATGGTTCTATGTATAAAGGGAAACTGAGCGTGCAGTTCAAGTATTTTGCTCACGTCATCATACTAGTATTTGGATGTGTTAGTGGGGGTTATGACGTGATGAGGAAGAGTTTGAGCTCGTTAATGGTTGCGTTGACTCTCAATAAACCATTTAACGTTGCTGGGATGATTTTAGATCACATGTTGGAGATGTTGAAGGGTTTGAAGAAGAAATACTTCATGCTTTATCCTAGATTTCTGATGATGATCTTTGATCACAAATACCCAAACTTGAAGAAGGATCCAACACAAATACTTGCTATGGATCATATGAACATCAGAACTTTAGCTAGAATGAAAGGTTACAAAGGTGTGCCTGATAATGAGAGACCACCTTTTAGGAGATTGTTTGGAGCCTTGGCTAGAGAGGATTACATGGATCCTGGAAAGAACACAGCGAGGCATCCTGATAGTGATAGTGATAATGATGATCCATTAGTTTATGCTGATGCAAGCACGAAGAGAAAGAGACAAGTTGTCAATCCCGGAGCCAAAGGGAAGGGTAAGGGAAAGACAGATCAAGGGAGTTCAAAACAACAAGCGGTGAGGAAGAAAATTACTGCTAAGAAGGGTATGAGTTTGGTAGATGAAGAGTCTGTTGATTCAGAGGAAACAGAAACTGAAGAACAGTGGGATTCGGATGCTGAAAATGTCCGGACTACCAAACAAAAGGCCACTTTGGTTGGTGAGTCTGAATCACTTAACAGATCGATTGAAGAAGCTAAGAAGAGCAAGCAGTCTGTAGGTGCTGAAGATGAAGGGTTGACTGTAAATTTGGACGAGTTGAATGAGGGTGAAACCGTTGTAGTGAACTTGCCCAAGCCCAAACACAAAACCATGGCTAAAAAGACCAGTACAAAGCAGCTGAGAGAGAAAGAATTGAACTTATTGTTGAAAGGAAAGAGATTACCTGATGCTGGTACATCATCTAAACAATCTTCACCAGCCGCTAAGAAGCAAAAGACTAAGGAGGTTACAACATTACCAGTGGATCAATTCAATATTGCACTGGATAATGTTCTTAATATGTTTACACAGCCTCAGAAAGGAAAAGAAACGGAGATTGAGCCATCTAAGTCTAAGTCCAAGTCAAAGAAAGTCACTGTGGATGACGATGTGATGAAGCAAGTGAATAAAAGAATGGACGATATGATGAAGATGCTAGTGGCTCAACAAGCTGAGATTGCCAAGTTTAAACAGAATGAAGAGAAAATGCTTCAGATCGTTGTAGCTTCAAAGTCTAATCAAGATGAGATAGACGAGAAAGTGAAGAAGCTAGAAGCTAAAAATAAAAAGCTTGAAGGAAAGTGTCTGAGAAACAAAAACAGATACAAGGCGATTAAAGAAGATAATAAGGAATTGAAAGCTGAAAACAAACGCCTCAGTGAGTTGATAGATAATCTGTACAACATTGCACCCAAGCTGAAGGAGGGTGAGGAGGATACAGAGAAAGAGGTTGAACAGGTTGACTTTGAATCATCTGAATCTGACAAAGAGGAAGATGAGGATGATGAGAATGAAGAATCGGATAAGAGTGATGATGAAGGTGATAATGATGATGATGATGATGCTGAAGGTTCAGGAAGTCAAAAGGAGGATGATAGTAGTAGTAGTGATGATGATGATGGAGGAGATGATACTTCAAAGTTTACTTTTGAGAAGAGACCACCTTCAAAGAAGAAGAAAGACGCAGGTGAGTCAAGTTCGAAGAAGAGTAGTGAGAATGTTGATGATGAGACTGTGTTCTGGAATGAGAAGGTGAGGTCCTTATCTGATGATGCAAAACAAGTTTACAAGGACATGTTAGAGAAAAGGGAATGGACCATTGAGTTCACAGGTCGTTTTGCAGAAATATTCCAAACTGATGACATGCGATATGAATTGGAATATAACGATCCTGATTTGGAAGAAGGGGAAGTACCTGCGTCTGTGGCAAAAGAGATTTTAGATGGGCTTGCACAGAGGGTAGGGAAAACGTTTGAAGAGTTCATTGTTGATGAGTCGATTCCACATATTCCTGAAAAGGATGTTGGAAGTCACTCTGATGACAAAAACACCCCTGAATTTGAAGAAGTTGAGATAGAGGATATTACACATGAGGAATATCCACAGTACTTCAGACAAACTGATGAAGATGTGGTGTTTCCTGATTTTACTGAGAGACATAATACGTCTGCAAAAAGAAAGGCAAAGAAGAGGAGTGCTGAGTTTGTAGAGAAAGTACATGGAGCTGATTTGCCAGAATCTTCAAATAAGACTGATGAATTGAAGGAGTATTTGAAGAAGTTAAGACTGATGGAAGAAAACCGACCAAAGCCTGAAGCTCAAGGAAACTTCTATAGGTTTCATAATGCGAAGTTCAGAGGCAGAGCTCTTGGGTGGACATACTTAGGCAGGCTGAAGTGTTTAGCTGCTAAGTGGGAATCTGGAATCTTGTACTTCTACAGATTCATTGACTTGCTGACTCTACCGTACTGGGCGGTTAGAGATTTATGCAGATTCCAAATGTCTGGTGCTTCAGTGAATAATTCACATGTCGGTTGGTGTGCAGACAAATTGGTTTGGGAAAGTAGAACAAAATGGAACAGATTCAAACCACAATATCCCCGGAGGAAAGTTCACAGGGATATTGATCCCAGAACCAAGTTGAAAAGGGTTACCTTGATTTATAAGGCACCTGAAGTGATGAGAAAGATACCTTTGATGCCTATGCCTCAACACTTCAGTGCTGACTTCATTTTCTGGTATTATGATTGGAGGAAGGCAAAAGCGGTGATTGTGTTGAGAGATGGAAAGGACAAATACAAGCATGTTCATGTATTTGATCCTATGTGGTTGATAAATTGCACCTTCGAAGACATCATCATGCTCTTTTATAATCCGATTCATTATGAGCCAAACGATGCAGATCAAGCAAAGAAATACACACAGGTTGTGGGTGTTTGCTTTGCTTATGACATTAATGCTGGAAGTAATTTGGAGGGAAAGCTTGGCAAAAAGGTGAAAATGGCAAATGTGTCAAAGCCTGTGAAGAGGAGGTTAGAGCCTGAGATGACGAAAGAACAGAAGAGTTTGCTCAGAATCAAGCTGCTGAACAAAGCCATGGATGAAGACAGAAAACGATCTAATCAATAGTCGAGGGGGAGTTTGTAGATGCGTTTTTGCGACTAATGATTAGATATTAACATGTGTTAAGGGGCGAAGGAAGAACAGATTGGGCGAAGGTGATTGAAATGTGGGCGAAGGTAGCTTGTAGATGGACGAATCTGGAATAGGATGACACAGAAGACACATTCGACCATACAATATGGGCGAATGTGGAAAAGGCTACATTCGACCAATGAGAAGGGGCGAATGTGCAGCCATTATAAATAGATTTTGGGTTTTTGTAATGTTAAGTGAGTCATTTAGAGTGTGTGTGTTCCAGAGAGGTCTGAGAGTGATAGTTTGTGTGTTAGATTAACTGTAATCAATCTGTAATCAAGTTTATCAAAAAGTTAATCTATGAAAAGCTTTTAAAATGACTTTGATTGTGTTTTGATTGAGTTTATATCAGTTTGTTCTAAGCTAGGGTTTCCGCACCTGGTTTAGCAACTTGTATGATCATATAATCCTGTTTTCGTGTCGATTTCTCCCTCTACAACCAGCCTTCAACCGATCCACCTTGGCTTTCTGTTTCAAAAATAATTCCTCATCTATAGTAGCCTGTTTCAAGTTTTTAATGGCAACAACTTCAGCATCCCTCAGCTTTTTATTTTGTGGATCAAGCACCATGTCCTCCAGAACTTTACCCAAGTCTTTAGTTAGACTTTTAACTTTCTCACTCAAATCTCCCAACTCCCTCCCCAACCTTCTCAAAGGCTTCTTGAGATTCTTTAATTTAGTCACCACGGAGAACATATGACACCCTCTAATTTCAGATTTCCACACAGATTCAACAATAGGAATAAATTTAGAGTTATTGGTTAAATGATTCATAAATTTGAATGGTCTTGGTTTCCAAGCATTCTGACCTTTTAGAGAAACCAATGCTGGAGGATGATCAGAAGAAAAGAAGGGAAGAAAACTGGCCAAAACACCTTGGAAATGCATCAAAAAACATTGATTACATAAGATTTTGTCTAGCTTCTTAAGCAATCCATCAGTCTTCCCAGGAGATTTATTCCAAGTGAACTTAAGCCCATTAGATGGGACATCTTCAATATTAGCAATTCTGCAACACTCTCTCAAATCCAACATAGAAGGAGTAATCCTAGAGGATCCCATAGATCTTTCACACGGGTCCATAATAGAGTTAAAATTCCCCATAACCAGCCAAGGATCTTGTTGAATAGAATTACCAGAAGTTTGAAGGTCATTCCAAAGAAGTCTTCTCTGAGAATACTGCACAAAACCATAAACAAAGGAGCAAAAAAAGCTATCTCTCCCATCCTTAGGTGTAACAAAACAATGAACAACTTGTGCAGAATTACCAATCACCATAACATCAACCAGGTTGGGCTTCCATCCAACAATAATTCTAACCCAACTAGCACAATAGACCCTATTAGACACCCATTCCCACCCATTCAGAACCCTACCACAAACATTATCCAGGTTATTACCCTTGATATGAGTCTCTAAAATGCCACAAATACCCACACTCATCTCATTCAATAACCCCATAACCTCATTTTGCCTAGCAATGCTAGAGAGACCCCTAACATTCCAAGCTAAAATGTTCAGATTATTTACATCCATTTGGACCAATCTTAATCTCAGAAGGCTGCAATTCCTGCACCTTCTGATCCCTAACCTCACCATCAATCTTCATAAACACCCCAGTTTCATTCTCTTCAGAGCTAATATCCCCACTCTCAGATTCAACAATAATATTCTCTATCTCATCATAATCCAAACCTTCAGCAAAATCATGAAGTTGACACATCAAAAAGAACAGCTGAGTTTGATCAATAGACCATTCTTCCACCTTATCTTTATAAGGCACTATTCTTTGATCTATATAAAACATAACATAACATCATTCACTTGACTAATTGTAAGTTCATTAACACATCTTTCAATAGCAGGATTGGAACCACACTCATCAGGGAAATAAGGGGAAGCATTATGAAAGCCAGAAGGTTCCTCAACAGCAGGTTTAGGTTTAAAAAAAGGATCAGGAGGAGGTAAATGGGAAGAAGGAGATTTAGGTTGTTTTTGAACAGGAACAGAAGACTTCTCAGCAGGTAGAGAAGTTGATTTAGGTTGCTTTTGAGTTTTAGGCAAGGAATTAGGAGGAGATTTAAAAGAGTGGTTAGGAACAGCTTTGGAACTAGAAACCTTCTGAGAAAGGACAGACATCCCAGCACTAACTTCAGCCATTTCTTCATCTCCTAGAACACTAAAACTACTTTTAACTTCCACTCTCATATATTCTTTGTTGATCTTCTTCCCCTTATCAATACTGTTGTGCTTCATTCTATCAGCTGAAGAACCATTACCATTACCCTGCCCATTAACAGTCCCAGCTTTAGATGATGAAAGACCCTTAGAAACATACTTATCTTTCCCTTGACCCTCAGCATACTCCAAAACAGCCTGCTTAGTCTTATGACTATTGATCCTCTCCTGAAGCTTAGCCTCCTTCTCCTCTTTCCTCATCCCCAAGTTTCTTTGCCTAAGAGCTCCTCCCCCAAAGGCCCCATTACCATTCCTGGACTGGTTTTGGAATTAATTATTATTCCTAGCAGCCAAACTCTTGTTCCGCACAGTTTCATAACCCTCCTCAGCTACATTTCTATTTTTAGGACCATCCTGTACCCCAACCTTCATAGCATCAATTTTCTTCTGCCTAGCCTCCTTCTCCTCTTCTATCAAAACTCTCTCATTACAATCTTCAAAAGAATGCCCAAACACCTTGCAATGTGAACAGTTGACTGGAACCTTCTGAAATTCAATCACAATCTCAGCAATCCTATCCTCCTTACCCTCTTCTTTGGGATAAAAAGTTCTCACAACTTCAGGCCTACTATCACCAGCAGCAATCTCAACTAAAATTCTAGCAAAACATGCCTGCACATCATTATTCAAACATTTATCAACAGTGATATTATCAAATAAAAGAGGTTTACCTGTACAGCTGGCAACTTCACAAAGACCCTGCATATTCCATAATTCAATAGGAACTTCCTTAAACAGAACCCAAACTGGCACTCTATCCGGCTCTTTCTTCACTATAGCAGCACCAACTTCTGATTATTGAACAACCAAAGGCATCCCATTTACAACCCAAGGACCAGCTTTCAAAGCTTCTAACATCCCTTATTATTTAGAAAATTTGAAATAAAACAAACCCTTACCATTAGTAGAGATATCCTCCACACCATACTTCTTCCACATTTTAAAGATGTTAAACCTAACCCAAGCAATGGAGCAGAAGGAGCCCACAAAGTAACCATAAAGATGTTTAGCAAAAGTCTGTCTAACCTTTTCAACCAATTCCTGCTTATTAATGACAACATTCTCCCCATTTTCAAGAGTAGCAGGAGGACAATACACAATTTGCTTAATAAGATCAGCCATCTTCTCACCTCTAACAGCATTGGCATAAGAAATTTTATTATTAGACTCCTCCTTTTTAGTAGAATTAGGCCCCATAACTGGTAAAGTATCATTCACTGCATCCTTAGGCACACTAGAAGAAGCCTTAAATATAGGTTTAACCCCAGAGTCAACACCAAAAATAGGAGACTTCATAAGAATTTCCTTACCCTTATCATGAAGCACCTCCTGTTTTCTAGCTAACAGTTCCTTAGCTTTACCCAATCCCACCACTAAATCCCTCATTCTAGCCTCTTTCTTCTTATTATTTTCCCTCATCTCCTTTGCAGAATACTCACCACCCTTAAAGCCAAGTTTGGCCTTAGCATTAGAATCCTCCTCCCATGGATCAAAAACCAATCCTGTGGCAGATTTATAACCAACAGGAGACTTAATAATCCCTCCCAAATTCATTAAATCCCTAATATCTTTCTCTATTTCATCTATAGACATAGACTCAATAGGAGTAGAGCCAATATCATCATAAGAGGAGCCCATTCTGAAAATAGGGATAATAGGGACAGTAGCATTCTTGTCAAATTCAAATTTCATAGCTGTTCTTTTGTTCTTCGACAAGAGAATTTTCATAATTTTCCTCCCTTCACTAGTGAAATAGACTTGCTTCTTAGGCTCAGCTTTTTTAACCTCAGCCTCCTCTAAAGAGACTTTCAGCTTTTTATCCTCAACAACAGGCCTATCTCTATTTCCTTCAATCACACTTTTATCTGAAGGACCACCAACAGCACTCTCCCTATCAAATACCTTTCGTTTTAGGAACCTCTCAGACATAACACCATAAAGTGTTTCATCCCCAACATCTCTACACTGATTATTGACTCATTTAGACAAAGCAATAACAATTTTAAAATCATATTCAAATACCTCCTCAATACGGTAGCTTATCACCTGAACAAACTTCATATGATAGTACTTATTAAAAGCAGTCAATCTATCAATAGAATCAGTAATATTCAGCCTCCGAACAAGATCCTCACTCAAATCCCTAAAGACCTGCAAGTCAAATTGCAGCAGACAACCCTTTGTCTCATATTTATCCCTATCAATCCTACTCAACTTCTCAGTTAATTATAGCCCAACTCTGCTGCTATCCATATCCATAAACACAATTTTTAGCATCCAATATTCATTCTTATCACAAACATTCATTACAAAGTTCATGAACTTAACACATTTCTTACTAAACTGCACATTAGAACCCTCCTCAGAAACAACCCAATTATCAGCCTCAATAACCTTCGGTAACAATTCCCCAAACCTCAGCATAAAACTCGTATCCAAATAATTCATACTAATAAACCAATTCATAGCTGCCACAAATGAATTATCAGTACAAGTGTTATCAATCAATACCTGCAAGGCTTCCCCAATAGCCAGGTCAGTGACCACCAAATGTTCAGAGATAAAAAACTGCCAGTAAGTCACGCAAGAAGCACTCTCTATCATTTGCTGATCCTGACCAACCACTTTCAAGTCACTCTCCCTAGAGAGAAGCAGATATTTGCGCCAATCAGACGGATAAGGAGCAGAAGTAGCTTGAACATTCAATTCCAACACATTACCAAACGGATTAGGGTTCAAAGGTGAATTAGGAAACGCATGAAACTCAACAAAATCCTCAGGAACAGAAACATTTGGTGAAATACAAAAATTCTCAGACATATTCAGATCTGGTGGGATATCAGGAGGAATACCACCATTAGGATCAGTAATAGACTGATCCATGGTAAACAGGAACGAAATATGAAGAAATCCAACCAAAATTGGATGGAACATTACCACAACCAGGAAGAAAACCCGGGAAAAGTGGAACGAAACCCTAGAAAATCGAAATCGCCTGATCGCCCAGAGAAAAAGTCAAAAAGTCAATGTAAATGTATAGATAATTACGTTCTTTAAATCGCGAGTCTTTTCTTGTGTACGAATCTCTATGTCATTGTCGCATTGTGAGTCCGATTATCGTCCTGTCAGCTTCGTATCCTTTAATTGAGTCCGTAGAATGAATAGATGTCTTATAGCCTTCTCGTTCCTCCATTCGGGTGACTGCAACTTCAAATGTACCGATAGTTACGTCCTTTAAAACTCGAGTCTTTTCTTGTGTACTAATCTCTATGTCATTGTCGCATCGTGAGTCCGATTAACATCCGGCCAGCTTCGTATCCTTTATTTGAGTCTGTTGCATGATCAGATATCTTATGGCCTTCTCGTTCCTCCATTCGGGTGCTAGAAACTTCAAATGTACCGATAGTTACGTCCATTAAAACTCCAGTGTTTTCTTGTGTACGAATCTCTATGTCATTATTGCATCGTGAGTTCGATTACCATCCGTTCAGCTTCGTATCCTTTATCTGAGTCTGTTGCATGATCAGATATCTTATGGCATTCCCATTCCTCCATTCGGGTGCCCGAAACTTCAAATATACGGATAGTTACGACCATTAAAACTCAAGTCTTTTCTTGTGTACGAATCTCTATGTCATTGTCGCATCGTTAGTCTGATTACCGTCTAGATAGCCTCGTGTACTTTATCTGAGTCTGTAGCTTGATCAGATATTTAATGGCCTTCCCGTTCATCCAATCGGGCGCCCGAAACTACAAATGTACCGATTGTTACATCCTTTAAAACTTGAGTCGTTTTTTGTGTACGAATCTCTATGTCATTGTCGCATCGTGAGTCCGATTCCTGTCCACTCCGCTTGGTATCCTTTATCCGAGTCTGTAGCATGATCAGATACCTTATGGCCTTCCTGTTCCTCCATTCGGGGCATGAAACTTAAAATGTACCGATAGTTACGTCCTATAAAACTTGAGTCTTTTCTTGTGTACGAATCTCTATGTTGTTGTCGGTTCGTGATTCCGATTACTGTCCGGTCAGCTTCGTATCCTTTATCTGAGTCTGTAGCATGATCAGATATCTTATGGCCTTCCTATTCCTCCATTCGGGTGCCCGAAACTTCACATGTACCGATAGTTACGTCCTTTAAAAGTAGAGTCTTTTTTTGTCCACGAATCTCTAAGTCATTGTCGCATCGTGAGTACGATTACCGTCCAGTTAGCCTCGTATCCTTTATCTGAGTCTGTAACATGATCGAATATTTAATGGCCTTCCCGTTCCTCAATTCAGGTGCCCGAAACTAAAAGTGTACCGATTGTTAAGTCCTTTAAAACTCGAGTCTTTTGTTGTGTACGAATCTCTATGTCATTGTCGCATCGTGAGTCCGATTACCATCCGGTTAGCTTTGTATCCTATATCTGATTCTGTTGCATGATCAGATATCTTATGGCCTTCCCGCTCCTCCATTCGGGTGCCTGAAACTTCAAATGTATAGATAGTTACGTTCTTTATAATGCGAGTCTTTTCTTGTGTACGAATCTCTATATCATTGTCGCATCGTGAGTCCGATTATCTTCCTGTCAGCTTAGTATCCTTTATCTGAGTCCGTAGAATGATCAGATATCTTATGGTCTTCCCGATCCTCCATTCGGGTGCCCGAAACTTCAAATGTACCGATAGTTACGTACTTTAAAACTCGAGTATTTTCTTGTGTACGAATCTCTATGTCATTGTCGCATCGTGAGTCTGATTACCATCCGGTCAGCTTCATATCCTTTATCTGAGTTTCTTGCATGATCAGATATTTATGGAATTCCCATTCCTCCATTCGGGTGCCAGAAACTTCTAATGTACAGATAGTTATGTTCTTTAAAATGCGAGTCTTTTCTTGTGTACGAATCTCTATGTCATTGTCGCATCGTGAGTCAGATTATCATTCTGTCAGCTTCGAATCCTTTATCTGAGTCCGTAGAATGACCAGATATCTTACGGCCTTCCCGTTCCTCCATTCGGGTGCCCGAAACTTCAAATATACCGATAGTTACGTCCTTTAAAATTCGAGTATTTTCTGGTGTACGAATCTCTATGTCATTGTCGCATCGTGAGTCCGATTACCATCCGGTCAGCTTCGTATCCTTTATCTGAGTCTGTGTGCATGGTCAGATATCTTATGGAATTCCCATTCCTCCATTCGGGTGCCAGAAACTTCAAATGTACCGATACTTACGTCCACTAAAACTCGAGTCTTTTCTTGTGTACGAATCTCTATGTCATTGTCGCATAGTGAGTCTGATTACCATCCGGTCAGCTTCGTATCCTTTATCTGAGTCTGTTGCATGATTAATATCTTATGGCATTCCCGTTCCTCCATTCGGGTGCCCGAAACTTCAAATATACCGATAGTTACGTCCCTTAAAACTCGAGTCTTTTCTTGTGTACGAATCTCTATGTCATTGTCGCATCGTTATTCTGATTACCATCTAGATAGCCTCATCTCCTTTATCTGAGTCCGTAGCTTGATCAGATATTTAATGGCCTTCCCGTTCGTCCAATCGGGCGCCCGAAACTACAAATTTACCGATTGTTACGTCCTTTAAAACTTGAGTCGTTTTTTTTGTACGAAACTCTATGTCATTGTCGCATCGTGAGTCCGATTCCCATCCACTCTGCTTGGTATCCTTTATCTGAGTCAGTAGCATGATCAGATATCTTATGGCCTTCCCGTTCCTCCATTCGGGGCCCGAAACTTCAAATGTACTGATAGCTACGTCCTATAAAACTTGAGTCTTTTCTTGTGTACGAATCTCTATGTCGTTGTCGGTTCGTGATTCCGATTACAGTCCGGTCAGCTTCGTTCCCTTTATCTGAGTCTGTAGCATGATCAGATATCTTATGGCCTTCCTATTCCACCATTCGGGTGCCCGAAACTTCCAATGTACCGTTAGTTACGTTTTTTAAAATGCGAGTCTTTTCTTGTGTACGAATCTCTATGTCATTGTCGCATCGTGAGTCTGATTATCATTCTGTCATCTTCGTATCCTTTATTTGAGTCTGTACCATGATCAGATATCTTGTGGCCTTTCGGTTCCTCCATTCGGGTGCCCAAAAATTCAAATATACCGTTAGTTACGTCCTTTAAAACTCGAGTATTTTCTTTTGTACGAATCTCTATGTCGTTGTCACATCGTGAGTCCGATTACCGTCCGGTTAGCTTCGTATCCTTTATCTGAGTCTGTTGTATAATCAGATATCTTATGGAATTCCCGTTCCTCTATTCGGGTGCCCTAAACTTCAAATGTATCGATAGTTACCTCCATTAAAACTCGAGCCTTTTCTTGTGTACGAATGTCTATGTTACTGTCGCATCGTGAGTCCGATTACCATCTGGTCAGCTTCATATCTATTGCATGATCAAATATATTATGGCCTTCCCACTCCTCCATTCGGATACCCGAAACTTCAAATGTACCGATAGTGACGTCCTTTAAAACTCGAGTCTTTTCTTGTGGACGAATCTCAATGTCATTGTCGCATCGTTAGTCTGATTACCGTCCAGATAGCCTCGTATCCTTTATCTGAGTCTGTAGCTTGATCAGATATTTAATGGCCTTCCCGTTCGTCCAATCGGGCGCCTGAAACTACAAATGTACCGATTGTTACGTCCTTTAAAACTTGAGTCGTTTTTTGTTTACGAATTTCTATGTCATTGTCACATCGTGAGTCCGATTCCTGTCCACTCCGCTTGGTATCCTTTATCTGAGTCTGTAGCATGATCATATATCTTATGGCCTTCTCGTTCCTCCATTCAGGTGCCCAAAACTTCAAATGTACCAATAGTTACGTCCTATAAAACTTGAGTCTTTTCTTGTGTACAAATCTCTATGTCGTGGTCGGTTCGTGAGTCCGATTACATTCCGATCAGCTTCGTGTCCTTTATCTGAGTCTGTTGTATGATCAGATATCTTATGGAATTCCTGTTCCTCCATTCGGATACCCGAAACTTTAAATGTACCCATAGTTACCTCCATTAAAACTCGAGTCTTTTCTTGTGTACGAATCTCTATGTCATTGTCGCATCGTGAGTCCGATTATCATCTGGTCAGCTTCGTATCCTTTCTCAGAGTCTGTTGCATGATCAGATATCTTATGGCCTTCCCGTTCCTCCATTCGGGTGCCCAAAACATCAAATGAACCGATAGTGACGTCCTTAAAACTTGAGTCTTTTCTTGTGGACGAATCTCTATGTCATTGTCGCATCGTTAGTCTGATTAGCGTCCAGATAGCCTCGTATCCTTTATCTGAGTCTGTAGCTTGATCAAATATTTAATGGCCTTCCCGTTCGTCCAATCGGGCGCCTGAAACTACAAATGTACCGATTGTTACGTCCTTTAAAACTTGAGTCGTTTTTTGTGTACGAATTTCTATGTCATTGTCGCATCGTGAGTCCGATTCCTGTCCACTCCACTTGGTATCCTTTATCTGAGTCTGTAGCATGATCATATATCTTATGCCCTTCCCGTTCCTCCATTCAGGTGCCCGAAACATCAAATGTACCAATAGTTACGTCCTATAAAGCTTGAGTCTTTTCTTGTGTACGAATCTCTATGTCGTTGTCGGTTTGTGAGTCCGATTACATTCCGATCAGCTTCGTATCCTTTATCTGAGTCTGTAGCATGATCAGATATCTTATGGCCTTCCCATTCCTTCATTCGGTTGCCCGAAACTTCAAATGTACCGATAGTTACGTCCTTTAAAACTCGAGTATTTTTTTGTGTACAAATCTCTAAGTCGTTGTCTCATTGTGAGTCTGATTACCATCCATTTAGCCTCGTATCCTTTATCTGAGTCGTAGCATGATCGAATATTTAATGGCCTTCCCGTTCCTCGATTCAGGTGTCCGAAACTACAAATGTACCGATTGTTAATTCTGTAGAGGATGTTATTTGACACGAAAACAGGATTATATGATCATACAAGTTACAAAACCAGGTGCGGAAACCCTAGCTTTGAACAAACTGATGTAAACTCAAATCAAAACACAATCAAAGTCATTTTCAATACTTTTCATAGATTAACTTTCTCAAAAACTTGATTACAATTCAATTACAGTTAATCTAGATCACACACACACTATCTCAAACCTCTCTGGAACAACACCTGAAAACACACACACCTAATGACTCCCTTAAACTTACAAAATCACAAAATCTATATATAGGCACTGCACATTCGCCCACTTTGACTGGTCGAATGTGAGTGATTTCCACATTCGCCCACTTGTTGTGGTCGAATGTGTTCTTCAGTCTTGTTCCATTCCAGATTCGTCCACTTCAAATCTACCTTCGCCCACTTTCTTTCTTCCTTCGCCCACATCAATGTACATTCGCCCAACAGCCTCTTCTAACACATGTTAACTATCTAATCACTAGTCGCAAAACGCATCTACAAACTCCCCCTCGACTATTGATTAGATCGTTTTCTGTCTTCGTCCATGGCTTTGTTTAGCAACTTGATTCTGAGCAAACTCTTCTGTTCTTTCGTCATCTCAGGCTCTAATCGTCTCTTCACCGGCTTTGACACGTTCGCCATCTTCACCATCTTGCCAAGTTTACCCTCCAAACTACTACCAGCATTTATGTCATAAGCAAAGCAAACACCAACAACTTGTGTGTATTTCTTTGCTTGATCTGCATCGTTCGGCTCATGATGAATCGGATTATAAAAGAGCATGATGATGTCTTCGAAAGTACAATTTATCAACCACATAGGATCAAATACATGCACATGCTTGTATTTATCCTTTCCATCTCTCAACACAATCTCCGCTTCTGCCTTTCTCCAATCATAATACCAGAAAATGAAGTAAGCACTGAAGTGTTGTGGCATGGGCATCAAAGGTATCTTCCTCATCACTTCAGGTGCCTTATAAATCAAGGTAACCCGCTTCAGCTTGGTTCTGGGATCAATATCCCTGTGAACTTTCCTCCGGGGATATTGTGGTTTGAATCTATTCCATCTAGTTCTGCTTTCCCAAACCAGCTTGTCTGCGCACCAACCGACATGAGTGTTATTCACTGAAGCACCCGACATAGGGAATCTGCATAGATCTCTAACCGCCCAGTACGGTAGAGTTAGCAAGTCAATGAATCTGTAAAAGTACAGGATTCCTGATTCCCACTTGGCAGCTAGACACTTCAGCCTGCCTAAGTATGTCCACCCGAGAGCTCTGCCTCTGAACTTTGCATTATGAAATCTGTAAAAGTTTCCTTGAGCTTCAGGCTTCGGTCGGTTTTCATCCATCAATCTTAACTTCTTCAAATAATTCTTCAATTCATCAGACTTATTTGAAGATTCAGGCATATCAGTTCCAAATACCTTCTCTACAAACTCAGCACTTCTCTTCTTTGCCTTTTTCTTCGCAGACGTATTAGGAATCTCAGTAAAATCAGGAAATACCAAATCTTCATCAGTTTGTCTGAAGTATTGTGGGTATTCCTCATGCGTTATATCTTCTATTTCAACTTCTTCAAACTCAGGGGTGTCTTTATCATCAGAGTGACTTCCAATATCCTTTTCAGGAATATTTGGAATCGACTCATCAACAATGAACTCTTCAAATGTTTTCCCTACCCTCTGTGCAAGCCCATCCAAGATCTCCTTTGCCACAGATGCAGGTACTTCCCCTTCTTCAAGATCAGGATCGTTATATTCCAATTCATATCGCATATCATCAGTTTGGAATATTTCAGCAAAACGACCTGTGAACTCAATGGTCCATTCTCTTCTTTCTAACATGTCCTTATATACTTGTTTAGCATCGTCAGATAAGGACCTCACCTTCTCATTCCAGAACACAGTCTCATCCGAATCAACATTCTCACTTTTCTTCTTCGAACTCGATTCACCAGTGTCTTTCTTCTTCTTTGAAGGTGGTCTTTTCTCAAAAGTAAACTTTGAAGTATCGTCTCCTCCATCATTATCATCACTACTACTCTCATCCTCCTTCTGACTTCCAGAGCCTTCAGCATCATCATCATCATCATTATTATCATCATCTCCATCATCACTCTTTTCCGATTCTTCATCATTCTCATCATCATCTTCCTCTTTATCAGATTCAGATGGTTCAAAATCAACTTGTTCTACTTCCTTTTCTTTGTCTTCCTCACCCTCCTTTAGCTTGGGTGCAACATTATACAGGTTGTCTATCAGCTCACTAAGACGTTTGTTCTCAGCCTTCAACTCTTTGTTATCTTCTTTAATCGCCTTGAATCTGTTTTTGTTTCTCAAACACTTACCCTCAAGCTTTTTGTTCTTTGCTTCTAGCTTCTTTACTTTCTCGTCAATCTCATCCTGATTCGACTTAGAAGCTACTACAATCTGAAGCATCTTTTCCTCATTCAGCTTGAACTTGGCAATTTCTGCTTGCTGAGCCACTAACATCTTCATCATGTCGTCCATCTTCTTATTTACCTGCTTCATAACTTCGTCATCCACAGTGACTTTCTTTGACTTGGACTTTGACTTTGATGGCTCAACTTCAGTTTCTTTTTCTTTCTGAGGCTTTGTAAACAAGTTAAGTACATTATCCAGTGCAACATTGAACTCATCCACTGGTAATGTTGTTGCCTCTTTAGTCTTTTGTTTCTTTGTGGCTGGTGAAGGTTGTTTTGATGACGTACCAGCTTCAGGTAATCTCTTCCCTCTCAAAAGTTGGTTTAACTCTTTTTCTCTGAGTTGCTTGGTACTGGTTTTCTTGGCCATGGTTTTGTGTTTAGGCTTGGGCAAGTTCACAACTACTGTTTCACCTTCATTCAACTCATCCATGTTAACCCCAAACACTTCATCTTCAGCACTGACAGCTTTCTTGCTCTTTTCAGCTTCAGCAATCGATCTGTTCAATGATTCAGACTCACCAACCAAAGTGGCCTTTTGTTTGGTGGTCCGGACATTTTCAGCATCCGAATCCCATTGTTCTTCAACCTCTGTCTCCTCAGAATCTACAAACTCTTCATCCACCAACCTTGTACCTTTCTTTGCAGTTGACTTCTTCCTCACAACCTGTTGCTTTGAACTTCCCTGGTCAGTCTTTCCTTTGCCCTTCCCTTTGGCTCCAGGATTGACTACTTGTCTTTTCCTCTTTGTATTTGCATCAGCATATACTAAAGGATCATCGTTGTCAGAATCACTATCAGGATGCCTTGCTGTATTCTTTCCAGGATCCATATAATCCTCTCTAGCCAAGGCTCCAAACAACCTCCTGTAAGGTGGTCTCTCATTATCAGGCACACCTTTATAACCTTTCATTCTCACCAAGGTTCTAATATTCATGTGATCCATAGCAAGTATCTGTGTTGGATCCTTCTTCAGGTTTGGATACTTGTGATCAAAGATCATCATCAAGAATCTAGGGTAAAGCATGAAATACTTTTTCTTCAAACCCTTCAGCATCTCCAGCATATGATCCAATATCATCCCAGCAACATTAAATGGTTTGTTGAGAGTCAACGCAACCATTAATGAGCTTAAACTCTTTCTCATCACGTCGTAACCTCCACTAACACATCCAAATACATGTATGATGACATGAGCAAAATACTTAAACTGCACGCTCAGTTTTCCTTTGTACATTGAACCATCAGTGATCGGTCCTTTGTATTTCATTCTAAGGAAACAAGCTTTCTGCTCAGTCCATGAGAGTTCCCTTGGATCTTCACTAACTTCAAATTTGATCTGGAGAGCTTCTCTGATGTCAGCCTCTGTAATGAACATCTCCATTCCTTGAATCTTGCTTCTGATAACGGTCTGATTATCAAAGTAGTCATACTTCGCATTGTTGTAGAAATCCTCAACTATATCCTTGTAGATAATAGTTGGTGTAGCCAAAGCATAAACCACTCTGCATCTTTTCAGAAACTTGATTATCTCTGTAAACTCCACGTTCTTCTCCACATCTCCCAGATACGCACAACAGTTATGATTCTTCTCAAACGGCCATTTGCTGCCGCTTGATGATTCACCTTCCTGAACAGGTTCTGGAGCAGGATCAGGAACAGCAGTCTCAACAGGAATCTCTATATTTGCTTGTTCTTCAGTCATCTGAAACACAAAATCAAAAATAAACGCCAAAACACAAAAACGACAAAAATTCAAAATTTTAGGTTTTTGGAATTCCACATTCGCCCAAAATTTCTGGTCGAATGTAGTTTTCATTTTGACCGAATGTACAACACTCAGGCCGAATGTGGAATGATTCTGAGTAGAAAATCACATTCGCCCATTATTGAGTACCTTCGTCCACTTCTGTTCCACCTTCGTCCGTTCGACAGACCGAAGGTGAAATGGATTTTACCAAAAAATTTGAAAATTTTCAAAAACATGTTTTTAACACTACATTTTGATTCAGACATTGTCTAATATGGCCGACTATCACTCGCAAACCATCAATTGTCCCTGATTTTCATTCTATATCAGTTTTCATTAAGAATTAGGGTTTTTATACATTCAATCAATCAATCAATACTGAAACGATGTTAATAACCTAATTCTTTTATACTTCTCCCCCTAAAACTGATATGGAATGAATTTCCATCAAAATTAAGCAGTAACAAACACTAAAAGATCATAAACCCTAAAACCCTAGACGCGAATATAAACGCAATGATTCCGGTCTTGTTTCAGCGCCATTACCTGTAATATTGGTATGGAAACGATCAGTGAAATGCAAGGAACAAAACACACAAGCAAGAGAAATAAAATCAACAAGGTCTGGTATTGAGAAAAATTTTGAAAAATATAAGTGACTGGTCGAATCTGCAAGAGGCATATATATAGTAGGCCACCTTCGACCGTTGGTCCTGGACGAATGTAAAAAGGTTTCCACCTTCGCCCCAACTGAATGGTACGAAGGTAAAACTGTGTCACCCGAAAGTGGATTTGGGGTAAAAAGCCACATTCGCCCATTGACAACCAACCCGAAGGTGAAAAATTTTCCACATTCGACCCAATTAAGGGGCGAATGTGAAATGGAAAATTCTGAAAATTTTGCCAAATCACGAATTCGAATCCCGTTCAACATTTTTCAATCCGTTAAGCTTCCAAAACACAAATTTTCACTTTTAGAATGATACAAAGCCCAGATGGTGTTGTCAAATCTCAGAAATTGACTATCAAGCCTCCCCGGTTATCAAAAATAAAGCAGAAATGCAAAAATTTTGAATTTTTCTGAAATTTTATCAAAACACACCTAAAATCTTTTTGGATTTTGTATCTTTTTGACAATAAAAGTAAATTGCAACAAAAATAAAATGCATCAAAGTAAATGAAAGCAGTAAACATTTTGTGAAATCCGGTCAGAGGATCATATCAGTTTTCTGAGAAATCTGATCACAGCGTTGATCTATTTGTTTAATATTATCATTAGAAACAGTATATGACACGGCAATTGATGATATTGTGGTCCACGTAAGCTCACATGCAGACAATTACGCACTGCTTTAAAATGATACGAGTTAGGTGTATTAGACTAACACGATGTGGTGCCCACACACACGACATACTCCCGTATCAAGTAATTGCACAAAGCTTCATCGTAACGCGTGATTATGCCAGAGTTATCTGTAAAAGTTACAAAGTATATAGCACAGAGGTGTACAGGTCAGCAATTGAATGCAGCAAAGTAACATGTGCGTATACACTAGGTTGAGGCTGATATTAATCATTGATTTGCATCAGATGATCAATACGATGTAATAATGATCTATGATCAATTAAAACATAAAGTTCCTCAATTCGGTAACTTCCGGTTTTGGCAATTAAGCTCTTTTAGCAAATATTCTGATAAAACTAGGTCCGTAAATCAATACGACAAAAGTTTATCAGAATATCCCGGATAACCATAACATAACGACCCGAAACCTCAGATTTTGGCAATCCTATCAAACGAAATTACGGTACTAAGACCATATGCCCATGAGGTGTTCAGCCACGAACGCGTAGTTCGTTATGTTTGTATCACTAATGCACGCAATATTTAGTCTACGAAGCCTATCAGCATATCACACGTAGTCAACACACGCCTCATTATACTATACAATTCTTTAGCCTGTGTCAGATTCCCACTGATGTACTATCATTTCCTCTGTTTTACCAGGAAATCATTTTGATTTTCTAATTTTTAGGCTTTTTGAATTTTATAATGTTTTTGGTTTTTCTGATAAAATTGCTCCCCCTAAAATAAAGAACATATTTTTGGGATTTTTGATTTTTCAGAAATATTAAAAATTTGAAAGAAACAATCCACTCGAAAGCATCAACTTCTTTGAGGATTAAACAATCCCCTTGAAAGCATCAACTTCTTTGAGGATTACAATAGTAAAGAGAAATTCCCAATTAGCAAAGAGAAATTCCCAATTAGCAAAATATTAAAAACTAAAAACTAAAAAGCGATAAACCGAGGTGCCGATTAGTCCTGTTTTTCCTTTATATTGTTTACTTTTAAAAGATATTCAAAGCGTGAACGGTCAAAAGCTTTTGTAAACAAATCTGCACGTTGGTAGTCAGTATGTATTTTGATCATATCGATCAATTCCTTAGCGTAACAATCACGGATAAAATGATATTTGATCCGGATGTGTTTCGCTTTAGAATGATTTTCCGAATTTTTAGTTAATGCAATAGCGGCTTCGTTGTCACAGTAAATAGGGGTTTTAAGAAACTGCAAACCGTAATCCACCATTTGTTGTTGAATCCAGAGTACTTGCGAACAGCAACTCGAGGCTGCAATGTACTCGGCTTCACAGGTAGATTGTGCTACGGAAGTCTGTTTCTTGCATTGCCAGGTGATTAACCTGCTCCCGAAAAACTGGCAACCAGCTGTAGTAGATTTGCTATCTTTGTCACAGCCGCCCCAATCTGCATCACTAAAAGATATGAAATCAAAATTATCATCATTAGGGTACCAAAGTCCTTTTGAGGGACAACCCTTCAGATATCGAAGGATACGCTTGACCGCCGTCAGATGACTTTGTTTCGGCTTCGATTGATAACGGGCACAGAGACACGTTGCGTACATAATATCTGGTCGAGACGCCGTCAAATACATCAGAGATCCGATGATTGCTCTGTATGTAAAAGGATCCGTCAGCTCCCCCTTAGCGTCCACTCCAATCCCGTGATTGGGTTGAATCACGGGTATCATCCTTCAAAGCGTCCTTGTATGTCCTTGGCTCTACCTGCGACACATAACACGCAAACGACCAATCATTTTGACTACCAGATTGTTGAATTTTGGCATATAAAGCTAAAGCACCAAAACTCTCTGGCGAATTAACGCTTTTAAGCTGCCCTCTGGTCATAACACTACTTCCAGGATCACCGATTACTTGTTCCAACGGGTGAATACGATGAATCCGAGATTCCGGATAATCAGGTACTTGCACTCCCGTTTGAACAGTCAAGTTCTCTACATCATCCAGATCATGACCCGTGTTTGATGATGAAGCCACATCTGAAGTTGGAGTTGGGTTCACTGGCGGTGCCTCGGGTTCTTCAGCTTGTTCAAGAATAGCTTCTTCAAATTGTTCATCTTCAGATTCTGAAGTGTCTAATGAAGTTGAAGCCTCTTGAAACACTTCTTCCTCTTGTATAGGAGCATTGGTATCATTAGAAGCTGGTAGGGGGTTCACGGTGATCGGACGCACCAACGGTGAAGTTGTTGCATTTTCACACTCATAAAGTAATCGAATAACAGCTTCTTCAACCAAGCTATCTAGATTGAATGATTCAAAGAAATCTTTGTAATCAAACATCCAATCAGGACCCGTGCCTTGAAGATTTTGAGTATATCGTTGAACTTCCACGTTAGCCCAGTCTTCCACACGACGAGTTCGCTTGTTGTATACCCGTTTGAGCGGGGTTGCATATCCAACAAAGTAACCCTCCTCGGCTTTAGGACTAAACTTCTCGCTTGGATTCAACATAGTACATGGCGCCCCAAAAGGTTCTAGATACTCTAAGTTCGGCTTCCTTCGGTGTAACAGCTCATAAGATGTTTTACCAAACTTCTTCACTGTTAGAACCCGATTTAGTGTGTAATTTGCTGCATAAATCGCCTCGTTCCAGAACATTACTGGAAGATTTGAATCAGCAAGCATTGTTCTAGCCGCTTCAATTAGAGTCCTATTCTTTCGTTCAGCAACACCGTTCTGTTGTGGGGTGTACGGAGCCGAATATTCATGATGTATCCCTTTGTTTTCACAAAGTTCATCCATCTTGGCATTTTTGAACTCCGTCCCATTGTCACTCCGAATTCTCTTTATCTTCACATTGTAGAGATTTTCCAATCGAGTGAACAGAACTTTTAGGTTGATAAAGGTGTCACTTTTATTCTGCAAACACATCACCCATGAAAATCTTGAGTAATCGTCAGTGACGACTAAACAATAAAGCTCTCCAAGATGACTTTTGCGCTTGACCGGTCCGAAAAGATCCATATGCAATCGCTCAAGTGGCATCTCTACAGAGTTAACCTTTTTCACTTTGTGGGACTGTTTGTGTTGCTTCCCCTTTTTACAACTCACACACTTGTCATTTAGATGGAAATGTTTCACGTTTACTCCATCGACAAGTCCATTTCTCACAAGTTGATTCATTTTCCTCAGATGAATGTGCCCCATTCTTCGGTGCCACATTATCGATTCTTTCTCTGTCGCTTTTGATAGAAAACATGTTATCTGCCCCTGTGATGTCATCGCCTTGGACATATCAAGAATGTATAGATTGTTGACGCGAGGTGCCTTCAACATTATCCACTCTTTAGGAATTGTAAAGCCCGGTTTCAGAATATAGCAGGATTTGTCATCAAAATGCACAGTAAATTGTTTATCACATATTTGACTGACACTCAACAGATTATAATCGATCTGCTTCACATATGAAATCCGCTCGAAACTCACTATCCCATTACTCACACTTCCTTCCATTGTGATATATCCACCTTTATTTCCTGCGAAAGCTACATACCCTCCATTGATGTTCTTCACGTCGAACAGCAACGCAAGATCCCCTGTCATGTGGCCTGAAGCTCCACTATCAACAATCCAAAGACTGCTAATAGGGCCAGCTGAAGCTCCCTGCACACAAAAAGTAAATCAGTTAGTTCTTTCGGGGGACCCAAGCCTGAGTCTTGGGTCTTTGAACATCAGGTTTCAAAGTAACATTTTCACAAACATTGTCAACAACTTTTTGATCAATCCTTTTCTGATTGTTCAAAACAGTTTCCTTTTTCTCATTAACTCTTGAAGTTGAGGCTCCTGGAGTACCATTGGGTGTCCAAGATTGTTCAGACCTTTTCAAAATACGAATCTGAGACTTTGGATTCTCAGTCGGTTTCTGAACATTGTTAGCAAATGTAACTCTCTTGGTAACCTTATCTGATTTAACAGACTTAGGTCCAACATTTGATTTGACAATCGGTTTTGGTGGAACCTTTTGCCTATCAACTGTTGCGTTCACCACAGGTTTCCTCCATGATTGTTCCATAGCAATCCGATTTCTTCGATCATATTGCATTGGATGAGTGTTCCTCATTTGTTGAAAAATGTTTTGATTATAAAACGGTTGTTGTTGTTGAGGAACAACTCTCCTATGTGGTGGCACATAATGATCAATCGGTTTCCTCATGGAATTCCTCACTTCAACCTCGTGCCTCTTATGCCTTACATATGGACACTGAGCAAGTAAATGCCCTCGTTCCCCACATTTAAAGCACGCACGATACTCTTCAAAAACATTCGGAGCATTTGGTTGAGCAAATGATCTAACAGGGTATTGATCATTGTACTGTTGCTTCCTTAAACTCTCAGGGAGTGGCCCTTTTGAGTAAGTAGGCTCATTAAAACCATTAGCTCTGTTTTTGGGTCGAACAAACTCTGTGACATGGACCTTTGGTTCTTGAGGAACATCCAAATAAAGTTTCTTTAATAAAGCTGGTGGAATCTCATTTGTTCTCTCATGTTTTGGGAACCAAATGGTGCTTTCTTGCCAAATTTTGTCAATTTTAGCATAGTTAACATCTTTTATTGGAAAGTCCTCGTCAGAAATGATTTTATCGGATCCTTCCATCCGATAGAACACTTTGACAGGTTTGTCACATTGTTCGTTCTTAGCATTCTTTTCAAGATCTTTCCTAACCACATTAAGATCTTTCTTCACAACATTCTTTTCAGACTTCTTTTCACAATGAACACTTTTCATTGGAATCACAATCTGAGATGGTGAAACTGGTTCATTTGTAATGATGTGATTTTCTTTTGGAATTTCACATGCATTAACAGTTTGATTACAACCAGTATCATCACTCTCAGTGTCTGAATCTACACTCTCAGCAGTAACACCCTCATCATTGATACCCAAAATCGGTCTAACATCGGAATTTGGATCACCAATACTTGAAGTATTAGATTCATTTTCCGATGCTGAATCAGATTTTACCGAACTCTCCGGTGTCACTTGGTGACAATTATGGTTTTCAAAAAGAACCGGAGATGGTACTGACCGATAGTTGGTTGTTTGATCATCTATGATGTGGTCTACTACATAAGCAATATGTTTATAACTTTCCAGCTTTTTGTTTACTTTCTCAGCAAAGCATTTGATGGCGGCCATTTCCAACTTGGTGTTTTCAATTTCATTGATATAGTTGTTAATTGCCAATTGTTTTAAAGACAAAGTGTTTTTCAAGTCGGAAATGTCCTTTTTGTAACCATCTAACACTTTGTTGAAAGCATTTAACTCTTTGCGAGTAGATTGACTGTTCATGATAGCACTATCACGTTGAACACGGAGTTGTTTATTCTCCTCAGTCAATCTATCACATGTACCACAATATTTGTCACTTGTAACATCAGTGCTACATTCATAACTTACAGGTTTTGGCGGATCAGTCATGGCCATCAATGCGAAATGAGCTTCCTTTCCTGCAAAGAATCTGGAATAATCAATCTTTGTGAAAGCATCATCTGCAATGCACGACTTCCTTGTCATCAGAAAATCCGCTTCTGCTAGCAACTGATCGATGTCTTCATCCAGAGAATTAACGCTTGCTTCCGTATCCGATTCACTGTCTGAATCAGAATAAACCGATTCACACTCCTCAGGAATATCAGAAACAGTATCAATCACAACTCCAGAATTTGTCTCTTCAGCTTTAACCTCAACATTAACTTCAGCATTAACCTTAACAGGTTCAGTTTCCACATCCATCTCAGCCTCAGACTCATCACTTTCAACCTCAGTTTCTACCTTCTCCTCCACCATCACTGAATCTTCAATATCAACCTGATATGCAACACAAGCCACATTGCCCCCAGTAGTAATTTCTTCAACACCTATCTGCATACTCGACCAGTCAAACCTCTCATCTTGTTGAGTCACCAATGCTTGATTGGTATTCTGTTGTTGTTCATTTGGTGTAGTTATTGGTATGACTGTTCGGTTAGAATTGTTTGGTATTTGGTTTTGTGTCTGGTTTGGTGTGTTTGGTTGTCTATTTTGATTGTTATTAAAGTTATTTTGACGGTTTTGGTAGTTGTTGTTGTTTTGGTAGGAAACTTGGTTTTGGTTTTGTTGTTGACGGTTCTGATAACTGGCATTGAATGGGTTTCTATTGCCTTGTTTTGGTGGTTGAGTGCATTCTCGTTTAAAGTGACCTTTCCCTCCACAGTTAAAACAAGTCACTTTCTCCTTATTGAACCCGTAGGTTGTGTTAGGAGAAGTTCCCAAATCCGTTCTACCTGTCTTCTCGATAAACTCCGTTGCTCTTCTCATAATGCTCGCAAAAGCCCATTGGATATCAATGAGTTCCATCTCTTCCTTGTCAATTTGTGCGTAGTCTTCATTGGTCAAGTTGTTATTCCCAATTTAACTAGCAACTAATCCATTGTAGGATGAGACCATTGCAGAGACTAATGCAATGTGTTGCTGAGCAACTTCAACTGTCACATTTCCAAGGTTAGATGTCTCCAAAACCACTGTTTGTTGATTAGGTTGGTTCATTGGTTGTTGTTGAGATTGGCTAGCAGTGTAGAAAGCTGCTTGTTGCATTGGGGAGAATGGTGGAATGTATGAATTGTTGTATGGTTGTTGTGGTGGTGGTTGTGAAAAGGATAATGTTTGTTGATGGTAGTTCATGGTAGGTGATTCCATAACATTGGATATACATGCAACATGTGGTGCTACTAGCCCTCCTGAGCTTGATGAACTAGCTGGAACTGGAGATCCTCCAAAGTATAAGTTGGGATTCTGAGGAATCTGTGCTCTTCTAGCTTTCCTCTTCTCTTCCAATTCTTTGTTTTCCAGCTTCTCAATGAACTCTTGAATAGACCAGTATTGATAAGCATCCTTCTCCTTCAGGACTTCCACATGCTGATCCCAGTTTGGTGGTAATGCATCTGCAAACTTGTCCACCTGCTTTGCCATAGGAATCTGTATACCATAGCTAGACAATTCAGATAACAAATGATTATATCTAGGAGTTAGTTCTTTCAAAGTTTCATTTCCAATATAAGAAAAATTCTCAAACTCCTTTCTAAGTTCTTCCATCCTCAAACTTCTAGTCTTCTCATTCCCATCATGCTTCCTTTTAAGCATATCCCATAGTGCCTTAGATGTTGTGCAAGTCCCAAACTGATGCAAAAGATCATTTGTGATTGCCTGTGTCAATTGGGAAAACGCCTTCTTTTCCACAGCAAACTTCTTTTTCTCATCCTCAGCCATGCTCTCCAATGGCACTGGTTCGCCTGTGTTCTCCAAAACTGGTGGTGTGTAACCTTTAGCAATCATGTTCCATGCTTCAGCACCCTCCACTCCCATGCCTTCCAAATGTATCTTGAACTTTTTCTGCCACTGATTGTATTCTTGAATCTCCATGAGCTTCGGTGGCCGATTCCCGCTACCTGAAGACAAATCATTAATCAGTGTGGAAATAGCATTTGTAGTTTGAGTGTTTACCACCGCTGCTGCTACTCCCCAGTAGTCAGACTGTGGTGCTGGATGTGCACTTTGAGTCATGTAGTTAACCGGCTGCGAAGACTGTGTGCTCGTCTTCTGTGCTGCTACCGTCCATGGGTCCATCACCTGCTGTTGTGGTTGTGTAGTTGCTGGTGTCGGAGTAGTCGGAAAATTCCACATGATCACGAACTTCGAGAAATTCAACACTTAGAAAATTTTTCCAAAAACTAGCTCTAGGTTCGCCCAAACTGTTTCAAGTTCGTCCCTTTCTGCTTCAGGTTCATCCAAACAGTACTTCCCGAATGTAAAATCTCACCAGAAAGTAAAAACACACTAACACTTTTCACGTTCGCCCAAAAAGTTTCAGGTTCGCCCGTTCTAATTCCAGGTTCGCCCGCACGATCACCCGAATGTGAAAAATGAGACCCGAATGTGAAATATTCAACAGAAAAATTCTAGGTTCACCCAATAATTCCTAGGTTCGCCCAGAAATACACTCAGGTTCGCCCAAACTACTACACCTTCGACCAAAACTTTCCAGGTTCGCCCATTTTATGTTTTTGAAAAACGGTTACACTTTGAAAAACGGTTATTTTGATCTCTGATTTTCAAAAGTTTGTGAATTTGATTGATCTTGATCAGGTTTTGCTTCGGAGATGATTTGGAACAACTTTAATACTTGGAATTTTGAATTTTAACCACAAAATCAACTCTAATTCTTTCAAAAACACTCAAAAACCATTTTTTATGCAAAAACAGATGTGAATTGATCAAAATAATGTCCAAATCAGCTCTGAGTTTATCAATTTGTTGTTGTATGATCCTCTATGCTCTGATACCACTTTGTAGAGGATGTTATTTGACACGAAAACAGGATTATATGATCATACAAGTTACAAAACCAGGTGCGGAAACCCTAGCTTTGAACAAACTGATGTAAACTCAAATCAAAACACAATCAAAGTCATTTTCAATACTTTTCATAGATTAACTTTCTCAAAAACTTGATTACAATTCAATTACAGTTAATCTAGATCACACACACACTATCTCAAACCTCTCTGGAACAACACCTGAAAACACACACACCTAATGACTCCCTTAAACTTACAAAATCACAAAATCTATATATAGGCACTGCACATTCGCCCACTTTGACTGGTCGAATGTGAGTGATTTCCACATTCGCCCACTTGTTGTGGTCGAATGTGTTCTTCAGTCTTGTTCCATTCCAGATTCGTCCACTTCAAATCTACCTTCGCCCACTTTCTTTCTTCCTTCGCCCACATCAATGTACATTCGCCCAACAGCCTCTTCTAACACATGTTAACTATCTAATCACTAGTCGCAAAACGCATCTACAAATTCTTTTAAAACTCAAGTCTTTTGATGTGTACGAATCTCTGTGTCATTGTCGCATCGTGAGTCTGATTACCATCCGGTCAGCTTCGTATCCTTTATCTGAGTCTGTTGCATGATCAGATATCTTATGGCCTTCCCGCTCCTCCATTCGGATACCCGAAACTTCAAATGTATAGATAATTACGTTCTTTAAAACGCGAGTCTTTTCTTGTGTACGAATCTCTATGACATTGTCGTATCGTTAGTCCGATTATCCTCCTGTCAGCTTTGTATCCTTTCTATGAGACCGTAGAATGACCAGATATCTTATGGCCTTCCCGTTCCTCCATTCGAGTGCCCGAAACTTCAAAGGTACTGATAGTTACGTCCTTTAAAACTCGAGTCTTTTCTTATGTACGAAAATCTCTATGTCATTGTCGCATCGTGAGTCCGATTACCATGCGGTCAGCTTCGTATCCTCTATCTAATGTGTTGCATGATCAAATTTCTTATGGCCTTCCTGTTCCTCCATTCGGGTGCCCGAAACTTCAAATGTACCGATAGTTATGTCCATAAAAACTCGAGTCTTTTCTTGTGTACGAATCTCTATGTCATTGTCGCATCGTGAGTCCGATTACCATCTGGTCAGCTTTGTATCATTTATCTGAGTCTGTGGCATGATCAGATATCTTATGGCCTTCTAGTTCCTCCATTTGGGTGCCCGAAACTTCAAATGTACCGATAGTTACGTCCATTAAAACTCGAGACTTTTCTTGCGGACGAATCTCTATGTCATTGTCGCATCGTTAGTCTGATTACCGTCCAGATAGCCTCGTATCCTTTATCTGAGTCTGTAGCTTGATCAGATATTTAATGGCCTTCCCGTTCGTCCAATCGGGCGCCTGAAACTACAAATGTACCGATTGTTACGTCCTATACAACTTGAGTCGTTTTTTGTGTACGAATCTCTATGTCATTGTCGCATCGTGAGTCCGATTCCCATCCACTCCGCTTGGTATCCTCTATCTGAGTTTGTAGCATGATCAAATATTTTACGGCCTTCCCATTCCTCCATTCGGGTCGAGGGTCCTTTAGTTTATCCTGTAGGTTTAGTATATGAAAATCTCAGTTCCATAGCTAGTTCCATAACCATAGAAGTTTGTCAGTCATGAATAGGGTTCTAACTTAGGTAGTACTTTAAACATCATTTGAATTCAGCTCAGTTCGCGTCTTTAGTTCAGTTAGTTTATTTTAGTTACTATTTGTTTTATTGCAATTTATTTTTTTAGTAAACCCCCCCCCCCCCCCCCCCTTCTAGTTAACAAATCATTTTTTTCAGTTTTAGATAAGTTTTCAAGTCTAGTTACGTTTTCCATTAGAGTCTCATGGGTTCGATATCCAGACTTACTTTAGCTTTACTAGAGTTGATAGGTTCACTTGCCTGTCAGTAGTTTAGTTTTAGTGAGTCTAGAGTAGGTTTAATTTAAGTGTTTTTGTTAAAGTACTTTTACACATCAATGAACGTTGAAAATGATTTTATGTGTGATTTAACATCGTTTTACACCATTTTGCTAGATTGCGGGTTTCTGCACCTGACGGTTTATAAATCGTGTTGATCAACTGTAAATTTATTGATTTCCAGTCCTACACATTCCTATGCATCTTTATGGCAACAATATCCATACGGGGAAGTCTAAAATGTATAATGTAATGTGAATGCATATGCAAATACAATGAGAATGTTCATGCAATGAAAACATTTTTGATGAGCGGTCTAGGGTTATAGTCTAGGATATTCTAAGACCAACTAGTTAGCTATAACCATTGGCTCTGATACCAATCTGTCACACCCTATCAAGGTTGAAACACAAAGGTGTAACCAAAAAGGTTTTCAAAGCATATGTTTAAGCAAACACTTACATGACCTTGATACTAAAAGTTTTACAAATCGTTTTACAAATTTAACTTCGTTTAAATTTAGAAACAACTCTACACTAGTAGGCTAACGGGTAACTCTTCCAAAAGCTTGGTATCCTTGTATGCATGTGAAATCGAAAACGAGACTTTCCATCATGTATTAAATACATGGAAAACATGCTAAAAAGCGTCAACATAAAGCTAGTGAGTTCACAGGTTTGTCCACTCGTTGTAAATTGTTCTTGAAAATTCATTGGGAAATCTGAAATACCGTTTGAGAAAAATTATCACAAATCACTTGAGAAATCTCATAACTTGTTTTAGAACATCATCATTTGTTTCATTTGAATCCTTATAAGGTATTCCTTGGATTACGACTTGAAAAATTGGTAAATCATTCCCTTATAATCTTGGTAGGGCGTTCCTTGAAAAAATTTTGGAAAAATCGTAAATCGTTTGAGAAAAATTATTGCAAATCACTATAGAAATCTCATAACTTGTTTTAGAAAATCATCGTTCCTTCCATTGGAATCGTTATAAGGTATTACTTGGATTACGACATGAAAAACTAGTAATCATTCCCTTAGAATCCTGATAGGGAATTCCTTGGAATATTTTGGAAAATTCGTAAATCATTCCCTTAGGATCCTTGTAAGGTAATCCTGGAAATGTTTTTGAAATTATACTTAAACTTAGTGAAATTTGTGAGTGCCCGAATCAATGCCTAGCTAAAACATTGGCAATATGTGACCAACATGAGCCCATAACCAAACCTTCGACGTGTTGTGCCTCGTACATTGTACGCTAAAGACAATGTATGTATCATTTGTGAAATACTAGCACTCTTTGTCATATGTATAAAGGGGTTAGTGCGACTAACCACGAGTGTGGATGTCAAAGCTAATAGATAAATTCAATTGTTCTATGTCTAAGTCCATAGCGAATGGTTACGGTATATTGAAATGACATGAGGGCTTTTTGAGTACTCCTGAACCAGTTGTCTCATGTACACGTAATGTTCAAATAGAATTTACTATGGAAATACTTTAAATGTAACAAGCATTGCATGTTTTTCCCCCAAATTATGAAAACAATAAAAAGGGGCCATGAAACTCACCTCATTCGTGCAAATCTAGCAATAGTATTGCCCAAAATAAAAAATAAAAGCCGACCTACTCGTGCCCTAAACACAAATGACATTTTAGGTCTAGAATTAATGTTTCTCATGCAAGTTTGTTCACCCGACTTACTAGACTCATTGGAATGTTCAAATTTTAGAAAAAGTGTTAACTCGACGATCCGTTGGTGATTATTATTTACTTCTCAAATATATTATACATATATATATACACGCACACAAGATATATAAATAAGTAAATACTGAGTTAAATATTCATGGGTTACATGTGGATATCTCGACTTAAGGTCGTGTCAGAACATGACCATTAAATGAATATATTTTTTAAAATATTATATTTTTTTGAACACTACAATCGTTTTGCATCACAATTGTGAAACATAGCTAAGTACACAATACTTATACTTATATAAATATATGAGTTAATAGCCAAAATCGTCCCTGAGGTTTGGTCATTTTGCCACTTCAGTCCAAAACCCAAACCTTTTACATCTGGGTCCTTCAGTTTTATTTTTCTTGCTAAATTCGTCCCTGACAACGTTTAAGTTGTGGACTGAAGTGGCAAAAGTGACCAAACCTCAGGGACGAATTTAGCAAAACCTAAACCTTTTTTAGGACGAATTTGGCAAAAAAAAATAAAACTGAGGACCCAGATCTAAAAGGTTTGGGTTTTGGACTGAAGTGGCAAAACTGACCAAACCTCATGGACGATTTTGGCTATTAACTCTAAATATATTCTTATTCGAAATTCATTGTAATAGTGTGATAATAATATATACTTTTATATTATTACAACATATAATGAGATCGTACTCGAAAATATACACGTACGTATATGCACATTTATATATACTAGTCAAAATATGTTTTTTTTTTGTAAATTAACTTTCATTAAACAAAAAGCCAAGCTGCCAATACTACCTCCAAGGCGGAGATAATACAGTTAAAACATTCAAAAGAGTTACATGAAATCGAAATTACACCATCTCTTCCATTCTACCGAGCTATCGTTAAAGCTATTCCTATACCACATATAGCCAATGCTTTTAACCTCCGCACCCATTGTCACCACCGTAATAGATGTATTGGAAAAAGTTTCTCGTTCCGCACCTTCCACAACTGCCAACAAGTAATATTAACAATGCCTTGAAAAATGTTCTTCTTAATCGCCGAACCAGGAATTCTTTTGTATAATTCCATCAAGTCATGCATATTGAATGAAAAAAAAATTCTAGGGACATTACAACAATTCGACATACCTTGCCAAACGATGGTTGAAAAAGCGCTAATTGTAAAGAGGTGCTCAGTCGTTTCTTCCTTCTCGTCACAGAATATACATAAATCACTAGCCACGTGTATATTTCTTCTCTTTAAGGTAGTTTTAATTGGTACTAGATCTAGCCTTGTACGCCCCCAAAAGATGTTAGATTTACTCGGCACCTAACTACACCACTCCACCTTGTACCAATTATCTCGAACCACCCTACTATATAACCATCGCTTAACATCAGTCATTGCAAATGATATCTCCTTGTTGTCCTTCCAAAACCAAAGGTCCTTCTTAGTCTACAACCGATAATCTTCATCAACTCACAGCACTCTTGCAAATTTGTACGTTCCTCCACCGAATCAAGTGGTTCCGACCATTCCCAGTACCCATCTCCTATCTGCCCCAACTTGCATAGTGTTTCGGACACAGTGCAAGGTTTCCTTTTCTCCGGCCGAAACAAAAGGGAAATTTATCTTTTAGTGGAACAAGCACCGACCACCTGTCAATCCAGAAACAAGTCGATCCACCATCTCCTTTATCAACCTGCAACATGTCAATTACCCGCCCTTCATTAACATTTACTCTTGTAACTACATCAACCACATGCTTCCACACACCCTGCAAAATGACTATTCACCAGAATCAAATCCCATCTCCTGTTGTTCCCATGAATCGCATCAACATTTTCTTCCATAAAGCGTGTAACGTTTCGTAATTTTAAACCATCTTGTAATGATAATTATTCAATAAAATCCTCGAATCTTGATGTTTTGTATGTTTTAAAAATATTTCGTAACCATTTTTAACTTGTGAAATCATAATATATATAATAAGATAGTTTATATATATGAAAAAAATGCAAGAAAAATAATAGTTTGGGCCGGGATTCGAACCCGCGTCCCAAACCGGTTCAAGGAATTACACAAACAACACAACCACTACACCACATGGGTGTAGGCTTGGCTTTTCGGACTGAAGAAAGAATCCTAGGGTGGAACCAGAAATAAACGGATAGACCGATTTATTTTTGTGGTGAATTTAGAAACAAATAATACAAATACGTAATCAAAATCCCTTGGTCAAAACCCATACAACCGACACTTTTAATTCAAAAATTGACGCGCCTGAGTGTGTATATGGAAACAGTCGTGATTGATTTTGGATTAAAACATCCATCCTCGTCGATTACAGCTAATAATTACGAATAATTATCCCAATTTTGTACCTCTAGACGCGTTATTATTAAATGAGAGGTCAACTTTCCAATTCGTGCAATCCATTCGTATTAGTATAAATTGAACCCCTCATTACGGGCTATACTCGCCGATAAACAAAACCCCTCTCTCAATTCTTTCTGTTCAATACTTTAATTCACGAATCGGAAGACCGATTGACTTTTTCGTTGACTTGTGTTCCTGCTTCAATCACGCTCTGTAAGTTCCAATTAAACTTTTGGTTTCGTTCTTCATATTCAGACGATCAATAGCCCTAACATCTATGTGGCTATTGATCGCTAATTTGTTTAATTGATAAATCTAGGGTTCTTATGTTTATAATTGGGGAAGATGACTATGCCTTATAATTAGATTTAAATGTTTCTGAGTCGAGCAAAACACGAACTGACTCATAGATCAGATGGTGGTGAGCCTTGTGTTAAACATTGAACCGGCTTGGGTCTGGTGTTCGAACCCAAGCAACACCCTTTTATTTTTTTTTGTAATTTATGATAAACCCTAATCAACCTTTATTATTATAGAAATCAAATCTAATCGTTCTCAGGGTCTAGACCAGATGGTCTAGACTTGTGATATAAGACGCGAACCGGCCAGAGGCCCGGGTTCGATTCCTGGCAGCAGCAAATATTTTTTTTTACCCTTTTTCCTTTATATACTAAATCTAATAATCTTTTAAAATAGTTTTTTTAAAATACCAAAAAAGGTTTATAAATTATATAAAAATTATTTTATGTTAATCTAATGGTAAAGTTTATCATACAATTTTTAGTTTTTCAAAAATCATTTATTTAATATATATTATAAATATTACAGGTTTATTCAATTATAAGTTTAAAATTCTATAAAAATATCCAAACAGATTTATAAAACTACACAAAAATTATTCTAGACTTATAAACTGATGAACTTTATTAAACCAAAATTTATTTTCGTAAAATATTAATTCAGCGATTTTTAATCAATTTAATCTTTTTTAATCATATTAAATTCATAATAAATTCAGTTTCACTATTTTTATACCAAAATTTTACAAACATTATTTTTACTCATTTAGAACAGAAACCTAAATTTTAATTTGGAACTTTAGTAATATTAATATTTTTAGACATTAATATTATGTTTTGACAAATAAATATTAATGTATTATATATTCATTAATTAAGAAAATAATTTTATAAAAATTATTTTTACATTTACTACATTTTAATACAACTACCTTTAATTAAGATTTGTCAAAAAAATCCTTTCTATTAATTATTTCTTTATTTAATTATGTCATTAACAATTATTCTAAGTAAATCATCAATCAATTATCAATCTCCAAATTAGGAACCCTAGAATACCTTTAGTATAGAAACCTTAGACTTTTAAGTTTTCCTAACACTTATATTATTGCCTCAAACATAGGGTGATACTTGGATACTTTCGAGCCACATTTATTCTATATCAAGGGATTCAATTCAAGCACTAAAGTGAGTTTACATAGCCCCTTTTTACTATTTTACATTTTTGGGGTGAAACATGTTACAACATTTATTTACAATTCAATCATATGTGTCCATGTGTAATTCTATGTTGCATTATGTCATAAACATTACTAGGGTAAGCACATTTGTTCTAGCATAATCATTAACATTGATCAGCCGACGATATACAATGATAGATCTATTGGTCTGACTACCCCACCCGGATACGTGTACCTCCTACATAGGTAGCGTGGGTAAATGTTATCGAACTTATAACAAAATCGAGTGAACCATATGCGTATGGGATGGACCACAATATTCTAGTCACAAGGTTTGATTATGCACTCGATTTACCTAATTGTTTTGTTTTCACATATGGACTAGACTTGCCATGACACTCGAATTGTACAAGTTTTTATTCAATAATCAAAACCTATGTAATTCTCACCAACTTTTGTTGACCCAAAAATATTTTTAAAAATAACATGTTTCAGGTAACAATAAAGCTGAGGCTTAGAGTATGCTTGAAGAATTATTATGAAGCTATTTGAAGTTGTTTGCTTTATTTCATGTTATGTACTAGAAGTTTTGGATTTTTACACAATGTTTCGTTTGGATATTTATGCTATGAATAAAGTATTTAAAACTTCAATATATACCATGTGCTACTGAAACAATCATTCATACGTGACACCTCGATGTTTCCGCCATCGGTTGGGGTGTTACAGATTGGTATCAGAGCCTTGGTTATAGGGAATTAGGTTATTAGAAAAATAATCTAGACTATAACCTTGGGGACTTTAACCAGTACCTGCTCTTCTTACTTGAAACCCTAATTGTTTCCTTGTATCTATCCTTATCCCTATCCTACAGCCTATACTACCCTAGTACTACAAGTAGTCTACTCTTATTCGTCTGCTACAATCCTGATCTACCTTTAGATTAATAGGACAAAATCCTCAGGCTTAACATGAACCACCTTGAGATCTCGTCGAAGTTCTAGATTTTAATAATGAACACGTGAACTCTAGAAGGGTGAACGCCTGTATTCTGAGTTTTCTGTCTAGGATTGGCATTGCGCATATATCCCAATCAGACGAGGGACCCGGATGCCTACCTGGGAATTCTCGGGATGATTGTTCACTTATAGGCTAAAGCATGTCTTCACTATGTTATTTGATAAGTCAATGTTTTCGTTTATTCATTTTAATTAATGAATAAATGATTACATTCCTTATATTATCTCATTACCCTTGATTCGTCCTATGTCCCACTAAATCCCTCATATTGTGCCTACCTGTGTTGATTTGAAATCTGCATTTTCTGATGATAAAACGGCATATAAGCCATCTGTGTTTGTACCAGAACTAAAGCAAAACCGGTTTGGAAAATTTCTCATAGAATAGATTCCAAAATTTGTTCCATTATCTACAGATATCTCATGTTCTGAAGACTCACAAAGTGACACAGGTCATTTATGTTGTGAAGACTCACAGAGTGACACAGAAAGCAACATCAGCACTCAAGAATGAAGCACAGATGAAGAATCAAGTGGTAACAAGGATGAATCATGTTCAAGTGAAAGCTCCTGCTCAAACAAGATCAATAAAGAACATCACAACCATCATCATCCAGATCTTCTCCAAAGATCAAGCCTAAACACTCAAAATGCTTTAGATGTGGAAAAGAAGGACATGTGGTCAAAAAGTGTCATTTAAAACCTAAACAACAAAATGATGTCAAAACTCAAAACTCTTTTTCTGATCAGATCAAAAATCTTCAAGAAACAGTAAAAAGTTTTGTTAAAACCACACAATTTTGGAAGAGAAAAGAGTCAATGATGGGTGAAAATCACGATAGATCAAAACTAAAACAAACATGGATTCCCAAAGTTAACTAAATACATGTTTTGATCATCTTTGTATATTATTATTATTTTTTTTGTAATTTTTTTTTGAATAAGCTGCATAAATGGTTGATAGCTCTTATGAGATATATGTAGCATGTTGATAGGGGCGCGTCAAGAACCATCAGTGAATCCCCATACATATCGATCCATGACTGGATCATTGATGTATCTCACCGCCAGCGGACCAGACATCATGTGGGCAGTTGGATGCTGTGCACGTTTTCAGTCAAATCCCAAGGAATCTCATGAAACTGCAGTTAAAAGAATCTTCCGCTACCTCAAAGGAACACCAAAGCTTGGTTTATGGTATCCTAAGAGTGATAATTTTGATTTAATCGCTTACTCTGATAGAGATCATGCAGGTTGTAGAATTGATAGAGAATTTGTCTCTGGTGGTTGCAAATTTTTGGGGAATCGGCTTGTATCTTGGCAAAGCAAAATGCAGATAATAGTGTCTATCTCCACTGATCAAGCCAAGTACACTGTTGCGTCCAGTTGTTGATGTCAAGCTTTGTGGATCCAAAATCAGTTGCTGGACTACGGTTAGAATGTCATGAGAACTCCTATTTATATTGACAATGATGCTTGTCGTGACATCGTGAAGAATCCAATTGATCATTGTAAAACTAAACATATAGAAATTCGGATTCATTCCATTCGCGATGCACACGATATAGGATACATTCAAGTGTTATCCATTGATACTGCTTATCAAAAGGCAGATATCCTCACAAAGGCTTTTGACAAAACTCGTTTCCTCCAATTGGTCACTTGGCTGGAAATGATAAAATTTGAGTGAGCTCACATTATGTCATTGTGTTTAAAAAAAAAAAAGAAAAAAAAATCCTATTTTCATACAAAACAAGATTTTTGGGGGAGAAAGTATATCTCTATTGCAAATTAACAAGAAATGATTGGAACTAATCATATTTTGTCAGCATGTGGATAGGACCCAGAGGATGTTGTGGCTTCAAGCAACAATGTGTCGGTAGATTCAGCTTCAAATTGAGTAAATTGCTACTAGGTGATTAACTGTTAAATCCACACGGAAATCTGGATTCCCACTGTGTTTTAGGTCTGCACAAGCTGAGTCTGGTCATACATAGGTTAAGAGATCAAAAGACACAGAAAATTTTGTGCATATGTAATCAAAAGACACCTAAGAGTGCAAGCTACCAATGCGGGGCTATTAAATCAAATGAGCAACAAAAGACACGCAATGTGAGTGACGTGCAAACATATATAGATAGCTCAACAAGCGATCAGATGATCATCTTCTCTGCTTATGGAAACATAGACCTAAGCTCTCATCATCTGATTGACATAATGATCATCTTCTCTGCTTATGGAAACATAGACCTGAAGCTCTCATCATTATATCTCAATAAACCTTGAGGATTGGTAGGCTTATACCTAGCACAAGTGGGGTCCACAAAATTTCCGTCAATATTACCAAAACATGATAAATTTTATCACCAAATGTATGTTGAAAGACGAGAAGCATGGATTTAAGTGGACAAGTATACCGACAGTTTTTCTTGGGCTGTAACTATCCAACGGAAAGTTGAAATGTGATCTGGCAGGTATGGTTAGTATGATCTTGTATGCAAAAGGTGAGAAACAGTTAACCCTCCTCGTTGTTTTTGTTTTTATGAAAAAAAAACAAAAAAAAACGTACAAAATATAAAAACTGTGATCAAGAACAGTGCAGGGGACGAGATTGTGAGATTCTTCGATCTGGTAGATGTATTCATGTTTTATCTGTCAGAGTTGATGTAGCTGTTTGGGAACACAATCAGAGTTGGAGCCGGTCAGACACTGCTGGAAGAAGGAATGCTATTTCAAAGAGCACTAGATCATGCTAAAGAGAGGAAGCTGGAGATGTTAGAAATTTTGGAAATGATCGAGGCTGCAGACAAAGAGAAGGAGCTTGGAGACAAAGACAAGGAAATTGCTAACAAAGACAAAGTTGACAATTAAAGAAAAGCAGCCAGAAACTACTGAAGCTCCAGAAGTGATAGTTCCAAAACAATCAGTGCGGGAAATGCAGGAAGAAGGTGAATCGAGTGATATCTTGGTTTGAAGCTAACAGATGAAGATCTGGTATCTGTGGTCTAGGGGGAGTATTGTTGGGTTCAGTTGAGACCACAGTTACCAGAACGAAGACTTTTGGTAGCTTGTTATGTAGTTTGAAAGTTAGAGGGCTGATTGTGTAATTAAACCATAGTTTTATGTAAACCCTAGTGATTTGCGCACTTAACAGACGGGCCCTGCGCACTTAGCGAAGTGCGCAGGCCCATCAGCTATTAAACCATAGTTTTATGTAAACCCTAGTGATTTGCGCACTTAACAGACGGGCCCTGCGCGGCAGGCCCATCAGCTCCTACCTATATAAAAGAAGCCTGTGTGCAGCTCTAGGGTTAGGGTTTTGGATATCTTGACAACACAAGTTCACAAAAGGTTGCGCACTTATCTGTATCCATGGTGTTTAAATGATTCAATCAGTAATGGAAATTATGTTTGTGTTCATCTTGTGTGTCGGGTTTACTAGTTTTATCTAGCATCATTGTTTTTCAAGATTAATCACTTAAAACACCTAATCAATAGGTGTTTCTAAGTGATAACAAACTCTTGCACTAACAAGATCTAGTTTTCGGGACTTACAGCCAAGCGTCTAGCAGCTACCCTGACTGACAACCATGTTAAGAATGGTACTCTGTTTCGCAAAGGTGCTAAGAAAGATGTGAACAAAGCTACGCCAGAGCCAGCTAAGGAGATTAAGACTGAACACTCTGTTAACAAGAAGCGTAAGGCCAGAAACTTTGCAATGGTTGCCACTCCTCCACCCAACAAGAAACCATATACTGGACCCCATCCTTTGTGTAACACCTGCAAGTATCACCACCCTGCCCAAGTGCCTTGTCGTCATTGCACTAATTGTCAAAAGTATGGGCATCTCGCAAATGTTTGTCGAATTCCTCCTGCTAATGTCCCTGCTGCCCAGAATAACCCAGCCAGAAATGCCCCAGCTCCCAATCAACAAAACAATAGGCCTGCTCGTGGTCAGTGTTATGAGTGTGGTAGTCCAGATCATTATATTAATGCTTGCCCCAATCGTGGAAACCAGAACCAGAACCAAAATCATAACCAGAACCAAAACCGTAACCAGAATCAAAACCAAGGTGCTCGTGTGTACAACAGCAATGCTAATCAAGCTCACAACAACAACGAAGTGGTTAATGGTACGTTTCTTGTTAATAACCACTGTGCTTCTATACTATTTGATTCGGGTGCTGATAAGTCGTTTGTATCACTTAAGTTTGAACCCATACTTAACATGCCCCAAACTAGTCTAAAGGAACCCCTAGTGGTAGAAGTAGCTAATGGGAAATCTATCTCGATCGATTCTGTTATACGTAACTGTGTGTTGAACCTTGGTGAACATACTTTCCCCATCAACCTCATTCCTATGCATCTTGGGAGTTTCGATGTCATAGTAGGCATGGATTGGTTGTCAACCCATCGTGCTGAAATCTTATGTTTTGAGAATGTTATTCGCATTCCTCTTGAATCTGGTGGCATTTTAAAGATCTATGGTGAGAAACCTTGTGGAGAACTTAAACTCATGTCATGTGCGACTGCTTAAAAATACTTACGAAAGGGATATATGGCTTTCTTGGCTAACGTGGCAGAAAAGAAAGACAAGGGAAAAAGTATCCAAGATATTCCAATCATTCGGGACTATCCTGAAGTATTTCCAGAGGATTTACCTGGTTTACCTCCTACTCGACAAGGTGAATTTAGAATCGACCTTGTTCCAGGTGCAAATCCAATTGCCAAAGCTCCTTATCATCTTGCACCCTCTGAGATGCAGGAACTCGCCAGCCAATTACAGAAACTCTCTGATAAGGGTTTCATTCGCCCCAGTTTTCTCCATGGGGAGCCCCTGTGTTATTCGTCAAGAAGAAAGATGGATCCCTCAGGATGTGTATTGTTTATTGTGAGCTTAACAAACTCACTATCAAGATCGTTATCCCTTACCTAGGATTGATGATCTTTTCGATCAACTTCAAGGAGCAACCCACTTCTCGAAGATTGATCTTCGTTCTGGTTACCATCAACTTAGAGTCCATGAAGAAGACATTCCCAAGACGGCCTTTCATACACGTTATGGTCATTACGAATTCATGGTCATGCCATTTGGATTGACCAACGCTCCTGCAGTGTTTATGGATCTAATGAATCGGGTTTGTAAACCCTATCTTGACAAATTCGTGATTGTCTTCATTGATGACATTTTGATTTATTCCAAATCAAGATCCGATCACGAACAACATCTTCACTTAATCTTGGACCTCCTAAAGAAAGAACAACTGTATGCCAAGTTCTCGAAATGTGAATTTTGTCTTAAGGAAGTTCATTTTTTAGGTCATGTCATCAATGAGAATGGAATTCATGTTGATCCTGCAAAGATCGAAGTTGTCAAAAATTGGAGTGTTCCTAAAACTCCAACTGAAGTTCGTTCCTTTCTTGGTTTAGCTGGTTATTATCGTCGATTCATTTCTAACTTCTCCAAGATCGCTGTTCCTCTCACTGCCTTAACTAACAAGGGTAAACCTTATGAGTGGGGTCCAAAACAAGAGGAATCATTTGAGACTCTTAAATAGAAACTTTGTGAAGAACCTATTCTATCTCTACCCGATTGTAATGATGATTTCGTGGTCTATTGTGATGCATCGAACCAAGGTCTTGGTTGTGTTCTTTTGCAATGAGGCAAGGTTATTGCTTATGTGTCCAGACAACTCAAGATCCACGAAAAGATTTATACCACCCATGATCTTGAATTGGGTGCAGTCGTCTTTGCTCTTAAGATTTGGAGACACTACCTTTGTGGTACCAAATGTGTGGTTTTCACAGATCACAAAAGTCTCCAACATATCCTCAACCAGAAAGATCTTAACATGATGCAGCGACGTTGGGTTGAATTACTTAACGACTATGATTGCGAGATTCGCTACCATCCTGGTAAAGCGAACGTAGTGGCAGACGTACTTAGTCGAAAAGAACGCATCAAACTTCATTGTTCTATAGTTCAGACTGATTTCCAGACTCGTGTTCTCCAGGCTCAACATACCTCGGTCACCCAAGGTAGCATGTATGAAGAGATGTCTTGTGGTGCTAAAAAACCACTTGAAACCAAGCCTGATGGTCTTCTTTATTTCCTCAATCGCCTTTGGATTCCTAACCGCGATGATCTTCATACTCTCCTTATAAATGAGACTCATAAGTCTCATTATTCTATTCATCCTGGTGCAGATAAGATGTACCAAGATCTTCGGAATACGTTTTGGTGGCCTGGCATGAAGAAAGACATTGCTCTTTTTGTAGCAAAATGCCTCACGTGCTCCAAGGTCAAGGCTAAACATCAACGACCTTCTGGTATGCTTAAACAACCAGAAATTCCTGTATGGAAATGGGAGAGCATAGCGATGGACTTTATCACTATACTTGCATGCACTCCCAAAGGTTATGACAGTATATAGGTAATTGTTTATCGTCTTACCAAGTCAGTGCATTTCCTACCGATTCGTGAAAAGTATTCTGTTGACAAGTTGGCAAGAATCTACATGAATGAAATCGTAAGTCGCCATGGAGTACCCTTAGACATTATTTCTGATCGAGACGGTCGTTTCACTGCTCGTTGTTGGAAGACTTTCCAAAAAGCCTTGGAAACTCAATTAAACATGAGCACAGCTTATCACCCACAGACGGATGGTAAATCTGAACGGACTATCCAAAATCTCGAAGACATGCTCAGGGCTTGCGTCATCGATTTTGGTGGCACTTGGGATTCTCACCTCCCTTTGGTTGAGTTCTCCTATAATAACAGCTACCATGCCAGTATTAACATGCCACTATTCGAGGCACTCTATGCACGCAAGTGCCGCTCTCCAGTTTGTTGGAATGAGATCGGTGAAGCTCAAATCACTGGTCCTGAATTGATCCAAGAAACAACAGACAAGATCCAATGGATTCGAGATAATCTCCTTAAGGCTAGAAGTCGACAAAAGAGTTATGCTGATAAACGTCGAAAGCCCTTGGAATTCCGAGTCGGAGGCTTCGTACTTCTTAAGGTATCCCCTTGGAAGGGAGTGATCCGCTTCGGGAGAAAAGGAAAACTAGCTTCTCGATACGTAGGTCCATTCAAAGTTCTCGAAAGGATTGGGAAAGTGGCCTACAAACTTGATCTCCCTCCTGAGCTAAGCAACATCCATCCAACTTTTCATGTCTCGAATTTGAAGAAATGCTTAGCGGATGAAAACCTCCATGTGCCCCACGAATATGTACAGATTGATGAGTCTATGCATATCGTCGAGAAACCCGTTGAGATCATGGACACTAGAGTTAAGAAACTTAAGCGCAGTCGCATCCCGATTGTCAAAGTTCGATGGGAATCTAAACGAGGTCCTGAATTTACTTGGGAACGTAAAGACCAGATGCAAGCAAAATACTCGCACCTCTTCCCAGCAGACTCTCCAACACCAACTTCGGGACGAAGTTCCTAAAAGTAGAGGAGACTGTAACGTTTCGTAATTTTAAACCATCTTGTAATGATAATTATTCAATAAAATCCTCGAATCTTGATGTTTTGTATGTTTTAAAAATATTTCGTAACCATCTTTAACTTGTGAAATCATAATATATATAATAAGATAGCTTATATATATGAAAAAAATGCAAAAAAAATAATAGTTTGGGCCGGGATTCGAACCCGCGTCCCAAACCGGTTCAAGGAATTACACAAACAACACAACCACTACACCACTTGGTTGTTTTGTGGTGAATTTAGAAACAAATAATACAAATACGTAATCAAAATCCCTTGGTCAAAATCCAATAAAGTCAAAACCAATACAACCGACACTTTTAATTCAAAAATTGACGGGCCTGAGTGTGTATATGGAAACAGTTGAGATATATTTGCCTCTTTTAACATCTTGACTAAGCATTTTCAGAATATAACTGGTTTTAACAATAAATTTACATTCTTAGCACTCTACCTCACAATTTCTAATTTGGAATACAAAATTATTTCTACTAGGTAATTTTTGACCAAAACAATTTGGCACCCACCGTAGGGCAAGTGGTGCTATTTTAACAAAAAAACTTTGTTAAAAGCTTTTCTCATTTAATTCCTTTTTAGAAAACTTGACAACTATGTCATCTTCCCTGAAAACTATTTCTTCATCCATGCCGTCATCAACCTCTACCAGAAATACTGTCTTACCACCTCCACCTACATTCTCAAAGAGTGCTACCTCTCAAATTCCACCTAGGCCAGCAATGGGGGCATTTGGATTTTCTCCCGTTTTAGTGTCAAATGATGAGATCCTATCGATGTTTTCAATGGTAAAGGATCAAATGCAGCAACAACATGAGACCAACAGAATGTTAATGAGAGAAATACAATCCCTCAAAACATCCTCAAAGAGACCGAGTGAAGACATGCGGACACCATTACAGCCAAGGGTGTTCGATTTAATCTCTGGCATCTCTGGAGGTGTTCATCAAGGAGATTTCATCCCCATGAGCACTGGATTCTCTGCTCCTGAAACAACTACTACACCCAGGATGGCAACTACTAGGGAAACATGATATACACCTGTGCCATACCAAGGATATAACAATAACGGTAACAATTTGAGTTCCAGTACTTTTACTGCTAATGATGTTGCTTCTTTGCAGGATACCGGAATAGGCCCTCAACTAGCAAGGGAGCTTCAGAAGATCAAGGACATGGTATCGAGTGTGCCTGGGATAGTGCAACCTATCCCTGAGGTATCCTCAGCATGCCATAGGGTGTCAAGATTCGCACCCCCAATATGTGATGCAGAGATCCCAAAGTGGTTTCAAACTCCAAGCATGAAGCCCTACGATGGATCAACAAATCCTGAGGAGCATGTGGCTTAATATAGGGAAAGGATGGAAATAAATCCAATCCCTGCCAATCTGAAAGAAGCATGCTTATGCAAAGGATTTGGCTCAACTCTCACTGGTCCAACCCTGAAATGGCTCCTAAGTGTTCCTCCCTATTCTATTACTTCTTTTGCACATTGAATTAACATGTTTAATAATCAGTTTTATTGTAGTCGAACGTTCGAACGTTTGACAAGTGATCTATACAGGGTGACTCAACCACAGGGGGAATCATTGATAGAGTTCATTACTAGGTTTGGAAAGGAAGCACTTGACATCCCGAACCTGGATGTCACAACAGAAGTTTAAGCTTTCAAGATGGGTCTGCAAAAAGATTCACCATTCTACCAAGAATTAGTGATGAATCCATGCAGGAACTTGGATGAAGTCAGGAACAGAGCTTTAAGATTATCCGGCTTGAGGATGATAAGAAGATACAAGAGAGGATAGAATCATCCTCAAAATATAACCATCCCAATCGAAAGTCCACTCCCACATACGAACCATACAAGCATAAACCATATGCTAGGCCTGATAATAAGAAGGTCAATGTGGTAGAGGACGACGATGAGGATGACTGCCCTAAATTGTCAGATTACTGTTTGTCTGTGGATGTAACAGGATTGGTATATGCCATGAAGGATCTAGGGGACAAAGCAAGATGGCCAAAGAAGGACAATAAGACAGGATGGAAAGACAAGTCCAAATGGTATGCCTTTCATGAAGATTTCGATCATACCACTAAAGATTGCATCGCATTAAGAAAGGAGATAGCATATCTCTTGAGCAAAGGTCATCTCAAGGATCTCCTGGGTAAAAGAAATCAAGGGCTCAGGATGGTACCAACATCCCGGAAAGAGCAACATCCCCACCTAAGGATGTTTTTTTATTATCAACTTCATTTCAGGAGGATCAGACATTTGTGGAACCTCATACTCAGCTGCTTAAAGACATGCGAGGGAAACAAAGTTTGAAAAAGGATAAAGACCAATGAAGATGACCATCCTGACAACCTCTAAAGTGATCAGCTTTGAGGAGGAAGACATAGAAAACATCCTTGATCCACATCATGACGGTTTAGTTATTACTTTATATATTGCTAACCACTTTGTTCGCAGGATTCTCGTAGATGGAGGAAGTTCAGTGAATATCATCCAGCTTGAAGCCGTTAAGAGAATGAACATCTTGGAATCTGAAATAGTTTCCAGGTCATCAGTTTTGGTAGGCTTCAGTGGAGAAACTAAGAGCACGGTGGCAGACATCAAGTTACCAATATATGTAGGAGTGAACTCTATCCAGAGATTCTGTGTGATGGATTCCCTATCATGCTACAATGTCATCCTGAGGAGACCCTGGATACATGACATGAAGGTAGTTCCTTCAATATATCATCAGTGTGTGAAACTGCCCACACCTTGGGGAGTTATGAAGGTCAACAGCGATCAATAGGAAGCTAAGGATTAATATACGACATCAATGAGGGCCTCATCCTGTCAAGCATAACAATTACAGCAGGATGTAAAAGCCGTCTGCCTCGACGATAATAATGAGGATATCACTGTGCAAATCGGTAAGAATATCCCACATGAAATTGAACAATCACTAATCTCATTTCTTAAATGCAGGATGTCTACTTTTACTTGGAAATATGAAGATATGACTGGCATCTCTAAGGATGTCATTACTCACAAACTTGGGATTGATAAAAGTTTCAAACCCATTCAGCAAAAAAGAAGGAAATTTGCTCCAGAAAGAAATATCATCATACAAGAGGAAGTAGAGAGGTTGCTGAAATCTAAGATGATAAGGGAAGTGAAATTCCCAAGATGGCTGGCGAATGTTGTGGTAGTCCAAAAGAAAAATGGGAAATGGAGAGTGTGTGTGGACTATATAGACCTTAACAAGGTCTGTCCTAAAGATCCATTCCCATTACCACACATAGATTCAATGGTGGATGCTACATCAGGCCATAAAATGCTAACGTTCATGGATGCATCCTCAGGATTCCAACAGATATAGATGGAACCAGATGATTAGGAGGATACAACGTTCATGACACCATCAGGTATATATTGTTATATAGCCATGCCATTCGGACTAAAAAATGCAGCTGCCACTTGTCAAAGGCTAGTGAACATGATGTTCAAAGAGAAGATTGGGGACACGATGGAGGTCAACATTGACGACATGGTAGTAAAATCCAAGAAAGTAGAAGATCATCTTCGGGATCTCAAAGAAGCTTTTGACATCCTGGATGCTTACAACATGAAGTTAAACCCAGCAAAATGCCATTTTGGAGTTGGAGCTGGAAAGTTTCTTGGATACTTGGTAACAAAAAGAGGGATAGAAGCCAGCCCTGAACAAATAAAAGTCATCCTTGATCTCAAATCCCCAAGAAATATCAAGGATGTGCAAAGGCTGACTGGCAGGATAGCAGCCCTGAATAGATTCATTTCGAAATCTTCAGAGAAATGCAAAGAGTTCTACGACATCCTGAAGAAGAATAACAAATTCGACTGGGGACAGAGACATGAAGAAGCATTGAAGAACCTAAAAGATTATCTTGCAGCAGCTCCATTATTGGTGAAACCTTAGGATGGAGAACCTCTCAAGCTATATCTTGCAGTTTCTAGGAATGCAATAAGTGTTGTATTGGTAAAGGAATTCGAAGAGCAACAACATCATGTCTATTATGTAAGTAAAACTCTACTAGATGCTGAAACCACGTATTCACATCTCGAAAAACTTACCTTAGCTTTAATAATGGCTTCTAATAAGTTAAGGCACTATTTTGAAACACATAAAATATATGTTCAAACTAATTATCCCATTAAGAATGTACTTAGAAAACCTGAAATGTCTGGAAGAATGGCAAAATGGTCAGTTAAATTAAGTGCTTTTGACTTGGACTATGAGCCTAGATATGCAATCAAGTCACAGGCTCTAGCAGACTTTGTGGCTGATTTCAGCAGTGACATCCTGAGTGAAGTAGAGTCTAAAGTTAAACAACTAAATGAAAATTTGGAAAAATTGACTCTATACATTGATGGTGCTTCGAATGCAAGAGGCACAGGTCTTGGAATACTACTAAAATCGCGACAAGGGGACAAGATACCCCATGCCATTAGATGTGCATTTCAAACAACCAATAATGAGGCTGAGTATGAAGCTCTCATTGCTGGTCTACAACTTGTTAGAGATATGCATATTGTTAAAATTGAAATCTTTGTTGATTACTAACCATTTCAATGGATCATATGCAGTAAAAGGACAAAAGTTAGCCGTCTATCTTGAAATTGTTAAAAATTTAGCTACTTCTTTTGTAGAATATTCACTAACACAGGTACCTAGGGAAGAAAATGCTGAAGCTGATGCCTTAGCAAACCTGGGATCCTCCTTTAATCTACCAAAAGGATCCAAGATTCCCATCATTCACATCCTGAAACCAACGATTGAAGAGTGGCATCCTGAGGATAGCCAGGCACATCCTGAGGATAAAACAGACAATCCTGAGGATATCACTGTTTTAGCCACTCAGGAACATGACGACTCATCATGGATGACTCCCAGAATAAAATATTTACAAGAGGATGTCATTCCTAGTGAAGAAAATCCAAAGGCTTTGAGGATAAAGGTATCTAAATTTACAATTATAGACAATATCTTGTACAAAAAATCTCTTACAGGTTCATATTTGAGATGTCTCAACAAGGATGAAGCAAACGAAGTACTCAAAGACATCCATGAAGGAGATTGTGGAAATCATACAGGAGGAAGATCTCTCTACTCGAAGACTTTGAGGACGGGATATTATTGGCCTACTATGAAGAAGGATGCCATGCTATATTCCCAAAAGTGTGATGCATGCCAAAGACATAGCAACATCCTTCACCAGCCTGCTGAACCACTACATCCTATTATTTCACCATGGCCCTTCATGAAATGGGGAATGGACATAGTGGAAAAGCTACCCAAAGCTCATGGAGGAAAGGTATTCGTGCTAGTAAGGACAGACTACTTCTCAAATTGGATTGAAGCCGAAGAATTTGTGCAAGTCAGAGATAAAGAAGTAGTCTCATTCATCAAAAGAAACATCCTAACAAGATTAGGAGTACCATCTGAAATCATTTGTGACAATGGCTCTGAATTCATTAGCAAAAGAACAACTGACTTTTGCGAGAGTTGGGGGATCAAGATGGTAACTCCAACACCAGTCCATCCTCAAGCTAATGGACAAGCAGAATCTTCAAATAAAATCATCGTCAACAACTTGAAGAAGAAGCATGGGGAAAAGAAAGGGAAATGGGCAGAAGAACTTCCATTTGTACTTTGGGCTGATAGGACTACTTCAAAGAATGCTACTGATCAGACACCTTTCTCTCTGGTCTTTGGAACAAAAGCAATGCTGCCAACAGAGATAGTCATGCCTACAGCAAGGAAACAATGCTATTCACTTAAAATACCAAGAGCTTGGAATGCTATTCACTTAAAATACTACCATGCCTAGGGATGCATGTGACTGATATCTCTGGAAGAGAAACCATGGTTCAAATCACAGGTGGGATGAAGGTGAAGGCTGATAGAGATGAATCATCTCCATATGTAAGTACTTATCCTTGATTTATTTCGATCGATTATCTTTTCAGTAAACATGGTCTAGAAATAGTCCATCCTGAGAATTTTGCAGTACCATCCTGAAGATGGAATGCTTAGAAGACTAGGGGCTGGCCACCCTCTCCTCCGTTAAGGTGTCCGACACCTTCCTAAGGTTTAAAGGTTTTCACCTTTCTCATTGAGTTAGCAACCCTCGCCTGGTGCGCACGATGCCCATGTATATTCTCGGGATGGTGGGACCAGTCCATGTAAAAGTGGCTGACAATTTCATTATCTTTGAGATATACGATGGAGCTCTTAAGGTTTAGACATTTTTCAATGTCTCTAAGGTTTAGACATTTTTCAATGTCTCTTTGGTCTAGTCACCAGGGCCTTGTCACCAGTTATTCCTAAGGGCCTTGTCGCCAGTTATTCTCAATGATTTTATCACCAAGATATTACAAAAGGGTTTTGATCCCAGTTAAACCAAAGACCCAAGTCGCCAGTATAATAACAAACTTTTCCTTTACAGGATATTATCAAAACACGATTCTTTCTTATACAGGAATGTAGACTTAAAGTCTATATTAAGATATTACACTGGGGACATCCTCTGAATGCAAGACCATCCCAGGGAAGAAAAAGAAACTGGGGACATCCTTAAGATAATGAAGACCATCCTGACGATGAGAAGGACTTATGAAGAATATGGCAAGATCAGAAGCATTATTCAACAAAGAAAATACAAAAGGTATTATTTGCAATTATTCCTTTACACCATAAATCTTTGATAATGTTTGCAGAATACCAAGGGAAACAAGGAACACAAATATGATAGCGTCAAAAGATTGTTACCATATGCATCATAAGTCAAAATTTGATGTCAACCCCTGGCTTCATCCAAAACCAGGACCCATCCACCAGGGGTCAACATCTATAGTCCAGGTCAGCAATAGATTTTGGGCTTCATCTTGAAACCAAGATCCCTCCACCCCAAACCTTATAATATCCTAAAGTTATTACATATTAAATTGTCTGAAATTGTTCAACCAAACACAACCATAAAGATCAAATAAAAACTGGGCTCCAGCCTAGTCAACACATCCTTCATCGCCCACTGGAAGGTCCTTCAGCACCTCAGCTACCTTGGCCTCTGCTGCCTTGACCTCTGCATCTTCAAGATGGACAACAGAAGCAGGCTCATAAACCACTTATTTTCCACCCAGGCTTTTGATTTTCTCCTTCCAGGCTTCAACATCCCAGGTGTTCTGATCAAAGCCAGGATCCTTGGCCTTGAGAGCCATCTTCACCCTGGCCTGGAAGATAGAAATAGTAGCAGATTTGATGAGCCCGTTCCTATGATCATGAGCCTCCTTTTCCTGGTCCAACATAGCCTTGGCATGCTCATCCTTCACCCTCTTCAACTCGGCTTCAGTCTCTGCCAACTTGCCTTCAAGATATCTGCCCTTAGCATGAGAAATCTTCTGGACATCCTCAAGCTTGGTCTAGGCCTCATGAAGTTCTTGAGCAATAGCATCCAGAGACTTTGACAAATATTCATGGCCCTAACAAGAAAAGAAAAGAAAAGGTAAGTACTCCTAACCTACTTTTCACACTAACATGTCAAAGATATCCTCAGGATAGGAACATTCTTGAAGAGTGAAATGGGAGATCTTGCTCAAGATGTCATCACAGCTCAAACCCTCAAAAGGGTTGATCTCCTGAGCAATAGCAGCAGCAGCACTGCCCTTCCTCTTCTTAGCAGCGACAGCCCTAGACTTGGGAGGATTAGTTGGAGGAGTAGTCATCTTGGAACTCGAAGGAGATGGAGAGGTCACTTTGGTTGCCTTGATGTCCATGCTATTGATATCATCCAGGTCAAAGGAAGCAGGTTTCTTGGCTGAGGCTAAGATAATAATAGGGTTTGTAAATAAAATAATTAACATCCCCAGGATGTAACATAACATGCTTACCAGACATCTTAGAGGCTTGGCTAGTGGTATCACTTTCTTCCAATTCAAAGGTCCTTATTGATTTAGGTAACTTGTAAACAGCTCTACACCAAAGAAAAGCGTCGTTTACAGGGGTGGCAAACTTAGCAAAAGAAACACCTGGAGCAAAAAGTTTCAAGATGTTAATCTTCAAGATGTAACTAAAAACATTTTCATAAGAATACTAAAAATAATTTTACCACTTTTTAACCAGTAAAGAGGAATCTAATTCACATGAGGAATGGAGCTTTGTTTAACAATGAAAAACTTTGTTTTCCAAAATTTCTCTGATTTTACCACATTAAAAAGAAAGGGTGGATCTTTTTCTATAAATTGAAGAACATAACGGTGGGAACCGTGTGTCCTCAATTTATAAATATGAGCCAGGTCCCCCACTTGAAGATGGACGCCATGATCCTCAACGAGTAATGTGTGTAAATGTATATATATAAATAACACAAGTTCTAATTAAAACGACTCACCTAAAAACTACACACGCATGGCAAGTGTACCGGTCGCAAAGCAGTAAACAGATAAGACCGAGTATCGAACCCAAAGACGCGAATGCAACTCTAGATCACAACCACTACCGAATACTAGCCTAAATAAATATATACTTAAATGGGGGGTTAAACTAATAATTATAAACTTAGTTAAACTAAATATAAATAAAATAACCTCAACTGCTTATACGAAACTAGGAACTTAGAGAATTCAGATAGGAAGAAGGCTGGTTACTTAGGTAAAATCCCTAGACACTGGCAATAAATCCTGAATCTGGTAATTAACTTGAGACCCTATTCTTATCTAATAAACCTCCTGTCAAAGATAGCTCACTAGACTCAAGGCGGGACAAGTGTAGAAATGCTAAGATGGATCTGGATCGCCCTAGCGTACCAAAATCCCACAAAAATCAGATTAAAACCTCTCTTGGATTAAAACCCTAAAACTATGAAGCAGACTTAAACTCTACTGAAGAAAACCTAGGAAAACTCTAAACACGGACAAGTAGCGACTCCCGCCCTAGCGCTTGTCAACTACTGAACAATGCCTAGTTAGTTACCTAGCAATCTCGAGTTAGATTTCTCACACTCAAGAATGGACTGCACGTTTTAGTTAATTTATTATATTAGTTTGTTATATTTGTGTCGTACTCCAACTCCAAATACTAGCACGCTAACCTAAGTTGACGAACTAGATTGATTTCAAGACCTAGGGGGTATCTCTACATGCCTAGTTCCACAAAACCAATAAACAAACTTCAAATAAAATTAACACCAACACACATATATCAAATCCAACAATAAAATTAAAATCATGTAATTCTACACATCAAAATTAAATCCCAAAAATCATTAAATACTACAAATTACGTGTCTAGTTCATAAACCTAAGCAACCATAAAATATTTAGTTCATAATTAAAATCAGAAACATAGTCATATAGTCTCGAAAAACAATAATAAACATGTCTCTAAAAATATAAACGAATTAAACAAACCACTGGGTCTTCAAATAATTAATCTTTAGTGCACCCCGGACCTTCTCCGCTTCAAAGTTATTTTATTCGATCAATCCTTCTTGGAATAATTGTGCGATTGTTGGTCGAATAAAATAATAATCTTCGAATGAATCTCAATCCTGCCGTCGTACTTCAATAATAATCTCCTAACACAATTTGTTGCACCGCCTAAAAGACTTGGGCCGATGGGATCAGTTGGGCTGGCCTGCTGTGTTGTTAACTCTTTTTTTTTTACTCTTGTTTCTTCTTTCACGAGACATGTGTCTCACCAAAATCATATGTATTATTATTATTATTATTATTATTATTATTATTATTATTATTATTATTATTATTATTATTATTATTATTATTATTATTATTATTATTATTATTATTATTATTATTATTATTATTATTATTACTATTATTATTACATGCTCTCGTATTAGGTGTTCTTGGCTCAACCAAAGTTTCTCGTCTACGCTCCAATGTCCATGAACACCTACAAAATATAAAATAAATACATAAATACTAAAAATGACACAAAACTAATAAAAATTTAATAAAACGCTAAAATAAATTAAATAGACAAGTACAAGCCTAAAACTAATAATAACACTAATAAAAAGACCAGAAAATGACTACAAAATACATAGGAAATTAGATGTGTTTTACGACAAATCAACGAGCCTGCTTCAAACCATCAGAATCTTCCAATGTTCAGGCATGGCTTGAGAAAAAGCCATCCCAGACATATCAAAGAAATCGTTGATAAACTTGGGAAAAGGATACCTTTACCCCTGAAGGAATGGTAAGTACAGAAAACAGACCTAGGTGTGAGATGCAAAATCTGATCTTGCATGAGGATCATAAGGACGAAACTCGGTAGAACTCGGGAAGATTTAGAGTTCTTTACTGCTCGAATCTCCTTATCATCAAAAGAACAGATCTCCTTTCAGGATGACTCAAGAGGCCTTGGGGAATGAAGTCACTAGAAGTTCCCACACTCCACGAAGCTCTTGTAGATCTTTTCGCCATCTTCGGAATATTAATATTATTTTGCAGGTATAAGAAGAAAGGTGAAAGAAGAAGAAATTACCTTTTCGAAAATCAAGTGTGATTATAATTGAGAGGATAAGCTCTAGGTATATAGGGCAGAAGATGATGCTTGTAACGGTCAACACATAATTACCACCGAGAAAATAGTCGATGTCATCCTGACAAGACATCCCATCAGTCATCCGAGAAAGATATTTAGATTAAAAAAATATTTTTACCTTGAAAGATATTAACGGTAACATATTTTTTTGGGACAATTGTTGTGGGTGAAAATCCTCAGGATGATTTTACCTTACATCCCTAATGTACCATCCTCAGGATGCTGAAAGGCTCTGCTGACTTCAGGAGGTAACAGTAATTCAGCATGTGCACATCCTGAGAATGAACTAAAGAGTTAGCTTCCCTATATATGATTGCAGGTACAACTAAGTCATAATATAGAATTATACACGCAGCAACGTCTATATTACGATCCTCAAGTGAAGAAGTCAAAGACAGAAGTGTAACTCTTGGTCTATGATTGAAGATGGAGTCAAAGTTGTAACCGATATACATTTAATATTGGCGATAAACAAGGAAACAGTTGGATCATTGACTAGCTGAGGAGAAACCGCTATCCAACGACTACTTTCTTTTGAAGACCTCCAACGTTCACCTGAAACAGCCGTTAAACAACATTGAAGACCTTAACTACTTAGCGGATCATACGGGATTCTTCAGTTATTCTCATGTACTATATTAATGAGAATATTGGACGAGTATAGGACACTTACTGTTAGGATCTGAGTTTGTTTGTTTTGATTGTTTAGACAAAATATGAAATAAGTGAAGTGAGATATAAATGGAAAGGGCAGCGGAAAGATAAACTATAAATCAAAACAGGAGAATAATTGTTTTTAATCGAATGCTTTCATTAAGTTGAAAGATTACAATTGTACAATAAACTCCCCCTCAGCCTGATCACTCAGAGAATGTTTGTCTTAAGAGAATAACGAGTGATGAATAGAACAGTACATTCATTGTTCTATTTATAGACTAAACTAAACCTCTGATGATCACTGCTGCCGTCACCTAAGACAGCGACCTCTAACTGACTAACAACATTCAACATCTGCTAACTATAACTACTGTTACATTGAAAACTCTGTTAATACAAAACACTGTAAAGGAAAGCTCTGATGGTCTCTATCATCTGTTGAACCAAAGTGCTGTTGGTTCAACAGACCTTTGTTCTTCAGTACTTGATCAGCAGTTGTTTCTTCATCAGACCTTTGTCTATCAGTCGTTTGTTCAGCAGACCTTTCAGCAGCAGCAGTTGTCTTTATCAGTTGTTTGGTGTAGCAGTTGTTAGGGTCAACAGTCTTTTGGGGAAAGCTTCTTGTATCAACTGTTTTATTCAAAGGATCAAAAGATAGAATATTTTGGCTTTCTAATCATCTGTTCTTCTCCAGGTCAGCAGACCCAACAATCTCCCCCTAGAACAGATGATGCCAAAACTTAGCTTTATTCTTGATCTTTATTCCTCATCAGACTTTCTCTTATTTGGCCCTTGAGTTGTAATTCAAAGCTCAAAGAGAAGAGGTCTTCAGCATCTCTTTCCAGCTCTAGATTCAGCAGTGTTTGAAGATCTTCAGCACACAGGCCATGTGCATCATCCATACTGAGCTTCTGAATCTTTCCATCTGATCTGAGCAAGGTCAATTCATGGGTGTCTTTATTTGACTTCCATTTTAGAATTTTAGAATCAGAGGAATGGCTGTGATGCTTCTTTATTTTTGATGAGTTTGGAAATGGAGGTCTTCCTATGAGTTCTCTGAGTCTCTCTGTGGTTGGATCAGAGAAATAACGAATTTGGTTTATTAGACCCTCTTTTACAAATGTATCAGCAAACTGTTTCTGTTCTTCTTCTGTCATCTCTTTCTGCTTTTTGAACTGTCTTCTTGCAGCAATAGATAGATCAGAAGTGTCCAGTAGGCTGTCAAGAGTAAAGGCCTGTAGAGGTCTCTTGAGCTCATCATCATAGATAGGTTTACTTGGTAAAGTAGGGTCTGTCTTTCTGTTCTCTTCCAGCTTCTTGTAAGTTTCAATCAATCTGATTTCAGACCATCTTGCCACAGACCTCATTTCTCCATACTGAGCAGCTACTATCTCTTGTCTCATCCTTTTAAACTTGAGAGCTCTAGCTGGATCTCTCCCTTTGCTGAAATCAGGGGCAGAGACCTTTGATGGAGGATTCTTGGCCATGTCTTCAATCCTGATCAATTCTTCTCTAAGTGCATGGGTGGTCCAGCCTGCAAAATGTTTCTTGTTTGCTTTGTAAGGCATGGTGGCCAAGATCTGTTCTAGAAGAGAATCCCTAACCTCTTTTTCCATATCTTTGCTGAGAGGCATGGAGGACATGGAGTTGCTCAGGGTCTTAGCAAAATCTTCAATCCTTCTTAATTTGCTAAGCTCTGCTGAATGAATGCCCTGAGCACTCCTGTCATCCTTCCCTTTGCACTTCTCTTTTATGATGGCATCTGCCTGTTCACTCTTGTACTTCAGATAGGTATCAATGTTGAGAGGAACAGGAAAATCTTTAAGAGAAGGGAAAGATCTCTCTGATGGCTGATCAGTATTATAGAAGGATTGAAGTTCCCCCTTGAGTAAATCAAGTTCAAGAGGATACTTCTCAGCCAATGGTGTGATGGTTGGTGGTGGTCTATGGGATCTGAACTGTGAGGTGTGAGGTGAGTATGATGAGAGTGGAATGGCTTGAACAGGTGTAGATTGTGTGAATGGGGTGTTAGGTGGTGTGGTGTGAATGTTTTCATCTTGTACAACAAAGGTAGATTTCCTTTTTCTGCTGTACAAGATCTTTGGTGAAGGTGTAGCAGTGGTTGGATTAACCTCTGTTGGCTCTTTTGTAGAACCAGCAGTTGTTTGAGGTTTAGGTTGTGTGGTGATTGGTTTGGTTGTTGATTGTGTAGTGGTTGGTTTAGTTGTTGGTTTGGTAGTTGATTGTGTAGTGATTGGTTTAGCGGGAACAGATGTTTTGGTGGCAGTGGTTTTGGTTTCAGTGGTTTTGGTTTCAGTGGTTTTGGTGGCAGTGGTTGTGGTAACAGGGGTTTCAGCATCAGTGGTTTCAGAAGATAGTTTAGATGGTGGTTTCCTTGTATGTTTTGCTGAGATTTTCTTTCTTTTTGAGGAACTCACATCTTCTACTTCTTGCTGTTGTTCCTTCTTTAGCTGAATTAACCTCTCTGCTTTAACTTCCAGAGTGTCAGCCCTTTTAAGCTTGTCTTCGGCAGCCTTATCAGCCTTTTCATTGGCAGAGGTATCAACATCCTTTGCTTTGCTGGTTTTGGCTGGTTCAGTAGCAGCAGAGGTTTGAGCACTTGGTTGTTGTTGTTATTTTTGTGGTGCTGATTTGGTAGACTTTGGTTTGTCAGCAGTTGGCTTACCCTTTTGAGAGGGTGGAGCACCAAATGGATTCAGTTTTGGCAGCCTATCTCTGCCACTCTCCCCCTTTTTGGCATCATCAGCTGTGAATTCATCATCATCTTCATCTCTGAGGATTGTGGTAGGGGCAGAGCCAGTAGTCTTCAGCAAATGGTCTTTGATCACCTTGATATCAGCCTTGGTGTCATTAAACCTGACATCCACCATATTTCTGATCAAGGTCATGTAAGTCTCTTGTGTCTGATCTGCTAATTTTCTGTGAGCTATGATGATGGGGGAAACAGATTTCCATAGCTCATTAGCAATATCAGAGGTGGATGGTTGACTCTTGGTAAAGTTTGCCAAGGTTTCCAATATTGACTTGACATCTGTTTTGATGTCAGCAATAGAGGTTTCAATGGTTTGAACTCTATCCGTCAATTCTTGTAGTTTTAATCCATCACCTAAGTTAATAGGATCATCTGAATTCCCACCAGTGGTAGTTTTATCTGGTTCAGTCCTAGGAGGTGAGTCCATGGAATGAGAACCAGATGCCCCTTAGTCTTGGTTCTGGGGACTTCCAACTGATTTTGGGGACACAATTGTGGCCTCATCAGTTGTTGCCTTCAAGGAAGTCTTAGCTATGTAACCACTGTCCTGTTGTGAGACAATGGTCTCTACATCAGTAGTGGCTGCTTCATTTGAAAACTCACCAAGACTTACATTTAACTCTAGGAGTGTAACCTCCTCTTCTGTTTGTGGGTTGGCAGATTGATTTATCTCAGGCCCAGTCACTTGTGGAGGTATACTCTCTGTGACAGGTGAAGGAGAGGAACTGGGATTATCCTGAGTTTTATCAATTGCCTCAAACAGAGGTTGCATTGTTTGTGGGACATGTTGTGGTGAAGTTGGAGGAGTAAGAAGAGAGTTAGCCCTGGGAGATGGACTTGTAAACATATGATCAAGTGATTCATATGCTTCAGTATGTGGTTCCCTTTGGCTTACAACAAGATCCTTTTGTGAGGATTCTTGAGGAGTTTGTTTGGGTTGAGATATTTCCAACTGTTGTGAGGAAGTAATAACAGTGGTTTCAGGTTGCTTTGGTGATGCAACAGGGTTAGCTTCTAGTATCTCATCTTCCAGAAGTCCCTTTTTGGGTGTGGAGGTGGTTTTTGAAGATGGACGTTTTCTTTGGTGGCTGGTGTGGGTTTCACAGCACTGGATGAAGTGCCATGATCACCAGGAGCAGTGGGCTCAACAACAGAGGTTTGAACAACAGCTGTTGTCTTTGACCTCTTTGTTTGTGTTTTTGAAACTTTGGACACTTTTGACACTTTTTCTTGGGTTGAAGAACCCAACATTCTTGTGAAAGTTTCATCAGTTAAACTTTTCATTTTAAAAGACTCACCCTTTTGAAAATCATTTTCTGGTAAAACCTTTTGAAGGATTACACTTAAAATTCTTGGGTAGAGTAGAAAAGCATTGTTTGAGCCAGATTTTATGGCTTTCACATTAGAAACTAAGTCCAAAAACAATCCCTGGGAAAGATTGAAGTCAGAGTCTGACAACATAGCATACCCCAAGTATTGAATCCTTAATGGGATTTCATTAAAGGATGTGGTCTTAGACGAGGCACAGAGAAGGAGAGTATGGAAGAAAAATTTCATGACTGGAGGAAAAAACTTTTTAAATAATGTTGATCCAGTCATCTGAGCATCATACCCTCTTTCCTGAAACTCTGTGTGAAGCTCTGTTTTAGGAAAAGATTCCTTACCTGACAAGTCGTTGAGGGAGAAGGTTGTGGATATGAGTTCAGGTGTAATGGCGATGCTGGTGGCTCCAATTTTGGAAATAATGGATGTAGGCTTTTTGTCTTGAAACAAGACTTCAGCGTTAGCCCAAAATTCTTGGAGTGTTTCGAGATGGATAGGAGCATCAGCAGTTAGGATGTTTTTGTATTTTGAGTTATTAATGATGTCAATGGTGGAATGGAATGGTATGTTATCTTCTGTTTTAACCAGATATGGTAGGAAATTGTGGGTGGCTTTTGTTTGAAGATCCATTGTAATGGATTTCGAGTGTGAAAGGACTGAACTTTGATTGGGGGTTTGAGGAAGACAAAGGCGGTTTTAGTATTTTGAATACAATGAGACAGTAAAACTGCTGTTGGGGGAAAAACAGGGTTTTATAGCCTCTGGTGAAACCGCTGATGTGGCAAAACTCTGCTTTTGAGAGCAGACGTGGCAAACATCTGATGGTTTAAACATCTGGTGGCATACAGCTGTTTTGGAAAAAGTCTGTTGCCAACCTCTGTTGTTTAACCAAAAGACTGATGGAGTAACAGTTGTTTTATCTGATCAGATGTTTGAAATAGATTTTTCAACCAACAGTGGATTGAATGAAACAGTGGTTGTTTTATCTGATCAGTGGTTTAAAACAGATTTTTCAACCAAAAGAGCTATTTTTAAGGAAAAATTGATTTTCTGAAAACATTTTAATGTTTTTATTGAAAACATTTTTGTTGTTTTTAATCCATGTTTAACATTCCAATTCGAGAGATCAGATTTGTGAAGGTAGATGTGTCTAAAGCTTTTGTCAACACATCTGCCAACTGATCCTCTGTTGGAACATGGTGCAGAGTAATCAAACCTTTTTCATAGCTATCTCTGACAAAATGATGTCTGATGTCTATGTGCTTTGTGGTTGAATGAGAGACTGGATTCTTGATGATATTTTCAGCAGCTTGACTATCCAACATGAGTGGAGTCCTCAGTGCAGTTATCCCAAAATCCAGTAGTTGATTTTGAAGCCACATGAGTTGGGCTGTACAGCTTGCAGCAGCAATATATTCAGCCTCAGCTGTTGAAGTTGAAACAGCTGCTTGCTTTTTGCTTTGCCATGAAACTAAGGCATTCCCTAGAAACTGGCACCCTCCAGATAGGGGCGGCAATTATTGACACGACCCGAAAACCGACTCGAACCCGACACGAAAAAAAAAACAGATTTGGGTCAAGTAACACGACCCGTTTAAAAAAGCCGGTCGGGTTCGGGTCGACCCGTATTAAAAATGTGTCAAGTTAGGGTTGACGCATATATAAAATGGGTTGACCCGTTAACCTGTTTAAGTATTTAGAAAAAAAATCTATTATATTTTTGTTTTTCTTTTTTCATTTTTATTTACATGGTTAGTTATAATTGTGTTATTTTTGGCACACTATATTATTTATTTGTCACACTTATATACTCACCATTAAACATTTTATTGATAACCCGCTTACAACCCAACAACCCACTTATAACTCATGAACATGTATGACTCATTTAAAAATATGGGTTTAACAGGTCATCTTCGGGTTGACCCGGATTTTATGTGGGTCGGGTTAGGTTTGAAATATTTGACACGAATAATAATATGGGTCGGGTTCGGGTTGCACATTTCAACCCATCAACCCGCCAACCCGTAAACCCGCCAACCCATCAACCCGACACGATTGACACCCCTACCTCCAGATAACTTCCTTGTGGTGTGGCAGCCAGCAAAATCACTGTCTGAATAACCTGAAAGCTCAATGTTTCCATTAGCAGGATACCAGATACCAAGTGTGGGAGCACCTTTTAGGTATCTGAATATCCTTTTCACAGCAATAAGGTTTGACTTTCTAGGTGAAGCCTGGGATCTTGCACAAACACAGGTTGCAAACATAATGTCTGGCCTGGATGCTGTTAAGTACAATAAAGACCCAATCATGCATCTGTAGTGTGTCTGATCAACCAGTTCATCTTTGTCATCATCAGTGAGTGGCTTGACTGTGCTCATGGGTGTACTACATGGTTTACAATCATTCATCTCAAATTTGGTTAACAAGTTTTTCACATATTTATTTTGTTGAATGAGTGTGCCATTTTGCAGTTGCTTCACTTGGAGACCAAGGAAGCACTGAAGTTCACCCATAGCACTCATTTCAATCTCTGCTGTCATGAGTTCCCTAAACTCCTCACACATTTTGTTACATGTGGATCCAAAAATGATATCATCCACATATATTTGAACAATCATTAAGTCTTTCCCTTTCCATTTTAAAAATAAGGTTTTATCAATTTTACCTCTTGTGAAACCAATGGATAAGAGAAAAGTGGAGAGAGTTTCATACCAGGCTCTTGGTGCTTGTTTCAGTCCATACAAGGCTTTATTAAGCTTGTAGACATACTCAGGATGGAATGTGTCTTTAAAACCAGGTGGTTGACATACATAGACCTCCTCCTGAATTTTTCCATATAGGAAGGCACATTTGATGTCCATCTGATACACCTTGATGTTGTGGTTGACAGCAAAGGCTAGGAACAGTCTGATAGCTTCTAACCTTGCTACAGGGGCAAATGTTTCATCATAGTCTATCCCTTCTTCTTGTCTAAAGCCTTGAACCACTAGCCTGACCTTATTCTTGACAACTATACCCCTTTCATCAGTTTTGTTTTTGAAGACCCACTTTGTGCCAATTGGACAAACATCCTTAGGCAGTGGTACAAGTTCCCATACTTGTTATCTTTTGAACTGAAGGAGTTCTTCTTGCATGGCTTCCACCCAACTGTTGTCTTTCAGTGCCTCTTGGTATTTGACTGGTTGTGTAAGGGAAAGAAAGCCTGCAAAAAGACAGATATTTGAGGATTGGCTCCTTGTGAGCACACCTTCTCTGATGTTGCCAATGATTTGATCTGGTGGATGAGCTCTTAGGTAGATTAGATCTCCCTGATATGGTATGATGGCATTTTGAGGTGAAGGACAGAGGTTTGGTGACTCTGTTGACATAACATCTGTTTGCACTTTTGTAGTGTCAACAGATGTTTGGAATGGAGGTGGAGGAATGGGTCCAAGTGGTGTAAAATTGTACTGACTTTTGTCAACAGATGTTTGACTGTTGTCAACAGATGATTGACTTTTGTCAACAGATGATTGAGCAGTGGATAAAAGGGGTGAATCAGTGGTTTGGGGATAGGACTGGCCAACAGTGGCTGACTCAGCTGTGACATAGTTTTGACAATTGTTTTGAACTACTGCTTCCTCTGATACAGGATAGACTTTATAGTGATCTGGAATCACAACATCCATTCTGTAGTCTTGTTGTGGAGATTGTGGAATACCTGCAGTGTTAGTTTTGACAGTAATATCTTCAAATTTGAATTTATCCAAATCAAATAACTCAGCAGGGTTTGCTGGGAATTTTAAAGATGAAAGTTCATTGAACTTTACATTCAGAGTTTCTTCTATTGTCTTGGTCCTTGTGTTAAAACACTTTATAGGCCTTGGCAGTAGAAGAATACCCCAGAAAATATCCACAATCTACTTTGGCTGCAAATTTTGAAATGGAATCTTTAAGATTTAAAATGAAACATGGGCAGCCAAAGACTTTGAAAAATGAGATCAGTGGTTTGATTTTGAACAAAATTTCATAAGCAGTCTTTTGATGTCTTGGGTTGATTAAAACTCTGTTTTGAACATAGCAAGCAGTGTTTACAGCTTCTGCCCAAAAGGACATTGGCAAACCAGAATCTGCTAGCATTGTTCTTGCAGCTTCAATGAGAGTTCTGTTCTTTCTCTCAACCACCCCATTTTGCTCTGGTGTTCTTGGGATACTGTACTGCCTTACAATCCCTTTTGACACACAGAAATCATCCAACTCCTTATTTTTAAACTCTGTTCCATTGTCACTTCTAAAGACTTTTACTGGCAAGTCATATTGCTTTTCAACTTTGGTGACAAAGTCCTTCAAAATACCTGCAGTCTCATCCTTAGAATGTAAAAAGTAAGTCCATGTAAACCTAGAAAAATCATCAACTATGACAAGACAAAATCTCTTTCTTCTTAGACTCATGATTTTAACTGGGCCAAACAAGTCCATGTGCAACAATTGTAAACACTGACTAGTTTTGGACTCATCAATTGTTTTGTAAGAGCTTTTATGTTGTTTTCCTTTTAAGCAGGAAACACAATGCACATCACATTTGAATTCTTTTGATGGCAAACCTCTGACAAGGTTTTGTTTGGAGAGAGAGTTGATAGTTTGAAGGTTGGTGTGACCAAGTCTCCTATGCCACAATTCTGTCTCTTTGGTAGAGGCAGCAGAGAACAGACAGACATTTGCCATAGGCTTATCCTTCAACATATCAACTACATACACATTGCCACTTCTATGAGCAACAAGTTGTGCTTTACTCTCAGCAATGATGGTGTTAATCTTTTCAACCGCTTCTGGTCCAACAATCTTACATGTTTTCTTAGTGAAGAATGACCCATATCCTTTGTCACTCATTTGTGATACACTAAGTAGATTAAATTTTAGATTGTCTATCAGATTAACATTTTCAAACTTAAGCCTCCCTGCTTGGACAGTTCCAGAACCCAACACTTTACCTTTAGAATCATTACCAAAGGATATATCACCCCTCCATGTGCAAGAAAGTCCAGAAGAAGGGCTCTACATCCTGTCATGTGCCTAAAGCCTCCACTGTCTACATACCATAAACTATCTAAGCAAGCGGAAGCTCCCTGCACATCAGTGAGGAGTTTAGTTTTGGTGAGTGTCCAAAGCCAAATTGGCTTTGGATGGGTTCTTAGATGTCTCAGCCTTAAGATGAGGAGAATGATCAGTGGTTTGAACTAGCTTTTGGACTAGGTTCAACAGCTGTAGTTGACCATTTGCCAGTGCTTGTATGTCAACACTTGGTCCAACAGATGTTTGATCACTTCCTGTCAGATGCTGAAAACCATGAGGATGTCTGTTCACTTTTGGTTTTGAAGGCCTTTTGGGCTCTTCATAAACATGTGGCAGACGATGACAAGTTGGTTGTCCATATCCTCTTGGTAGTCTGGTAGCTGGTGGAACATCTGTTATCTGAACATCTCTGGGAGCAGAGTTTTTGTTCAGACCTTTAGTAACAGCTGTTTGGACTGGTTCAAAAGTCTGTTTGGGTTTTCCTTTTGGAGTACTCACCACTTGACTTTCAATAGTTTTAGCCTTGTACTCTTTTATCTTTTCATCAAAATTTTTGGGATACAGGCACTATTTTGTTTTGTGATTCTTTTTCTTACAGATTGAACATTCATTGGTTTTAGAATCATTTAAACTTGTTGCTTTGTTGATGTCATATGCTTTTAGAAGAAAACAGTTTTTGGTGACATGATTCTTCTTTTCACAAAAATCACAAAACAAGTTATCTTTGGCTTTCCCTTTTCCTTTCTTCTTTTCAACAGATGTTTGATCATATGTTGGAAGATCTCTCAAAGGGATAACTTTGGCATGTGGTGCCTTTTTACCATCAGGGGTTGAAAATTTTCAAGGACATCACACTCATCTGACCATGATGGTTTGAATTGATATTTTTCAATTTCATCAAATGAGGGTGTACCTTCCAACTTTTCAAGAATGATTTTCTTGCCATTGGGTTCAGTAACCTTGATTTCCTGACCTTTTGAATTGGTTGGGATGATTTCAACCAACTGTGGTTCCTTTTTGTCAGTGGTTTGTGAACTCTGAGCAGTGGTTTCTTGAAAACCAAAGCCAAATTTCACATGACTTTTAGATTGTTGGTTGACAATCATCTCAAAACCTTTTGATGATTCCACCCATTTCTGACATTCAACTTGGGTGGACTCAAGCTCCTTTTTACAACTATGATATTTGGTTATCATAGTCTGAAGCTTGTCTTTGGTTATGCTTGCTTCATGTTTTAAACTGCTGATTTCAGATTCCTTTTCAGTTATTTTTTATTTTAACTCTTAAGTGAGTTTTTCAAACTGAATTTCATCTTCCAAAATTTTCTTTCTAAAGTTTTCATTCACCTCTTTTATCTTAGCAAATGCCACAATACATTTGTCTGAGCATAAGTCATTTAAGATTTGAGGAGATACCTTAGCAGCAGCCATCAAGGCACAGTTACACTAGCAATCACAATCATCACTACCCCAGGGGTCTGAGAGATTCACAACCTCTACTTCAGATTCTTCAGCTGAAACAACTTCATCAACAACACCATTAGTCACATTTTCAGACATAGATACCACTCCCTCAGAATCAGTCTCTTCAACAATTGTTTCTAGTGCCATAAAGCAAAAATTATTTTCAGAATTGGCAACTAAAGCAATGTTATCATCTGTTATCTCATCTGGTAGACTACTCCAATCAACAAAGCCTTGAGTGAAGAAACTCTGTTGACCTTGCTGACTGGTCTCTGCAGGAGCAGAGGGTGGAGCAGCAGTCATTGGCACTTGTGCCTGAGTAACAGGTGTTTGGACATAGTGATACTGAGGAACAGTGGTTTGAACATAGTGCACAGGAACAGTGGTTTGGGTCTGTGCAAAGTGAGCAGTGTTTTGCACATTTGGTACAGGGATGTTTTGATAAGTGTTGGTCTGAGGCCTTTGGTTTGGATAGGTGATCATAGGGGTACCATTTTGACTCCTACATTCCCTAGCAAAGTGACCCATTCTATGACACTTGTAACACTTGATCTTTGATTTATCCAACCCCACCTTTGACCCACCATGTAAACCTGGGTACCTCCTGCCAGTTTTCTTATAGAAGTTATTGGTTCTAATACTGAGCAGGGCAACCTGATGCAAGATGTCCATTTCTTCTAAGTCCAAAGGGTCAATATATTGAAGGTCATTGTACACAAAAGATGAATTATCAGAAGCCTGGATATCACCACTTGCTGCAAAAGCATAGTTGGGTGATGAGTAAGAATCATTGTTAAAACCAGTGGTTATATCAATGTAATGATCATAACCCTGATCCTTACTACTTCCAGAACCCTCCTCATGGCCCAAAAGTGCTGTATTCCCAAATACATAGTCATCAGACACTTTTCCAGAGTCCTGGAGCTTCTTTTTCTGGTTAAGCTCTCTCTCATAAGTCAAGAGCTTACCACGAAGCTGGGTCAGAGTCAGGTCTTTAAATCCGATAGAGTTTCTCATGACTATAGCTATAGTGTCCCATTTGTCCTGAAGTGATCTAAGAAACCTATGATTCAAGGTTGAATTAGGAAAAGTTAGACCAACCAGTTTTAGTTCACTAATCAGACAATTAAACCTTTCAAACTGTTGTGTTAACGACTCTCCCTTTATGTGACTAAACGTTTCATATTGTTGGTTAAGTATTTCACGGTTGTTTTCAATCACATCTTCAGTTCCCCCAAACTGCTCTTTAAGAGCATCCCACAATTCTTTAGCACTATTGCAGTGCAAGAGTCCGGCATAGATATCATTCGGTAGTGCCATGGCTACTATGCTAAAAGCCTTGGCATCTAACTCGATTTTTTGAAAATCTTGCTCTGAGTAGTTCTCAACACTCTTTGGTACTTGGATCTTTGGATCCTCGGCACTCGGTACCATTGGAACATGTGGTCCAAATACTACCGATTTCCAGCACCCTGTGTTCTGTTGTGCTAACACATGAGCCACCTGACGCTGCCAGATGTTGTACTCTGACCTGACAAGCATCGGAGGCTTGTTGCTAGTGCCAGTGTTGTGTGGATCTTGATTAAGTGAAGTCATTCTCTGATTTTTTCGAAAACAAAATCTGTTTACTAACGGTTGAAACAAAAATAAACTATTACTCTGTTTTCAATCCGACAAACAAACGATATCAATAATTGTGAGCTGATCTGTTTATATTAAATTGATTTGTTAGATCGAATTTAATTGACCAAGCTCTGATACCAATTGTTAGGATCTGAGTTTGTTTGTTTTGATTGTTTAGACGAAATATGAAATAAGTGAAGTGAGATATAAATGGAAAGTGCAACGGAAAGATAAACTATAAATCAAAACAGGAGAATAATTGTTTTTAATCGAATGCTTTCATTAAGTTGAAAGATTACAATTGTACAATAAACTCCCCCTCAGCCTGATCACTCAGAGAATGTTTGTCTTAAGAGAATGACGAGTGATGAATAGAACAGTACATTCACTGTTCTATTATAGACTAAACTAAACCTCTGATGATCACTGTTGACGTCACCTAAGACAGCGACCTCTAACTGACTAACAACATTCAACATCTGCTAACTATAACTAATGTTACATTGAAAACTCTGTTAATACAAAACACTGTAAAGGAAAGCTCTGATGGTCTCTATCATCTGTTGAACCAAAGTGCTGTTGGTTCAACAGACCTTTGTTCTTCAGTACTTGATCAGCAGTTGTTTCTTCATCAGACCTTTGTCTATCAGTCGTTTGTTCAGCAGACCTTTCAGCAGCAGTAGTTGTCTTTATCAGTTGTTTGGTGTAGCAGTTGTTAGGGTCAACAGTCTTTTAGGGAAAGCTTCATGTATCAACTGTTTTATTCAAAGGATCAAAAGATAGAATATTTTGGCTTTCTAATCATCTGTTCTTCTCCAGGTCAGCAGACCCAACACTTACTTACACATTGCTTACACTATAGCTGCACACATACCCTCAGAAACACTCACACAGTCATTGTAATCTTTGTACACTCGTCCACCTACTTATCCAAAGTTGTACTTTTTTACCAAATAAATATTAACAAACAAGGCAGGGGCCTAGTCTCCTCCCAAGGTTTTATGCCGGTGATCTACAATTAATCAAGGGCTTTCCTCGTATAGTGAGTGTTATTCTTTGTGTTTTACTCCTTAATTCGTTCGTTATAAACATGTCCATCCCGAGGATATAACTGTCCATCCCGAAGCTAACCTAAGCCATCCTGAGCATAGTTGTCATATATTTGCCTCTTTTAACATCTTGACTAAGCATTTTCAGAATATAACTGGTTTTAACAATAAATTTACATTCTTAGCACTCTACCTCATAATTTCTAATTTAGAATACAAAATTATTTCTACTAGGTAATTTTGGACCAAAACAGTATATATATATATATATATATATATATATATATATATATATAAGCTATGTATCCTTAAGAAACTTGGTTGAGTTGGAGAAACCATTGAAACCCATCCAATGGGTATCATGCTGCCACGTCTACTTTTCTTTCATTCAATACAAGGGCAAGATGGTCCAAAGACCCATCTCGTTTGCTGAGCATAGAAAGTTACCTGACACAAAGTTATTTGACAATTCTCTCATATCAATGCATCCTTCTCTCTCCCTCATATCTCTCATCTTTCTCTCTCCCTCATATCTCTGAACCAAATTCTACATTTACCTCATAGTCTCATACCCAAATATTTTTTTAGATCTACATGTTTGGCTAATTCATTACTCTCTAGGTTAGGTACAGATTTCACACATTGAAAGCTCCTGATGGTTATTCTTCTACTCGTTTGCACTTTCAATTTCAATCGAATAATTTTCAAATAAAACCATGTCTTCTCGTCTTCGTCTGAATCGGATCCACAATTTTTAGAGTTTCCACACCGTGTTATCCTTCTACTCCTGATGGTAGTCCGATTGTGTTTCAGATTCAAGGGAATATTTTGACAACCGGTTTTTAGTTGCAAGTTTAGTGCTGACCGGAACTCGAGATCGCGGTAAGTATTTTATTATCTATGCATTGATTAGTTGTACGTAAGGCTGGTATGAGTTGTACGTAGCTTTTGAGTTGTACGGTTGTGTGAACAATCAAGATCCGGTGGGGGTGAGTTCTTGTTGTGGTTTGGTTTTTGTTGGATTTTTTCAAGCGATAATTTCCGGTTGTTGTCTGGTGGGGGTTTTTTAATTTTTTTTTTAGTTTTTTCTTGTTGTGGGTTGATCCTTCGTTATAATAATTATCTTGTATCAACTTCTATTTTTGGTTGTGATTTATTCGGCCTTCTAATTCTAATGTTTCTAAGAAAATAGATGGAATTGGGACACCAAACTAGATATTCATGAGACTAACAGTGTGGATTGGGTGCATTCAAGACAATCATTTTGAATTCATATTTATAAAAACATAGCAGATAAGTACTCAAATTTCGTATGTCAAGTTTGAGTTTCTTCGTTCTAATTTAAATTTGCACAGGGAGCTCAACCGAAAGCATTGGATGTACTCAACACACTAGATGTTAATATATAAATATTTTGTTTTATCTATTATCTATGCTAGTTTGCTTTTTCAGTGAATATTAAGTCTTGTTTATCCTTAGTTTCATCTATACACTGGTTTATTATTCATGAGTAGGATTGAACAAAGTCACATACAAGTCAAGTTTTTATCATAACTGCCACAGTCCACCACCAACCATTTTGTGGTTATGTCCTTATACAACCATCTAATCATTAAAAATGTTTTATAAATATATAAACATTGACCATTATTTTTTTATTTTTGTTAGACGTGCAAACAAGCCGAGCCTAAGCCTAAAAACAAGCTCATTTGGCAAACGAGCTCGAGCCCCACCCCAAGCTTCGGTTATCGAGCTCGAGCCGGCCCATCTCAATAGCTTACTATTACTGCCTTGGGCTGGCGCACTAAGTTAGGTTTATTGTGTATGTAAATCAATATGCTTTGAGTCTTTAATCTTATGAAAGTTGTGCTTATTGTACTTCTGTATGCTTGGTTTCAGGTTAGTGAGGAAGAAAAGTAGGGGTACTCTGTTGACTAGAAGAAAGTTTTAATCTTTTTCTTTGGAACACAACAAATGTTAGTTTACCTTTTGGCTGTTTTGGTCATTTTAGGTATATATTGTTGATGCCGATCTCTGACTACTGTTATAGTGGCTTTAGGTAAGATAGATGTTAGAGTTCTAGACTAATTTAGATGTAGTCACTCATTCAAGAAAGCATATGGTCTTTGCCAAACCAAAATTGGTTATAATCTGTGCTAGAAATGGAAAAGAAACTGATTTTGAATGTCATAGTACATTAGTAAGAAAATTATCACAGGCATTAAGCCATCGTTCATCATTACTGGAATTTTATAAACTTCTTCTTAGACCTGGACTTTTAGCGAATAGGTTTCAAGTGTTCTTTCAGTTTACTGTTTTCTTTATTAAGGACATTATTACTGATTTACTGGCTTGCGAAAACATTTATGCAACCTCATTAGTTTCTAGCAACCTCATCAATTTTGCCCATTATTTACTTTAATTGAACTTGTTAAAAAAACATGTTTACTTATCTTACTATTAGCAGTTATAGAAAAAAAATTTAGCGAAAGTGCAATTTTAGACTAACTCAAATCAGGTCCAGTCCACTTTTTGCATATTCAAGTTGTTGTTGCTGCTCTATGTAACACAATGAGTCTTCCATGGCCTTGGGAATAGAAGAAGAAGGCATTCTAGATTGGCTAGCCCTTCAACCTTATTCCAGCATAAAAGAAAGGACTTAAGTGCTATTTAAGCCTAGTCCACCATGTTGTTCCACCATGTATTCTTCTGAGTTAACATCTGTTTTTGTTATACGATCAAATGTTGGTTAAAATCTGTTTACTGTTCTCCAGACTAGACAACCTTAAATGTTTTAACTCACATACATATTTTTAGATACATGTTCATCCTAGGCGCATTGCGCCGCTTCGAGCACACCTAGTTAATTTGATATAGGAACAAGTAGTGTGGACAGAGGTCATGATTAGTCTTTATATGTTCTTGTTGTCATAGTTAATTTAAGGTGTCCGTTTGAAACATATATCAATTATAAGTTATACTATCTCGATTTATTAGACGCCCCCATTTTAGATTTCGCTTTAGGTCCCCAAAAAGATTGAACCGGCCCTGAACATGTTTTAAATTTTCAATATATATGTGTATAACTCAAAAGAATTGCTTACATGGCTCCTTTGTTAGGAAACTATGTATATTTTCTATGTTTATTTATATATTCTAGCTTAATGCATGCATCTATTCTTCTAGTTTCATATATTTTGCGTTACTAATACTTGATTATATGATTGATAATGGCAGAGATGACAGCATGGGAGAACTACAGATAACAAGATTAATAGATTGCTTAGAGCTAATTTATTATAGTAAAGTCCTAGAATTAATGTTTTTTACTATTCTTGTAAACATTTGGAACATGCTTCGTATTGAACTTATAATATTCTAATTTTTACATTATGTTGAGTGTCACTACATGGCAATTTTTTTGTAGTGTGTAACCTATTTTATTTATCATGTTTTTGTAACATGTTTGTGTTGGTTACAATGTTTAAAGCTATAACATACTAGTAAAATCTATCCCTTTTTTTTTAAATAAATTTCAGTACTTTATTCACTAGTTTACTTATTAAAAAGCATGTTAATGTCCCAACCAGGTCCCAAACGCAACTTTATTATTTTAATATGAGCTGTTAATACTAATGATTTTTTGAAGTTTATTTTTATTTACGCTAGTAAGTGTATATAAGGCGATAGTTGCTATACTTAAAATTGGCTTGTTAAAATAAATAATTAAATATATAGAAAATGAGCTTGAGTGAAGCTTATATATGGCCATGACGTGCCTCGGCCTCACCGTCTTTTCGCTCACTAGTGTAAAGTTCCTCATTTTCTTTTGTAAATCTAAACCATAAGTGTCGGTTACATTCATTGTTACAAATGGAACATGTGTCGGTTACATTCTTAACTGTTTATAAAGTTACATAAGCACCATTAACTCGTTAACCCTTTTAATCAGTTCATAATATATCTACATATGTAACAATCGCTATTTGGTTATCTAACATCATTAGTTACATGCGTAACATCTATCAGATTTTCCGGGTACATCTGTCAGTTTTGCTACGTACATATGTAACTATAATAGTAATTCCATATTTGTAATAGACGTAAATAGATTTACTATGGCTGTTAAAAAAAACCCCTTTATTTTCTAATTCTTTTCCAGAATACCACATCTGTTGGTTTCACTTCGGTATTCAAATATTTGTAATAGACGTAAATAGATTTATTATGGAGAAAAAATCAATTTATTTTAAAATAGTTATAGATGTAGCATTCATTGTTATAAATATACATGTGCCGGTTACATTCCGAACAATTTAAGGAGTTACAATGTAATGTTGTAAATTACACCGACTATGTAACGTTTGTAAATTACACGGACTATGTAACTTTGTAAACAAGTGAACATCGACCTATATGTAACTAGTTATGTTAGTTATGTAATTATCAACTAGCTGGGATTAGTTTAAAGAGATAAACCATGTAACTGATAGATTAGTTTTTTAATATATATACATAGATTAATTTTAATATATATATCGATCGTTAACTATAGTGTCAGTTATAATATAACTTAGATTAATTCATTTTGTACATGTATACCAAAAAATTAGTTTTGTTCAAAAAAAAATACCAAACAATTAGTAAAACCTTTATAAACGGTACACATTTAAAAAAAAATTAGGTGTATGGATCTAGAATAAATAGATTAATTAAACAATATTATACCACATAATAATTAAAACTATTACAAAACTTACAAATTTTATATATAAAAAGTAAGTGTATGGATCTAGAATAATGGATTATACAATATGTAAATTTAATGATCACAAGAGTTGCTATAACATATAAAATGAAAAAGAAAAGCCAAAAAAAGAAAGAAAAAAAATTAAAGGGATAAAGCAAGATGAAAATAAGAAGTCACAATATCAAGCTCTCCACCACCAAGTTCATACAACCTCCAATCTCCACTCTGTAATTAAGTTAACCACTATTAGTACAAATATAAACTTGATTTTTTTTCTTAACGCTAGTGCTCAAATCCAAAACAATATTTTGCATAATGATGCTAAAGTAAGTGTATGGATCTAGATTAAATGATGCTAAATTGATAATTATGAAGAAATATGTGAAGTAAAAAATGAGTTAGCTACCTAGATAGATGCAGATCGTTTAATGTTTATGATTTTATTTTAGGAACACAAAAAAATGACAAAAATCAGTCATAAAAATCTTACATTGTCGACAATGGCGTTACAAGGTCTGGGAGGAGGGACGTCGATAGTTCCAGGAGCTTCACTAGGAGTAACCGTGTCCCACCATTTTTTCGGTGTAGATGACGATGAATGATCTTTGATTTTTTTGATTTGTTATTTCCTTTGAGTGAAAAGAAATGGTGAGAAGAGAGATAAAGAAGCTTTAGATCTTAGAAAGAGAATGTTGAAAGACTAAACATCTCTGCAAGATGTGATGATGTGATGTCTGCAAAGTATTTGAGTGTTTTTGCTTTATACAAAATACCGATTTTGCCCCCTTTACAATTATAAATCAAAAAGTCATGTACTTTAATCATATTAAATAACTTGGATGAATTCCAACCATTGATAAAGGTTCATCAACGGTCAACATTGAGTTTCATGGGTTTCTCCAACTCAAGGGGGTTTCTTTTTTATCTATATCCTATATATATATATATATATATATATATATATATATATATATATATGGTGATTAAAATCAACTAAAAATTTGTTGGATACTCTTGATTTTATTAAAGACATGATAATATTATTCCATGGATTTTTATAAATATTTGTTTATTAACCTAAGAAATGGTGTAAAATAACATAAAATGATGAATTTTATTCGTCACATTGTTGGTATGCTATGTTATTTGCATTTGTGTTTAAATGAATCTTGATTAAGTTTGGTGAAATAAGGTTACGGAATTAGGTTTTAAAACAGAAAATTTGATGGAATAATACCATTTTAGAACCTATATTTTGGATAAAAAAAGATGGGGTCTTAACAAAATTTTATTTGTTGTTGTGTTGGACACCATAAACTTTTAAATTATGGACTAACATAAGGTTTAAGGGAAATTTAAGGTCTTTTGAAATATGATGTAGTTCAGTAAGTAAAGGCCATTATTCAACATAAATAAACCTATGTTTATGGAAAAATAATTGAATTTATAAATTATAAAACTATGGGTCAAATTAGAGCCCGAAAAAGCTTAATTTGGGCCCTAAAATAGTGATTTCTATACAAATATCTAGACCTGATTATTTGAGGTAAAAATCACTAAAACGTCTAGAAAATAACAGGTTTTGATTAAAAGGTTTAAGTCTTGATAAGAAAACATGGTTTTGATAATGTCCGGTACAAGACTATGTTGTAAAAAGGCGAATTTTGGCATGATTTCTATGAAATTAAAAATCTGATTTAGATCAGGTCCCAAAAGTATATTTTCGAGATAAATATTTTTTTTAAGTATATATTTGAAATCGTACATGATTTGGTTAATCATTCGTGTTGGAATTTTAAGAAACTGTCAATTACAACTTAAAACGGACAATTTGACGAGCTAAATGTCTTGCATGTTAAAAAGTTTGGATAACTTGAGTAGGATACTTATGCATGATGAAAATGTGATGCATGGATTTGAAACTTGTCAAATAATACTTGTGGCATGCATGAAAAATTATTACCGAGATCGGTTTGAAAATGCGAAAACTGAGTAATAGATGCAAAGTATAAGAATATGTGCATGACTATATGCGATTCATGTTATGCACGTTGTAGTATGAATATAAATATAAAATTAAGGTGCTAGGTGTTTGGTGTACAAATAATAATATAACAGATCAAGACGAGTTATGATCACCAACGTGTCATGTTTTAAAACGAGTATTTTTAAAATAAATACTTTTCTAACAATTACATCTTATGGAAAAATGTTGTGTGAAAGTCTAAGTTGGCTGAACAACTTAGGAAATATTAAAATAGATCTGCCATTGACATGATTTATATAAATTGGAATCAAGTTAACAGGATTACTGACTTTTGGAAATATTTAAGATCACAGGTGAGTTTCACGGCCCCCTTTTAAATGTTTTACCATTTTTTATATCGGGGAAATACATGCTTTACATACATTGTACGATACCAAGGAAATGATAGCAAGTGTAGTATCAATGTGTGCATGGGTTGGTTGAATACTAACAGAGCTCGAAAAGCCCTTGTGCATATGACTATAACCATTTGTCACAGTGTGAACGCGGAACAATTGAATAGTACTATTGGGTTTGACGACCCTCGTCATTGGTTAGTCGCTCTAACCTAGTAGGTTCCAAAAGGACGTGATTGTGTCCAAGCATATTGTCGTTCAGGGAACGTTGGACGAGGCAAAAGAAACATACAAGTCAAGTTTGGTTATAGGTTCATGTAGACACATAGCTTCTTGTCTTAGCTAGACATAGAGTGATCTTCACTATTTTCATTTCGCTATGCGTACGGTCTTGAAAACAAACGTTTCAATAGAGTCATTAAAACCTGTGCACTCACCTACTTTATCTTGACAATTTTAAGCATGTTTTTCAGGTATATGAGATTGGCTTCGAGATTTGGCGAAAACGGGTGTGTTTAGCAAAATAACTTTTGGACATGTTTACAAATAAGATTTGGGACCAAATGTAAATAAAGGATTCGTTGTGAAACTTTGTTTAATAACTTATGTTTTTGTGGGTTTATCTATAAATGTCCAAATACTTTATCACTTGCTAATTACACTTATGATTACCAACCTCCGTCACCACCATGCTAATATTCCGCTGTGGCATTTTGGGGTGTGACAGAAGTTGGTATCAGAGCCAATGGTTGTAGAGAACTAGAAAAGTTTTCTATAAATTCGAGACTACAACCCAAAAAGATTTTTAGAAAAGGTTTCGATATATGTGATGCCATGATAAATGGTATATTAGTTATTTGAATAAGAATACGTGTACTTAGTCTACATAGTTATGTATTGCCAGTGTGTTTACGCTTGTAAAATTCTCCTTAAAGCACATTACCTTCCTTACCTTGTCCTCGCAATATCATTAGCTAGCTTCGCCAATAATAAAGGGACAATTACCTAAGTAACAGCTTGAACCATTATCTTCATCCATGGAAGAGCAAGTGGCTAGAGGACTAACCCATTAGTGCTTTCATCTAACCGTCTAAAGATTTGTAGCTTGTGGTGAGAATTTTATGAACAAGTTTTGGTAAATTCATCACTTGACATGTCATCAATGATTAATGGCCATTTCATTCAAAATGTTTAAGCCAAAACAGATCATTTGCATCGGTACATGCAATTTAATGAAAAGAGTAAATTCTTTTGATCCAAAACTCAAATATGGAAGACACTCAGGTGATCATGCAGGGCAAATTATAATTACGGGTGCACACGTAATAATATATTGCAGTGTATGAGATTCGTAGTGAATTCTATAGTTTGAGTTGAGTGTTCAAATTCGTGTATATCTTTCAGTTTGTTACAAGCGATTAGGCCTCTTAAAAGAACGAATGACCTTGAAAACACCCTGTGATACATCAACCTACTGATGTTCACTTAAAATGTCTTATGGGCCACTCTCTCATCTCAAGTTTGCAAGATTTGGCGTCTTTGCTAACTGTCCTGTTGAGAACGTTTCTTGATCTTTTGGTTGATTATTTACTTTTGTCCGTGCCTTTAAACCACTATTCTTTTTATATCGCCTTAATTCTATCATTTGGTAATAGTAGAAAGAGTAAATGTCACCTAGAACAAGACAAGGATCCATTAGTAAAGGATCGGGTTTCTCAGAGGAGTTAGAGTAACTAATTTCTCAACATAATTAAACTACTCTAGAATAGCATAATGTGAACTGAAATCTAGGCAAGGCTGATGTCGCAATACTAGTTGCAGTCACAGTGGTGGAACTCCTTAGTGCCTATAAAGATAGGAAAATGACCGAATATTTTTGACAATATTTTCTCGTATTATTAAAAGAGTTAATCAATGGTTAAAATTGATTGGGATAACTATATACCTGGAGGAACTTACAAAATATTTCAGGATTGTAACCTTAGGTCATTTTCTGTATCTAAAGGCCCTTTAAAAATCGTCAGATGAATATAGAAAGTGGAATCAGTCATAAAAATTAGTGATTGTACTCTTACGCAAAGAGTATAGTGCGCTTCTTGTTCCGTTATGATGCGCTGATGTGGTGAAATTCGCAAGTCTAGAATTTAGGAGAAGATGCTGCCTATAACATACCCTGGAACGAGCTCTAGAAGGTTAAGACTAAATTCAAGAATTTAACCATGAATGGTGCTAATTTCTGGGGTTATACTTTCCATTTAATGGGTTAGAGAGATTGTGTTCTCGAATGGTGACACTCAAGTATGTCAGGATTTAGAGTTACAACTAGGATTTAGCGCATGCAATCACAAGCATAATTACCTCTGTAAACCTGATAACTATTCTAAACGTGAGATTCGTGAGATTCCTAGCCTGGATGCTGACCGATGAAACTCTAGGAAAGGTATTTCTGTCTAAAAAGGGTTATACTGGAAAGAAACCTATAGAGTCTGAGAAGAAGACTCTTAGTGTTGATTTTGATGCAAAAGGGAGATCCGTCAGTCGTCTCTACTATGTTCTTAAATCAAAAGCCGTTATGCTTTCGTGCTTTTCAATAATAGAGCTGATTTAATTTTTGCTTTAGTCATTCCTAGACTCGAAGTCAAGTAATCTAGATAAAAAGCACTCGATTAAATTAGCTAACGGGAAATGCATTGAAACTAGTGAGATCATTCGTGATTGTAATCTTCTCCTAGAAAAACGCAGAATTAGTATCAAGCTGGGATGCTTTGGTATTGTTGTTAGTATGGAATAGTATCGAAGAACCGGGTCGAGATCGTGTGCTCAGAAAGACTAGTGCGTTTACTACTCCCAAATGGTGAAACCCCAATAATTCATGGTAGTTGTTGCAGAAAGGAATTGAAGATTGATGGAATCACGCATGCTATTGTACAAAGGATACCTTGCATTTCCAGCTAATGTGGTGGATGCAAAGGCTAAGGAATGTGAATTGGGAGAAATTCCTGTAGTGCGAGATTACCTGGAAGCTTTTTTGGAAGACTTGCATCGACTGCGTCCGTCAAGGCAGCTTCAGTTAAAAATTTATCTTATTCTAACGCAGCACTGATAGCTCATTCTCCATACATGTTAGCATCTGCTGAGATGTAGGAGTTGCTGGAACAACTTCAAGAACTGTTGGATAAGGGAATTCATTAGACCAAGTCTCCCACACTTGGGAACATTAGTCATGTTTATGAAGAAGGATGGATATTTCAGAATGTGCTTAGATTATCGAGAATTGAACAAACTAAACATTAAGAATCGGTACCGACTACAAAGGAGTGATGATCTGTTCGACCGGCTGCAAGGGTCAAGTTTCTACTCGATGATTGAAATACATTCTGGTTATCATCAGTTGAAGGTAGCAGAATAAGTTATACCTATGACTTCTTTCAGGACTCATTATGGTCATTATGAATTCTCAGTGATGCCATACGGTTTGACTA